>CM034154.1:613356390-614556390 GCA_019776745.2 Taxus chinensis
TGTATACACACACACATATATATATGTATACATGTGTGTGTGTGTGTGTGTGTGTGTGTGTGTGTGTGTATCAACTTTGAAAATCGTATTAACATTCCCGAATATGAAAAATCGTAGTGATTGCATATATTAGGGCTATATATTAGCCGTAATGTTTGGAGTAAGGCAGCGGTGATGGGGAGAAGGATTACAGTGGAAGGCAAGTAGATTTGCGTGGAGGAAAGGGAATAGGGGTCTACAAAGGAGTGGGGAGTTTAGGGAGTAGGGGAGGGTACGTGGAGTTGGGAGATGGGGGGAGGGATGGTGTAGAGATTTGAGGGTTTTGGTGCAGGTTGGGGAGGGCTCAGCCCCTCCCAATATTCATTTGTTTTTAAGTTTTAAAACATTCAAAACTTTCACCGAATTTTTTTGGTTATTATAAAAAAAAATTGTTTTATTTTATTAACATTGATTATATATATATAAAGAAATATAATTAAAATAATATATTAAGTAATATATAAATATGTGGGAATATATTATACTTATATTATATAATATAACTATGTTAATTTTATTTTAATATATTTATAATACACACTATATTCAAAAGAATTACCAAGTTGCAAATGGTAGATTTTATTTATAATTAGACATATATACTAGGTTTAATTAATTATAGATCAACATCACAAAATGATAAATTTTAAAATCTGAAAACATCTATGAGGAATAAATTTTAATCACAACAAATTTTAACTATATAATATTCACAATGGATTCTTAAATTACAGAAAATTCCATTGGGAAGTAATACTCAATTTATTTATTTTACAACTTGTATGCAAGTAAGAACTAATTTAAAACTGGTTTCCTTATAAATTTTATCTAACAAAAATTTGCATTGCTATCAATTAGTGAAACATAGTAATATCCTTCTTCAACAACAAACTTTTTATTGCAAACAAAATTTCTTTTCAAACATAATAGTTAAGTTTGTTCTTTTCCAATATTAACAAGATAGAGATGCACTTTCATCCAAGAATCTCAACATTTCCTTTTACACTTCTATAGGAGAAAACAAGCTCACAAGTATCTAACACTCTATTCAAGGAGATATCCCTAAAATTACAAATAATCTATTTGGCAAAGAAGAACTATTTCTTGGAAGAATGATTCCATTTCAATAAAAAGAATACTAATTTCTCCATTCCACGTTTTAAGCTAAAATATGATATGTGTTTTTTTTTTTCAAACCAACCATGAAGAGCATCACTTCTTAATGCAACAAGACTCTTCTGCTCATGGAGAGTAGAAATTTTTACAAATTACATACAACTTTCAACTATATTCAAAGAGAGGAATAACGCGACTTTGAAACACACATGCTTCCACACACTATACATATATCCCAAATGGAAGGCTTACAAAGGAGGCCACTTCAATATTTTTACAAAGAACATATGCTTATCAAGAAGCTAAAATTTTCCAAATAAGAAGAGAGTCATTAAAGACCATTCCACCAAAGATACTCCAGCAACCATCAATCTTAACTCCAACTATCTTCCACTTGAGCTCCAACTTCGAGATGTTTAACAAGAATCCAACTCCAAGAGAACAAGGCTTGTTAACCACCCAGCCTTTAGGCATCATTACATGTTTTTCCAAGGTTATAAGACATGCTAGCCTTCCCCAAGCCCATGGGAGAGAGAGTTAGCTTCGAAAAATTATGTGCACAAGAATTAGGGAGACAACCACCACAAAACACTCACATACAAGACAACCATGCCACTAAGAAAAACAAAACATTTAGAAATTAAAAAGAAAGGAGGATAAATCCATATTCATACTCACAAATGGGCAAGAGTAGACCCAAAAGTTCCATAAGGGTGTGATCCAACCATATGTTGCACACAACAATATTCTTCTCCACCTCCTTATTCCTCCCTATCAACAAAAACCCTCATTATTGCTCCACCCATTCACCAAAATCCTTCTTGGGAGGATTTTCAAACCCATTGGGTTTCCTCTCGAAGAATATGGAAGGGGGGTTCAAACCATATGAACCGTCCTTTCCCACCTCAAACCATATGAGGGGATTAAAATTAACCTACATGGCTTGCCCATCAAGCCATGAGGTTTTGAGAGAAAAAATCCCTCTCTCTTCCCCCAAAGAACTCTAACATCCATCAAGCCATATGATGGATGGAGAAAAACAACAAAAACATACTTAAGCAACAACAATACAAAGAACTGAAACATACATTCCAACTATAAGCAAGCTAAGATCTAACAAATAACATACAACATAAAATGAGCTCAAAGAGCCTACCTCAAAAAGAGCTCTCCAACACTCTTAAGATTTTCCAACTTTCTTCCTCAAGCAATTATAGCTCCAAAATCTCCAAGCACCAAGCAAAAATTTTAAAAAAAGTCCTCTTTCTCCCCCATGAGGGAGAATTTGAAGAGAAGACAATAAATTTCCTCACCAATGAGGGTGTGACATGTGTCGCCCCTCTCTTCCCTCTAAGTCAAAAATTCTAAAATAAAAAGAAGAAAAGATAAATTCACTTTTAACACTTCATTTTCCAAAATACCTAAAATAAAAATAAAACAAGATTGTGCAACTTTCTACAAAACACACATACCAATCCATCTTACATGGATGGTGACCAAAGAGAGGGTAAAATGGGAGGGAAACTCCCTTTATGCCTTGAAATTAAGCCCCCCTACCTATTAGGTAGGGTCCAAGGCTTATTTTCATGCTAAGTGAACTCCCAAACTTAAAAGGGGTCACTTAAAATGCCATAAATAACCCAATTTCGGGTTTGGCACTTATGGGCACAAGTGTAGAGGATGTGGGGCCCCACCCAAGGGTTCACATGTGACCCTAATCCCCTCTAATTAATACAAAATAAACCAAACCCAAAACTTAATACAAGTGGGGACCATTAAGCCCCCCAAACCTAATTTATTTAACAGCAATTAAACAGTCTAAACAAAATAACATTTTATATGACATATTATATCACATATGAGGGTCACTCATGGTGCCCAAAATACAACCAAACTATATGGCCTCAAAAAAATTGACACGGTTAGGACTTAGCCCCATGGGACGCTTGTGCATAATTTGTGTAGCTGCCCTGAAACCCACGTTCTCTGTGTGACCTGTCACCTGCACACTCATTGCACACATTAAACACACCTATCCAATACAAGAGTAAACTAACTACTCAATAAGCGAATCAGTTCAAACATGTAAATTAAGGATATCACAACATCAATGTGGAATGCAACAATCTCCACAATTCCTCATACATTAGGTATTGCGATCCATAAAAAATTCCATCATGTATCCTCATCAGCAAATCGAATACTTTATAAAATCAAGATATGTGACTAAACTAGGTATCCAACATATCCATTATAAATTTGGTCCAGATAACATCGCAATATGTCAGTATCCACAACATCTAATGAAATATGTCATAATGCTAATCAAGGATAAATTGGCGCTACGCCCCTGAATCACCATACATGTCTAAAATATGTCAAGATCCTGGAAGTCAAACCATAACTATTGGTTAAGAAGTCAACAGCTAACTGAGGCTAGAAAATGTGGGCACTACAATTAGATTGGTGTGTTGTTGAATATTTAAAGAGGCAGGGTGGCTAAATGTTATAAGGAAATTTGATAGTTTTTTATTGGATTTGACAAGATAAATTTTCATATTCACTAAATAATAGAATGACCATGGTTAGAGGCCTGCAAATTGAAGTAAATGAATACATTCTAGCTACAATTTTAGAGCTTCCACTTGAAGGTGAAAGATAGTTTCTATTATAAGCTAGAGGTTCAAAGTATAAGTATCTTTTCCTCTAGATCCTAATGAGGTTGTTATTGAAATGCCATAAGGTATCGTTCACAAATATTTAATGTGTCAGGGTAGGTACTCAATGATCTTTGCTTACTACTTTCACTTGTTAATACATCTTCACCATATAATATGCCTGGTGAATTTTCCATTTTTATTAACAAAAATTTTCTCTTAAAAAAGGTGATCAGTGTTTAAGGGACCTAACAAGAATGCATTTGCACACCTTGGATTGGTTAAAATTATTATTACGGATATCATGCCCAAATAAGGTGTGGCCACCTCATGGGAAGTTTTGTGTTTTTTCTCTGATCTTTTTGTACTATATTTTAACATAAAATTAGTAGTGGTTAGATGAAGAGTCCTTTGTGGAATAAGAAATTAGGTTGTGGATTTACGTGGAAATATAACAATATTTAGAGGCATTATCCACAGATGACTCAAGTTATTTAGTGAAGGAAAAGGATTTATTATATAGGAGGTATATTTTCAAGAGGTGGAGGATTTACTTAGGAAAGTGGATCTTCAAGAACAGGGAATGCAGTTCAAAGACCATATTGTGGTCTCTTTAATAAGAATCCATGGGTGGGAAAACATTGAGGTTTGTGGTTGTCCATAATACTTTATGTTGGTTCTCATAATGGAATAAGAGGGGTGGAAAATCATTCCTAAATTTTGGAGTTTAATTCATTTACAAATCCATACATTCATCATGTCATTCCTACAAAGCACATGTGCATATTAGGTGTGTATTAAGCATTCACAAGAACAATCCAAATAAAGAACAAGACATGTGAACACCATATATAGGTAGAGACCCTCATAGGGAAGAAAAAACACTGAGACTCTGCTTATATTACTCAAATAAAAGAGATTTTACTTGAATCTACCAACTTCACAAGGAGCACTCAACCCTATAAGGAGCACCAACACCTAATTTAGTGAAGAACACAAAATCAAAAAGGAGGCTAAAACCCCCTAGGATTACCAAGCACCAAATCAACCACTTGAATATGTTTTATCTCTGATTTGTTTTCTTCCACAACTAATGGAGATCACATATTCATCTAAAAAACCCTAGGGAAAAACAAAGGTCTTTAAGCTTTCTCAATATTCTACCTTATCAACTTGTCTTGGCTCTAAACACTTTGTATCATGTATCAAATCAGCTCTTCAAATTTTAAAAATCTTCATCAGCCTTAAAATAATGCACACATACCTGCAATTCACTCACCTATGGGTTGACACTTTTCACCCATGCAAGACTAGCTCTCTCAAATGGATTGCTCGCAACTTCACTTTTATATTCAATTCTTCTCTCCAAACAAAAGGAGGTCTGTCCCACATGAAATATTATGATGCATACACATTAATTAATATTCCAAATAATTATCATTACTATGGTCACATATCCACCAAACTTATATGTCACCCTAGTTAAAAACCACTTATCATGCACTAAAGTGCTTCAAAACCCACATCACTAAATGTAAAAAATCACGTCATTTAAAACTATGATTATTCAAGCTCTCCTAATCTAATCATAAACATGAGTAATATATGACATTTAAATACAATCCATGGTTACAATTTATTTTGACCAATCAGAATTATTTCATTTAATGGGCCCAGTGGCTAATTGCATTAAAAAACACATGTTTCAATACCCTTTCATATTTTGCTACTTCAAGATCACTCAAAACAAATAAACTATGGAATTTGACAACTCTATAGAAATACCAAGACCTATAAAGCACATATATGTAAGTTAAATCTCATAAAACACCCATTAGGCTTAATCCACATCAATGTTTGCCCTTCACCAAGTCAAGCTGCCCAAAAACTAGTTACCCTAACTTAGCTGATAAACACCCTTGATGATAATTTAAATGCTTATAAATACACCCAATAGGTTCCCAATTTTCCCTTTCAATTTTTCCAAAGGGTGATATCAATCATCAACTCAACCATTTTATGCTTCAAACAACTCAATACTTCAGCTAGAACAAACCTATCCTAAAAATTACAAGTGCTACACCAAATTCTTTACAAATTGACTTGAACGACTAACAAAAACATATAATAATTAGAAAAACCATACATCATTTTAAAAATATCTATGATTTACCTTTCCATAACATATTTTAAATCCCTCCAAATCGAAGTGGAATGCCTTTAACCAAGCCAAATCTCTATAAACTACTTTGTATCCCTTCTAGGTCTCAAGAAAATAGTTATTAACTCACCATGCTCCATCATAAAAAAACATGCGCATTTCCACACTAAACCAAAGAATTGATAACATAATTATACATGATTCCTAATCCCTCAACAACCTTCACCAATCATGAAGAATTCAGATTCATCACTTTACCTCATATAGTCATGAAAGGAATGATAAGAATATTGTTCCAAGCCACGATCTCAGATGATAATAGCACACCACATTAGATTTGCAAATCAAAAGAGATAAAATACCATATATGGAAATCCATCATAATCCATAATGCTCAATACATTACAATAGAATGACTTGAATTATTCAATAAGAAAGATGTACATATAGGAGGAGGGAAGTGCAACTACTACCTAAATCAGTGGTGAAGAACTCCCACTAACTGATACTGGTAGTTAAGTTAACTCCAAAATACTAGTAAGCTAACTCCACATAACTGAGAAGCTAACTCAACACAACTAGTCTAACACAACTAGTACACCTAAGCAAGCTAACCCAACAAGTGTAGGGCTAACACAAGTGTAAGAATTATCCTGATAAAAAAATAAAAGGATAAATAATAACCTACACTAACACCCTCCCATAAGCATAGCTTAGGTGGGTGAAAAATAAGGTGGGTCCTAGCAACAAGGCCTGATGAGGTACCCACATACAAGAAATGGGAAAAATGGACACCACAAGGTACCCAAAACCAGTAATAACAAAGTAGAGAGAAAAATCCTACTGCAAGATATCCTCAGAAGCTCGGATCCAAAAACTCGTACAATGCTGAAGAAGTGTGGTGCGCACTATGGTTTGAATCCACTGCTCGATCATATAAACTCAAAAAAAACTGACACTGGGCTTCACCAGAATAGCTCCATGCAAGGAGACTGCCAATGGAGTGATGTCAAAAATGAAAAATAAACACCAAACATAATTTGATCAACTGCTACAAATAGGTGTGTCATGATTCAAGAACAACCAAGACAACAAGGTGGACATGAGATCCAAATAAATAGGAGTGCCACGATCTAAAAAAGCCAAAGTAACAAGGCAAGGACATGAGACCTGAAGAAGCAGTATCAACAATACACCCTCCCATACTACAGAATGGGTAGAGTGACACCACAGATCTGTATGAGTTGTCAAAACCAACTACTCGAACACTAACAAACTAACACTGGGCTCCACTAGAATAGCTCCCCCATAAGAGAGACTGTTAACATGCCAAAAAAGTGTCAAAAATATAGATCCAAAATATCTCAACAAACAAGAGAGATATAAATGTATACACCCATAGATACAATAATGTAATACCCAAAATTTTAGGACGTCGGGCTCAACTAAAATTACATCCACAAGTGATCACAACACCCTCCCAAATTTGGAACTTTATAATTGAGTGCATGTAAATATTACAATGAGTAATAGTACCTTTTACATTTAAAATATGTGTATAAAAATTTCACCAATGCGTAGATCTCAAAAAAATACACAATTTCAAAAAAAGATCACCTTAATCCGAGCTACAGATCAAAAGTTATGAGCTCTAGAAGGTTTTGCTATTAAAATAATATTTTAATACTGATCTTTTTTTTAAAAGGTACACGTGACACCCAAATGTCCAAAGGGTAAAAGAGTGCATCCACATGATACATACTTGCGACCAAAGGATAAAAGCCTGTGCCCAAAACCTAAAATGTCCAGAGGGTAAATCATTGCGTCGATAGGGTACACGTCAATATCCAATGGATAAAATAATGCACCCAGAGGGTACTGATCTGTGTCCAGTGGATAAAAGACTGCATCCAAAACTGAAATATCCAAAGGGTAAAAGAATGCATCTAGAAGGTACACACTTATATCCAATAGATTAAAGAATGCACCTAGAGGGTACAAATCTGTGTCTAGTGGATAAACGACTGCATCCAAAACCAAAATATCCACAGGGTAAAAGAATGCATCTGGAAGGTACACACTTATATCCAATGGATGAAAGAATGCACCTAGAGGGTACAGATCTACGTCCAGTGGATAAAAGACTGCATCCAAAACCGAAATATCCATAGGGTAAAATAATGCATATGAAAGGTACACGCTTATATCCAATGGATAAAAGAATGCACCCAGAGGGTACATATTTGCATCCAGTGGATAAAATACTGCATATAAAATTGAAATACCCAACGGGTAAAAGAGTGCATCCGGAAGGTACAAGCTTATATCCAATGGATAAAAGAATGCACCCATAGGGTATAGATCTGCATCCAAATTTGACTGTCTCAAAACATGGTCAAGTTTACAGTCGATTCTAGGGTTTTGGCACCTTCTAAATCTAATGCGCACTCCGTTTTGCATAAAAATGCACGCTACAGAAAATTGCTAACAAATTCCAAATACATGAAAATAATAAACCTTTGTTTGCAAAGAAAAACTTACATATGGATGTCTACATCATCTATCACTTGGATATCATGAAAGGAATGATAAGAATATTGTTCCAAGCCACGATCTCAGATGATAATAGCACACCACATTAGATTTGCAAAGTAGAAGAGCTAAAATACCATATATGGAAATCCATCATAATCCATAATGCTCAATACATTACAATAGAATGACTTGAATTATTCAATAATAAATATGTACATATAGGAGGAGGGAAGTGCAACTACTACCTAAATCAGTGGTGAAGAACTCCTACTAACTGATAATGGTAGCTAAGTTAACTCCAAAAGACTAGTAAGCTAACTCCACATAACTGAGAAGCTAACTCAACACAACTAGTAAGCTAACTCCACACAACTAGTACACCTAAGCAAGATAACCTAAAAAATGTAGGGCTACCAAAGTGTAAGAATTTTCCTGATAAATAAATAAAAGGATAAATAATAACCTACACTAACAAGTCATTTACACCCTATTAGAACAAGCATCCTTAAAACTTGATCCTCAAAGAAAAGCTCATTAATTTTTCATACCTTATAAAATATTCAAGTTTTATATACCAATGTAAATATATATTAATAAAATTCATAACAAAACTTGAATGTATTCCTAACTCTCCTTTGAGCTCCTGCAATTTCAATTTTACTGCAAGATGCTTCAAACTGCCCAAAAAACCACTCAACACAAATAGGGAACATTTTGCACTTTTTAGTGCAACCATGTCTTGAAAATTTATGTAAATTAAGAAAAAATCTTGGGCTATCATAAATGGAAATTTATTATTTACCTTCTTTGGAAAAAAATCTCATTAAACTGGAACTCTTCAGAAATAAGAAAAATCATATGGGGCCCACATATCACCATAAGTTATAATATACGTTTCTAGAAATATGGAAGATTCCTCTACATCATAAAATCATCACTTTTGAAAAAATGAATCAAAATAGGATTTTTATACTCACTTTTCTGCAAGTTGCTCCTAGCTAGGGTTTTTCTAGGGTTTCAAACCACTTTACCTTCTTAACGATCGTTAATAAAAATGTGATGATCAGACCACCTCATTATTTTTGTCAAAGATTTATAATTGACCTATGAATCTGTTCCAAATATCTCAAGTCCCTATGCAAAGCATACAATCCACAATGAGAATCAGAAGGTCAACTTTTGTCACAAAACACACTGTAACTAACCCAATTTTACCAAAAATTTCAGAACTTCAAAAATGTTCTTCAGAATCACCTTAAATATGGAATGAAGCACCATGAAAAATTTATCTCACTGTGCATGCTAACCATATAGCCCAGATATGTCTCAAACTCTCCATCCATAACTACTTATCCATGTTTACCTATCTGTTTCTCACACTTTGCTTCCCAAGAACCTCATAGAAGCGCCAAACCAATGAATACAAAAATAAAACTTGACATTCATGCCATGTATACCATCACCATGTTGTTACCATGAACCTATAATAAATATCTTTTCCAAATCTCACATCTCTACCTCATTTTGCATGCACCGAGGCTAAAAACAAACATGGAATGATCTGATTTACTGCTGACAAGCCATGAATTGACCATGATGACATCATGAAGACTTAATAACACTTGTAACACACCTTATAGACCATGTATGTCCTCATGAAAACATCCAACCAACTAAAAAAATATCATACCATGATTTTGCCTAGCAAACCAAACACCATGACTATACTTAACTCACTAAAACTTGACACTACAAATCAACCTTCATCTTTGACACCTGAATAAAATCATATGGGGACTTACATGACATAATTTTCCATCAATGGGGTTGGCATCAATGAAAAAAAAAACCACACAATGGCCAACACTTCAGAGGTAATTTTTTTGGAAATTGAGGATTTTAGATGGGAGTGTTAATTCTGAGAGGGATGTAAAATGATAAGGTACCTAATATGGAATCCCTAGATAAGGTAACATAAATATGTTGAAAAGGTGTAAATAAGGACATGAAAAAATAATTATTAATATGTATTCTTGAAGAGCTGGAGGTGGCAAAGGGAATGTTAACTACTAAGGAGAAATAAATAGAGAAGTGGAAGAAAGTTTTTTCCACTATATCTAAATTGATTCCCCTAGCTATGGGAATGACGTGGGTTGGTTTTTTCTATTATAGGTTCTTACGGGAGAAATTTTTCCACTTACATTTGGATTTTTCTTTTCTATTTTTTAATAAAATATTGTTCTTCTCCCCAAGGAGAAACCTTCCCCTAAAAATGTATCATGTCCTAGGGTTTCTTCTCAACCCCCCAACTCTATTTTCTCCTCCCAAATCTACCACTCCTCATCCAAATTCCTTTATCCTTATTCATACCAAATATCCTTTAATTTCCCCTTCCATATATATGGACATTCCTTATGTTAAAATGGCTACCTCTTGTTTGTTAGTTACCATCCTTTATTCACCCACTTAGTTGGATCATTAGAAACATAAATATTATTTAAAGAAATATAGAGGTGTTGAGTGGGAAAAGTGGATATGTATGAGCAACACACGAAGGTGCAGGGCTATGTGCAAGAAGGGTGTGAATGGGTGCATGCAAGCAAGATGGAACAACGTGTGAAGGTTCGTGCCCAAGCAGACCAATTTTTGGACTTAGCCATTTTGTTGAGCATGGGCTAAAAATAGAAAAATAGACCTGGAGTGCAGATCAAGAAAGTGAGAAAATATCATGAAGAACACACATAGATAAGGTTAATAATAGGATTAAATAAAGTCTTATATTCAATTCTAATATATTATTAGAATAAGTTATAAAAGCATGCAAAACTTGTACTCCTGGCTATTTGTAGGAAATAAAGCATGTGGGATATTTTGTGAACATGATTATTTTTAGGAAAGTCCACGGGTAGTAAAGGGAAAGTCCCCACCCCTATATATACATGTTATGTATCTATGTTAGACACCATGATGTATACAGAGGTCAAAATTCATTATGCTATAGAAAAGTTAGTAGACATTATGTTGTAGGGTTTTTATAATGGAATTGCAAACTATGGTATTAACTGGTTATGTATAACACTTCTTTATTATGTAATGAGTTCTGATTATCATGGATAATTGTGGATGGATATTGGTCGTTCATGGATATGAATATGGTAATTTAACAATACAATTGGTATTGGTTATGGTTTACTTGGATTGAGTATTTTCCTTATTATATGTGTTTCCAAAGTAACATGGATGTAATGGTCATATATAAATGAATGGTTTCTTGGCTACTTATCATGATGAACATGCATGCTACCTTCTTGTCAAACATCAAAAAGGAGTGAATTTATAGCTATGTGTGCTTCAGGTGAGCATTTAGATGTGTCTGAATGAGGTGTCAATATGCATAACATGTGTGTGGAAACTAAGGGCTCTATTTTAGTTCCATTGTCGAGATCTCTTATCAAGTTGACTTTCAGGATGTTACATGTAGATGACATATCAATTTTCCCTAGAGAGCATTGAAAATTTTATATAATTCGGACAAGATAAGTTTATACAAAGGTATAACACTAGACCTGACTTAATGCATGAAAGTGGGTGGAGGATAATCTTTATGACTCCATGTATGAGACGTTCTTCAATTTTTTCCAAGTAGAGTTGTACCAGTGGTTGGAAGCTTACATGTCAAATAGGATTTACTATATTATGTTGAGTATTTTGACGTAGGAAGATTACCAGACTCTCTTTGATGTAGATGAGGAGTGGACCAGAGCTGTAGATCGCTTGTGGGAAGGCATGTTACACAATTATATGTTGGAGAACATAATCTCAATGTATTCTTTCCTTGAGAAAGCATATTTCATTTTTTTACGAGATCCTAGAGGATCTTACTTACGTGTGATACCATTAGTGATCAATATCTTGATAATATAACTGAGACTAGAGAGATTCCCTATGGATAACTAAATACCTATTGTGCATAGGGGCAGGAGTAGATGTGGAGACGGATGGTGGCCCTAGTGGTGGAAAGGAAGAGATAAAAGAGATGGCTCAAGTATAATGAATCCAAGAGAGGGATATTGAAGAAGCACTACAGTCAAGAAGAATGATGGCTCGTAAAGGTTTTGAGACACTCATGGAAGATGAGGAGTCATAGAATCATTTCCTTCCAACCTTGGGAAAGTGCAATATGGAGAACCCATCAGCTTCAAATGAGATCATGTGATAGGAAAGAGTAAGAACCATGGGCATGCATCTGACTCAGCCTAGCTACCTAGCCCTTGCACAAGGTATTCCAAATCTAAAGGTAGGTTTTGAAGGGAATTCTTGTGAAGGTAAGAAGGAAGATATAGGTAGATATAACTTTTTATTAACTCAAGAAATGCATCAGACTAGGAACACACCTATGGTAGCATAACAGGTGTCAGTGTTTAGAAGCACACTGAGATGATTATTTTCAATATTTTCATCATGGCATAGTATTGGCATGCACATTATTGGTACTAGGTCCATAGGTGTCACGATAGAACAGAAAATGGGTATCCACTTTAGTACTACAACTGGGACACAAAGAAGTTCATTGACTAAACTGCAGCTTACTACAAGGGAAATGGGAGGCTCACGTGGTGCAGTTAAGAAACCACTCAGAGGAAACACTAGTGAGGCATCTAGATCTTGTCCTAATCCATGGAAAGCTCCACCACGATAGTAGCCACCACTGAACCACCCTCAACAGACACCTAAAGTATATTTTGAGATGTCTCTCCACTTACCAAAGTACATAGGTGTAGAATATGTAGTAGAGCACATGTAAAAATGTAAATTTCTATGGCACGCTAGAGGAATTACAACTTTAGATAGGAAGGAAAGCTAATTTTACACTACACTTCAAGGGCATGCACATAGTTGGTATAAAAATTATGAACCACACCAGACTGCAGTAGACTATGATGTTTTGTGCACTACGTTTTTGGCTGAGTTTCACATTCTAGAGTTTGAGCAGCAGAGCATTAGCACACTCAAGGATATCAAATATATTTTTTTAGAAAGTGTGAGGGAGTATGATGCATGTTTTAATACTCTTTCCAAATTGTATTATGATATCCATCCAAGTCATCATTCACAGTGGTTTGTTGGAGGATTGTTGACCCCGTTCTAAATAGATTTATCTCATAAGACATAAATAGATCTACGTACGGCCTTGGAAACAACTATGTGCAACGAGGTAGATGAAAGCATTGATACTAGAGTAAGCCCATTTTTGGAGGTGCATATAGCAAACATGGTTAAGCAATTGGATAAGCTCCCTTCCAAATCAATACAAAAAACAAGAAGTGGTATAGGGTACATTAAATGTGAGGTTGAAGGACATACCAAGGATATATTCCCACACATGATAGTGCACACATTATTGCAATCTTATGAGATTTTCCAAAAGAATCATGATGTCTAGAACTTCCCTCTCTTTCATCATGCGAATATGAAGAATGTATCTATGTATTGTAATATTTGTGACACACACACTCATGATACAAAGGATTGTAGGTTGTTAGATCAAATTCATGAGGCATGCAAGATTCAATTATGAAAGACCACAGTGGAAAGAAGCTCTCAAGTGCAGAAATCTCAACCTTTTGAAGAATGTAACAATGGATGAGGTGGATTATGTGGAGGATATAGGAGAAAAGGTCACGATGGTAGAAGTATTTTTGTGTGTAGGAATTTTTTATACTTGTTAGTACCCAAATCATTACCAACGCGAATGTCCCTAAAATATAGTATGTGCCTACTATGGAAAACAACATAAGGTTGAGGATTTCCTTTACCTTTATAAGTACATGTGTAAGAAAAAAATAGGACAAAGGTGCATGTAATGATCAAGGTTCAACACACGAAGATTGATTAATGAATGTCGAAGAAGACATATGATCCTGAGTTACAACCCATGTTGGTCACTACATACACTGAAGCAGTGCATGCACAAGAGTCTTTTAAGGTCTAGCCACTCATCAAGAAATAAGAAGTTATACACGCCAACTATCCAAATGCTTCTCATCAAGAGATTGTGGGGTTCATCAGAGAACTGCAGTCTTGTGATACCATGCTTAAAGGAACAATTGTGTGAGAGAAAACATGTGAAGAATGTTGAGCTCCTACAGAAGGATGTGCATGCTCTAAAAGAGGTATGTAAGATGTTGTGATAGGAGAATATAATCCCATTGTTAGGATAATGGCTTCATGAAAAGGTACCATGCACTAGATTTGAGCACGGGCATTAGATACTACATGTGAATTCACCACCAAAGAACCATGATTATAAAAAGGAAATCATGTTGGATGCAGTAATAGATGTTTGGATGGTGAGTAACATCTTGATAGATACATGCACTGAGGTAAATTTTATAATTTTGGATATATAGAATCAAATGGGAAGACCGTCATTACAGCCATCTTCTAATGTGTTGTATATGTAAAACAAAACTAGGGCTATGCCTATTGGGGTTTTGAAGAATGCTTCAATTACCATTCAGCGAGCCAAGTTTACTAGAGACTTTGAATTATTAGAATTGACTGAAGAAAATAATTTTCCAGCACTACTTGTAATTCTTTGTTGTTACGCAAACAATGTTGACTTGTGCTTTTATAAGAGATACATCAATTTTTAGAACAAAGATGAGCAAGTGATCATACCCATGGATGATGTGAAGGATACACCTTATATTGAACCAGTAAGTGAAGAAGAATTGAATAGGATTTATGCACACATAGTACATGATCCTAAGAATGTTGAACCCTCTAAGGAAGGCATGCTTTAGTGGGAATATGTGCAGTCAGTTAGCGAAACCAATAGTGATTCTTGTGACAACTAGGCCCATGACATGTATTAAATGGTTGAGCATGAGATGAAAGGGAGAGTAACCATAATTATCAGACAACGCATGGTTAGGCACATGGGAAAAAATTAGTTACCTAGATATACTGGTGAAGAAAATTCTAAATCTTTCTTGCGTGCCATGGAGAAACACTAGAATAATTAAGGTGATCAAATGAATATATTATTTTATACATTGTGTGGAATGACAATGCACTAGTAGTGGGTGTCACCCAAAGATAATCTATTTGGTTGGTGAGAAGTGAGAATCGCCTTTTCAACTAAGTTCACTCAGATTAATGTGCTACACATATGTAACAAGTTTGCACATCTGGAGAGAAGATTTATATATATACTTGGATGATGATGTGGATGTAGAAGCCACTACAATAATGCTCAACTACCATAAGGGAGGTCATGCGATGGATGTAGCAGGTTTGAATGACCCTATAATATGAGTGGTTGTGTGTCTGGTAAGATGAAAGTTTGGTGCATCTAATAGATGGAACCAAGTAAATAAGAGATGGATACTTGTTATGCATAAGATTGAAAAAAATACATACTATAATATTACATAGTTCATTACCGAAGGTATCATTAAAGAGGTGTGCATGCAGGTGGAGAAAGGTGATAAGATTACCTAGGGCACTAGTTTTCTCCATTTATTATTTTATGACATTCGAGTACTAGACAAGACAAAGGATAAGGTGTGGATATATCCTTTGGAGAATAAATGTCCTACTCAAAATTTCATCATGTTTACATGCAAAGGTAACATTATTGACACATATAAGTAATGGGTATATAAGTGGCATAGAGAAATGCACAAAGCATTTGAGGATGAGTGACGTTGCCAAGAGAGCTGTCTTTGGTCCTATGCGGCCAATCAGAGTTTAGAGCATACCAACATTTTTGTTTAGGAAAGTTTTACATGATGATAGGGGATAAAATCCCATGGTGTAAGATTTTTTTCGCATTCATAGCAAGGTATTTCCAAGCTTCATTGAATAGATTATATGACATGTGGAAATTAAGGTTTGATGCAAATAAGGTAGATTGAGACTACTATACACTATGAAAGAAGTATGTCTATCCTAATAAGATGACCTATGAATAAACCATAGAGTTTGATGATATCAATATTACTTTTGAGACCCTGGTGGTAGGGAAGACATAAGCAGTGAGAGTATATATCTATATGAGACTTAGGTTCTAGGGCAGGAAGTATGTTGATGGTGAGGATATGAAACTTCCAGGGCCTCCTAAGGGGAAGCAGACTATAGGCACTAAGAGGTGTGTAAGGTTACCCCTCTGAGGAAAGAAGAGGATGAAGAAAATAATGACAATGAGGAGGAGGAGGTAGAGAAAGAGGATAGTGATGCGCTAGACAAAATACCTAGAAGAATGTCAAGGAGAGCATGTAAGGTACAATATGGTGGCACAAGAACATTTGAGGTTGTGAAAAGGTCACCAAGGGTAACACCATCTAAATCAAGAACAAATAAGCATGCTACTTTAGTTAAGATAAGGAAAAGATCGATATCTACTATGGATAATGATGAAGAGAAGCCCGAGGAAGAATGTGCACACAACATAGAGACTCCAATCATTCATGAATTGGAGGATGAAGTGGGACCCAAGGATGATGGTTGACAATATGATGTATATGTACCCAATGATCGTGAGGAAGGTCCCACCTAAGAGGATGAAGAAAAAGAGAGTAACGAGGGAAAACCACCTGGAAAATATGAGGGAGCTTCTAACAAAGGAGGAGGTATGCTCTCAAGTGAAGAAACCAAGATACCTAGAGGCTCACATACTGGTGGAAGAAGGAGAGAGGATATATTATGTACACTAGATGTTGGATACATTTATAATCATACTAATATAATATGTGCAAGATTTCAGAGCATGACATCTACTAAGAATTTGTATGGATGGGAGATGATTAATCTGAAAGGTGCAACTATGCACACCATGAAGATGCTTTCATAGATATTGCAGACCCACGTGGATGAACCAAAATTATACATAAGCGATGAATCATGTGTAAGGAAAAGAATGAATAAGGCACCACATGTAACACATGTGATTATAAGGCCTATCAAGCTGACTGATGAGTAGGTTAGTAATCATTGAATAAAATGGTGGAAAAAGTGGCTAAAATAAATTTGGATAAGGGGGCCACTCTCAAGGTGTTAATTGGAGAAAATAAGAATAAATAACAAGAAGTGAAGAAATGTATTGAGGTATGAGAAAAGGTAGAAAATCATACAAAATATGCATTCGTAAGGGCCGAACATATTGTAGATTCCATTACTACATTGTGCCTAGGCTTGGGGAAAAGGTTTAGGATGAATATCCGTTATCACTCCATTACTTGGAAGATCTGGTATGAATGCTACTACAAGAGAAAAAGTACATGCAGAAGCCTTTACCAGAAGATATGGTTGCAATACAGAAGAAGAATAGGGTAGCAATTGCACAAAAAATTATTGAATATGAGGTGATAGTTACCACCTTAAGGGATGAAATGAAGAACGAAGGTTAGGCACTAAATAAATTCTAAGACACTGACCCCATACTTAAGGCATATACAATCAATGAATATAATTAGGTGTTGTTGGCCAAAAAGGATGAAAGGCCTGGGTGGGAAGAGAAAATGGCTGAAATTGAGTACAAGAGAGATGCTCTCAACATGGTTAAGGAGGATTTTTAAATAAGGCTTAAAGAGATCATGTCATTGGTTGCACAAAGGATGGATGAGATTGAGGAGTGATATCAATCCTCATGGGGATTATTAGAGATCTCAAGAAGAAGAGAGAGAAAATGGATCCCGCGTAGGTACCAGAGATTGCAGGAGTGGTACCAGATGCATCATTCAAGGAGTTAACAGAGTGGAAAAATTTAGAAGGCATACTTAATGAGGATTTTCCTGAATTTTTGCATCCATCATAGGAGTGAAGATAAGAGCATACTTAAGTATTCTTTCATTCATTTGGTGTATATTCCTTCACATACATATTCTTTATTCTTTGAATACTATTGGTTCATTTTTTATTTGATTGACCCATTGTTGAGGACAGGAAATCTATTTAGTGTGGGGTAATGCTCTGTGGGAAAAGTGGACAAGTATGAGCCACACACAAAGGTTTGGGGCCATGCATAAGAGGGTCATGAATGGGCACATGCAGGAAATATATAACAACATGTAAATTTTCACGCCCAAGTGAACCAAGTTTGGGAAAACCATTTTGTTGAGCATGAATAAAAATATAAAATATACTTGGAGTGTGGATAAAGCAAGCAAGAAAAGCACATGCATAAAAAACATGGAGAATGTTAATGATAGGATTAAAGAAAGTCTTATCTTTAGGATTAATCTATTATTAGTATAAGTTATAAAAGCATGCAAAATTTGTACACATGGCTATTTTTAGGAAAGAAAGCATACATTATATTTTTGTGAGCATGCCTATTTTTAGGAGAGTACATGGGTGGTGAAGGAAAATTCCACACCCATATATATACATGTGATGTATCCATGTTAGACACCATGATGTATAAATATTTTGAGATTTTTTATGCTGTAACAAAGTCAATAGACATTATGTTGTAGGGTTTTGCACATGGAATTGCGAACTATGGTATTGATTGGTTATGTATTCAACTTCCTTATTATGTAATGAGTTCTGATTTTCATGGATAATTGAGGATGGATATTGGATGTTCATGGATCTGAATATGGTAATTTAACAGTGCAATTGGTATTGGTTATGGTTTACTTGGATTGCATATTTTCCTTATTATATGTGTTTCCAAAGTAACATGGATGTAATGGTCATATATCCATGAATGGTTTCTTGGCTACTTATCATGATGAACATGCATGATAACTTCATTTCAAGCATCACAAAGGAGGGACCTGGTAGTTTTGCAAATATTGGGTGAGCATTCAGACCTGTCTGCACAAGGTGCCTACGTGCATAACATATGTGTGTGGAAACTAAGGGCTACAGGAGGTCCACAATTGGTTGGGAAAAGCTATGAGGAATAAGAGAAATGTCATGTTACAACTATAAATGATAGATTTAATGTATTTGAATGAAGTAAATATTCATCCTCGATGTAAATTAAACTAAAAATGGTTTTTGAGATCTTGAGAAAAGGAAAAGATTCAAAAACTTAATTGTGCTCCATGCAGACAAGGGAAAAGATGAAGTCTTGGCTCAAGAATATGAAATATCTATGATTCAACTAAACATTTAAATATGCAAAATATATAAGAAACATTTGTAATATGATATTAACATGATCTTTGATAATATGGATAAATATTATACCACCAAGGAGTAGTTAAAACGAAAATCTGATCATCTCACATCTATAGTTCAAAAAATGATCAAACATTTTCAATTTTCCAATCCCTCTAAACATTAATCTCAAATTATTGAAAGTAACACACTTAATACTGCTAAATAGATTGGGTGTATGTGATGGGATAAAAAATAGTAGTAAAAAATCCATTTAACAAGCTGAAAGAATGATTATAGGTGTTATGAATACCCATAAAGAGATTGATGTGACAACAAAGACTGCGGATATTTTTAAAGTTGAAATCAACTTCCTAATTCCATATTTTCTTAAAATTTAATCTATCCAAAGGGTTAAAATTTATACTCTCATGGCCAAAGGAATCCTAGGTGAGGAGAAACATGGATATCAAACTGAAATTCTATGTGTGACAAGGTTCAAGATTCAAATCCTTTGAATATTTTTTTGAAAAGATAAGTGAATAAAGGAATGAAGGATTTTGTGATATGCAATATATATAAGAGTTCATTGAAAAGATTCCTTTTTCCTTTTGTGATAGTCAAAATATTTCACACGCATTTTAGGAAATCACTCAGCGATTCAAATAATTAGTGATAAAAGAGTCAACTTCGAGGAGTTCTTTCAATTGTGAATCTATCAAATGATTTTTCAAATATCATAATAAATTTGAAAAATTAATGAAAGAATGAATGACACTTTATAATGTGTTTGCACATATGATCAAGATTGAAATGTAATTTCAACTAAGTGACATATAAAAAAGTAATTTGGATGAAGATTTCATTAAGGATTTCTTCTCAAAATTTGATGCATACTGAGAGAATATCTAATTAGGAAACAATAAGATGATATATAAGAAGAAAATAGAAAAATGTGTTAGATGGAAGATTTATGATTTGTAACAAGTTAGGTCTATATGAGTGTGAAATCCCGATATATTTTATTTTTACAAATGTAAAATTACACAATCCATATTTGTAAGTTATAAATTGACTTTGTGAACTTATAGATTCCTCAGAAAATGTAACTTTTTCAATTTATAAAGTCCTTAGGAAACTTGAATTTTGTCTCTCATGTATGTACAAATACATATTGTCAAAGTGCAAGTTTCTATTATTAGAAAACTTGACATTTTCTTCCATACACATAGCTATAAATTATGAAATATTTTTATTCAAATAATTGTAAATAACATTTTTAATGATAAAATTTAGAGATTAGAAATTATGGAATCTTTATATTCAACATTTTTAGCAAGGAAAATAAATTGAGATATTCAAACTTTGTGTTGTTCATTAATATTTTGATTATTATTTCTTCTTATGTGAAATTCATAAGTAACTCTTGTGTTTCGAAAAATGAAATTACTACAATGTCATTTTTATTAAGTAAATAATAGTTAAATTAGGATAAGATCTAGATATACCTATTAGGAAACACAAGTTCCTATCCTCTTTTACTTTATTTATTCCTAAGATAATTTTTTCTTTCATTCCTTCTCAAATATATTTCCTTTTGTGAGAGTAATATTATTTTAGGATGAAGTCTCAAACTCCCTAAAGATATTTTATTGTAAAATTTGTGTGTATTTTGTTTAATTTAATTAATTTATTAATAAATGGTGCATTTCCATTATAATAAAGGAGAGAATTTGTCCCATAACATTGTTGTCAAATCCCTATATTTTTCACCCAACCAAATATATTACTTAAACATTGCTAAAAGATAAAAATGAGAGGGTTGATTTTTAATCCATCATTTAATCCTGGTTGATTCTTCACCCATAATTTTATAAGGATAAATACAAAATCAACATTATCTTCCACCCAAGTGTTCCTAAAAACACTAAAAATCAGCATGTGTTCAACCATGATTAAAAAATCATATCTTTTTGTCAAAAGTATATAACTTTATCCAATATTACTTTGAGGGAATTGATTATTATTTCCATTAATATACAGAAGAATGGAATAAAATACTTAAAGTTTTGGTATCATTAGATGAAATTTTCAAAAAACATGATTTCTTTATCACAAGAAATTATAAGGACAATTTTTATTCTTCATGTTATGTGTGGTAAGTAAGCATTTGATACTTGAGAAGAATTGAAGTTGGGAAATATCCATAAGTGTTGTTCACAAGAAGAATTAGATAGTTCATAGCCTTTCTTAAAAGTACATAGATATCTTAACATGGTCATATGAAGACTTAAAGTACTTCATGCCTAAACATATGAAACATACAATCCCATTGAATCTAGACATTCATCTTTACATATAGAAGAAATGAAAATACAATCCAAAGTTTATAACATCATGGAAAAAGTGAATAAGATGTTGGATGTGAGGATTATTTTTCCCATCTATTTTTCAAATTCGGTCATAAATATTATTCCCATAAGAAATAAGAATGGAGAGATTAATATTTACATGGATTTTCAAATTCTAAAATGATAATTATCCTTTACCTATTGTGGACCAAATTTTTTACGTAGTTACAAGGTAAAAAAAATTGCCAATACCTGATTATTTTTCTTGCTAGTAACCATATTGAAGTGGAGCAAGAAGATCAACATAAAACCACTTTCATAACTCAATGGGTTAATTTTTCGTATAAGAGGATGCCCTTTGTATTCAAAAATATATGGACATTGCCTTTAGGGTCATGAAGAATAAGATTAACGTGGTTTATCTAGATGACTTAACTATGTTTTTAAAAAAGAGAGAGAATCACTTTGAACAACTTCCAAATATTTTTGAAAGGTGTCACTCTAATGACATATCTGTAAATACTAAATAATTTTTGTTATTCATGACAATGAGAAAATTGCTTGGGAATAATATGTTGAAAGTGGGAACAATTTTTTTCCATAAAAGTAAATTTCACTCTTCTTAGGTCAAATTTTATAAGTGTTTCCCACAAGGTGGACAAAAATATTATAAAACCTGAATAGTAAATAAATATTTAAAAATACTATAAAAACTTTTTTAAAATAGGTAAATTTTGGATGCCCCGCACCTTGGTATTAGTAAGATCTTAAAAATACATGTTTGGTCATTTTATATGTGTTTGGTCATGTTTTGGTTGTTGCACATATCCTGCTAAAGGTACAAAAATTATAAAAAAAGTGGGACACAACTATATACTTTGACCCTCTTATAAGGAAAATAAGAATACATTCATTCTTTTAGAAGGTATATTTTGTAACAATATTTTTTCCATACTTTTATGAGTTAAGTACATAGATTACTTCAATGATAAAGGGAAAAATGTATTTCAAGTGGCAAGACAAGAAAATATGCCTTCAAAGCTATGAAATCTACTAGCACTAAAGAATTTATGTTGGTATGTCCATATTTTCAAAGGGAATTTTTAATTTATAATAATACTTATTATCATATTGTTGGAGCTCAAAATCACACCCTGGATTTGATCATGAAGGATCAAGAATTATGAAGCAACATGGGACTATCTCAGTTATGGGACCTGTGAACTGAGACAGTCCTCTGGAGAAGGATGAATTCCTCTAGCCATTCCTAATGCTAAAATAATCCTAGGAATTGAAATGTAACTATCTAACTCTACTCTAAAACTCCAAGGGACCAGGGCGAGAAGTAGATTCGTAAAACAAAATCTTAGAGAGGTTATAACACCAAGAAGAAGGTTGGAGATATCCCAATAAGTGAAAAATGGGGAGAAATCTATGAAGGAGAGGGCATATATGAGAGCCACAACCCACAACAACATTCAAGCCACCACTTTCCTAGATCACAACACATTTTAGACACTATAATGAGAGAAAAAGAATACACATAACACCTACATATGTAATAGAAGGAAAGGAAAATGCAATAAAACATAGATAGGGCAGAAGAGAGCCATAAAACTAGGATTTTATTGCTTCAAGAATACACGATCCATTAAATTATAGGAGAGGAGGAAAGGATCACCATCCAAGATATCCAAACATGATGCCTGCAACTCATTGACATTGAGAAACAAAATCGACAAAGTTTCCCCATATCACAAAATATCCCCCCTTTCTGAAAATGAGAAGTTTACAATATAGAGAAGAAGATGATAAAATAGAGAAAGAAGAGAAACTTAAAATTCCCCCTTCACCGACCAACAAAATTCATTAATTCACTAGAAAAGAGCATGGGTGACCTGCCAAATTCATCCCTTAATTTCCTTTTCCTTTCTGGAGGAAGAAAAGACCATACCACATTAAATTTTGGCTACTAGGAAAACTAGAACTACATTTTTGGAGTTGGAATTTCTTTTCCCTTTTTTCCCACCAAAATCCAATTTTTTGAATTCCAGGATGTAGATCCTGAAGAGAAGTTTCCAAAAGTTTAAGATTTCAAAATTTGGACTATTTGGTCAAAATTTATGGCCATGTGGATTTTTAGGTGTCATGGGAAACATGTTCCAAATATTACATCACAATCCACAATTATATTTTACCTTTTTCCTCTTTTTTTCCTTTGTAAATTAAATGATTCATGGTTTTACATCCATGAGGTACTCAAGAAATGGGTTGTTTGGGCCCCTAAATGTTTCCTTCACATCAATGTACTATGGCCCCCCTCCCTTTGACCTATGGGAATATTGGTTACGCGGGGAACTTGAGCCCCCGTGGAACTTGTACCATTCCGGCCTCCCGAGCCCGTAACACGCATTTCACCTACAATAAAAACAATCCTTTGGCCTCCTTTACACTACAGTAATTAGAAAGATGTGGGGAACACTTGGCCCATGAGAACTTGTACCTCCCGGGGCCCTTATGCTCGAAACACTTCACCGATCCACAAAACACGAACCCTGACCACTTCCTTTTGTTTTCAAAAACTTTGACATTTCGGGGAATTTTTGGGAAAATGGAACTTGTTCCGGCTGGGCCAATTGTATCTAATTTATTAGCATTACACTATGCCCTCACTTAAACCTTTATATTTCGACATTTTTGGCATTTTGGGGAATAAGTGGATCGATGGAACTTGTTACACATGTGTCTCTCTAGAACCTAAAAAATTCCCCTTGTTGCATTGCATATTTCCTCACAGATAGATAATTCTATGATCATATTAACCCCAAAGAGAAAATTACTTTCATAATCAAAGTTTCTAGGCATGTCTTATGAAATACATGTTTTTCAAGTGAGGTATTAATGAATTATTCCTATGTTGTGTTGACAAGGAAAAATAGAAAAAAATTCTCAAGACATCTCATAATTAGGCTCGTGGAGGGAATTTTGCTTCCCCTATTAATGCTCATAACATTATGTGAACTCATTATTGCTAGCTACATTTTTTTAAGACTTTTGAAACTGGGTGACTCAAAGTAAGACATGTGAAAAATACGTGGGGAGACCTAAACTTGCAGATTTGATTCATTTCCCCATTATGATTAAAGAATCCTTTCAACAATGGGGTTTAGATTTCGTTAGAAATTTTAATCCTCCTTCTAGTGCTAGGAAATTTTATGTATTAACAAAAAAATATTTAATGAAGTGGGCCCAATCCAGTCTATTCAAGAATGACAATTCTAAGCTAGTGTGAAATTTTATAAAATAAGTATTTTAAGATTTGGGGTTCCATGCAAGAGATTCATTGATAACACCTCTTACTTTATCCTAACAAGATGATTGAGTTATATTATGGGTATGTTATATCATTGTACTATACTTTTAACTATTATCAAGGAAATGGTTAGGTAAAGTTGAGTAACAAGAGCTTAGTAATTATAATATTCAAGCTTCTATATGATAATAATAAAACATGACATGATACATTGTTGTTATGTTATGGAGAATATTTTCATGTGTGGAAATGTTGAAGACTGCACAGTAAAAGTATTGTACACTCTTCATGTATTCTTTCCGGGGTTTGGGGATGGGCTGAGCCTCAAGTGGGGGTCCGAGGATGGAATCCCCCAATAGTGGGGGTTCAAGGGCATAGCCCCCGAGAAAAAAAATTGGCCTAAAAAAATGTGCCCAGTATATCGGGAAACATGCTCTTCTCATATGGGTGGGATTTTTGACCCATATGTTTATGGGACAGTTTTGGCCCGTGGTATTATAAAATTGCTTAAATTTTTATCTACTTATGTGCTTTTATGCATATGGTAGGGTTGATATAACATTACATATGTGTGTGAATTTGGGTGTGAATTCTGTAGATTTTTTTGAGCATAGCTCCAAACAAATCTTATTGTATTTATAGAGTGGTGGCTTGTAAAATCTGAGCAATTGATTCTTGGTGCACGTATCCCAAGTTGGGTGAACCATGTTAAATATTGTCTCTTTTTGTTGTGTTCTTTTTTATTCTGAACTTTTATTTCATATCTGTAATATTTTCTACATATTAGTTTCTACAGTTTGCTATTCTACATATTTTATCCCTTATTTCCTAATAGTTGTATGATGAATTTTTACTTACCATATAACTCCCAAGAGGTCTATAATTATGTCTATATTTTAGGTTTTGTATGGATTTGATGTGGATATTCCAATGTGCTTATAATTTCAATTCTTGTAGTTGACAACGAGACATACAAGAATCATGTAGAGATGAGAATAATGACATCAAGCAAACTAGAGGATAAAAGAGTAAAGGTCATGGTATTCAAGAACATCATATGAGGGTAATGAAAATATTTTTAAAAAATTCAAGAAATGATATTTCTAAGTGGGATACCTTGTCCTATGTTTGGATAACAAAAGGTAACTGAAGGGAATGTACAAAAAAATTGATTCCATCTTGAAAGGACTATTTAAGATCCTCCATTTTTATGGAGAAAAATTTATACATGGCATACATAGATGATGCATATCTCCCATTTCCTCATGATAAAAAATATTTCTTACATTATATATAATGAAGAAGGATAAACCTCTCATAGGTTAGATTAGGTTATTTAGGTTTGTATAGGTTATGTTTTCCTTTTTGTGACTCTTGTATTCTTTCCTCTTCTTGATTTTGTATTTTTTTTGTTTTGGTCGCTCATGCTCCAACATATGTCTAAGATTAATATCATTTTGAATCATTTTCCTAATGGATAAGTAAATCTATTAAAAAATATTGTTTTCATTCATTTTTACAATCCCAAAAATTCAAAAATTGATCCATTTCAACTAATCCAAATGTGAAAATTTTGATTTAAAAGCCTTCCCAAATCCCTCTCTTGGTCAGTTTATCTTCTATTTCATGATCATCCAAACCTCGTAGGTCCTCCCAATATGATGAAAAATTATTTTCAAGTGTTTTAATTGATGTAACAAGGTCATTCCTTCCCTTTAATAAAGTACTTATGAAGACTAATTCTCCATTAGACATACAAAGGCTAATTTTGGCCATTTTAAAGTAGGTACGCATCCTCCAGGAAGGTTCCAAAAGCTCATAATAATCCATATGTATTATTGGAGAGATAATAAGTTGTTGAATTTTTTTTAGGAATATTTAGGGAATATTTTATGGTTTAGGGATAATATGTGCAGAAGCGAGTTTTTAGGTGCAAGGAATGAATGGTCAAAAATGAACTTGAACTTATGTAGAGGATTTAAATATTTCCATAAGGAGTTAGAAATAAATAAAATATTATAAAATCCTCGTCATGTTGAAAAAATCAGGTTCTACAGAAGACCTATGGATTTGTCAAGGCAACTCAACTTTTGGAGATACACCTCATTTTCTTGATCATAAATGGGGATTATTTTTAGAGTTTTATGTATAATTAGGTTCTAAAGCCTATTCCATTGATCTTTAAATGTTCTTGGGAGTAATAATTATATATAATTTTACCTAAAATGACTTTTCCAAACTCTAGGAACATGGTTTTCAAGTCTTCTCTAGTGCATATAAGTGTGTTGATCTCATACTTAACCAATTTTTTTCCTGCCACATGTCATGATTTCACTTCCAAAACTAATTATTTACCTATTTTACATTTTTGAAGGGGATATATGGGACATAAATTATCTCCCCCAAAAATACCCCCCTTTTGTCCCCCATGTGACCCTCTCTAGCTCCACAGAGCGCTTAACTAGCTAAACCTATCGTCTGCTCATTGCATCACACGAAGACACTAGTCAAGATATTTCTCCAAGAGCCCATTTGTGTCCCTCTTATCCATTTTCACTAAGAGGAGATAGGGGGAAAAATGAGTTCCCCATTGTAATCCATTAAACCCTAGTTCTTAACCACACTTACTTCCAGTCAACCGGGGTTAAACTACAGTTACCAGAAAGACATAAAATGAACTTTTTTTGTTTTAAAGTGGTTTTACTTGCATAGTTCGACCAATAATAAATAAATTCTACTGGTATACCTCTAAAAACATGAAAAAAAATTAATATAATAGACATTCTTCCCAAGATCTTCCAAAACAGCCATGGCTTCTAAAAATAAGTTTTTCTCATAACTCTTCAACTAAAAATCTGATTGCACCAAGGTTTTCACAAAATGATGTTCTCTCAGGAACCTTTATGAATAGATTTATCGCATATAAGATGATTTCATATTTTATTTATAATAATAAACCTAAAACTATAGCCCTAAAACTTGTTTCATTTTTCAAGAGTTCTAGCGGAAGGAACATTGTGAAAATTGGAGCACGGGATCTCGGTGTAGAGTCAAATCCAGCAATGGCATTTTCCTTACAAAGTGAAACTAGTATGATTATTTTTTAAATATAGTACATGATCTATACATTGACTTAATAAAATTATCAATTCTCTCAAAACATCAAGCTCTAATCACTCAAGACATTCAGAAACGATGTAAAACAACAAATAAGGTAAAATGAGCAATTTTACCAAAATAACAGTTTCTGAAAAAATAGTCTGCTAAAAATATAAACTTCCTAAAAATTTCAAAGCATAATCAATGGAGATTAATTAAGTGTTCTCAGAGCTTTAGAATAAAAAATTTGGGCAAAAAAGAAAAAATTCCTAAAATAGAAGTTGCTAACCCAATTTACCAAATATAGGAAGTTTTAGTTTTCGGTGTAGAAAGTTGTTGTTGAATCTATTTTTGCTCATCTCATAGTGTTTTTATATCATCACATGGTTTTAAAGTTGTCTCAAAACTCAATAAATAAAATTAACTCTCTGTAAGGATCCTAAAGCATCATTTTTCTCACAAACCTTTCAAAGAGCAATACAAAGCATATCGAGGTGCAACATGCAAAAATCAAGAAAATTGTGTGGTTTGGAAATAATTTGAAAATATTAAAGAGCCCCATCAGAATTCAAATCCATTAAAGTATTTCATTATGATCATAGGTTAAATGAGAAACTCATGAGAAAAAATGAGAAACATCATGCCTTGAATCCATCGTCATCTCTCTAAGAAACAAGTTGAAGTGAGTTATTCAGGTCATGAAAGTATTAAGTCCATATGTGAAGAATCAAAGCATCCTCCTTTCTCATAAAAATCTTCTGAGCGTGTTGGTATATAAGTATCCCAATTTGGATTTCATTCATATAATCTAGAGTAGTGAAGGCTACATAAGTGACCTTCATGTGCGGCATCATGAATGCAAGAACAAGAAATCATCCCAATTTCATTTGAAGTCATATTGTTTTTAAACACTTAATCAAAAACCTAGTAGTGTGGTCAATCCTCAAAGGATGAAACATAGAAATTGAATCTCACTTCATTATCATCAAGATGCATTAAACAAGAATATTTGAAAATGAAGATAATGAAAAGAGAGCGCACAATGGTTCCATATTCTAGGATGATTCATAAGAAGGTAAGATTCATTTGAAATACCACAAAGCATATTTGGTAAGTGCATGGAAATGGGGGGCCAAAAGGGGGTCTTAAGTGGACACACTTTTTTGAAAAATTAAAATCTTCAACTTGTACAAGTTATTTGAGATAGTTACACTCAAAATTGAAAGATGTTATAAGAACATGAATTGGAGCATTTCAGGTCTAGTTTCTAAACTACTATTTTTTTTTAAATGGTTAAGTGTAAGTGGTTTAAAGATCAAAAAATCCAATAGGTGCTCTTGTTTATTGTAAAAAAAAACATAGTAGACAATCAATTGTGCCACCCCCATTTTTTAATACTATTTAGTTTTTTTGAAAACCCTTTGGTAGAAAGATAGATAGGAGCATCTAGTTTGGGATAGAATTTTTTTAATATTTTTCTATTATTTATTTTTTTATGATTTTTCAAGTACAAAGATTTTAAATTGTGAAAAATAAAGGATAACTGACCATGTCCCCAATAACTACCTCAAAAACATCTAAAATTAGATTTTTTTGAATATATATATAATTAGTCTTAATTAGGGACTGTATATTTTTAATTCAATTTGGATGAGTGAAACAAAAGATGCACGATGAAAGATAAACACGTATAATTTTTAAAAAAAATTTAAACAAAGACAGTCAGAAAATGATATTATAGAAACTTTATACTAGTAAGGAAATTTGAAAAATCATATATTTAGAAATAAGAAAGTTTATTTGACCTCGTAGTCATATTTTTAATAAATTTTTTGATCGTTTTTGTGGGATTTGCTATGGAGGAAGATATATTTTAGCATTTTATGTCAAAAACACATTGTTTGTTGTGTTTTAGCAGGTCCATGCCTCAGGCTTGGGGATCTAAACAAAATCCAAGCCAAGATATATTCCTCAGAAAATAGAAAAAGGAAACGTGGACATGTTATAAAAAAATATGCATTTCCTTTTTTATATTCCTTGCCCTCTAATGTCCTTTTTATATCTCTTTCGTGGGATTCTTGTCCCCATTTTGTCTTCTCTGCACATTTTTGTGTGAAACTCTAGTAGTTGAGGTTGTTCCCTACCCCACTATATGTATTGTACTAATCACGAGGGATTCAAAATGATGTAAGAACATAAATAAGGTCAAGAACAAGAAACCAGAGCAATTAGAAGAGATTAGAATAAAGAAAGTGAAGTAGATGCAAAAAATTCATGGAGGACAAGGTACATATGTTATAGGTCAAATGTACCTGATGTTTTAGAAAATGATGATGAAATACATAATGAAAATGAGGATAATAATTATTTTTCAATAAGTATTGATAATGAATTGAATGATAATGTTGTTATGGATAAAGAATTTGGTATGAAGTAATATTATTGAGCCTTTACCTAAGAATCCAAATGTTAATCCTGAAATTTACATGGAAACACTGAATGAAGAAAGTAACCCTGCTAATAAATATTTACCTTTAAGAATACCTTATTCATTTTTTCATTGAAAACTCATTCACTTAATTGACATTGATGAAAACAATATTAAACCAATGCCTAACAAAATGTTTGGATGAAATGTGATAAGAAAATATATGGAAATTTGGGATATAGTTATTTTGAGAAATTAAATGATACGCAAAGACATCAATTATTTGTTACGTGGATGAAATTAATTAAGATGAGACCTACAATGAAGACCATGGGGATAATAACATCTAATATTTATTATCAAAATGTGACAATTGTTGAAAATATACATAAAACATACCATACTATAGGTGTCAACAAATGCACCGAAAATAATAATGTTCCACAACATATACTTACTAATTGTAAAGTGATAAAATAGTGAACTAGCTTCAGTGGAGGTGGAGGTTCACCCTTTGTCTAACAAGGTAGAGGGGAGTTGTGAGGCTGGGACTTCACCCTCTCCTCTTAGTATTCATCCAAATAAGAATAAAACGGAAACGAGCTTATCGTTTCACTCATCAGAAAATGTAAATTCGAATGCCGGTAATGGTTGGTCCACTGTGAACAGAAGAAAGAAAGGGAACATTGAATCCTTTATGATGAACCTTTGATCCCATGGGAAGGTTTTGAAGGGATGATCTTTTGGTTTTTTGTTTATGCTGTTAGTTTGTACTGTTCGTTGTGTTTTCCTTGATTTTCGGTGTTGCTGGTAGAGGTTGCTTCTTTCTTTCCTCATCGATATATCTTTTTCTCCTTATTATACGAGGTAGGGCCCCTTCACCCGCTTTTTACCCATAATAAAAAAAATAATAATGAACAAACACTTCATTAGAAAAATAAACAAAGATTTCAAGGTAAAAAGAAAAACACTTACACAAGCAATAGGGAGACGCAAAAGTCTTGAGTCAGTCAATAACATTGACTATAAGGAATTATTTAGTAGAATCCCATGGAGAGATAAAGATACATTCGATATTATAATATAATTACTTATAAATTTTTGGAATGAGAACACAAGGGTGTCATTGAATAGAAGAGATATAGTAAAAATAAGGATAGGTTATCGTAATTGTGAAGCGCATGCAAAACATTTATTGGATATGAATCGAACACAATTATTCTCTAAGTTTAAGAATAAAAAATATATAAATTAACATTAGCTAAGTATTTTTTGATACAAACAAACCCTTTTATATGAAAATAAATCACTCACATACCACTTGTTGCAGGCATCAGTTTGAATTTTCAATGCATTCTGATGTTTTTTTTTTGTCAAGTACGTTGTTTTTTTCGTACTGACATCATGTTGCAGGAGTGTGGATTAAATGTCCCACCAAAATATGCAAGGAAATTTACTCCTACCATATTTTTTGAAAGATCAATTCAATTTTTTTTTATAATAAATAATGTTTGGATGGAAGTGCAATGTATGTATGTGGTGACTTGTTGAAATTGAAAAGTTACATCCATGAGGAGAGTATACATGCAATAGGAAAAGAATTAGTTGGTTTTAACAAATATAAATTTGTGGCATATAAATTAAAAGATGGAAAATAATTTAAGAAGTGTGAGTTTGTTACTGAATAATTACATGTACCCAAATATATGGTCAAATTCAAAGAGGAAATTGTTTATGAGTATGCAAGACACATACATAAAGAACAATGGTTGGATGAACAATTCAAGTTAAAAAATGACACATTCCCACTTGGTACTATTGTTTTTGTATTTGATTTCATAGAGAATTGCTCATTGTGGCCACAAATGGAGGTTCAGTCACAATACTATAAATCATGACAAGTTGTTATTTTCATGCATATAACATTCATATACTCTCTGGAAAGCACTAAAAAAATATATAAAAATATTAAGAGAGTATCATTTCTACATCATTGATTATTAGACACATTCTACAGAATATGTGCAAGGGTGTTTTTAGTTGTTTTATGCAAATTTGGCTGAGAGAAACATTGTTTTCAATCAACATTACACATCATAATTCAAGAATTCACGTATATTTTTTAGGTAAACAAGATGCACATGACAACACGTGTACAACATATCTATAATTTTTTTGAGGCATGACATGGGAAAAGAGTGCATGATGGTGTAGGAACATGTGTGAAAAGAGACATTGCAAGAGAATAATTAAATTTTAGAGATGGTGCTAAATTTACATGTACAAAAAAAATTGTTAATTGGTGTAACAAGAACATGGGCCATGAATCTCAAGAGAGCTCAATAGTTTGTATATATTTTTGGTTGATAGAGTAACACCATTTGGAAAGCTATGAATATTGTATAATAATTACAAGATCAAGTAATATACACTCATTTTGTAGTTCAAATGCAAGTTTTTTCACCATTCATAATAGGTGCATGACATGTTTTTGTATATCATGCATTGATTTTATGTGGAATGAAGAGTCATAGCAGTGGGTAGATGAATGAAATTGTAAACCTCTAATTCCACTTGGCACATATCAAGTTCCATAAACATCACAACTTACACTGTCTTTAGATCATATAAAAACATCACTTGACTTTGACCAAGTCTCTAATTTAGTGTTATAAGTTACATACATGTCATGTTATAAATTTATAAATTATTAAATGATAATCTCTTACTGTATTATAAATTTGAATTGAGTCTTACTTTATGATGTAGGGGATGTTATTGCAATTATTGTGACATAATTTAATGAAGAGGGAACAAACTAGTTATTGTCTTGTTGTATAGAGGGAAAACAAATGTTGAATTCCACACTCATTGATGGTGAAAACCTTAAGTATCCCATTGGGTCAGTGGTAGTCACTGGAATTTGGATTCGACAATATCTTATAAAAAAATCAAATACTTGGTTGTCTGAAGACTATTAAATGCATTGAAAGATACTTCACTATTCACAGTTGGTTCTTGCAAAAAATATTTCATTGATCGAATATCGAGGTAGGCCATCAAATAAGAATCTATGGAAGACTCATGAATCAGATCATGAAGCAATTATCACTACTTTCAAGAGTAGAGTTAATCCTTGCAGTTCATTGGATTAAATTTCTAAATGTATGTTCACTTAAGATTAGACATACATCTACATGAATTTAATTTGAATATTTACTTTAATGATTTTGTTTAGTTTTGGTACATTTTAAAATTTTATTTTATTACTAACATGCTTACGTAGGTTAGTGGTGCTAAAAAATATTCCAACTTCACATGGTTAGTACTGTTAGTAGATAATTCCTTATTCTTGAAGCTAAGGGAAATTAAATCTTAGAAATTAATAACAAGCACAAACTCTTATTTCACCACCTATATTATATGAAAAAACTTTTATTAACATGTTTCCTAGTAATTTTTCTAGATTCTAAAACTATTTTTTAGAATTTTATAGGCTTATCAACGCTAAAATTCCCTTCTAACAGTGTATTACCATGTAATTTAACCCTTTAGTATGTTTTGAATTGAATGATTTTGGTCAAAACCAATTCTTCTTTCACACCTATCTCATGCCTCTACTAGCCCTACTTACACATAAGTCTTATTATTGGGTAAGGACTGGGATCGTGTGACACCAAAATTAAGTCTCACCCAGTGTTTACCAGGCCACCCTAGTAGGTGGGCGTATTCAGTTCGGTGCCACCAATTTCCATTTGTAAAATATTACATTGTGTATCATTACCCTGACTCAAACTGAAGTATTTTGCATTGTTTCAAACAATGGAACAATGAGAAAACCAAATTAAAGTATAGAAAACCAAGATAAAAATTTGGATAAGGTTTCATTATGGAGGTGTAGGTTTAGACGAGACCTTTCAAGGTGCCACAGAGACTGAGAAATTACCTGTCAAACTTATATCCTATTTTTCTCTCAAGGATCTTAAGGGACTAGACCTAACCGATGTTTCCAGGAAGTACCAAGATCATTAAGCAAAAAAACAAAACCTCCCTAATGTTTACCATGCCACCTTGACATGTGGGCTAAGTTCATTTGGTGCCACAAGCTTCCATTTGTAAAAACATTCATTGGGAAACCTTGCATTGACTCAAACTGGAATATTTGACATCGTTAAAAATAATGAGAAAATGAAAAAAACTGAATTGAATTCGGTAAACCGAGACATGAATTTATATACAGTCTCAACATACAAGGTGTCAATGAGACAGATAAATCACCCATTGAACTTATAGATTTTTTTCTATCAGGACTCTTAAGGGACTACGCACAACCGATGTTTCCAAGAAGCACCAGGTTTGTTGGGCACCAAACTGAAGCCTCCCTAAGCATTTACCATCACACCCTGACATGTGGGCATAGTCTGTTTGGTGCCACAAGCTTCCATTTATAAAATATTGCATTGGTAAGATTTACACTGACTTAAACTAGAGTATTTGACATCATTACGAAAAATGGGACAACAAGTAAACAAAATTGAACTGGGTAAAACTGAGATATATATTGTAGGGGATCTCAAGACATAGTTGTAGGTTTAGATGAGACCTTTCAAGGTGCCATGAAGACCAATAAATCACCCATCAAACTTATAGCTGCATATTTTTCTCTTAGGGATCTTAAGGGAGTATGCCCATCAGATGTTATTAGAAAGCATGAGGATAATTGGGCACCAAACTGAAGCCTCCTCAAGCATTTACTAGGCTACCCTAACATTTGGGCACATTCCATTTGGTTCCACAAGCTTAAATCTCTCTCTCTCTCTCTCTCTCTCTCTCTCTCTCTCTCTCTCTCTCTCTCTCTCTCTCTCTCTCTCCTTCACTATTCACAGTTGGTTCTTACAACAAATATTCCGTTGATCAAATATCGAGGTATGCCATCAAATAATAATCTATGGAAGACTCATGAATCAGATCATGAATCAATTCTTGCTACTTTCAAGAGTAGAGTTAATCCTTGCAGTTCATTGGATTAAATTTCCAAATGTATGTTCACTTAAGATTAGACATACATCTACATGAATTTAATTTGAATATTTACTTTAATGATTTTTTTTGATTTTGGTATGTTTTAAAATTTTATTTTATTTCTTACTAACATGCTTACATAGGTTAGTGGTGCTAAAAAAATATTCCAACTTCACATGGTTAGCACTGTTGGTAGATAATTCCTTATTCTTGAAGTTAAGGGAAATTAAAACTTAGAAATGAATAACAAGCACAAACTCTTATTACACCACCTATATTATATGAAAAAAAATTCTTAATATGTTTCCTAGTACTTTTTCTAGATTCTAAAAATAAATTTTTAGAACTTTATAGGGTTATCAACGCTGAAATTCCCTTCTAACAGTGTATTACCATGTAATTTAACCCTTTAGTATGTTTCAGATTGAAGGATTTTGGTCAAACTCAGTTCTTCTTTCACACCTATCTCATGCCTCTACTAGCCCTACTTACACACAAGTCTTATTTTTGGGTAAGCACTGGGATTGTGTGGGCACCAAAATTAAGTCTCACTTAGTGTTTATCAGGCCACCCTAGCATGTGGGCGCATTCAGTTCAGTGCCACCAATTTCCATTTTCAAAATATTACATTGTGTATCATTACCCTGACTCAAACTAAAGTATTTTGCACTGTTTCAAATAATGGAAAAATGAGAGAACCAAATTAAACTATAGAAAACCAAGATAAGAATTTGGATAAGGTTTCATTGTGGATGTGTAGGTTTAGATGAGACATTTCAAGGTGCCACAGAGACTGAGAAATTACCTGTCAAACTTATATCCTATTTTTCTCTCAGGGATCTCAAGGGACTAGGCCTAACCGATGTTTCCAGGAAGTACCAGGATCATTAAGCACAAAAACAAAGCCTCCCTAATTTTTATTAAGCCACGTCGACATGTGGGCTAAGTTCATTTGGTGCCACAAGATTCCATTTACAAAAACATTCATTGGGCAACCTAACATTGACTCAAACTGGAGTATTTGACATCGTTAAAAATAATGAGACAACGAAAAAACTTTATTAAATTTGGTAAAACCGAGACATGAATTTATACACAATCTCAATATACAAGGTGTCACTGAGACCGATAAATCACCCATTGAACTTATAGATTTTTTTTCTATCAGGACTCTTAAGGGACTACACACGACCGATGTTGCCAAGAAGCATCGGGATTGTTGGGCCCCAAACCGAAGCCTCCATAAGCATTTACCATCACACCCTAACATGTGGGCATAGTCCGTTTGGTGCCACAAGCTTCCATTTATAAACTATTGCATTGGTAAGCTTTACACTGACTTAAACTAGATTATTTGACATCATTACAAAAAATGGAACTATGAGTAAACAAAATTGATCTGGGTAAAACCGAGATATATATTGTAGAGGATCTCAAGACATAGGTGTAGGTTTAGATGAGACCTTTCAAGGTGCCACGAAGACCAATAAATCACCCATCGAACTTATAGCTGCATGTTTTTATCTTAGGGATCTTAAGGAACTATGCCCGACAGATGTTATTGGGAAGCATGAGGATCATTGGGCACCAAACTAAAGCCTCCCCAAACATTTATTAGGCCACCCTAACTTGTGGGCACATTCCATTTGGTTTCTCTCTCTCTCTAATGAAGTGAGAGAAGAATATATTTTCTCAAATTCCAATAAGTTCTTTATTTCCACTATCTCATTTCTCATACTAGCCCTTCTTAACTACAAAGCTTATTGTTCCATACATTTCACAAAGGATCTTGACATACTGAAAGTAGTTTTGGATACCCTTTTTGTTGTTTATGCTTTAGGAAAAAGCTCAGTTCCAAACTCCAAATGAAACCTCTAAATTTTCTAACCTCCCTTGGCCAATTAGGTCTTGTTCTCCAAATCTGAAATGTCAAATAAATGAACCATCAAACTATTTCATCAACATTTAAAACCACTAAAATCTTATTGAGAACAATAAGAAGATGCTATAGTACCTATTTGGTGTCTATAGCATGAGTGCAAGGCCCTCAAATCCTAAAACTTCTCTTAAACCCTACATAGGGTTTTGATAGGCCCTAAAGGAGTGAAAAATACTTATACAGTCGCATTCATGACCCAAAGACAGCTTATATTGCTTCACACCTCTAGTTACTTCTCAAATACATGAGTAAATGTATGAAGAATTGTATCTAGCCATCTTCCTTATAGAAAAAACAACATTTACATTCAAATGAATTAATCATATAACCAAAAGAAATTATACATCCTGCATCATTCTCTTGTGCTCTCTCTATATTTTTCTCTTACTCTCTCTTTGTCATTCTCTCTCTCTCTCTCTCTCTCTCTCTTAATTTTTCTCTCACTCTTGGTGATAAATTCGTACTTTTGGTAAATATGCTCTTTATAATCTTTGATTGAAAGAGATGAAATAACTTAAATAATGGAGATGGATAACTAGTCACTATTATTATGAAACCACAAAAACAATAAAAATTCAACAATATATCTTATTTGAATTAAAAATTCAAACCTCCTCTAAAAGAGGTTCTCTAAACATATATTTTTCACCTCTATATTATGAGAGTTAAGATTTTGGAATGCATATGAACACAAATATATACACATGTGCTCATTGATAAATTGTGATTAAGAAAATATTGAAATAAATAAATGTTAAATCTAAATTATTTACCAGCACAGATATAAACAGTAAAATATAGATTTTTGACACAAGTAAAGTAAGCTAGAAATATGAAACCCTAGTTGCAAGTGAGAGGATAAATAACTTAGTTGATTCACAATGATGTCAAAGCTATGCTGAGCTAGAGAACTAATGGAATAGGAAATGAGAGTGTCACAACCAAACCCAAAAAAATGCATAAATGTTAGAAAAATTGGACTAGGGTGCTTATTTAGGGTTAAGGGCTCCTGTGGCACCAGAGACCTTCTCTAGACACATGTAACTTCTTAGAAGCTGTGAAACTTAATTTTGCAGGGTCATGAGATGTTTGATGTTTGTCGCCTTTGATTGCATGTACTTATTTGTAGCTCATTGTTGATAATATGAAACCTGTAATAAGAATAAAAACACTTGCAAAACCCCAAAACACATCAAATCCTAAACAAAAAAAGATGTAAATGGGGATTTAGATTGACCATGACACTCACACAACTGAGTGAACTTAGAATTAGGGCAGTGCACTACATTTTAGACTCCATGTAGTTTTATGCATGTGTGTGTAGAATCGTTCTCTAGGTGGCTCTTGTGTGAGTCACACTTTATAACGAGAAATAGCTAGATGTAGAGAATGTAGATATATGTATCCATAGAGAAATGAACCTCCCATCCTATGAAGTGTATGAAAAAGAAATAAGTCTCTTATCCCTTGTATAGATGTTAGATGAATGCTTAAATTCTCTTCTAATGGATTTTGGATGCAACCTTAGGTGGTGATAGTAAATGCTTAGTGCTTGGTCATTTACTATGATCACATAACTTTGTATTTATATGATTCCCTTGGTTTAATTTTGTAATTAACCACTAAAAGGATGACTATTAAAAAACAATATGCCCATGTGGCTATAAAAGACCTAAAATATGTAAGCAAAGTATAAAGAGGTTAGGGGCGCCTAGAGGGGATGGGGGTTCCTGGGCGTTGGCGTCCTGGTTGGGCGCTGGTGTCTAGAGTCAGAAATTACAATGTATTGTTGGTGAGAAATTTTTTTGGGTGGACAAAGTAGGTGTCTTCACCAATGTTCATGAGACTACTCCCCTCTACATTGAATGATACAACTTCCATTATTAAAATTAGACTAATCCTAATCCTATCTAAATGCTTTGGGTGGCCAAATTGGCCGAGGATCACATAGGGAAACTCCACTAAACTTGTGGCAAAGTGCTTGTATGGGGGTACAAGGGAGGAAATTAAAACTATGAATGGAAAAATGGGGAAATTATGCAAGGAAGATTACTTCCATGAGTAGATTGCAGAGCTCACACCCAGTAACCATAGTAGTTAAACCTTCAATATAGAGGAAAGCACAATGAAGCTAATGGGACCAATGAATTAAGATGCCAAGTTTTTAAATTCATTTATCAAGAACACCACATTCCTCTCCAATTCCATTTAGGAATAAACTATGCTTGTAAAGTGCATGAAAGAGATAAATAGAGGGAAAACAAGAAAGGGGAATACAAGAAAGGAAAAACAAAAAAGTGATGAATGCAAAGATTCAACCAAACTATCACAATGCTACATTTTAAGAGTTCTTCAAAAATATAGAATCCGAATCCTTTGGAATGGAGAGACCATCCCAATTTATAGCAATATGAATTTTCCTTTCACCTCCCTCACATGACTCTTCCTTTCCATATTCCACTCATGACCTTTAGTTTTCCATGAATTAAGTATTTCTCTTATAATTTTGAGAAAATACTTTTTACAAATTAAAAATAGGTCACTTAAGTGAATAGGGCAAAATACAATGATGAAGCATAACGAAGAATTAGAATGGAGAGAGAAAGAAGAGAGGGAAAGAGGGAAAGAGGGAAGGGATAGATGGGAAAACAATCCTCGTGATGAAATTCTTTGAATGCCTTGATTCACTCAAGAAATTTGAGTGAAGATTTTTGCTACTAGTGATCTTATATGATGATGAAGATTGCTCCCTTGAATAACTTTGAATCATTTCCCCCATCTAGTGATGACCACAAAATCTATGATGCATAGACATCATGGACCATTTAATGAGTGTTCATAAACACTATTCTAAGCTTTACCTTTGTAAGATTGTGATGAACACATACAATGCCCATGATGACCCTCCTTGAAACTTGGTTGATGAACTCCTTGACTTATTGAAATCGTTTTGATCAACTCTCTTTGAATCACCCAAATCGTTAAGTGATGGATATGAATTCACATGATGTGCCTTGTGATTCCCTAATTTATAGTATGATATTATCATTCTAAACCATGAAAAACTGCCATCTCTTCATGATTGATTACACCTGAGAAACTAGACCAACCTGTGTACTTTAAAATTCATGTTTCCTTGACACTTACTATTTTTGGAAGGGAAAACTTAATATATTTAGTAACTATCAGAGTTTTCCTTTTTGAATCCCAAATGGTGATATCCACCTAGAGTATTATCCCTCAATGTCTCATTGTTCCAAACTTTCCATTTGAGAACAACCTCCTACTTTTAGTAAGTACACATGGGGGTAACTTACTATTTTTAGTAAGTGTCATAGTTAGCTTTTCCGAACCACAACTAGATATGGTAGCTTGAATTATTTATTCTTATTGTGTTCCATTCACCTTTTAGACCAACTAGCTATTTATAGCAGGGGCTTGTGGAACCACTTCCTATTTTTAGTAAGTGTCAATTGCGAGCCGAGATGACCTTTTTGATGACTTTTCATGCGATACTCTCTTTGTGTTCACCAAATTATTCATAGCCTCTTCAAATGGTGGCTTATCTGAAGTAAAAAAACCATATGTAGGAAGGAATGCTATTTTTAATAAGTGTACCGTGGATGTCTTATTGCAACAAAACAAGTCTTGAAATTTTGGGTTTTATTCCAGGGTTCTGCGCTCCGAATTTTGAGTAATTCCTTCATCTAAAAAAGTGGGAAAATGATATTTTCATTGGTGGGGGAAGAATATTGAAAAAAACACAGCCCTCCATATCCCTAAAAAATAGGGACTTCATGGTGCAAAAACTAGTTCACGTGAAACTAGATTTTTCAATGATTATTCCCTCCAATTTTTGTGGGATTTCGCACACTGAAACCCTGAGAAGTGGAGAGGCAACTCACTGATTTTTTCCACTACTATGTCATGGTGGCCATTAATGGAGCTTGAAAGTTATAGGTCTGGTTTTTTTCTCCATTTTCAATTAAATCAACTCCATTGTGTTAGGTTTTTGCTTCTTGTCTCACTGGTGAAATTTCTCTTCGATCTAGTTGTCAGTTTGATGGGAAATTGAGCTTTGTTCTTCATGGAGCCAAAAGTGGAATTTATTTGCTATGAGAATTCCTATATATTAACAAGAGGTTTGAATATAAATTTTTAATGGAATTCAAGAGAGTATAACTCAGGAAAATATGGTTTTTGAATCCGTGCACCGATTTTTAAGATCTCTTCAATTTTTAGTTTCATGGCAATGTAGATTTTCAAACTTATGGTTGCTTCATTCTTAATTTGATCAATATTTCCTTTGGAACCTACGTATTGTCATGGAGTGAAGGATTTATTTTATTTGGTGAATCTATTTTGAGCTTTGAAAATTGTGGAGTGGTGGTGAGAAGTTGCAAAGGAAGTTATAGAGCAAGTTGTGCACAAAGGAGGTAGATGTTAGAAGTTAGAATCAAGAGAGATTTTTAAAATTTTGAAATAAAGCTGAGATGGGAGATGGGAAAATTTTCATGTATATTATTTCCTTCACCTCAAAGCGATGTGAGGGACATCAATTTCCATGGTGAGAAAGGTGATGACACGTGGTGGAGATCCGACGACAAGGAATGAAGGCTAAAAAATCAGCTTTAAAGCACCGAGGGGCTGGAAGCTGGTCATATGGGTGACCAAAAGTATTCCTTAGGGGTTGGGAAAATTTTCCATCTTTGATGTCCCTGACCTCATAGGGAAGTGAGGGATATCAAATTACACAGTGCTCTTGGTGATGACATATGCAGTGATTGGACAGTTGAGGCTTTGAGCTCCCCCAAGCACTTGGGGGGTTGAACTGGTGATCCTGGAGGTTGCATGAGGGTACAAAGGTTTTATGGTGGCTAGGAAAAATATTCTAATATTTATTTTTGTGACATTAAGGGACATGAGGGACACAAAATCCCACTAGTCTCCTGAAGCTGACATGTGTACTCCCAAAAATTGACTAACTCTTGAACTCGCTCCAAGAAGACAACTTGAAACAGTGATAACTTGAGCTCTTGATGGACTTTATTGATGAAATTTTATATGATACTAACTAGAAATGGCCTTTTGAATTCAATGGTATGGGTATCAGGTATTGATTCCTCCATTTTTCCTAAAAATTGGGATTTTTGATTTGGCACTCTACTTATGCATGATAAAACTGCTTGCAAAACCATTGTGCTAAAGTGTTGTGAAAAAATGAATTTCACTATATTGTAGGGATTGGAATTCCCTTTCCTAATATTTTTTCATTTTTCTCCCAAATCCATTCGGAGCTCCCCAAATCGCCTTTGGAAGTTTAGCAGTTGTGTTGGCAGGTGCACTGCCTAGGCCTGGGAACCCTGATTTTTAGTGAAATTGTCCCAACTTCTCTGGATCCTTCCTAAATCTTCTAAATTAATTCCATGATGTTCCTAGGCCTTTGATTCACCTCTGTGTCTGGTTTATATTATTTTTTTCCACTCCATGGGGTTTCTCTAGACATAGGAAGGCCAGTGATAGCCCTTCCCATGGCTGCCTGAAGCTTGCAATTTTTAATGAAATCCTAAAATCACCTAGAGGAATGAATTAACTCCAATTGGGAGGTTATTGGACTGAATGGGTAGACTTGGGGTGTCTTAGAATGATAAAACATGAAATATTTGGTATAGGGGTATCATTTTCATGCTTAGAAATTGTCAATTTCCCCATTACACATTTGCACAACATTAAGTATAAAAAGACAGAATGGGAAAGGAGTGTAAGAAAAATAGGGAAAATAGAAAGATATCAAATAGGAAAAATATAGTGGTTAATTAGTAATTTTCTCACTTATGAATCATATGAATAGTAGTGTGTGATCAGAACTAGAAATATACCCAAAGTGTGTGATTTAGTGTCTACATTTGTCCCTAATTTATGTTTTTTAGTGATTTCTTGATAAAATAAAGTAGATAAGAGATGCATACTTGATAACCATGTAAATCAATGGCAAAAAGTGTGCTGAGGAGACAATAAAAAGTTAGGAGTGATAAAATTCGAAGCGTGAAAGCTAGAGAGGAGGAAGTAAAAATGATGATGACCCTAGGGGTGAAAGTGTATGTGTAGATGTCACATTGTACCTATTATTTATATTGCTAGATATCTAATGATGTGTGATTGATGTGACTACTACTTCCCATAAGGACGGACTTGTAAAAGAGAAGAACAAACAAGTAGTCAAATATGTGTATATGAAAGAATTGATTAAAATGCATAAGAAATTATGTAAAAATATGAAAAGGAAATATGTACAACCCGATCCATGATGAGTAAAAGAGATAGAAAGGATCCTGAATATGTTGTAGAAGAATTTTTTTTGGGCAATCTCACACTAGTTGCGCTGATTGTGAGTTTTTTGGGTGATCTCATGCCAAGTATAGAAGAAGTGTAGGGAGAAAATTCTAGTGTTATTCTCCAACCTTGAATTCTTCCCAAATATAAACACCACTACAGATATTGTGTGTCAAATCTGATCCATTTTGATCCAGTTTGATCCAAATGCAAATGTAGAAAAGCTGAGAGAAAAACATGTATGTTGAGTAATGAAGGACTATGCATGTCCTGTAAAAATCCATTGTGTAAACTATCAAAAACTATATTGAATCTAAGAAAAATTGTGTAACTTCCCCTGGTCATATGAACCCAAGAAGGGTCAAGGGTACCTAGGCATTATTTTTATGTGTCTAGGAGCTGGTGTTTTTGCTTTGCTAAGGACCCAAGTCAATTTTGGGTCATTGCTATGACTGGATGAATGTGTTGTAACGATCCTAAATGAACTATGTTGAATTGTGACTCTAGAACTACTACATTGGGTGACTGATTCACCCAATGATTCCCCCTTGTTTGGGGTGCATGTAATGTCACAAGGAGGATGCGGCCCAAATGAGGACTAGACATTATGCTTAAATTGAAGCCCTGCAGGGGGGGGGAGTGTGCTTGTAGAAACCAAGGAACACACAAAACAAGGTGGTTGAAAATAAATGTTAGTGTAAATCAAGATAAACACATATGTAGAAGACAAGATGTGTAATTTATCAAACAATAAGATAATGTGGACAAACAATAATAATTTAGACCACAAAAATTAGGGTTTCAAACATGGGACATCACTCATAATGTTGTAAGACAATCAAGGCCGAATGGACAAAATCATACAATGTACACACAAGACAAAGAGAAAATCCTTAAATCAATGGAAAACAATGGAAAAATAATGACAAATAGTAACAAACAAGCAACAAAGACAACCATAGTAGTAAAATAGTTCCTACAAGACAAATTCTGCACATGAAGCACCCATTAGCATATTAGAAAGATAAAATGTATGTCCAAAGTGGATAATCTATAGTAATGTGTTAGTATGAATCGAAAATATTATAAAACTAAAAATAACACACCTGTGATGTGTATGAAATTGGATTACCCCAAGAGCCATTGTAGTGACTGGTAAGAGGTATAGTTCCAAGCATCCATGCTGTGTGTAATGATCTGTGTAAATTCTGTGATCACAACTAGAAAGAAAGTGAATGCGCATGTGTATATAGAAAATATAATTACATACAATGTATCAAGCTAACATAGTAAGCAAAGTGTAACATGTGAGTACAAGTAAGAAAGAATCAATGTGTAACCAAGATATGTAGTATGTTATGGAGTGTGAATGAAATGGAATGTAAAGTGAAGGTGATAGGATACAATGTGTGCCCCCAACTGAATGTAAATGAGTGTGTATGAGATGAGGTTCATTTATAAATGCCCCCTGAGTAGTCAATATATGAACCATAGAATAAGAGTGTGTCATCAAAAAATGGTTTAAATTTTGTGCTAGAAAGCATGTGATTGACATAGCGTAAATCATAGTGAATGAGTGCATGAGTGAGTGTGGTGAGGTTCATTTTAAATGTAGTAAGCCCTCAACAGTCAAGTGTGAACCATAGAATAAGAGTGAGTGTCAATAAATGGTAGTGAAGTGTGCATTGTCTTTGAAATATATGATTGTCGAATGTGCATAGAGTAAAGAGGTGTTAGTATGGTGACGTTCATTAATGTAGTGAGCCCTCAACAGTCAAGTTTGAACCATAGCATGAGACTGCGTTGTCAGGCAATGATGATAAAAATTTATGCATAGATGTAACAGTGCTCAAAGATACATGAAATATAAGCATGGGTGTCTTTAGTGGAGAACAATGATGGCCAGGTGATGACGTTGCTTCCAAGGCTTGTCAGTAAGGATGAGACCAATCCAGTTGGGCTTGAATTTTCCTTTCATAGGAGATTCAATGTTCATGTTTTTTTTATTTGATTTTAATAAAAGATCACCCCACATTGAACTCGCGAAGATGCATTTTTTGATTGTTATGCTTGGGATATACAAGACTGATATGCACGAAGATGTTCAAGAGCTAGTAGGACATGATTATTGTCAAGAATTTCCAGCTCTTGTAAGCATTGTTTCACGATATTCATTTTCTTTTAGTATGTCTTTAATTGAAACATGTCCAATGATGGTATCTCAAGTTCTAGTGGGATGATGGCCTCAGTACCATATACTATTGAAAAATGAGGGGTGGTAACTTGTGGGCATACATAGACACTGTGTACGTAAGACTCAGATAGACTTAATAAGAGTTTATGAATTGAGTTTTGAGATGAAGTTGCATACCTTGACTTGTGTAATGTTTTGACTTAGAGGAGGTGTCCTCATATAGCCATTTCCATGTGGGGTGAGTATAGAAATATTGAATTTAATTATAAATGTTTCCCTAAACTTTTTAACATAGAGGAATTTTTTAAAGAATTCCTATTATAGATGTATAATGGAAAAGGGAATGCAGAAGATTGTAATGATGTGAGTAGTTATGAAACCATGAAATATCATAACCATTTGTAGTTTTCAGTGGTGCTTGATTCAACCCATTTAGTAAAATAATTTGTGAAAGTAATAATACACTTTTGGCCATCATTTGACTCAGGATTTATCATTCCAATAATATCAAAACCCCATAGAGAGACCTGGGCATGTTGGAGCAATTGGTTGGAGGATCATATGTAGACGTATGGTGAATATTGTCGTGCTTTTCAATTGATGAGCTAAGGATATTCAAGGCAATATAGGAATAGTCATAACGCTTAGATATTTTTGACATGAAAACATGAGAGGTCACGCATAGGTTGTAAGACTTGAGAGATAGCACTGATATGACCACAAGACATCATAAAATAGAAGACATAAAATGAGAATGAGATAAGAAAGAAAAAATAATTTTCCCCTGATGAATGACATTAATGATGTTGGATTTCAGATCACAAGAGATGAAATTCATGAGGATTCCATAGGCCATCAGGAATTTATCTTAAAATAAAGAAAGTTATAAATTGTAGTAACCATTCAGGGTTATCGTGACTATGTGTGATGGCACAAACTACTAGAGGTCAGAGTAGAAGTCGGAAGGTTGTCGAAAGTGCCAAACGGTGAACATTAATAGGGAGATCAGTGATGTCCTAGGGATAAGTGATGTTGCATTTAGCCATAATATCTGCATTACGATTTGCCTTTATGGGTGATGGTAGTAAGAGAGTAGAGACCTTTGAGCCATGATAGATAATATATCCTTGGACAAATATATTATATGGAATTAGGTTCTCCTCTTTTATTAATCATTTGTTGACTAACATTACCTAATAATGAATGTGAATATTTTGATATTAATGTGTCAGATAACGAGACCTAGTAATTAAAGTCGAATATTCAACCTCACATTATGTTATTAATAGGAAAACCCTAAGTGCTATGTAAAAGTGATAATATCACCATGTGGATTAATGAAGACAATTCTTGCCCTCGTGCTAGAGAAACAATGAGATCCATCAAAATACATGTTCAACAAGTAGTAGATTCAATGACGTAAGTTGTGAAATAATCGTGAAAGGAATCAGAGACCTAAGAGATGCTAAAGGAAGAGGTGCTTCATCTAGTTGATCAGAAATGACTTGGCCTTTGATTGCTTTCTATGGAGTGAATTTGAAATTGAGATTTTATGAGTAACATGACCTAGTGCACAAGACATCCTGAGAGATGTGTGCGGGACAAGAGGTGTCGTAATGGATCTACTTTTGTAATGATATGTACCTCATTGTTAATAAGGTAATGGTGTAAGTTTTCTGTTACAAATACAATAACAAAAACATATTTTTTTAGCATAACTATAATTACATTCATAAAAAAGTAAATTCCAACTGATATAATAGATAACCCTCTCTTGTTGAGAATCATCATGTTTTGCTAGGAGGGCTCCTAAAGCATGTAAACATGGCAAAAATATATAACAAGAAAGCTCATGTTCAGCCACGGGAGGGACCAAGACAAGTGGATTTAAGATATGTTTTAACAACATCAAATGCTTGTTGGAAGTTATCATCCTAGAAAAAATTAGTATCTTTCTTCATCAAGCATGTGAATGGTTTGGTTTTATTAGCAAATTGCATAATAAACCGTTGAATATTCTGACTTTTCCCTTGTAATGAGTGTAATTTATGCAAATTTTGAGGTGGAGGAATGTAAACAATTTCCTTGATTTTATTACGATCTATTTCAATACCACATTGTGAGATAATTTATCCAAAGAGATTTCCAGTTGTAACTCCAAAAATACACTTCTTTATATTTAGGTGTACTTTGTATTGTCGAAAATGTTCAAAGAGTGTGCAGAGATATTGAGCATGTGTAGAATGGTGTCGTGATTTAGCAAGGATATCATTAACATAATTTTCAAGGATATTGTGAATATAATCATGAAATATGTGCATAATTTCTTGTCAATATGTGGCCCTAGAATTTTTAAGGCCAAACGGCATGATAGTGTACAAAAATGTTCCCCATGGCATAGTAAAAAAAATTCTTGATATGTTGGATTTAATTAGATTTGGTTTTAGCCAAAAAATCCATCTATGAAATAAATAATATCATACCTAGCTGTGGAATCAACAATGGAATCGATGTTTGGTAAAGACAAACTATCTTTGGGACAAGCCTTGTTTAGATCACGAAAGTCTACATGCAACAATATATCCTACCATATGGTTTCATAATTGGAACAATGTTAGACTCCCACTCTAGAAAATCAACAACACGAATAAAGCTAACATATAGTAGTCATTATATTTCCTCTGTAACTAATAATATAACCTTTGGGTGCATTTTACAGATTTTTAGTTGAGCAGGTTTTACACCAGCATTAAGAACGTGTTCTGCATGGCTATAAATGGATCAATACCAGGAATATCACTGTAGTCCTATGTGAAGATGTCTAAACAATCCCAAAGAACGTAGTTGATATATTTTTTATCATCATGAGAATTAGCTCTTCTCAATCATATTGATACTATTTTTTCTACTGAGAAAAGCTGACTGATCCTCAATGTATGGGTCAGTAGCAATAGTATCAGGAGGTTGACATTGTCAATAAGTGTATCAGACTCTCCAAAGTAGGTGGTGGCATTAAGAAGTGATGAAGAATGTTTCTTATGATGAAAAGAAGGATAGGTGATCATAAAGCCCCATGCATTCCAGAAGAGATTCATCATTACCAAAAGTGTCTAAATTATCCCAAGATGCAAGAGTAGAATGACATGATGAGGTCTAGATTGGCTACCAAAGGAATGAAGATTTATCATTCTTTTATGGTATAAGATTAGGAGAATTATATATGTTGAGATAGTGTCTGTAAGTTTCAATCTTGCTAGATTGTTTTTTGTTTATATTCATATCTCTATTCCTGGGATGTCCTCCTGGTCCTAAAAGGAATGATAACCAGATCATCAACATACAAGACAAGTATCACAATATCCTCACCAACATGTTGGATATACACTAATGATCAGAGTGGCAATGAACAAAACTAGTAGATAGAAGAAAATCCATTCATCTTCTCATACCAAGCCTGAGGGGCTTGTTATGAGACCGTAGAAGACCTTCAGATCTAACAAATAAGAGAAGAATCCTGAACAAATCCAGCCGGATTGCTCCATATATATTTTCTCTTATAGATCTCGTATGTAACGAGGCACTTTTCACATTCTATGTTATGGGCCACCCCTATGATGCAGCAATAACATCTATGTTCAAGATCTTGGCATATGATCTAGTTATGGAAGGCTTATGGTTATCTATGAGCAGGATTATTGTTGATCATCCATCTGTAAGTTTTATTTTACAAATAAATTATTTATATATTCATATATTTCGAGATTTTCTCATAATTTTGAAAATATGTGTTTATTTTTATGCAATATAGAGGCTTCCAAAGCTTGTGATACTAGAAGGTGGAAAAATCCCCCTTTAAGATTTATGTAAACTCGACCATATTGAAGGAATCATTTTTTTTTTTTTTAGTGGCAACTAAAATAAATAGTAGAGCCACTTGTCAAAGGTTGTATCTTTTGATCGGTAACTCGGTTTTGAGTGCTGGTTTTTGACAAAAATTGCTTTTTTTTTTATGCTCTTTCCATTGGAAATATTTATTTTGAGAATTTCACTATAATTATAAAGTGCCATATTATAACACACACTCATTATAAAGTGTCAAAATTTGGGGGCTTGTTGCATTGCTTGGTTCTTGCATTTTTTTTGGTGATTTTTTCATGGCTTTATCTACTTTTGCATTAGATCATGTTGAGCCATTAACAACACATAATTACCACACATGGAAACCAAGAATGGAAAAAATAATTAAGCGGAAAAGATTATGGGCTTTAACTTCTTTAGAACAAGCAGTGTTCACTAGAGAATATGAGAAATTTCAGTACCAGTGCAAATTTGATGAGTGTATGGGTTTGATAGGAACTTATGTAAGTGACAGTTTTTTGTTTATTTGGAAAAGTGTGACTCTCATTTCAAAATATGGGAGAAATTAGAGGATTTATTTGGTAAGGTGGATCATATGAGAGCCATGCAACTTGAAATTGAGATCACCTCTCTTAATCCTGAAGATTTTCTAACAATTATATACTATCTTACCAAGTTCAAGCATTTGTTGACATAATTGAAGGGGAGTGGAAGAGATAAGAAAGATGAAGAGTGTGTTTACTTGATTCTATCCAAGTTGAGAGGACCATTCCAAATTTTTTCTTCTACCTTTTCTCTAGCATGGATGCCTTAGGTGACACATTCAAAATGCCTAACTTAGAAACATTTTGTGAAAGAATTACTAGGGAAGAATCCAAATTGTCTCACCTTGAGTCTTCCACCTCTCAAAAGGCATTAGTTCCATCTAATCCTAAGGGAAAGGGAAAACCAAATAGTAAAACCAAATCCACACCTTCTCCATCTCAAAATGCTCCTAAACCCAAAGAAAACAACTCAAAACCCAAGGAGTCTTCTAAATCCAAGAATAAGTCTAGCCGTTCATGCTCTTTTTGTGGGGGTATTAATCATGAAGAACATAGGTGTTATAAGAGAATGCAAGCCTTAGAGGATGCAGTCAAGAAACACAAAAATTTCTATCTCCACTCCACCTCCTTCTAATCATCATGGAAAAGCACTTAATGTTGTTGGGAGATCTCAGTCACCACTTGCAGACAATTGGGTTATAGATTTTGGTGCTTCTCATCACATGACTTCTTCCAAGGAGTCTTTTATTTCTCTAGGTTTGAGTTCTACTTCCAAAATTGAGGTTGGAGATTATTCCTTTCTTTATGTTGAGGGAAAAGGTGATATACAACTTGATGGTGGCAGTATCCAAGATGCACCATATGTTCCTAACATTACTACAAATTTACTTTCTGTATATCAAATTTGTCATTCTGGTCAAGGGAAAACAATGAATTTTACACCACATGGGGCAGAAGTAAGAACTTTGTTGGAGCCTTATTCACTTGTTTCTCAGGGTATTATTGATCATACTTCTAGACTATATCACTTTGAGGGTTTTGATGACACTTCTTCTATAGGGACAGGATTGGTTTCTCATCCAGATTCAGAGAGTAAGCTTTGGCATAAAATATTTGGACATCTCAATTACAGATATTTGAAGGAGTTGAGCACTCATGGTATGGTAGATGGTCTTCCTAGAGTTTCTTGTCTTGAGGGATTTTTTCATGGTTGTGAATTAGGGAAACAACACCAAGATCCTTTTCCTAATAATTTTTCTAAGAGAGCTTCTTCACCACTTGAGCTTGTGCATAGTGACTTGATGGTTTTTTCCTACCCCATCTTTCAATGGAGCTAAGTATGCACTTACATTTATTGATAATTTCTTGAGGCATACTTGGGTTTATTTTCTCAAGTACAAAATTGATGCTTTTTCACACTTCAAAGTCTTCAAGGATTTGGTCGAGAAACAATCTTCTAGTAGCATAAAGAACCTTCGTACTGATAATGGGTGGAAGTACTTCAGAAATGAGTTTTCTAAATTTTTGGCAACTCAAGGAATTATTCACCAACATTTTGTTCCTCATACTCTACAAAAAAATGGATTAGCAGAAAGGAAGAATAGAACTTTGAAGGAAATGGCTAACTATATGATGCATTCTAGAGATATACCTCCTATCTGATTAGGCAGAAGCAGTTAATTGTGCTAACTACATTAGAGACACACCACACACACTTGAGCATTTGACTCCAAAGGAAGCTTGGTCCAATACTAAGCCAGATGTCTCATTTTTGCGAGTCTTTAAGATCCATGCTTGGGCCTTTGTGCTAAGAAGAAAATGAAAACTTTTGATAAGAAGAGTAAACCCTTGATCTTTGAAGGGTATTGTGAGGACATGAGAGCTTATCAGACTTTTAGATCCTGATACACATAACATGTTTTTTTGAACACATGTTTATTTGATGAGTGATTCACTCCTCATGATTCTTCATCTTCTTCCATGCCTCCTTCTTCTTCATCTCATCTTGAAGGATCCTTTCTTTGAGGAGGATTGATGAGGAGGTTATAGATGTTGTTGAGGATCTTATTCCCACTGATGTTGTCACTATGCCTAAGTTGGCTCGTACTACAGTTTTTGAGGAAACACCTTTCATAAAGGATCTTCCACCCACTAGGCATCATCACACACATTCTACAGGTTCTGGACTTTTGTGTCAGGTAGTTTATGAGGATCCACAGTATTTTTCAAAGGCTCATGGGATACAAGAGTGGGATGATGCAATGACATCTGAGTATTCTTCTTTGATGAAGAATCATACTTTGGATTTGGTATCTCTTCCTAAAGGAAGAAACAATGGTTAGGTGTAAGTGGGTATACCAAACCAAATACGCAGCTAATGGGTCCATTGACAAGTATAAGGCTCGTCTTGTTGCAAAGGGTTTTTCACAAGTTAAAGGTATTGATTACTCTGAGACTTTTGCACCCGTTGCCAAGATGGATTTTGTACACCTTGTACTTGCTATTGTTGCATCACAGGGGTGGACCATATACCAGATGGACATGAAGAGTGCCTTCTTACATGGAGATCTACAAGAGGAAATATACATGGAGCAGCCGGATAGATTTGTTTAGGATTCTTCTCTTGTTTATAGGCTCCGAAGGTCTCTCTACGGTATCAAACAAGCCCCTTAGGGATTGGTATGAGAAGATGGATTATTTTCTTCTATCTACTAGTTTTGTTTTTTGCTACTCTGATCATACAGTGTATCTCTCAACATGTTGGTGAGGATATTGTGATACTTGTCTTGTATGTTGATGATCTGTTACTTATTGGTAGCTCTTCTTCCCACATTCAGAGTATTCAAAGGGATCTTTCTACATAGTTTGACATGACAGATCTTGGGCTATTGCATTATTTCCTTGGTTTGAATATTTCTCAGATAGATTTAGGGATTCAATTTGAGTCTCAAAAAAATTACACCCATGATCTTCTTAGGTGACTTTGATATGGCTGATTGCAGGCCAAGTCCATCACCGTTTCAGTCTGGGGTTAATCTTACTTCCACATGTACCACTCCACTTTGTGATCCTAATTTTTATAGGAATTTTGTTGGAAGTCTCATGTAATTGACCCATACTCACCATGATATTTCATTTTTATTAGGGCTTGTATCTCGGTTTGCACATTCTCCTCATAGTAGTCATTAGATAGGCTGCTAAAAGGATTTTGCGCTATTTACAGGGCACTTCCCACTTTGGCCTACAGTACACTAGGGGTTTTACTAAATTGGTTGGGTATACAGATTCAGATTGGGAAAGTTCTATTGATGACAGGCAGTTCTACTTCTAGGCTATCTAAAATTTGTTACCCAATTTAGTGTCCCCTAGGTCTTGTAATTATCCTCTGGGCGTGCAACCCAAAGCAACATGCTATATCACCACTTCTCATCTTCAGAGGTATTAAGTACATAGGCAACAGTTACAGTGCCTAGTCAGCAAATTCTTTGGCTTCACCTCAATATATTTGATCAGATGTTTGGATTCCCACAAGATTCACCAACTAATACTATATGGTCTGACAACTAAAGCACAAATCACATTTTTCGCAACCCAATATGAGCTTCCCAGTGGACCTCAAGCACTATCGATTATACATCTATCCCACTTCATTTAGCAGCACATCTCAGGATGGATTTCTTTGTAGTTGGAGTACCTTCCATATTTCAGCAACAGGTTGTAGACATTTATTATCCCCACGAAGCTCTTTTGCATCACCTCTTCTGGGAAGTTGTTCCTTGATCGTTGCCGACTGATTTAATGCTTGACGCCGATTCTTCAGGACAGTGCCGATGTTATTTCGGTCGACGGTGATTTTTGAGAACATCTTCCGATTCTATCTTCTTCTCTTTCGACTATATATTTAGGATTCTAAGATCCTCTCTGGTTTGGTTAAGAAGAGTTGGTCTTCATAGAGATTACTTTTATCTGAGTGATTAATGAGATACCTCAGATAAAGAGCCTGAGTTGTCTACAGACTCATACCTAAGTGGACATGCCACTGTTGCTATGTCTGTGTGCCCCTAGCTTCACTTAAGGTGGGGTGTCCACAGCTCCCTAGGTCATCATCAATCCTTAGATCATGTTCATTTTTAAGGTATTCATCTATGTTACCATTATCTGTAATTTCCTATCGGTCAACACCGACTTATGTCCGTGTCAATATTTCTTTTTATTTAGTCTTAAATCAATTAGGAGATATTATCCTAGTTGTCAGGTAATCAGTTCTTTCCTTCGATCTATGGGTTAGAATTGATCTAGTTCTTTCCTCCGATCCCCTATGGTATTGACTAGATCTTTTATGTCTAGTTCTCTCATAAATCTTCATGTAATCTTGACTAGTACGTTTGATGACTAGTTTATCTTAGCATGATTTATGGCTTTGACTCTATGACCTTGATTGGTCTGCTTAGATGTGTCCATTCAACGTTGATCACTATATAATCGACCCTGAGGCCCATTCAATCGATTGCTGATTTCTATCTGATCGATTCCGACCCAAATAATATAATGATCAATTGCTGTCTCATTTGTTTGCAAAGGTTTTGTGTAGAAGTTATTATGACGAATTGCTAGGTCATCTTAGTTGATCATGGTGTTTGATTAGCAGTCTGTCCTTCTTGGCTTTCAGGTACTGATCTGGTTATCATTCCGTTCAAAAGTGTGTAGTGCGAGGAAGTCAGGATTTCAACACAAAACAACATCTTACATATTCAATCAAGTATGTCAACACATCACTTGATCGCCAAAGATGTGAACTGAGAACCGCAAAGGAAGGTCATGAAGCATCCCGGACCCACTTTGCTAGATGATCACCTGGATACATGGGGATACAAATGAACATCTATTTCTACCACGAATTTGTGCGGTTACATGAATCTTGACATCCAAACTTTTAAGGTAAAAAATAAATGCATTAGCAATGTGTGTTTGTATTTTATGGCACCAGTATTCTCTCCATCTACATCTTCAGATGTTTTCAAAGCATGAGTTAGATTGGATCAATTATACACCATTAAAGTTTTTCATGGTTATGAAGTAAAATATTAAACATTTGGTGCATTAGCACATTGGACATGAATAACAAAGAGCGGAAATAACTAGATCTACATTCTAGAAGCACATCCATTGCAAAAAAAACTACAAGTCCCTGATTGCCAATGAGCCATTAACACAGAGAAGAAAAGAGAGAAGATAAAGGATTTTAAACACTGGTATTCATCATAAGTTTTTCTCAAGCATTTCCTTTCATTGTTTATAGTTTTGCTTAAATAATTTCTAGTATATTGAAGGATTTGTTTGAGTCGTTCTATTTAAAGGTGATCTGCAAAGTTACAAACATTAAAAAAGACAATTGTTCGAGAGTCAATACTATGCTCAACAATGGCCCCTGTAATTATGAAATCCACTCACCTTGTAAATCTAAGTGCCTAGATGGTAGGTTGCATAACTTATGCGGTGTTTTCATCTTTTTGGGAGACTTGAAAAATGAGACTTAGTTTGTTTGTTTTCTATCACACTTCAAACACTTTGATAGTTATGATGATGAAAATAGATTATGAATAAGCATTGGGAAAGAACTATGTTATAGAAATGGAGATGAGCACACAACTCAAAACATCTTTAGTTATTAGTGCTTAAACACCAAGAACCTTAAATTCTTTTAAAGGTTTCTCAATGCGTATGTTTTATGCCAAGAGGCCAAAAATAGGTTGTAAATTATTGATCAATAACTGGTATGTGACACTATTTACACACTTCATTCATCACCATTACACACAAATCCAAAATATCACTTCGTATGAAGCATCTAAACATTATCATCTCAACCCTGGCCTCGCCTTTTTCTCATTCACATCTCTAAAACCAAGAGCCTACATGGCTTCTCAGCCCTTAAAACAAGTAAATTCATGAAGTTTCTAGGTATATATTGGCATAAGCACCTCACAATGTAACTTAAAACAGTGGTGTGTCCAGTACCCGGGGGTAAGCCCTTACTACTTCTTTGAAATTTTCATGTACCAGTTCTTCTTTCTATCTCCTTCAAGCATGCCTTGAGGATTTCCTCCAATTAGCCTTAAAACCTATTAGCCATGTTCTCATACAAATCCTTAGTATATGGGGAAAAAATTGAGTAGACTTTCCTAATGAACTAAAAAGCATTTTAAGATACCCTTTATTAAGTCTTGTACTCCATGTAAATTTTCATGATCTAATCTCCTTTTTTAGGCTCTCCAAATTAATCTTTACCGTTTTCCCCTCAGGTTAATCTTAGGTCTTCTATAGTTCCTTGAGTGAATTTTAGCGATAGTCATTTTCACTTTTTTAGGATTTATATGTACAAATTTCTTTGATTCACTATCAAACAACTCTCTTTAGGGATTACCAAGAATACCGCTAATGTGGAGGTTTAATCTCCCATCGGGTAACTTCTGTTGAGACCGCTCTTAGGCTCTTGTTCACCATCTGTGGTAAACAAGGACTAGATTGAGTTTCTATTGATTTTGTCTCTAAAATATATATTTATCCTGTCGACACTAAAATTTTCCTCCGTAATTTCTATTTCATTAATGTATGTATTAGGAATAGGATGTTGTTAAGTATAATTAGTAGTAGCATCTGATAGAAGATAATGGCGCCGTCAGTACGGTGCCGCCAATAATGTGGAGTACGGTAACAGTCAAAGTACAATAGGAATGTTGTAAAAAGTAAATATTTGTCGTAAGTGGTCCGGTAATGTTAAAATGTCAAAGTTTGGGTAATTAGAGAAGTAGGGTCTACATGATTAGGAATTAGAAATATTATATTGGTAATAAGGACAAGGAGTGAGGTCATAAATATTTTGTGTATTTTATTTGTAAAAAGTCTAAAAATGTGGAACCCATGTAAAATGATAAGGTTTATCTTATCTTAAGAGATAAGCTTACATGTACAGATAAGAGTTAAGGTATGGAATATGATTCGTCAGAGTGGATTTCTTATCCTATCTTAGAGATAGGATGGATAAGCCTGGAAGTTCTATAAATAGAGAGGCCACCCCCCTCATTTAGCATAGAAAGAAGTAGTGAGAAATATTGTAGGAAGTGTGCAAAGGAAGCCATCAGTTAAAGGTGTGTTGAAGAAGCCATCGAGAGGTGTAATTGTAAAGTTTCTCCCATAGTCTTGTTGAAGTACCTCATGGGTGAGATTGTAACAATTTCATGTTAATATTATAATTTACTTTGATATTTCAGATTTGTCATCATTCCGTCTTATCATAGTCGATGGTATTCTTGTGTTCGGTTGTTGTTTTGTTTCCAGATTACGTCCACCAAACTAAAGGCTGTGCATTAGTAAATAATCATAGCACGAGGAGTTCCCGGTGAAGAATTATCATAGTGCCGGATTGGTGATGACATTTTGGTTCCGTTGCCGGGACCATTCCTCGTTGGTGGATTTTCTGGAGAGATATTCCCACTTAGTCAAAAATCAATTGGAGGGTAACCTTGTTTTTACTGTGCATAGTAGTTACCATGGTAAAGTCATTTTTACCGTGAATAGTAGTTACCATGTTAAAGTCATTTTTGCCATGAATAGTAGTTACCCTGGTAAAGTCCTTTTTGCTGGGAATAGTAATTACCGCAGTAAAGTCACTTTTTACCGTGAATAGTATTTACCGCAGTAACTTCACTTTTTACTGTGAATAGTGTTTACCACAGTAAAGTTAGTTTTTACCGCAGTAAGTCAGATTTTACCATAGTTTACCGTGGTCATTTCTATAGTGATTCCAATTATTTGTGCACATAAGTCTTGTTGATTGTACTTGTGGGTTGGTATTTCACGGTGGTTACTTTTGAAAATGGGAAAGATTCCTGTTTTTTCAGCTCAATCTAATGAAGATGCTTCTTCTTTCATTCAAGAGTTTAAGCGATCTTGTATTTGTAATGGCCTTATAAGAAGGGAACAATGGACTGAATTTTTTCCTACCTTTTTGGATGGTTCAACACTTAGGTGGTTTGAAACACTAGGTGATAATGTGAAAAATTCATGGGATTTATTAACTGAAAGTTTTCTTGAAGAATTTGGTGAACAACAGAAATATGCAGATCTCATGATCGAGATCACAAAGCTATCCCAAGGAGAGAAGGAGAAGATAAGGGATTATCATGCTCGTGTTCTAGAGCTAAGGAGGAAGCTCGATGCCCAGATCCGGAAGGAAGGACTAGCGGATGGGTTGATGAATGGCGTGGATAATCTCCTCTGTAAGCACTTCATTCTTGGGATGAAGCCAGAGATCAGACAACGAGTGAAGTATGACCGCCCAGCTACCATTGAACAAGCAAAGGAGATTGCAAGAAGGCAAGAAGAAAGCATGGAAGAGGAGCCCAAAGAAATTGTTGTTAAAGTAGAGCCTACACCAGCACCTTTGGTCCAGAATCCACAACCACTCCCGGTGAGCACAAATATTTCTCCTAGTACATCTACTGAGTATGAAGATCTGCTTAAAAAGATGGGTCAGTTAACTATTAATCTTCTTCAAGGAAAGGAATTTAGTTCTCAGGGAGGAGATAGAGGTCCAAAAAGAAATATTTCTGAAGTTGTTTGTTATGGTTGTTATAAAAAGGGTCATTATAAGTATAATTGTCCAGATAGAGCTTCTACATCTGGTACAAGAGATAATGATAAAGGAAAAGCACCTGTGAATTCTCTTGATGTAGTAGATAAGAGTAGAAATAATGAAGTAGATGTGTTTGTAACAAAAAGAAAGAAAGAAAAAGATAATCAAGATGGAACTGATCCTAAGAAGATGAAAGGAGAAACTAGTAAGAAACATAGGAGAAGAAAGTTGGGTGTGCAGGATTTTCTGATTTCACAGGGGCAAGGACCATACTCCATCTTGGAAGATCTGTCCAAAAGGCCTGCAAATATTACATATGGTCAACTCTTGGCTATGTCTTCTGAGAAGAGGCGGGAGTTGCGAGGTGGACTCAATGCTCGAAGAAGGAAGGAGGTTGAGGTCCCTGTTTTGGAGGCAGAGGCAGATCCCTATGCTCCACAAGCTGAGGTATTATGTAATGGTATTTCAATTCATGATGTCTTAGTTGATGGAGGTGCTGCAGTTAATGTAATGACCGAGTCTGTAATGAATATGTTGGGTTTAAAAATTGATCGCCCTTCAACACTTATGTTAAGGTCATTAAATAAGGGAAAAACTAAACCAGAAGGTGTAGTTTCAAATGTGGCAATATCTGTTATGGGTGTTGTATGTGTGGTAGACTTTCAGGTGATGAAAAATGGTACTGTTGCGTACCCAATGCTGCTGGGAAGACCATGGCTAAGGAGAGTTCATGCAAGAAACTACTGGAATGAAGGTTTCATGACACTTGGACGTGGTAGAGAGAGGGTGAAGATAAACGTGATCCCTCGACATCATAAAGCAGAACCTGTGGATTCAAGTGATGAAACTGATGATTGGACATCCTCTGATTACTCTAGTACCAGTGAAGTGGACACTGAAGATGAAGAAAGCGAGGTGGATGTTTCAGTCATGGATATCCTTCCAGTCACACCAACTCATGACCCCATAAAATTATCTGAAGAAGAAGTTGATGATCGTCTCCAACAAATAAAGATTGGTGATGCTGTGATGGAGAGTGAGAAGGAATCCTACCTCCAGCTCTTTCGAAGGTACATACACCTATTCACTTTTGATTACAAGGAACTCCGTCAAGTAAGTTGGGTAGAACATTCTATTGAGCTGGTAGATGGTGCTAAGCCCATAAAGCAAATGCCATATAGAATGAATCCTAATTTTTCCAAGACTGTAAAAGAAGAAATAGATAAGTTGCTTGATGCAGGATTCATATTTGCTGTGGAGAATTCAGAATGGGTTTCTCCCATTGTGATCTCAATAAAAAAGAATGGGAAGCTACGCATTTGTGTTGATTACAGGAAGCTCAATAAGGCAACAAAGAAGGATCATTACCCTCTTCCATTTTCAGATCAGATCTTGGACGAAGTAGCTGGCCAGGAGTGCTATAGTTTTGCTGATGGATATAGCGGCTACAACCAAGTTCGTATAGCAGAGAAAGATCAGCTGAAGACCACGTTCACCACTCCTTGGGGAACGTTTGCCTATAGAGTTATGCCTTTTGGATTGTGTAATGCTCCAGCAACATTCCAGCGTTTGATGAATAGGGTGTTCGAACCCTACATTGGGACCTTCATCAGAGTATTTCTGGATGATTTTTGCATCTATGGGAGCAAGTTGGACCACCTGCACCAAATGGAGACAACATTTCAAAGGTTAGATGAAGCACAAGCCTCACTAAACCCTACAAAGTGTGTCTTTGGATGTTCTAAAGGCGTTTTGTTAGGGCATGTTGTATCCAGAGATGGTATTGGTACTGATCCTGATAAAGTTTCAAAAATCAAAGATTTACCATTTCCTATTAATAGAAGTAAGTTGAGATCATTTTTAGGCCATGTGGGTTACTATAGAAGGTTCATCAAGAATTTCTCAAAGATTGCACAGCCACTAACCCAGTTCTTGAAGAAGGATGTTACTTATGAACCAGGAAATAAGGCGCATGAAGCTTTTGGACAACTGAAGGAAGCCCTGGTGTCTTCACCTGTTTTGAAGAATCCAGATTGGAGCAAGCCATTCATTGTGTACACTGATGCCTCAGATGCAGCACTAGGAAGTACTTTGAGCCAAAAGGATGAAAATGGGAATGAACATCCAATTTACTTTGGGAGCAGACAAATGAGCAGTGCTGAGGTAAACTATACTGTAACTGAAAAAGAGGCTCTGGCTATCATTTTTGCTGTAAAGAAGTTTAGAAATTACTTGCTAGGGCAGAAATTTATAGTTGTAACAGATCATCAGGCTCTGAAATATATTGTCAATAAGCCTAACCCATCAGGGAGGATAGCAAGATGGATAATTTTGCTACAAGAATTTGAATTTGATATTATAGATAGGCCAGGAAAGAAGCATGTCAATGCAGATGCACTCTCTCGAGCCTATGATGGTTTAGGATCATCTTGTGATGATGATGATTTTCCCGATGCAGCATTGTTCTCCCTTGACACAATCCCTAGTGAATACATAGATATTTGGAATTATCTGAATGAATTCAAGTTTCCTGATGGTGCCAATGCAAAGACTAAGAGAAAGATTACTCAAGCCAGTCGTCCATATTCTATTCTGCATGGAGCATTATTTCGAATAGGACCTGATGGACAGTACAAGAGGGCAGTTGGACGTGATCAAGGAAAGGAGCTGCTAGAAGAATTCCACAATGGTACATGTGGAGGGCACTTCTCTGGACAACTTACAGCAAGAAGGATCTTGGATGCAGGTTATCACTGGCCCACTCTTTTTAAAGATTGTTATAATTATTGTAAGACATGTGATATTTGTCAAACACATGGTAACCGTAAGACTTCATCAGCTCCATTATGTCCTATTCTTCCCCTTGGTCCCTTTGAAAAGTGGGGAATAGACATTGTAGGTCCACTTCCAACTACATCACGCCAAAATAAGTATATTGTAGTTGCCACAGATTATTTAACCAAGTGGGTTGAAGCTAGGCCATTGAAAACAACTTCCATGGATGAAGTGGCAAGGTTCATGTATGAACGCATTGTCACCAGATTTGGTTGTCCATTAGAAATTGTAACAGATCAAGGAAGCCACTTCATTAATGAGGTGGTAGAAGCCCTAGTCAATAAGTTTTCTATTAAGCACAGGAAGGAAACAACATACAAGCCAAGCACAAATGGACAGGTGGAACGAACAAATTTTGTGTTGTGTCAAATTCTAGCAAAAGATGCAGCCTTGCAGGTACATAAATGGGATAAAAGGATTCATGCAGCATTGTGGGCATATAGGGCAACATCAAAGTCAGCAACAGGATACTCCCCATTTCAGTTGGCCTATGGCATTGATCCAGTTCTTCCTATTGAGTTTGATATTCCCACTGTGAGAGTTATGAAAAATGAAAGGATGGATGAAAGTGATTCAGTAAAAGAAAGGTTGGTACATCTTCATTTGCTAGAGGAAATGAGGGAAATAGCAAAGGATACAAGCCATAAGAAGAAAATGAAGCAGAAGGAATACTTTGATCAAAAGATCCAGTGGTCTCCATTTCATGTGAATGACTTGGTTCTAGTATATGATTCCAGATACAAAAAAAGAAGACAGAGAAAATTTCTTCCAAAATGGATGGGGCCCTACAAAATAGCAGCTGTGCATGAAAATGGTACGTACCGACTGGAGGAATTGGATGGCACTCCCATTACGAAATGGGTCAACCACGACAAGTTGAAGATTTTCCAAGCACCAGAATAGTCTACTCCGAGGACGGAGTAGAAGCTAGGAAGGGGGAAGATGTCGACACTAAAATTTTCCTCCATAATTTCTATTTCATTAATGTATGTATTAGGAATAGGATGTTGTTAAGTATAATTAGTAGTAGCGTCTGATAGAAGATAACGGTGCCGTCAGTATGGTGTCGCCAATAATGTGGAGTACGGTAACAGTCAAAGTACAATAGGAATGTTGTAAAAAGTAAATATTTGTCGTAAGTGGTCCGGTAATGTTAAAATGTCAAAGTTTGGGTAATTAGAGAAGTAGGGTCTACATGATTAGGAATTAGAAATATTATATTGGTAATAAGGACAAGGAGTGAGGTCATAAATATTTTGTGTATTTTATTTGTAAAAAGTCTAAAAATGTGGAACCCATGTAAAATGATAAGGTTTATCTTATCTTAAGAGATAAGCTTACATGTACAGATAAGAGTTAAGGTATGGAATATGATTCGTCAGAGTGGATTTCTTATCCTATCTTAGAGATAGGATGGATAAGCCTGGAAGTTCTATAAATAGAGAGGCCACCCCCCTCATTTAGCATAGAAAGAAGTAGTGAGAAATATTGTAGGAAGTGTGCAAAGGAAGCCATCAATTAAAGGTGTGTTGAAGAAGCCATCGAGAGGTGTAATTGTAAAGTTTCTCCCATAGTCTTGTTGAAGTACCTCATGGGTGAGATTGTAACAATTTCATGTTAATATTATAATTTACTTTGATATTTCAGATTTTTCATCATTCCGTCTTATCATAGTCGATGGTATTCTTGTGTTCGGTTGTTGTTTTGTTTCCAGATTACGTCCACCAAACTAAAGGTTGTGCATTAGTAAATAATCATAGCACGAGGAGTTCCCGGTGAAGAATTATCATAGTGCCAGATTGGTGATCTTAGTGCATAAATCTACTCCATATTTGATCAGGGACCACCGATCCAACAAGTTTACGATTATTCTCATGATCCAAGGCTTTTATAAAGTAGTTAGCATGCTTTTTTCTCACCTCAAACCATGAAATAAGGTGGCGCATATATGCCTCCTTTTTCTCTTCCACCAATCATGTCGACTAGTTTTCAAATGACCCTGCCTATCCCTAGTGTCATGGCTACCTCAACTACCCCACAACCTACTTTTGAGAGGCCCTCTTCTTTAGCTCTGATGAGTGCATCCAAGCTCTCACAAATTGCTATTAATTCTTCTATACCTTCTATTGCGTCTCAGGGGTCAGTACCCCTCTATGAATCAACCCCCTTCTACGAGTCAGTCGGTGCCTTCTTCTCGTCCTCTAGTTGGTCTTTCTTCCAATGCTCTAGCGACAGTGACCTTTACCCATCCTCTGGTGTCGACACCCCTTAATAACCAATCCAGACAGTCAAAAGCCTCATTCAGAATTTGTTCCCCACCATGTCTAATCAAATCAACACCCATATTCCTCAATCCATTCTGATTCAATCGACAAGTGTAGGAGCCCACCAACCACAGGCTCCGTCTTTCATTCAACCACCTTTCTCTCAACCACTGGTCATCTCACACCTTTTTTATACTGCAGGCTCCTTCATAACAAATACCTCGCCAAGCATCACCTAGAATGCCTAGATTATTCCTCTTATCATCCTATTAATCAGAAGATCGTATCCCCCATTAATGCCTCAACAAAATATACCATTCGCTTCTTATGCAGGACATACCGACATGCCTCCTCCTCAACCTAACGTCGTCCAAATTCTTTTCAATAAAATCATAGACCTAGAAAGCCTCCACCAAAGGAGCTCACCCTTCATGCTCTTTTGAAGAAGTGTGTAATGAACCGATTCATCCATTAGTGGCTTTTAAGCCTTATCCTCCCCAATGGGAACTTCTTAAGTTCTCAAAATTTCATAGTCGAGAGGATCCTCAACAGCACCTACGAGTGTTCAAGCATGCTTACTACCTTATAGTCCAGGATTAGGAGCTTATGCTCCGTACCTTTCCCTATGTCTCTAGTAGGGCCTGCTTTAGACTAGTACAATAACATTCCCCAACACTCCCTTGTTTTCTTTCTCTCAATTAGCTCAGATGTTTGTTGAAAACTTTTCAATAAATATTACACATAAGATCTCGATTACAGATCTTTATAACATTCATCAATTTGATGACGAGTCTATTACAAACTTTTTCGCTCGTTGGAGAGGTATAATAAATCAATTGTCTTTCTCCCTTCCTCAATCTCAAGCAGATCAAGTTGTTTACTCAATCTTACGCTAATCATATTTCCTCCACTTTAAGGATCCAAACCTTTCACACATTTGAAGAAGCCTTTACGATGGCACATAAACTTGAGTCCCATGCCGTTGAACAAGGGAAGTTAAAACTTTGTTCTAAATCTACACCATATTTTTCTCGGTTTACAAAATCAAACCCTTCCGCTTCTAATAAAGACAAGAATTAGGGGTCCACCAATGCTATCATATTAAAAACATCACGAGATGATAACACTTCTAATAAAACACCACGGAGAGACTATTTATCTTCTCGAAAAGGACCCTCATCATCTCGATATTTTACTTCGTTGGGGGAATCATATGCTGTCCATCTTAGAAAAAATGTTGGAAGTTCACATGATCTAACTTCCCCCTATTAGAAATTTTGATGAGAGCCAAGAACGACCATTCTGGTATCAGGGAAAATGACTTATGTCATTATCATAGAACCAAAGGCCATGACATTGAACGATGTCAGACCTTCAAAAATCTTGTCCAAAAATTCATTGATAAAGGTGAGCTCATTCTGGATAACCCAAATGATCCTCCAAATCAAGTGCTTGATGTCTTTCAAACAACCTTTTCCCAATCATTCCCTGAACAATGACGCTTCAGGGTCTCAGAAACCAAACACTCATACTATCATCTTCATTTCTACTGAATGAATCTTCTTCTAAATCTTGATCCATCTACAAACACGTCAAATGAAGTAGAACTTCCCCCCACTCCGTTCAATTTATGAGATTCCACCATCTTCAGACAAATCCATCTTAAAATCTTCCTCCATTGTTAGAGATGGATTCATCTCTCTCTGAATCTTTATCTGATCTTCCATCCTATACCTGGAGACAGTGTCATCCTCATCTATCTCGTCATCAGATATTCTTTCGATGCTTGAGGCATTTACATCCCTTCAAGTTTCCACTACGAATACATCTACTTCTATTTACTCCCATTTTTACCGCGACTATTCCATTGGTAAACATACCCATAGTCGTACCAACTTCTCTACCAGCGGAAGTGTCTTTGATTTTGATTCTTCCCATGTCTCCTTTCCTACAATAATTACACCCATAATTATTATACCATGAAGTATCTCCCTCACAAGGAACCACTTCTTTTTCATTACCTACCTCTTCCATCACCAATGATGCCTTGCTTATTAAGGAAAAATATAAAGAAATAACACCGGCACCTACACTTTCGGTTCCTGAACTTAAACATGAGACAACTAAAGTCTAATCCTAGGGTTGCATCATCAGTATCCTCACCATCTCCTTCCTCCTAAAAAGGTTACAATCACCTTATGCTGGTTGAAGTTGTCACCATCCCCAAAAAAGGAAAACCAATATTTCAGACTATTAAGACTCTTGGTGCTTTACCTCAAAAATCTCTCTCCGTGCCTCATAGAAGATTGGATTTATCCACTAAGAAAGGCATCTTCTTCTACAACACCATCAAAACCATCATCTTCTTCTACAACACCTTCTTCACTGGTGTCTCGTAAAGTGGATTTACCCATTAGAAAGGTGTCACCTCTTTTATCAGGACCATCATCTTCGTCACCAAAAGCCAAGGCACCCTTTGTTCCTCCTATCAGACCTATTTTGGGAGCTCCTCCCTCATCTAAGTTCAATCTTGTCTAAATCATCATCCAAGCCAAGCATCCTTCTTCATCTCTGAATACCACAACACTTGTCACATCTTTGTCTTCTTCAAAATCTATCTTAGGAGCTCCTCCTCCACCAAAATCAATCTTGCCTCACTTACTTCCATTTCAGGCACCCAAGGCTGCTTCTCCCAATGTCCAGAAAAGTCAAAATGAGTCCCTAAAAAGACTATCAAACTAGACATGTAGATTCTTTTACCTCGACATAGTCTGTTAAGGATGAAAGAGGCACCTTCATGGCATCTCTGTCCTCATCTTTTTCTACTGGATTCTATACTAAAATTCTTCGCCAACTTATCCAATCTTCATCCATATCTCTTCCTCCGATCAAACCCTATAATCCTAAAGGAGTAAAACCTTCCTAGTTCAACTCTGATTTTATTTGTGCTTACCACCGCACTCCAGGACATGGCACCAAGGGATGTAAAGCCCTCCAATCTGTCGTGAGCAGTATTTTGGAAGAGAGTGATCTTCTGCTGGAAGAGGAGGAGGAACAAGTATCTCATGTCATACTCAACTACATCTGAGCCTGAACGGTCTACCCAGACCTCTAATTCTATTAATATCCACTCTGGATGATCTTCCACCTTCTCAAATCGACATGTAATACATATCGCCACTAGAGCACAATAGTATGATAATCTATCATCATCTACAACCTCTCGGCCATGGGTTGTCATTTATGCAGCCCCTGAAGGAGTTCCTCCTTCCTCATTAGCCTTGAGACCTCGGGTCTCTATTCATTGCTTCACCTTGGGCTCAGATTCCCGTATCAGTTGAGGAAAGTGTTATGAAACAACTTAACCATGCTCCAGTCAAAATGTCTCTTTTTGACCTCATTCAATCATCTCCATAGCATCGCTAGGCTCTGATTGACAATTTGTGCCATATCGCGGTGAATTCAGATGAGCCCCAATCTTTTGATATGGTTGTTGGGTTGAATAGACCATCAACCGCAATTTGCTTTGAGTATTCTAAAATTCCTCCCCTTTCTTCTGAGGATCTAGAGGCTCCTCTCTTTATCACAGTTCAAATCAACAATACTACGTTAAAACACACTATGATCAACAGTGGTGCTGCACTCAACGTCGTTTCTTATCACACATTCAAGCAACTTAAGTTACCAAAGAACGTAGTGTCATCACCACCTTTCGCCCTTCGATCATTTAACTGATCAACTGGCAGTTAAATTAGGGACTGTGGTACTGCCCATTCGGGTAGGTAAGAAACTGCTTCACAAGCTTTTTTACATTGTTGAAGCAAAATTCCACTACAATATGATCCTCGGATGCTCCTGGATTCGTACAATGCATTGCATCCCATCAACCCTCCATCAATGCTTAAAATATCAGTATGAGGGAAAAATCTATACTCATCCAAGAGATCCTTTTCCTTGCGCACAATGCGACATGACCACAGGGTCTGGCCCCTCTAAAGGAGAATGCTTGAATCTCCTGATGAGGCTTCATCCTCTTCCATACTTGCAACAAAACTACCAAATTTACAAAATCTAGAAGAAACGTTGCAGTGTTTTTCTGCTACGAGAGCTTCCTCTTCTCTCTTTTGACGCCCATCTCAAACCTAATGAGTATGGTAGACCAGATCAAACAACCTGAATATCAGCCAGGTCTTGGTCACGTTGTCACCATTGGTCTGCCCAATCAATAGACTAAATTCATTTACGGGGGTCTTGATACACCTCAATATCACCCAGATTCTCCCCCTAGGGCCAAACCCTATTCAGACAGGGTTTGATTGTTTACAGAATCCTACGTGTTCGTAAAAACTTATTTATATCGATGTGCGTGGAAGGGATTTGGCCTGGGAAAGTATGAACAGGGTGTGCATGACCTTGCATCCATTCCAAAATCTTAAACCACATCAAAAATTTGGTTTAGGATTTAAACCTCTCTCGAAAAGCCACCATCACCATTCTTGATGAGCCTCTCTCCATTGAGGAACCATCTTCTCCTGCCAGGTCTGAAGCATCATTTGATGTAGTTGACACCATTTCCATCCCGCCTAACTTTTTTTTTAGTCAATACCATTTCCATAGGTCCGTTGACCTATAAAACTAATGGTGAATCCACTTCCATACCATTAGTCTTCCCTGAAATAGTTGGAGATGACTCTCCCACTATCAACACTATCCACTGTGCAGATGATGACTCAGTTCTTCACCTATCTGGGGGTAGAGGATTCCTATCTTCCTAAAACCATTCCTTCTGATACATGTCTACACTTCTCAATGAATCCACTTTCAACCTTAATATAGGGACTTATAAAGACCCTCGCATCATTAAGGTCGGCCAATATCTTAATCCACAGGAGTTAGGAGACTTCACCACCTTTCTTTCTCAACCATCGCCAAGATATTTTCTTGGTCATACGAAGATATGTTAGGACCTCAATCCTGATATTGTGGTCGACAATATTGTTACTCTTCCAAACATCAAACCGGTTAAACAAAAACTACATAAAATGCACCCTCATGTAGCCCTTCTTTGTCAAAGAAGCGTTGCAGCACTTGCTTTCTGCTAACTTTATCCAACCCATTAACTATCCACAATGGGTTTCAAATGTAGTACCAGTAACCAAATCTACTAGGAAAATTCAAATTTGCACCGAATTCCGGGATCTTAATCTCACTTGTCTGAAAGATGATTTTCCTCTACCTAATATTGACCAACTCGTGGATTTAACTGTAGGTCATGAGATGCTTTCTCTCATGGATGGTTTCTCTAGGATATAATACAAATTCTCATCACACCAAAGGACCAGTATAAGACTTCCTTCATAACTCCTTAGTGGGACTTTTTGTTATCGTGTCATGCCTTTCGGTCTTAAGAACACAGGAGCAACCTATCAGCAAGCGCAATGGCCTAAATTTTCTATTATCTCTTACACAAAACTGTGGAAGATTATGTTGATGATATCCTTGGTAAATCCAAACACCATCAGGATCATCTTTTCATTCTCGTACCTCTCTTTGAGAGGTTCATTCATTTTTGTCTTTGCCTAAATCCGTCTAAATGCGTGTTTGGTGTTCTCACTGGTAAACTCTTAAGGCTTTATCATTTCTATTAGGGGTATTGAATTTAATCCTGCAAAAATAAAGGCTATCCTTGAGATGCCTCCCCCTTTTAACTTAAAGCAGCTCCGTGGTCTTCAAGGATGCCTTCAATCAGTGCGTCATTTTATCTCACAACTATCAGACCGTTGTAAACCTTTTCATCATCTCCTCTCATAAGAATGTTCATTTTGAATGGGATGAGCGTTGCCAAAAGGCATTTGATGATCTCAAAACTTATCTTCTTTATCAACCTGTGCTTACCCCTCCACGTGAGGGGGAGCCATTCTATCTTTATATTTCTGTGACTGATCATTCTTTTGGAGCCATGATCTCGCACCGGGATGCTAGCGGTAAATAACAATCCGTCTATTATATCAGTCGTACTCTTCATGAGTATGAAACACGCTATTCCGAAGCTGAAAAACTATGTTGTGCTCTCTTCTTCTTGACTTCTAAACTTTGTCATTACCTCCTGTTGTCCACTCAAAATTCCCCACTCTGATAAGAGTAAAAATTTCAAAATTTTGAGTTTAAGTGTTTTTCTCTGAAGTGCCTAAGTCGTGAAATTGAAAAATCTGTGTTTTGGGTCATTTTGTGTGATTTTCAGGCCTGTCAGAACTTTTTGTCCCAATTGTCCCAAGTACGAAAGTGCACTCTGTTCCCCGATCGGCTGAAATCCCCGAAGCTGTCCCATTTTCGGGCCCGTTGGAAAGTTTTGTCCCAAGTGTCCCAAAACTTATTGTGCGAGTTGTTCTAATTTCGGCCGAAACACTCGAACCGCGAACTACGCACTTTCATGTCTCAAATGTCCCAAAGTTAAAAAGTGCGAGCTTTCCAATTTTCGGCCAAAACTCCCGTGTCACGTACTTCAGAGCTCCTTGTCCCAAATCGAAAAATGCAAGTTGTTTCAATTTCGCACGAATCGGCCAAACCGCGTACTCCAGAACTTTTTGTCCCGAAATGTCCCAAGTCCAAACGGGCCCACTATTCCAATTTCGGCCGATTTGCCCGAAATGTGTCCTTCGCGCGTTTTCATCCCAATCGTTCCAAAAAAGCATTTGTGCATCCTCTCCCTGTTTCACCCGAATCGGCCAAGCCGCGTGTTTCGCGCATTCGCGTCTCACATGTCCCAAGCGTACCAAGTGTCATTCACACTTAGTTTTTCCCGCTCACTCCGAGTATGATGCTATTCAAATTGGTGGTTGTGTATTCAATGCGCATTAAATTCATTCCTCTCTCCAAAAGGCTATATAACGAGCATTCCCCCTTTGCATTTTTCGCATTGCTTCCATGTTATCTTTGCTTGAACCCTTGTAATTTGAAAACCTGCGCAAATATCCCCTCCCTTTGCAAATTCCTTCCCGAGTCTAGGTTGCAGCTCCGAGACTATCAATATGAAGATCAAGTTTCAGGGACAGGAGCAAATTTCTCCTCTTGAGTCTGCTATTAGCAATATTGGGGACAACGAAGCTCGTCATCTCGACTTCGGCAATTTTTGGACAAGAATGGCAGATGCAAACCCTACACCAATAGCACAAATGATTCATGATAGCGGTTTGGCTTTTGCCAGTGGTTTCCCAATCTCAGTACAGTGTGCTGATACTGTGCTTTCATGCGAAGCTCACTTCGACCCCGCTTCGAGCGAATTGACAAATGTACTTGGGGAACTCATTACCAAGCTGGACGTTGCCGCCATTGGCACTGCTCTGAGGATTCCGGAGTTGGACAATGCTATAGTCGTCTCCCGAGATCAAGCACAGACCCTATTCGATCAAGACAGTGACAAATATAAGGCACGAGTGGTGAAGTCTTGGTTGAAGAACCCTAAGAAAGGTGCTTCTCGCCTAACCAAAACCCTCTTCCGGGCAGATTTCAATGAAGAATTGTCAGACTTCATAATCCTGCTGGCTCGGGTTATGGGTTTGCCCTCCACCAATGAGTTTCATTTCTGGATGTGCCCGCTCATCAGCATAATGTGCAAGGGAACACAAAACATCAATTGGGCAGAGATCATCAGTATGAATTTGGCGGAGCAGCTATCCAACGTTCAGCAAACAAAGAAGTTCTATATGACTTCATACCTGATGTATACCCTAGCAGCATCAAGGCAGTGGTTTGGTTTCTCCTATATAGATGCACATAAAGATGATCCAGTGTATGCCTATTGCCCGCAGTTCACCCTGGAGACCAGCAATCAGAATTTTAGAAGGGTCAATGATGCTTTCACCATGTACGTGGTCAGATTGCTCGAAGGTGATACTGCTAGAAGGTTTTCAGATGAAGCCATGAACCTGATATCGCAGTATGGAGCCTATTTCATCCAATTTAGGAAATTTTCCTATATCAGGCTTGTTGGCTATGAAAGCACTCCTCTACGGCTTCCCATGTTCTGCAATGATAAAATGGCCTTGATAGAAATATGTAGGCAACTAGACAAGTTGCACAGAACTTGCAAAGACAAGAAGATTTCTGGCATGCACTTTCCCATCTCTCTGGGAAACTACACATGCAAAACAGCTCTGGATGCTCAGAACATAGAAAGAGCCCTGGTCCCTATCACTGTTCATTTCTTCAAGCCAAGAACCTACTTTGACTTGAATAAGTTTATTGAACAGAACATCAAGATAATATACCATCATAGGGCAGATACAGAAGACTACTGAGCTGACTGTGCAGATGATTTTGAAGCCAAGAGAAGGCATTGTGGTAGGTTCTCCCTGCAATTGATTCAAGAACTCGGTCTGTACCAAGTTCCTGAAGGTCTCCAGGATGACAATTCTGACCTATACTCGTATGAGTATGAAAATGTGATTAAGCACACCCCTCTAGAAGACCTTGATTGGAACAGGAAAGAGACGGATGATCTGGCTGAGATTCTTGCTCCAGTCTTAGTCAGGACTAAGGTCTGGTTCAGTAAGAAGATCTGAGAATTCAAGAGGCACTCAGGAGAATCCAGCTCCAAGGATGACTCGACACCAATAAGAGAGGCATCAGTTCCAAGGTCTGAAACACTAATGCAAACCCCTCCTGCCTCATCAACACAAGGACCTACTGTATCTACTCCCTCTTCATCTACCCAGGTATATAAGAAGAAACTCAAAGAGGTAAAGAAGGAGCCTGCAGAGAATGACCCTCCAAGAAAACAAGTAGAGTTGCCTATAGGGCCAGAGAACATCATTGTTCTCAGTGAAAGTGAAGAAAGTGAGATGCCAACTCCTGTAAATGTTCCTGAAGATCCAGCAGATAAGGACAAGGAGGTTCAGAGCACTGAACTTCTAGGTGCTACTGATTCTTCTACTGCTATTGCCTCCAGTGCTCTACTCACATCTCAGCTTGAGTCAACAGCTGCGCAGACCCTGAGTGTCATGAGCTCCCTGTCTCTTGGTCCCCTTGCTTCTCCTGCAGATTCTTCTTCCTCTTTTTCTTGGGTGCAACCTTTGGTTGAAAAAAGGAAGAGAAAATCCTCCTCACAAAGCTCGGGACCAAATTTTGATGCTGTTGCAGCCTTGTTGGGCACAACTCCTTCTCGTGCCAAGAAAGCCAGAACCACTTCCAGAATAGTGTCTGATGCCCAAGGTCAGCAATTCTTGGAGATTGCTAAGCCTACAGTAGACAAATCAGAATCATACTTGCTGGCATCTGACTTGGAGCTTTCAAGAATCCCTATGGGAGAGTCTACTCCTGAAGGTGAAATTCACAACCTCCAGGAAACAGTCACAAGAGTCATTGGAAGGTTATAGAAAGGGCAGCAAACTATTGAACAATTGGAAGAACAAGCCCAAATTCTCACAAGTTTCATCAAGTCTCTTTTATCTAAGGATAAAGTCTTGGACCCTACCCCATTAACCACTCTTCCACCTCCTGTAATTCTAAGCCAAGATGAAGTGCAAAGTATCAAAGATATGCACAAGTATTCTGTCTATGGCAGAGCTATTGAAGCCATGGTAGATGACATGCTTGTTGCTGGATTAAAATTCATCGATGAAGCTTTTAAACTCCACGAAAAGGTGAGTAATGTGCAACTGAATCTCTCCTCCACTATCAATACCATGGATAAAGAACTAAAAATCTGGAGCAGTTGTATAGTAGACCTTCGCCTTATGGGACAGACAGATGAGAACATCTTACTGGCGAATAAGATTTTTGATGATGCTAAGGACAATCTATCAAAATCCTGGGTCTACAGCGTGGAGTGGAAGATCAAAGTTTTGGAGGAAGCTTTGGGAGAAATGAAGAACAGCTGGCAGAAGGGAGAAGCTTTCAAGACACTGGCTGTTGCTGCTTTCAAGGATATACATTGTCATCTTCAGGATGAAAACTCTGGTGTTTCCCTGTCCTTGCAAGAAATCAAAGCTCAGTTCAGAGCTTTTGTCAAAGATAATCTATTCAAGGAAAGCTCCATCTCTAAGGAAAAGATGAAGGAAATTTGTTCTCTTCAGTCTGCCATTGAAGAAGCAAATAAAGATTATCATACTCACGTCGAGTTTGATAAAGAGATGGAGAAGTGTCTGGGATTTTGGACTCAGTCTACAGTCAACACGTCAGTTCCACGTGGCAGAGACATAGCTGAGGCATTGAAGAAATTCATGCAGTGGATTCTGAAGACAGTGGGTCCCTCCCAGTAGCTGGCCACCTGTCTCCTTCTCCTTTCTTTTCTCTTCTTCCCATTCTTTTCGTATTCTTTGTAATTAATTAAGGTATTGCAATTGGCGAGCCTTAACTATTCTTTAGTTAAAAGAAATGGTTACGAAGAGTAACTGACTTGTAAGCTATATAATGGCCTTTCCACGCCATTTTGGAAAAAAGGAAGAACTTGGGTATTTGCTGAAAGTGTAAATAGATCTTAAAGAAATCAATACAAAAGGGCTTTCCATTCTTTGTCTATCTAGTTCTTGTTATCTCTGTGTTTTCCTTTAATATTGTGAAGATCATTTTGTTCCTGATTCATTAGTCTCTCTGATTGCATACTTTTTAGTTTTGCAAATACAGTGATCTTGTATAACCAAGAAGGAACTTTGTGTCCTTGATGAATGAATCTGAAGAAGGTTATTTATGGAACTTTGTGTCTTTAAATTTAATCTCATTCAGCCAATGCAAATGATCTTGTCTTAAATTCTTTGAAGCTTCGCATACATGAAGAATTATTCTGCTATCTATAATTCTGAATGTTGCTATTCTGCTCATCTTCTTATTCCCTTTCCTCAGTCCGTGTGTAATTGATGATCCTTGTGGAAAAACACTTTCGTAATATCCAAGTTTGACCATAAAACAATGTTCTGTACATTTGTAAATAAGTTCGTTTCTGAATAAGGGAACCTCTCCCATTAAAGAGGAGGGACTTCTTGTCCCCTGACTGTTGCTCTTCTAAAAAGTCCTATTTGACGACCAACACCTCCTTAATCATAAAACTTATATTGTTACAAGTTTCAATACACTCAAGACAATGCATGTGAAACCTTATCACAATGATCATATCACTCGTTGGCTCATGCTCATGCTCATGACAGAGTTTGACCTTAAGTTCATCTCACATAAATCTATCAAGGGTCAGGTCATTGCGGATCAATTAGATGATGTTCCTCTTCCAGACACTCAATTCCCCCTCACTCAATTCCTAAACGAGTACATCCAACAAATCGATTTCAGTCTGTCTCCATTTAAAGTAAAACTCTTCTTTGATGGGTCCAAGTATTGGCAAGGGGGAGGCACATATTTCGTCATGATTCCTCCTTAGGGTGCACCTATCCTTGTCGTACACAATCTTAACTTTGACTATGAAGCCCTAGTTTTAGGTCTTCAAAATTCCATTAATCTCGGTGCTCAAAATATCAACAAATTTAGTGACTCTGAGCTCATCATTAAACAATTCACTGGTATCTATCAGTGCAAAAATGATATCCTTCAAAAATATCACGATATCATTCTTTTTCAGCTTCAATATTTCGATAAATTTACTATCCAGGATGTTCCTCACACTACAAACTGATTTGCAAATACGATGGATCCTTTAGCCTCGCTTATTCCTCCATTCACTGAAGACTCACAACTTTATGTGGTTGTTCAGCATTTAGACCAACCATCTCATCTCAGGCAATTGACTTCAATCAATGCCGTCATGACCGACACTTAAGATGAGTAGTATCAGCACATTTTTGATTATCTATCCTATTCAGTGCTTCCTCTAGATCTGAATTCCAATGGCAAAAGATATTTTATCCAATGCGTAAACTGCTATACTATTATGGGTGGGGTCCTTTACAAACATGGCTTTGATGGTATTTTTCTTCGATGCCTCAGAACCCCTGAATCGTCTAAAGCCATTCAAGAGGTCCACTATAGTATCTGTGGTGGACACTTTGGTGGTTTAGCCATGGCTAAGTGCATCCTACATTTAGGTTATTATTGGCCTTCTCTTAATCAAGACTACTGCGAATATGTCAAGAAATTTGTCAAGTGTAAACAACACACTAATCTCACACATATCCCTAGCCAGGCTTTGCAACCTGCAGTGGATTTGTGGCCTTTTTCACAATGGGGTCTTGATCTTGTTGGCCTCATCAATCCACACTCTTCGCAGAGACATCACTCTATCATTACTGCCATAGAATACTTCACTAAATGGGTGGAGGCTATTCCTCTTTCATCGACTAAAGCTAAACCTATTGTTGATTTTGTCTATCAACACATCATCTGTCACTTTGGTGTTCCTCACAAACTTGTTATAGACAATGGCAAGTCCTTCAAAATCAAATATTTACAGGAACTTTACGAAACCTTCAATATTAAACTCAACTTTTATTCTCCACACTATCCACAATCTAACGGCCAAGCTGAGGCTTCTAATAAAACTTTACATAATATCCTCGCAAAGGTAACTAGTCGAGCTGGTAGGGATTGGCACTTACACATCCCTTTTTCTCTCTAGGCTTATCAGACTAGCATCCGTACCCCTACTAGTGCTACTCCTTTCTCTCTCATCTATGGGCCTGAGGTTGTCCTTCCTTTAGAAGTCTAGATTCCCTCTCTTTGCATCTCTCTCAGAGAGTTTGTCTCTGATGAGGACTATCGTCAAAACCATCTAGCGTAATTTGTTGTTAGATGAATGTCGTCTCAACACTCTTGAACATTATCAAGTCTATCTTGAGCATGTCAAGCGTGCTTATAACAAGAATTTGCAGTAGTGTGACTTCCAAGTTGGTTAAATAAAACCAAAATGTTACTACTCTAGAATGGAGTCAACGTGGTAAGTTTGCTCCTAACTGGATGGGACCGTATGTTGTCACTCATAAGTACGGGTCTGGGGCTTATCACATGTCTTCCATGGATGGTATACCTGAAATGGAGCCTCTTAATGATTTGCATCTAAGGCCCTTCTACTATTAAAATCTATCTTACATGATCTTAGTCGCAAAATAGATCTTTCATCCATCTGCAACTAGTCATGCATTTCATAGTGATTCAGAACTATGTGGTTCTCCGCGTTATGTCTTTTATACCTTAAATATGAGTACCGCGGCTCCACTCATGGCATTTTCCTTACGGATTTGTTCCTTCTCATGGTAGGAATACCTTAATCACTACTTCATCCACCCCTAGGTATTCATCTTGATCAAAACCACTTGGGGGCATGAGTACATGCTTATACATGTCTACTTCCCCTCTATTTGATCTATCTGGTCTAAACTCAATTTCTTCCAAAGCTCAAAAAAAATAGAGAAGAGAAAAGAGATGCTATCCTAGTCCCAAAAGATAGATTGATCCCTTGAATGACAACTATCTATGCCTTATCAAATAAAGTCAAAAATGTAGACCATTCCTTGAAGGATGGCTACCATCAAAATAAAAATACAAACCACTCCCCTGAAGGATGACTGTTTTTTTTATGGCATTTCAGCCTTCGCAGTAAAAAACTTCCTCTATTGGCCAGTTTGTTCACTTTTTAGCATCTCAGAAAGACTTCCCGCATCGATCAGTCTTTCTATATCTAGCAAACTTCCCACATTGATCAGTTTGATTTTCTATCAAAGGAAAATCATGAAGCTGTGATATGAGACCTTTTCAATCATATGGAGATCCTATTTTCCCCATCTAGGCACGTATTCAATTCTTCATGTGTTCTGACGAGATGTATACTTATCTCTCATCCTTATCTACCTCCTAGATTTGGTTTGTGACTAACTAGTGTCAGATTTATTTTATCCGCATCTATGGTCTTATGTGCATTGTCTTTCGATTTACCATCAAGGTCTCTATTTATGGTCAATTAGGGGCCTAACTTATCATTCTTTTTCCTATCTAGGTATAGTGATTTTTATTTCTAAGGGATAATATCATTACATCACTTTCTTTTAAGAAGACATTTCCCATGTTTATTGGTTATCCATCCAGTTAAATTGACATTTAACATGTTAATTTACTCAATCAAACCTATCATCTATCTATGCTCCTCTTATCTACTTCATCTAAAAAAACATCAAAGCATGTATTAAAAACACATATGAATCCATCTATCCATATCATTTAATTGAATTAACATCTTAAACATGTTTATTTAATCAACCATTTATCCATGATAAATCAATCAAATCACATCTAGTCATCTATCATCTATAACATTCATCTATATCCATCAAAATTACATAACATCTATCCATGACATCCATCCCTATCTATCAAAATTAAATGCATGAATCCAATCACATAACACAAAATGATGAATATATATACATATATCTGTCTATACAAAAGAAGGTATGGCTTCTAATCAAGCCGTATACATCATATCCAAAACAAAATGCCTTCAAATTGAGGCTACATCATCATATCTCTACAAATCATATCTCTACATCAGTATATCTCTACAAAGTATCACATCTATATAGTGAAATTAGATAGGTGGAAAACACTATCTCCTCCTCCCTCTTGCGGTCCAGACTATCTCTCCTGACCATATCCTATAAAGCTAGAGATTCCCGTTGCCGTGGCCCTACCACCTCCTTGATTTCCCCTGGTGCTCGCACCCTCTGAAGCACTACCGGCAGTATCTATCACTATCCTCCTCCTCACTCCATACCGAGGCATATCTAGGGCGTGTTGTGTTAGGGAATCCTCATAATATCTCACCTCAGAAAGGAGAGCCTGATAGGTACTTAGACTCACCGAACCGGGTGCTTGCAAGGGTGCTGCTACTAGTGGTGGTCCTCCTACTACCGCACCCTGTGCCCCTAACTCTAATGTGGTGCCTATATCACCATATTTAGCCCTGAGGGCCTCCTTGTGCCTATGATATCGATCTCTCTACTAGATCACTGTATCCTACTCCTGACGAGTGGTGTCTCTCTCCTGTATCAGGGTGTCCCTCTCCTCTGTCAGAGTCTTAATCTCCTCAAGGGATGTCTGGTGTGTCTGGATCAAGGCAGCATGCTCTCCCTCAAGTCTCTCTAGCACTGCTGCTAGATCCTCTTCACCTGCCTCTGTAGATGTCGGGAGATGCCGTGGCAGCTCCTCATGGTACCATGCCTCGTAGCCCTCATCCAATCCTTCTTCATCATCATATGTGGGAGGTGGGGCCTCCTTGAGTGGATCTGTTGGGATTAGTATAGGTAGGTCTGTCTCCCTATGATCCCTTCTATATGGCATATATATAGTTGGGATGATCTGTATCAAACCAAATTACCTCATCACCCGTATAGTGGGACTCACTCTAAGATCTCTAGCTTGCGGCCTCTGATCACCCTATTGTGTCTCAACTCCACCAAGTGGGCATCTTATCTAGCCCATATCAGATAGACCCTATATGGTCTCCATATCACCTGTGCTGGTGTCAGAGTCCTGAATCTCTCTGAATACCACTCTGAGGATCTTCCTATATCTCCTGGGGCCATGTCTGCCTTCCATCGTCAAAACCCATACTCAAGGGATCCCTCTGCTCCTAGCATCCATGGAATCCTAGATGGCCTGATCATTGATATATGCTCATATGCCTAGCAATGGAGAACACAACTGACATCTATCCTAGTCCACCTGCATGTGGTATACATCCACAGCTCATAATATATCTATGACAGTAATGCATTAGCAAATGTAAACACCTGCATGAACTCTAGGATATTACAGACACAGTCAAGCAGGAGTAGTGGGAACCATCCACCTCTAGAATCTGGTAATGCATAATATGAGATAGCCATCTGGATCAGGGCTATCAGTTTGCTCTTGGGGTCATCCAGTCGGTACTGTGAGGCTGTTCTCATAGCCCTAGACACTATCTCTGCATCATCTGCCCTATCCCCATATAATCGTACCAAGGCCCTCCTCTTCTGCTCCCATGGGGTGATCTCTATCAGGTCCCCAGTAATTGATAACCTGAGGATCCTATAGATGTCCTCATAGGTGATGGTCATCTCAGCCGTCTAAAACCAAAATGTGTAGGTTTGGCAATCCCATAGTTGCACCAATGCTCGCATGAGATCCACATCTCAGGGTACCTGCCTATAATAATAGAAACCCCCTAGTCCAGCTAACTCCAGATGACGCCACTCAGCATCTGTCACATCTGGAAGTATAGTCTCCAGTAGCTCGGGAATAGTGTCCTGCATGTATAGGACCTCTCGTGCCTGAATTACATCAAACAACATCATTAGTTTCAATTTTATCAACGTCAACACCATTAAACGTTCATCAAAATCTTTCTCAAAAGCTTCCAAATAACTCATTTTTTTCCATCGATGCCAACTCATTTCCATCAGCACTGTTTACTTCCAGTCAATGTTGATTATCTTACAATTGACGCCAATCGCATGCTAATCGGTGCTAATTTTTCTAATTGATGTCGACTGGGAGGCAGAGCGCTAAAAAATCCCTCTTTCCTTCTACTACAAAAAATATGAAAAAACACGAAATCTACGAAGCTAAGGAAGGACCACTTACCCCTGGCCATGTCCTCTTCCTCTTCTGACCGCTTCCAGAAGCTTCCATGTTTCTCAAATTTAATTTTTGACTTTTTTCTAAATCAATCATCACAATGCAAATGAATCGTTACCATTCACCTTTTTTATACTTATAGGTTTTCGAAACAGTCGGCACCGATTATTTTGGTCAGCGTTGATTAGGGGTAGTTGACGTCGATTAGGGGTAGTTGACGTCAATTGGTGCCCATTAGTGCCGATCGGGTATATTTTGATATATTTTGTCATCTCATTCCACCAGGATGCGCTTCATCCTCATCTTTTATGTTGTCTTACACATGTGTCACCCGTAACACATTATCACCATCATTAAACCTTTATTTTGGGTCCTCTTACCTAGTTACCTTGCATAGCCCCATGTATGTCTCACTGATAGCTTGGCTTTGCTTGTTATTCCCCACCCAGGGCATCTCATCATTATATATTTTACATGTGCCACCCATAGCACACCTGTTCTGCCTAGTCTAGTAGCAGTTCTATTACAAATTCCATTGTAGTGGCCATATGTCGATTTCCGTGGTAGCTCTCCTCTCAAGGCCGTCGCTTCATCCTTCTTTTCCTAAACATTGATGCTTGGCTTGTTTATTTGATGATTATTATGACCTTATTTTCACCTTTCGGTGCATATTTTTGGTGTTATCACCCATTCTGAGTTCTTCCCTGTACATGGGTAACTTGCATTTTTGTAACCTAAAGATAGCAGGTCTGTAGGCACTAATGTCGTCTCGTTCGAAGGCCATCTAGTTGTCCCTTCCAATGTGTCACTCTTTAGTTGTTGTTATGTTGTAGTCACCTTTAACTCACCAGTCTGTAGCCACTTACGTCATCTCATATGAAGACCGTCTAGTCTTCCCTACCAATGTGAGTTCCTTAGGTCGCTGCCTTTTTTTGTTTTTTATGTGCATCATCAATGATCAAATCTACTCTAGACATCATGCTGGCACATCCACTCTTATTTTCTTTTTCATCTACCTTTTTCAAACTCGGGATATGTTGGCTTTTTTGGGGCCATCCCATCCCTAGGTTTAGGGGGATCACATAGTCTTTGTTCTTCCTTTTCTTCTAATTCCTTATTTTTGTCTCGTAGCATTGCTTATCGCAAGATGCTCGACAAAAAGGGGAAACTGTAGACACCTAAAATTGGTTACCCAATTTAGTGTCCCCTAGGTTCGTTTATCCTCTCGGGTAACCCGGGGCACCTTTATATCACCACTTCTCCCTTAGGGTATTCATTAAATATTTAATTTAATGGCCTATCCTAAGTTTTCTCCACCTCATTATATTTCATCCATGGTTAATTAAACATTAACCATGTAATTCTATCTTCTACATTTATTCCACTTCTACTTATTCACCCCATATCACTTCCCAACCTCCGGTGCTATTATTATCCATCTATCCCACCTATTTCTCCTCTCTTGGAACCATACAGTGGGATTCTTCCCGTATTTGAGTGGGAGGGATACGTTTATTATCCCCACAACTCATTTCTATGCATTTTTAGGAAGATATTCCCTGATCGACGCCAACTGATTTTTCGATCGACACCGATTCTTTAGAACGACACTGATTTTATTCAGTCAACACCAATTTGTCGGAACGGTGCCGATTTTATCTCTGTCAGCACCGACTATAAATTTATAACCTGAGATCCTCTCTAGTTCAATACAGAAGAGCTGGTTTCCTAGAGATTACTTTTGTCTGAGCGATTAAAGAGATTATCAGAGAAAGAGAGTGATTTTTGTGCAATTTAATCCTTGAGAGGTGTATTGTTGCTCTGTCTGCATGTCTACAGCTCTTGTGGGTCTCCACAGTTCTCTTGGTCATCATCAATCATCAATCAAGAATTTTTCAAGTATTCCTCTTTGTTAGTTTATGTAATTTCCTTTCAGTCAACACCGACCTAGTCCGGTCGAATCCGATTAGTCTTCAATCAATGCCAGTTTATCCAAGTTGGCACTAATCGGGCCTTTCTTTAGTTTCTAGGTTAGAATCCATCAATTTCTACCTCGGATCCCCTTTTTCTGTCTTCAATCTCTACTTTTTGATCAATCTTCAGTAATTTGGTCTTATGTTTAATCCTATTTAGCTTAGCTTGCTTTCTTCTTTTACTCTCTGGCCTTCTGCCTGCCTGTGTGTCTAATTGACGCCGATCACTATCTGATCAATGCTGACCCTAACAATTGACACCGATCATTGTCTGATCGACGCCGACCAGTCTGTAGAAGGGTATAGAATTCAGGTAACCCAAGTTTAGCTTTATTTTTGTAGTTTCTTGCTTTCTTTCAGTTTCTTCTATGGTTTTTACATTCTGTCTACTATTTTTATTCAGAAAACCTAAATATTTTCTTACATATTTTATCATGTATATCTTTACTCTTGATTGAAAACGTGAACTGACATCCACTGAGGAAGCTCATTACTTCCTGGACCCGCTTTCCGGGTAGTTCACCCATATATCGTCTAACGTCATCTTTTTCTGCCAAGGATTTGTGCATTACAGGTTTCTTGGATCTATTTTGTGGGATTATTCATGTGCACTCGTCTTGTCTCCATCGGCATTCTCTCCATCTACGTCTTTGGATTTTATCCAATCTATCAGGTATCAATTTCAATTGAGTTTTTTTAGGGTTTTTTGTGTTTATTTTGGTGCATTAACTTGGACAGGTATTAAGCACGGAAATTCTTGATCTACACCACTTCTGGATATCTTTTTGTATTTTTTCTTTTCCAGTTGCTTGGGCATGTAAAATGAAATAGGCTATTGCACTTTAATCTTCAAAGGTAGAGTACATGGAAACAGTTACAACAAGTCAACAAATTCTTTGGATTTGACATTTATTGAAAGAGTTTGGATTCCCATAGGATTCACTGACTTTACTTTTGTGTTACAACCAAAGTGTAATTCACATTTCTCGCAACCCAGTTGAGTACCAGCAGACCAAGAATATTTAGATACAAATACACTTCATTTTTCAACACATTCAGGATGTTCTTTTCTTGGAGTACATTCCAACTCAGCAATAGGTTGCGGACATCTTTATGAATCCTTTTGCATCACCTCACTATATTGATTTTCATGACATGCTTGGGGTTTCAGAAGTTATTCTTGGGGGGTGTTCATGAGAACATATTCCTTCTTCTTATTCTTCTTCTTTTTCTTTCTCTTTCCTTCTAGCAAGATTATTTCCTTCTCTTGGTTTGATATTTCTTCATGGATATATTTTACATGAGTACCTCATCAGGCCTAGTTTCCGAGACTCATATGTCACTTTGATTTTGGGCCCCTAGTTTCATTTGAGGGGGGTGTTAGAGTAGGTATTTACCTTATCTCATGTTCACCTTGGTACTTTATTTACCTTTATTGTATGTATCCTCACCCACTTATGTGTGTGGATATTTATTTTATTTTATTTAGATATTAGGGGGATATTATCTAGTTGTTAGGTATAGTTATTTCCTAAATATGTGGTCTTGACCAGTTCTTTGATGACTAGTTCTTTCCTTGATTTATGGCTTGATCTACGACCTTGATTGGTTCTTAGATTATTATTCCTTTCTTATATAAACAAGGTCCATTCTCATTGTATTTCATTGAGTTCCCTAATAATATATGATATTTCTTCTCATTTGTTTGAAAAGGTTTATGTGAAGTTATTCTACTGAATTACTTTTATCTTATTGATCATGGTGTTTGATTAGGATTTGAGTTCTTCGTTTGGTATGATGTTTTTATCATTCCTTTTAGGAAATGTGTGTTTCTTTCTTTTTGAAAAGTTCACATTAAATTTCTCTTTGGTTAAAATTCTCTTCTTTTACTTGTCTAAAGGACATTCATGATTTGGTGTTTAAAAAGAAGTATTCTTCCTTTCTTTTTCACTTTCTTTGTAGTAAAGGAACATTCTCTTTTTCCTATTCCTCATTTGCTTCATCAAATTTCATTGTCAATTTGGATTTTAAAAATCGGTGCATCTTATCCTTGTGTATGTTGCATTTAGATCACCTAAATTTATTTACAACCTATATGTTTGAGATCATGACCTGCTGATAGTTGGAGGGAATTAAGTATAGTTCAAACTTTATGCACACACCCCCCAATTTAGACCACTTGAAAAAATTACACATTTCTTAAAAATCTTCCTTCGCGACAATTGGCGTCAACAATTAGCAATCGGATTAGCAATGGATACAACTAGTGTTCTAGAAATTCATCATATCAAAGTTGGACCTTATGTACTGTGAAGTATATATTGGGGAAACCAGGCAAAAATACACCTGAAACCAGCCATAAACTACTTATAGGGTACCCTCATTGACCAAAAACACTGTTCTACTCATAGTCAATTTTAAATGGCATAAGCCACATAACATTAAAATATGAAGCATAGGATTGACATGTTTTATTAGCTTTTTACTGTTAAAATTTTGTTTTGAAGTGTGAGGCCATTTCTTCTTGTTTTTCTTATCCTTCACACCCCACCTTCATAATTGTGTATTTTAGTTTATTCTTGGTGTGTTAGGACTCATCACTGTCATACTCAACTTCTGGCTTGGTGTTTTCATTTGAATTAATCACCTCAAATTCAATTTTTCATCATCCTCTCATATTCCATAGTAACTGGCATCGGTCTAATGACTGGAATTGATTACCTCTTCATACCAGCATCAGTTGATTGATCAACATCAGTTCCTTGCTATTTTGGTTATTTTTCCTAAAACAGTATTCAATTCATATCCAAATAATTTCTTTTACTTTTTCTCTCAATTTATCACATTTTTGAGTCTTTTTTACCATCAAGAGAGTTCAGTTTCATCCCATTTTCACCTTTCATCCCTAGATTTATAAATCTTCCATTTATTCACAGTAATCAATATTGGTCCAATGACTGGCATTGGTCTCTGTGTTTTGATTTTTCTATCAAAACAACCACCAAATTCCACTTTCCAGATTTCTTCTGCTATCTTTTTCTATTTTTGTACCATCTATAGAACCCAAATTACTTTTTCTAGCACCATTCACATGGTTTTGACTCGTAAAAAATCCAACGCTCTATGTTTTGACGCTATTCATTAGCCATTGCTACCTAGTCCTTAAACACCTTCCATTTCTTCACCCATGGACCCCACTTCTTCTATATTTATACCCACTACTGATAAAGATTTTTCAAGACTCCTTGATCACAATATCATAGCCTTACAAAATTACCTTTCTCATTCATCTTCCTACAACTCATTAGGAAAACTTATATACATGATGCTTGTATCCATTCTTCCCGCTTTGGCCCCTACTTCTGTATCAGGTACCACTAGTGTATCGTCACCTAATCCCACCTTACCACCTTTCATTTCTTAGATTACCACAACATCATCGATATATACTTTTCCTACAAAATCTATCACACCCTCGACATCCACCTCGACCTCATCTATTGTTGCATTTTCAATTGTTATTACCTTACAACCTCCATTTGCATCAACCCCCTTTCAGAGTTTGGTAATTTCTATACCCACTACTCTATCACCTATCCCATCAAGGTTTTCACACAAAATACTCCCTCCTATATCTTGTCTCAGCCACCTCCTATCACCTACACTTCCCACTCACGGTATATCGTTTTCCACTATTTATATCCCTCCTTCTCATTTTTATTACTCGAAACCTCTATATAATAGTGTACCTCCTCGGTCATAATCATTATATCCAGCTCCTTTTACCACTAGGGATGCACCTCCATCTAATCCAGCCATGGACTTGATTAAGATGATGATGGACAAGTTGCAAACCCTAGAATCCTTTGTCTCTAGCTCCCACAATTCTTTGACTAATGTCGAGATTTTTAATGAGCCTATTCACCCTTATATTTCAATTCATCCTTATCATGTGCATTGGTAAATGCCAAATTTTATCCAATTTAATATCAAGAAGGATCCACAATAGAATGTTTGATCTTTTAAACACATATGTTTCCTGATTTCCCATGACGATGCCTTGCTCCTTCAAACTTTCCCAATGTCCTTGATAGGACCAGACTTAGATTGGTATAGTGCTTTACCTAGGAACTTTATCTTTTCATTCAATCAATTAGCTTAGGAATTTCTCCATCAACATTGTCAAGAATGTTAGCATGACTGATTTGTATTTGACAAGCCAATATGAAGACTAGTGGAGCCTTATTAACCAACTCACTTTTCAATTACCTCAAACTAAACTAATAGAGTTGTTTACTAGAGCTTGTTCTAAACATATCTCTCTGACTCTCTAAGTTCAAACCTTTTGAACATTAGATGAGGCATTCACCATGGCTTGGAAGCTAGAAATATGTGCTATCAAAGAGAAGAAGTTATAATTGCATGATAAGAGCACTTTGTTTAAATCAAATGATAGATTTTCTTCTTCCGAACCAAAAAAAATTATTCTAAAGCAAAAGGATCTGCCGACGTGGTGGTTTTGAAAGCTCACCCATATCATCCGCCAAACAAATCATAACCTTATTCTAATATTTCTCCTATTCATACTTTCCAATTCAAGTAGGAATAATGAAAATATACTCCCATTGGATAACCTTATTCCTTGGTTTTGGAAAAGCTTCTAAAAGAAGGATCCATCACCCTTCCCCCTATCAAACCACATACTGGTTTTTACCCTTCCCATCTTATACCTATATGGTACAAGGAGAATTATTATTGCAACTATCATTGTGTCAAAGGTTATATTGATGCTAATTGCATAACATTTAAAAATATCATTTAGGAGACGTTGGATAATGTAGATCTTGTCTTGGATAACTCCAATGCACTAGCTAACCAAAATATCCACATCTTTAAGAAGTTGTTTCCAAATCACACTCCATCATCTAACCAAGATGGTGAAACCTCAACCAATTATACCAATGTTCAAGAGGTGCATGCCGTTCTTTGATACCATACCAGCCCCTTCTACTCAATTTCTTCCCATCCCATTAGTTAAGGAAATACTTGCGCAAGCTCTTCCTTCCATGAAAGATTCCACCTTCTCCTCTCCTCTATCCATGGAGGATTCAGATTTATCTACCATTTTTTCTACTGAGAAACCCACTTCATTTATACCTTCATCTATGAAGGCATCTAGCCCGCTCGCTTCTCTATCTATTTATTAACCCACATTAGTCACTCTTCTACTCGTGGAAAATCCCAACCTACCCTCTGCTTCAACAGTCAAAGAGTCTACACCACCCCTCTTACCCCCTCCTCTACTCATAGAGGAGCCACTTGTAGCATCTCTTCCCATTGGCAAATACTCCCCATCAAATTTTAGAGACCCTGTTGATTTTCTATTGTCTCTTTTACCCACAATGTCAGAGCCAACCATTTCCCTATCTCACAGATGTCATATTTCTTTTCAGGGATTACAAAAAATTTTACTATCCCCCTCCACTTCTACTCTATTCTCACATTTATATGATCAACTTGAATATGTCGAATACTCCACACTGTTGTGACACCTTTGACTTCCCGTATAGACTCAAAATCAAATGTTGTCCACGGATAATTCAAAAATTTATCCTAAAGTGTTCAAGACAACCGAACTCGCCACACCCACATCAATTATAAGTTCCTCTTCTTCATCATCCTCACTTGCACCCAAATAGTTACCATTACCTAAGCCTTCATCTATGCCAAAACCTCTACATGCACCTGTACCTTCCCCTATGCCAAAACCTAACCGCTACCTTAGGGGTTTTGTCGACACTGAGTTTATTCCATACTCCTTTAAAAATAGATTTAGTTGCCTCCTCACAAGCCGTCAATAATAATATTCCCCCACCTAAGAGGAGAGACCAACCTCTTAGGCTGCATACACCAATTTCTCCCATTACTCCTCTTTCACCGTCACCACTTCCATCTATTTTAGGTCCATACCCATCAACCTTGGAAAAACAGCCTCCTACCCATGGTAAACCTAAAATGAATCAACCTACATTTTTTCTGCAATCTTCCATTCCACCCAAGCCTTCTACACTACCTATGACTTCTCCACTTCCCACACCTCCTTCACTACCTACGTCATTTCCTTATCTTGAACCGAATATTTCTACATTTACTCCTACCATAGTTTTCATCGTACCTCCACTCTCACCTTGCTTGACCCATCCACTTCCATCTTTTGCATTCCCTTCTACTTCATACACTACCCCAACACCTTTACCCAAAAAGGTACAACCCAAACCCAAACCCATATTGCCTACAAAAAAGGTAGTTAAACCTACTCAACCTCTAACTCCACCTCCAACAGTGCTTCTCCCACAGAAGTCACCCAAACCTCCATCCAAACCAATTAGCACTTATCCAACAAAATTCACCCAAACTTCCATCCAATCCCACCCTCATTTCTCATTGCTATCCCTTGGTAGGATCTTATGCTAATATCCTTGCTAATATTTTATAACCCTCTATCATTACATTGCCACCTCTTAGGCCTTATAACCCACTCAAACCTAAACCAAAAGGGTTTGATGATACCAAGATTTGTGCTCACCATCATGTACCAAGGCACGATGTTGAAAATTGTAAGGCACTTAAGAATATTATTCTTCAACCATGTCCTCTTGAGGAATTGTTTTACGAAGATGATCTTTTAGATGAGGATCCCATTCCACCTTCACCTATCACCACACATTCTCATCCCATATTTATCCCACATACTTGACCGTCACTTCCACAACCCTATTATCCTCCTCCAAATTTTGAAATTAATACGTAATGTATTAGAGAGCTAGCCCAATCTCCCCCAAAACTCTAGTGCACCAAACTCATTTCACAAGGCTCTTATCCCACACTAGGTTTTTTTCCTTCTTTCCATTATACCTTTCACAACACACCCTCATCTTTTCCCCAAATCAATATGGTTAAAGTTTCCACTCGAGCACAGAAAGACAAAGGAAAAGAGAAGATAGGAAACCAGTCCACTATACTTTTAGCCAACATCCCATCTATACCTTCCCCCAAGGTAACCATTTGTGGACCGGCATACCCTATTTCTAACGATGTCACACAACATACCATGATTACACAACTTCACCAATCCCACTTCAAAATGTCTTTATACGACCTCATCCAAACCTTTGAGTCTCGTTGATAGGCTCTCATTGAGGTCTTTCAATCCATTGAGGTTCCACCTAATGACCCTACACCTATTACTACTATCATTACCCTACATCACATAGCTACCTTAACCATTTCACCAAAATCTTCTGCTCCCACTACCGTTCATCAAATTTATTCCATTAGCTTCTCTCATGAAGATATTTTCCCTCTCAAATTAGATGATACCAACCTTTCCCTCTTCATTTCCACCTACATCAATGATATGTGTGTATGATGCATTATGATTGATGGAGGTGTCAACATCAATATCATTTCCTCCCATGTTTATCAACAAATGTGCATCCTTACCAGTTACATGCACAACAACCCAAGTATGTTGCACTCCTTTAATGATGTCATCACCTTCACCCTTAGTACCATCATCCTCCAAATTCACGTGGGCCCCTGTACTATACCTGAGTTATTCTTATGTCCTAGATGGGGAATTCCAATACAATATGTTTCTTGTCCAACCTTGGATCCGTGTCATGGGTTGTGTCCCTTCAACCTTACATTGTTGCTTGAAATTTGAACATGAAGAACATACCTATACTATTCAATCTGACCCCTCACCATTCAAAACCTGCAACATGTTGTATCAACCAAATGACATTCTTATATCAGGTAAGGCATCTACTACCATAGTCTGTACTTCTTCATTCGCTACCCGCTTCTTCATTCAGCACCACTTATTATTTATCTATTGCCTTATTTATAACCACTACACCTTCCACAACCAACTCTTCTATTCCCACCACCACCGCAGCTTCCACATCTAGCCCATCAACTAACCCACCTACATTACCCTCACCTGATGCTTCTTATTCTCATTCATCTACTAATTCATCCATTTGCACTACCCACATACCAACTTCCAACCCCTTAGAAGGTATTTTTCAATGTGTTACTCTAGGGGAGTATTGCCTTTATAACATCGACACCTTACTTACTCCTCAAGAGTATGGTAACCTTCACCAACATCCACACTATGACTGATGTGTAGGAAAAGTAATCGTGTATGGTCCTCCACATCTTTGCACTAATTTGACATATGGGGGACTTGATAATTCTTCCCACTCACTTGATCCACCTTCCCAAACCTAACCATTTTCCTTTGATCTCCAATCTCACACCAACCATCGTTTCTCTCGCACCTTCCTTTACCGCTATTCTTGGAAGGGCTTTAGCTTTGGTTTATATGAACAGGGCCATCATACTGTTATTCCTTGCACCACCCATAAACATAAAGAACACAGCGGTATCATATTCACCAAACCACCTTCCAAGAAGGACCAAGTTGAATTCGTAGAGGATGATAAGCCTTCTCTGCCTCATTCACCTACATCCACCGCCTTCACCTACAGAGTATATGGACCAAGATTGTATTCCTCCTAAAAAAATCATGAAAATTGTTTCCCTAGGACCTCTTACCTATCAACGCAGTGGCAAGGCTCCCTCTTCCCTTCCCTTCCTGTGTCCTGACATGATCGATGATGACACACCTTTTATAAATTTCATCTAATGTCAGGACAATGATTCCATTCTCATCTACCTTGGTGTATAGGATTCATACCTTCACCATTTATTACCATATGAGATGAAAACTATGTTAAATGAAGCAACCATCGAGATTAACATTCACACTCAAGATGACCCCCAAATTCTAAAGATAGGTCAATCTTTAGACTCTACCAAATAGGAAGCCTTCACCTCTTTCCTCTGAGATCATAGCAACACTTTTTCTTGGTTATATTCTGATATGCCTGGTATCAACCCAAATATCATGGTCAACAATATCATAACTATTCCTAAAACTAAACCATTGAAACAAAGGCTACGAAAAATGCATCCTCGCATTTCCCTTCTTGTGAAATACGAACTCTAGTGCCTCCTTTATATTTATTTTACTCTAACTATTGATTATCCCCAATAGATTTTTAACATCGTACCTGTTGCCAAAGTGATAGGGGACTCCGCATCTGCATGGATTTTTGCAACCTTAACCTTGTTTTCTCCGAGGAATACTTTCCACTACCTAGTATCAACTAACTTGTTGATCTCACCACTAGCCATGAGATGCTATCACTCATGGACGGTTTCTTAGGTTATAACCAAATATTACTCACCCCGGAAGATCAATAAAAAAATTCCTTCATCATCCCTTGGGGGACCTTTTGTTATCATGTCATGCCCTTTGGCCTTAAAAATGATGGTGCTACCTATCAGCTTGTTATGACCTATAGTTTCCACAACATCATGCATGAAATCTTGGAAGATTATGTCAAGAACCTTCTTATTAAGTCTAAGTGTTAGGCTGAACACCTCAAAGTCCTTAAAGTCATCTTTGATCACCTCATCAAATACCGCATATGCCTTCAACTAAGGAAGTGCATATTTTATGTCCTCTCTGGGAAACTCTTTGGTTTCATTGTCTCTTTACAATGAATTTAAGTCGATCCTGCCAAAATCAAGGTTATTCTCGAGATTCCCCCACCTACTAACCTTCAGCAACTTTTTAATTTCCAAGGCACGTTACAACCTATTCGGTGCTTTATTTCTCAACTATTTAAGAAATTTCCCCCTTTTAAACATCTTCTCAAAAAGGACATGTCCTTCAATTGGTACGATGAGTGTCATAAATCATTTGAAGCATTAAAGGAATACCTCCTTTAACCACCTGTACTTATCCCAACAAAATATGAAAAACCATTTTACCTCTACATTTCTGCCACTGACCATTCCTTGCATGCCATTCTCACTCATCACAATGAGAAACATAGGGAGAAAGTGGTTTATTACATAATCCATACACTTTTAGACTATGAGACTAGATATACTCATGCCGAATTTTTTTTCCTATTTCTAGTCTTTGTAACCACCAAAATTTAACATTATCTACTCAACCAAAAAATGTTCATCATCACCAACATTGACTCCCTTCTATTACATGTATCTCAAACCGTACCAACACCAACATGCAACAACTTGGCTCATGCTTCTTACAGACCTAGATCTCGAATTCTTCTATCAAAATTTTCACAAGGAAAAAACCATTGTAGATCAGCTTGTAGATGCACTTCTTTCTAGAAATCAATCTTCTAACTTTTATTCTCCTGATGAATCCATTGCTACCCCTCTCCCTTAATGACACCATTTATCAAATGACCTTATTTTTTTTATGGTTATAAATTGTAATGTGGGGATGTTACAGGGGTTATACCCATCCCTCTTGATGGTGATCCTAAGCCCTTATCCTTCAAAATAGAATTTGGCTACACTAACAACATTTTTTAATACGAAGCACTCATGTTAGGTCTTCAAAACTCCATAGCCTTAGATGTTAATTCCATTAATATATTTGGCGAATCTCTACTAGTTGTGAATCAAGTAAATGGTTTATACTAGTTTCGTAATGAGATAATTCAAAATTATAAACATCACATCGACATGTTTTTGACTACCTTTAATCATTATGAACTTCAAACCACTTTTTGGTCCACTAAAAAATTTACAGATACCATGACCTATCTTGCTTCTCAAAGACTTGATTTTCCTTCAACCTCAAAAAAAAATCATAGTATAAATGGTTGCAAGTCACCCTATTATCTATTCTAAGACGTTAACTTTGTGGGAATAATTGAAATCAACCCACGTGACATTTGGTATAAGTATTTTATTGACTACCTTTCCCTTTCAATTTTTTTCTCTTAATCTCATTTCCCAATGGACAATGAGCCTTCCTCAAAAGTGTCTCTCACTATGTCATCATGGGAGGAATTCTCTACAAATGTGTCTTTGACAATATCCTACTATGATGCCTTACAATTTTTGAAATCCTATTTACCATCAAGGAGATTCATGATGGGATTTTTGGAGATCATTTTAGTGGCCTCATCATTGCTAAATGCATCCTTTTCCTTGGCTATTATTGGCCAACCCTAAACCAATATTATTTTGAATAATTGAAATGTTGTGTGAAATTTCAGTAACATGCCAATCTTTACCACACCCTTATTCATTCCTTACAGGTCACAAGATACGTCTGACCTTTCTCTCAATGGGGTTTGGATCTCATTAGAGAGATTAACCCTCATTCTTCTCAACATCATCAATGGATCCTCAAAGTGACCGAATACTATACTAAATAGGTGGAATTCATACCTCTCACTTCTACCAAAGCCAAGAAAATATGTGAATTCATTAACCATCACATCATTTTCACTTTGGTGTTCCTCATCACCTCATCACTAAAAATGGAAAACAATTCAAAAATAAAACCCTTCATAAACTATGTGACATATTTGGTATTCAAATTAGTTTCTCTTCACCATACTACCCATGGACTAATGGCCAAGTTAAATCAACTAACAAAACTCTTAATAAGATTCTTATGAAAATGGTTGATGATACTGGTAAGGGCTGGCACACACACATTATTTTCACCTTATGGGATTATCACACTAGTATTCACACCTCAACTGTTATCATACATTTTTCTATGGTCTACGGTACAAAGTTCGTCTTACCTCTTGAAGTCTAAATTCCATCTCTTTGTATATCACTCAAATACATGCTTAACGATGATTTTCACCAATATTGTTTAGAACAACTTGAGTTATTAGATGAATGTCATTTAAATTCTCTCGATCACCTTCAAATTTATGAAAAACGCATCAAGCTTGCCTATGAAAAATGTGTCCATGAACAAACCTTTAAGGTCAACGATTCTCATCTTGAAGGAAAATCAACATGTAACTAAAGATGAGACATGTAAATGGGGAAATGTTTCTCCTAACTGGCCTAGACCCTTCACTATCACACATACCTATGGATCAGGTGCTTATCGTTTATCTTCTCTTGAATGTAAACCTGAACTTGAACCCCTTAATGCATTGCATATTCGATCATTCAATTGTTGAATCAAGTAGTACATCACCTTTTGTATCTTCACTACTCATCTCTTGACTAACCCTCACCTCCAACATACCTCTTTTAAGGACTAACGACTAAGAAAGAATCATGTGATTATCCGCTACCATTCAACCTTATCTTTAATATGAGTACCACGGCTCTACTCATGGCATAATTATTATGGATAATTTTTGTCCTTTTCAAGATGGAATCCCATTGTCATTCTTTACTTAAAAACACCTCTTTCATAGTTAACCTTTGCATACTATGGTTTTTCCTTCATAAAAGAGGCCTATACTCCTATATAGTCTTTTCCATGACCTCAAAGTTCAAAAAAATAAAATTATTATGGGATATTCAAATTCTAATCCCTGAGTCAAAATTATTTCCAATAGATGACTCCCTTAAAAGGACATCTATATTTATATCTTGATGATATAAATAAACTTCTCCCATGAAGGATAGCTAAAAAAATCTAGCCCTATTGTACATAGTCTATCCTAAAAGAAGACTATTTCTATACAAATACAATAAAAATATCCTAAAGCTTCCCGCATCGATAAACTTCATGTAAACCTAAAGGATATGTTCTATTCATCCCACATAGACTTCCTGCGTCGATTATTTAATAAAATAAAAGAAAAAATAAAAAATAAAAAATTCAATAAAAATACAATTTTTTGGTCATGGACTTGCCTTTCCTATTCCAATTTTGTGTATCTTGCAAAAGGGGCATGTTATCTCACAACAAGGTTATCCTAAACAAGCCACTCCACCTCACCTTCTTTCTTTTACCTACTCAAGGCACATGGCACACATGTGACACTTCGTGATCATGCAATACCTTTAGGGGCTTACGTTCATTAGCTTATCTTTGGTATGCTCATAATGGTTCTTGCCACTTATGGAGTATTTTTGCCTCTTTTACCATTAGCCCCTTTCCTTACTTATTGATTCTTCTACACAGGATAAGACCTTCAACACTTAGTCTCTAGTATTTCTTCTCTTTTCACCTACATTTACATTTAGCATATACTTAAACCAACTCATCTTACACATTTTACCATACCTAATCAACCTAGACAGAACCTTACCCAAACAACCTCGACACAACCATGCCTAATCCACCTAGATACAAACATGCCTAATCCACCTAGATACAAACATGCCTAACTTACCTTTCCCATTTCACTATAACTAAACTCACCAACCTACTTAACTAACTCGTTTTTATTCTTCCCACTTCTAAGGGATAACTACATCGGCCTGAGGCCCCTTTCATCGAGGCTATGTAGGTAGCACTGTGAGGGCACGGGGCCCTTGGAGGTTAGCTTGGCCACTCTTTTCCCTCATCATTCCCCCCCAAACCAAACCAAGTTTAGTTTCCATAAAAATAATAGCTTGGGAATCAATGTGCAACAAACCATACATCACCCATATGCTATAACATCAACCAAATCATGCCTAAATCATCTAATTTCCATAACAATAATAGCTTGGGAAGTCACAACAACATTATATCATCTCACGACAAAATTAAATCAAACCATGCCTATACCTAACTCAACTATGCCCACATCTGAATCCACCATGCATATATCTGACTCCACCATTCTTACATTTGAATCCATCATTCCTACATCAAAATCAACCATAACTGACACCCATCTAGTACCTAAAACAACTACCATCCATTAAATTAAGTTTCCATAATAACAATACAATGAAAATAAAACCAAACACACCATCTGTTAATCTCATAATCAATTATATAAATGTAAGGTCTGTGTGTCAATACATGTAAACATAGATATAAATAATACAAGTATCTCAAAACCTCACATATACATCTTGCATATTTGGGACGCAGGCCAATATATGTCAAAAATAAAAATACAATCTTGGATATCATCCATGTCTCACCCATATAAGGGGTTGGCACCTCTACTGCTCTCTTTGGTCCCCTTGTCTAGTCCTGGTCTCCATCCACTTGTCATCTATCTAGCGCCCTCATCTGGCCCCGGTCTCTACCCACTCGTCACCTCTCTATGACCCTATTTGTGTGTCTGATGGCTCTCTGAGCTGCTAACGGCCTGGGTCCGTGAGTTAGTCCTCTGGCTAGATGCCTATTGGACCATGTGCTTTGGCATATGTCATCATCTGAAGGCCACCCTCTAAAATATTATCATGATAATATCAATCCTCTGACATGACATCTCTATAGTTGACCATGGTAATCACATGTGCCTGCAACCCTACCAGCTGTCCCTGTAACCCTGTAATCTATAACTGTATGATAGTCACTTGCTCCTGTAGCCCATCCCTCTGAACTATAACTGTAGCCAAATCTAGATTTCCTAGCCTCAGAGGTTCTATCTTTAACTATGTTATCCACCACTATCTATAGCCATTAGTGGTACGTGCATCATTAATCATGTTAGTGCAGAATCACAGCACTGCTGAATGGCCTGATTGTGAAATGGTTAAAATGGGGCATTTGGTGTGTTTGCGTAATATTGGATCATCTCTTAAGATGTGGGACTTGCAAACCTGAGTTGATCCTCCAGAGAAAGATGGTTCTTGTTCCTAAACTACCTACCATAAGCTACTCTAATGTAGGAAAAGCTAAACTATCCTAACCTAACCATTCCAAGGAACCAGAGAGAAAGAGAGAGTGAAAGAAATCCTACACTAAATCAGTGATACACCAGCGAAGGAAAGGGGTGAGATACTATGTTGAGGGAGGATGAAATAGAGGAAAAAGGAAGATGGGAAGGTCAAATAGAAGTGACACAAACCCGGATCCAAATCTATGATCAAAACTCCATGAAACACAACACCCTGCACCTGTAAATGTGAAATACATGCACAAAAAATAGGTTTGAAATAGAGAGGCACAGGGAAATAGTAAAACAATGCAAAGGGTTGAAGAAACACCACAAAAACACGTTTTATTGCTCTATATGGGTGCACAGACCATTACATTCTTTCTCAGAGGCAAAAATATTCTTGCCAGGTGTAGGAGAAGGTTTACAAATCAAAATAGAGTTGGGAAACAAGTTTGACAGAGTTTCCCTATGCCCAGAATGTCTCTCCTTCCCAAATGAGAAGTGTTACAATATATAGAATTTTAAAACGATGAAAATTAGAGAAAAAGGAGGAAAACAGACCCTATTTTGAGAATTCAACCACCCACCATTTAATGCCCTACAAATCTACCTATAATCTATCAAATATTCCTCTCCATGTCTACTTTGGCATGTTGGAGAAGGAAGAATGGTGAATCAAATCAAATTTCGGCTTGTTGAAACAATCAGATCCCATATTGATGGCTTAAAAGATTTTTTTACAATTTTTTTACCCAACAAAACCTACTAATAATGATATTTTATTCTTCCATTGCATAAAGGAGGTCGAGGTCTTTCCAAAAAGTCCAAATTTGTTGAATTTCAACCACCGGATCAAAAGATATGATCATTTGAATTTTTCAATCGGGTCCATACAAAAATGGTGAAAACCAATTAGCAGAATGGGTCCACGGGCACGAAACTCACTTTGTGCCTTTTGGCACCATAAATACAAAATTCAAAACTTTCCCCACAACCCTGCAATTCACTTTTGGCAAAAAATCATCTTCACGCCCACCGGCCCGCATTTTCCATTTGGGTGAAAAGTCCCTCCCAGGCCCGCTAGCCCACATGCAATTGAGGCTTGACACATGGCTCCTTGGGCATTAGCAGAGGTGCAACTCATTTTTTCACTTTACGCCTTCTCAGGGAAAAAAATTCAAACTACCTCTGACTACTTGCCTTCCCACTTTGACTTTTTAACATGGCCATGTGTCCCTTTGCGGGCCTTAGGCATTTTTCTTCATTTGGCTTTAAGATTCCCTACAGGCTTGTGGGCTCGAAATTCAGTTTGCGCCCTATTTGCAAAAGCACAAAAGTTCCAAAACTCCCTGCAGATCCGCTAGCCTGAAATTCACTTTGGAAAATTTTCCTCCATGGCCCCGCAACCCGCAATTTTCCACTTGGCGAAAATTCTTCCCCAGGTCTATCATCACCAATCCGGCACTATGATAAAAAGGAATGATGATAAATCTGAAATATCAGAGTAAATTATAAAATTAGCATGAAATTGTTATAATCTCACCCATGAGGTACTTCAAGTGTTATTGACTTCACTTGCATTCCACTAATACTATGGGAGAAACTTCACAATTACACCTCTTAATGGCTTCTTCAACACACCTTTAAACTGATGGCTTCCTTTACACACTTACTCATACAATATTTCTCACTACTTCCTTCTATGCTAAATGAGGGGGGTGGCCTCTTTATTTATAAACTTCTAGGCTTATCTATCTTATCTTTAATATATGATAAGAAATCCACTCTAACGAATCATATTCCATACCTTAACTCTTATCTGTACATGTAAGCTTATCTTTTAAGATAAGATAAACCTTATCATTTCACATGGGTTCCACATTTTTAGACTTTTTACAAATAAAATATACAAAATATTTATGACCTCACTCCTTGTCCTTATTACCAATATAATATTTCTAATTCCTAATCATGTAGACCCTACTTCTCTACTTAACCCAACTTTGACATTTTAACATTACTGAACCACTTACAAAAACTATTTACTTTTTACCAACATTCCTATTGTACTTTTGACTATTGCCGTACTATACATTATTGGCGGTGTCGTATTGGCAGCGCCGTTATCTTCTATCGGACGCTACTACTTAACAACATCCTATTCCTAATACATACATTAATGAAATAGAAATTACGGAGGAAAATTTTAGTGTCGACATCTTCCCCCTTCCTAGCTTCTACTCCATCCTCAGAGTAGACTATTCTGGTGCTTGGAATATCTTCAACTTGTCGTGGTTGACCCATTTCGTAATGGGAGTGCCATCCAATTCCTCCAGTCGGTACGTACCATTTTCATGCACAGCTACTATTTTGTAGGGCCCCATCCATTTTGGAAGAAATTTTCTTTGTCTTCTTTTTTTGTATCTGGAATCATATACTAGAACCAAGTCATTCACATGAAATGGAGACCACCAGATCTTTTGATCAAAGTATTCCTTCTGCTTCATTTTCTTCTTGTAGCTTGTATCCTTAGCTATTTCCCTCATTTCCTCTAGCAAATGAAGATGTACCAACCTTTCTTTTACTGAATCACTTTCATCCATTCTTTGATTTTTCATTACTCTGACTGTGGGAATATCAAACTCCATAGGAAGAACTGGATCAATGCCATAAGCCAATTGAAATGGGGAGTATCCTGTTGCTGACTTTGATGTTGCCCTATATGCCCACAATGCTGCATGAATCCTTTTATCCCATTTATGTACCTGCAAAGCTACATCTTTTGCTAGAATTTGACACAACACAAAAAATTTTCGTTCCACCTGTCCATTTGTGTTTGGCTTGTATGTTGTTTCCTTCCTATGCTTAATAGAAAACTTATTGACTAGGGCTTCTACCACCTCATTAAGGAAGTGGCTTCCTTGATTTGTTACAATTTCTAATGGACAACCAAATCTGGTGACAATGTGTTCATATATGAACCTTGCCACTTCATCCATGGAAGTTGTTTTCAATGGCCTAGCTTTAACCCACTTGGTTAAATAATCTGTGGCAACTACAATATACTTATTTTGGTGTGAGGTAGTTGGAAGTGGACCTATAATGTCTATTCCCCACTTTTCAAAGGGACCAAGTGGAAGAATAGGGCCTAATGGAGCTGATGAAGTCTTACAGTTACCATGTGTTTGAAAAATATCACATGTCTTACAATAATTATAACAATCTTTAAAAAGAGTGGGCCAGTGATAAACTGCATCCAATATCCTTCTTGTTGTAAGTTGTCCAAAGAAGTGCCCTCCACATGTACCATTTTGGAATTCTTCTAGCAGTTCCTTCCCTTGATCACATCCAACTGCCCTCTTATACTGTCCATCAGGTCCTATTCGAAATAATGCTCCATGCAGAATAGAAAATGGACGACTGGCTTGAGTAATCTTTCTCTTAGTCTTTGCATTGGCACCATCAGGAAACTTAAATTCATTCAGATAATTCCAAATATCTATGTATTCACTAGGGATTGTGTCAAGGTATAACAATGTTGCATCAGGGAAATCATCATCATCACAAGATGATCCTAAACCATCATAGGCTTGAGAGAGTGCATCTACATTGACATGCTTCTTTCCTGGCCTATCTATAATATCAAATTCAAATTCTTGTAGCAAAATTATCCATCTTGCTATCCTTCCTGATGGGTTAGGCTTATTTCCAATATATTTTAGAGCCTGATGATCGGTTACAACTAGAAAATTTTTTCCCTAGAAAGTAATTTCTAAACTTCTTTGCAGCAAAAACGATAGCTAGAGCCTCTTTTTCAGTTACAGTATAATTTACCTCAGCACTACTCATTTGTCTGCTCCCAAAGTAAATTGGATGTTCATTCCCATTTTCATCCTTTTGACTCAAAGTACTTCCTAGTGCTGCATCTGAGGCATCAGTGTACACAATGAATGGCTTGCTCCAATCTGGATTCTTTAAAACAGGTGAAGACACCAGGGCTTCCTTCAGTTGTCCAAAAGCTTCATGCGCCTTATTTCCTGGTTCATAAGTAACATCCTTCTTCAAGAACTGGGTTAGTGGCTGTGCAATCTTTGAGAAATTCTTGATGAACCTTCTATAGTACCCCACATGGCCTAAAAATGATCTCAACTTACTTCTATTCATAGGAAATGGTAACTCTTTGATTTTTGAAACTTTATCAAGATCAGTACCAATACCATCTCTGGATACAACATGCCCTAACAAAACACCTTTAGAACATCCAAAGACACACTTTTTAGGGTTTAGTGAGGCTTGTGCTTCATCTAACCTTTTAAATGTTGTCTCCATTTGGTGCAGGTGGTCCAACTTGCTCCCATAGATGTAAAAAATCATCCAGAAATACTCTGATGAAGGTCCCAATGTAGGGTTCGAACACCTTATTCATCAAACGCTGGAATGTTGTTGGAGAATTACATAACCCAAAAGGCATAACTCTATAAGAAAATGTTCCCCAAGAAGTGGTGAACATTGTATTCAGCTGATCTTTATCTTTTATACGAACCTGGTTGTAGCCGCTATATCCATTAGCAAAACTATAACACTCCTGGCCAGCTACTTCGTCCAAGATCTGATCTGAAAATGGAAGAGGGTAATGATCCTTATTTGTTTCCTTATTGAGCTTCTTGTAATCAACACAAATGCGTAGCTTCCCATTCTTTTTTATTGAGATCACAATGGGAGAAACCCATTCTGAATTCTCCACAGCAAATATGAATCCTGCATCAAGCAACTTATCTATTTATTCTTTTACAGTCTTGGAAAAATTAGGATTCATTCTATATGGCATTTACTTTATGGGCTTAGCACCATCTACCAGCTCAATAGAATGTTCTACCCAACTTACTTGACGGAGTTCCTTGTAATCAAAAGTGAATATGTGTATGTACCTTCGAAAGAGCTGCAGGTAGGATTCCTTTTCACTCTCCATCACAGCATCACCAATCTTTATTTGTTGGAGATGATCATAAAATTCTTCTTCAGATAATTTTATGGGGTCATGAGTTGGTGTGACTGGAAGGATATCCATGAATGAAACATCAACCTCACTTTCTTCATCTTCAGTGTCCACTTCACTGGTACTAGAGTAATCAGAGGATGTCCAATCATCAATTTCATCACTTGAATCCACAAGTTCTGCCTTATGATGTCAAGGGATCACGTTTATCTTCACCCTCTCTCTACCACGTCCAAGCATCATGAAACCTTCATTCTAGTAGTTTCTTGCATGAATTCTCCTTAGCCATGGTCTTCCCAGCAGCATTGGGTATGCAACAATACCATTTTTCATCACCTGAAAGTCTACCACACATACAACACCTATAACAGATATTACCACATTTGAAACTACACCTTCTGGTTTAGTTTTTCCTTTATTTAATGACCTTAACATAAGTGTTGAAGGGCGATCAATTTTTAAACCCAACATATTCATTACAGACTCAGTCATTACATTAACTGCAGCACCTCCATCAACTAAGACATCATGAATTGAAATACCATTACATACTACCTCATCTTGTGGAGCATAGGGATCCGCCTCTGCCTCCAAAACAAGGACCTCAACCTCCTTCCTTCGTTGAGCATTGAGTCCACTTCGCAACTCCCACCTCTTCTTAGAAGACATAGCCAAGAGTTGACCATATGTAGTATTTGCAAGCTTTTTGGATAGATCTCCCAAGATGGAGTATGGTCCTTGCCCCTGTGAAATCAGAAAATCCTGCACACCCAACTTTCTTCTCCTATGTTTCTTACTAGTTTCTCCTTTCATCTTCTTAGGATCATTTCCATCTTGATTATCTTTTTCTTTCTTTCTTTTTGTTGCAAACACATCTACTTCATTATTTCTGCTCTTATCTACTACATCAAAAGAATTCACAGGTGCTTTTCCTTTATCATTATCTCCTTTACCAGATGTAGAAGCTCTATCTAGACAATTATACTTATAATGACCCTTTTTATAACAACCATAACATACAACTTCAGAAATATTTCTTTTTGGACCTCTATCTCCTCCCTGAGAACTAAATTCTTTTCCTTGAAGAAGATTAATAGTTAACTAACCCATCTTTTTGAGCATATCTTCATACTCAGTAGATGTACTAGGAGAAATATTTGTGCTCACCAGGAGTAGTTGTGGATTCTGGACCAAAGGTGCTGGTGTAGGCTCTACTTTAGCAACAATTTCTTTGGGCTCCTCTTCCATGCTTTCTTCTTGCCTTCTTGCAATCTCCTTTGCTTGTTCAATGGTAGCTGGGCGGTCATACTTCACTTGTTGTCTGATCTCTGGCTTCATCCTAAGAATGAAGTGCTTACATAGGAGATTATCCATGCCATTCATCAACCCATCTACTAATCCTTCCTTCCAGATCTGGGCATTGAGCTTCCTCCTTAGCTCTAGAACACGAGCATGATAATCCCTTATCTTCTCCTTCTCTCCTTGGGATAGTTTTGTGATCTCGATCATGAGATCTGCATATTTCTGTTGTTCACCAAATTCTTCAAGAAAAATTTTAGTTAATAAATCCCATGAATTTTTCACATTTTCACCTAGTGTTTCAAACCACCTAAGTGCTGAACCATCCAAAAAGGTAGGAAAAATTCAGTCCATTGTTCCCTTCTTATAAGGCCATTACAAATACAAGATCGTTTAAACTCTTGAATGAAAGAGGAAGCATCTTCATTAGATTGGGATGAAAAAACAGGAATCTTCCCCATTTTTAAAAGTAACCACCATAAAATACCAACCCACAAGTAAAATCAACAAGACTTATGTGCACAGATAATTGGAATCACTGTAATAGAAAGTGACTTTACACCTTTCTACGGTAAAATAGAAATGACCACGGTAACTATGGTAAAACTTGATTTACTACGATAAAAACTGACTTTACTGTGGTAAACACTATTCATAGTCAAAAGTGAAGTTACTGCGGTAAATACTATTCACGGTAAAAAATGACTTTACTGTGATAAATACTATTCACAGCAAAAATGATTTTACCATGGTAACTACTATTCACGACAAAAATGACTTTACCATGGTAACTACTATGCACGGTAAAAATAAGGTTACCCTCCAATTGATTTTTGACTAAGTGGGAATATCTCTCCAGAAAATCCACGAACGAGGAATGGTCCTGGCAACGGAACCAAAATGTCATCACCATCTGGCCTATGATGAAAAGGAATGATGATAAATCTGAAATATCAGAGTAAATTATAATATTAGCATGAAATTGTTACAATCTCACCCATGAGGTACTTCAAGTGTTATTGACTTCATTTGCATTCCACCAATACTATGGGAGAAACTTCACAATTACACCTCTTAATGGCTTCTTCAAACACACCTTTAAACTGATGGCTTCCTTTACACACTTACTCATACAATATTTCTCACTACTCTTCCTTCTATGCTAAATGAGGGGGGTGGCCTCTTATTTATAGACTTCTAGGCTTATCCATCTTATCTTTAAGATAGGATAAGAAATCCACTCTGACAAATCATATTCCATACCTTAACTCTTATATGTACATGTAAGCTTATCTTTTACGATGAGATAAACCTTATCATTTCACATGGGTTCCACATTTTAGACTTTTTACAAATAAAATATACAAAATATTATGACCTCACTCCTTGTCCTTATTACCAATATAATATTTCTAATTCCTAATCATGTAGACCCTACTTCTCTACTTACCCCAACTTTGACATTTTAACATTACGGGACCACTTACGAAAACTATTTACTTTTTACCACAACATTCCTATTGTACTTTTGACTATTGACGTACTATACATTATTGGCGGCGTCGTACTGGCAGCGCCGTTATCTTCTATCGGACGCTACTACTTAACAACATCCTATTCCTAATACATACATTAATGAAATAGAAATTACGGAGGAAAATTTTAGTGTCGACAGGTCCGTCCGCCCACCTTTGGGTGAAAAATCCTTCCAAGGCCCGCTAGCCCATAACTTGAAAAATATGAGGAGTTAGAAGGATTTATTTATATTTTTGGAAAGGGGAAGAAATTTCCCACCTAATGAAGATGCTTTTAGGAAGCCTTAATTGCTTAGAATATTTGAAAAAATTTATTGAAGCACTAAAAGAGGAAAAATGGGTGCAGTTAATCAAAAATAAGCATGATCTATTTTGGATAACAAATCCTCCTATCTATTTCCCTCTCCTCTTTCCCTACTAGATCTACTAGATGTGGTGGAGACAATGGTCTCTCCACGTTATCCCTACGGTATAATGGAAATGGAGGAGGCACATCTTGTTGAAGCCTGAACATACCGTCAGACTCATTCCATCGATATCAAATCATGCTCATCAGCTCTACAGCCCTATATCCATCTGACTAGTTGTTGTCCATCCAACTCATCTACCATACCCCTATAAGAAGGAAACTGGATATATGGGTCTCCACAATATATTCATTGTCGATATTCCATCTAGCAGTCACCTGTAATAGGAGACATTCTGATTTGCCTCGACTACTCTCGGGTGGGATCCAACTTATACCCACCGCCTGAACCTGACTTTGTATACTCCTTTGAACCAATCCTACATCAGAATTCCTGGTGGTTGGGTAGTGCACACTACGTGCTCATAGGCCCAACAATGTAATAGGAAAGTAACAACACACCCCAAATATGTGTATCCACTGATGGCCCACAACTCCTTATACAGCTAACTAATATGTAGGTTCCTATGTAAAACATACTCGTTGGTCTACATATCCTCTATAACACCCATCAGGCTAGAGGAAATATCTCTCCCTCTGAATCTAGGTGCAAAAAAATCTAATTGTTGCGATCATTATCAATACAGTCAGATGTGTCTCATCAAATGTGTAGTAATACGTCTCCCCATATCTAACACTAGCCTTTGGTATGTCAAATCTATTATAAGCATCACCAAACTAGTATACCCATAGGCTCTAGTGCATCATCTACTCCAATATGGTAGACATCTTCCCCTACAAATGGGTAGCCTCAAAATTCCGTATACAGTCCTTTGGGGTGATCGTCATTCCCTGGTCAGTAATGGAAGGTAACTATGGTCAGGGTCATTAAACCCATTCTATCGTGAGAGCGACCAGGCATATTGTGATCTCTGACAATCACCTCATGATAGTTAATGGGAATCCAAGGACACAAACATCTCTCATATGGTCCCACTCCTACTTAGTGCCCGTTGCGGCCCACATCTTGATCGATAGGTGTTGTCTATCAGGGAAACGTGAGCTATTTTCATGTCTACATCAACCAACCCACATTCACATCATTATTCATTCTACCCATTGCCTTAAAAGATTCGATTTACCTTTATCCATCATCTGCATGTCTATTACTCACCACCCAAATGAACGTAGTGAGGTGGAGAAAGAGATTTGAAAGAAGAAAGCTGAGAAAGCGGATGATAACCGCACAAGGTAATGACATTACGCGCATGGTCTATTCTCCTAAACTATCTATTCCTATTCACCACCCAACTCACCATCTTACCATCCCTTTTTTAATAATTCCACAACTCTCTTTTAAGCTTGGGTTATATTTTTACAGTGACTGACAGTGGGTCACCCTAGATGGTACCAGTCACACATTAGCCCATCGACATCGATTAGCCAACCAATTTCAGCTAAACCCTAGGTTGAACCCTGACGTCCCCATTTTTAAAAAATTTAACTGAAATACCTACCGACAAACCACTCTAAATCACTACTAAATTCATTTTACCACCTAATTAACCTATAATTTTCCCTCCCCATACTCGATTTCACCCACTTCTACCCAATTTCAAAATAAATTAAAAATCAAAAATCATTCTTCACATTTCTTCCTTAATTTTAAAAGACCAAAAATACCCAATGGACTCAACTACTACCTGTACACATTGGTCATCGTCATGTTGGAATCTCCTAGGATGGGTGCCTGGCCCCCTACACTACCTCCTCCAATCATTGTCATGACTCTCTACTTCAACCACTCAAATTGCTCGTATTGATGTTACAGGCCCATCAATTGAACTCCTCTCATCTACAATAGCCACCAACTCAAGCCTTCAACCTACTTTATGTGGGCGTGCTTTGTGCATCAATAAATTTGTCTCTCCAGTATTTCAAAAGTTAGAAAGTCACAAAATGAATTTCATTTTATGAGGATTTCTAACTTGTATCCCCAATCGAATTAACCGACTTCAATGATCTCATGCCTTTGTAGATTTAGATCGACCTCAGTTATTTCTTTATCGACATCGGTTACTACCGACAACCAGTTCGATTTCGCCTTGTAGACCAACTTACTCTGAAACCTTAATTTACCAGAAAAAATTATTCATGATGAATATTTTTTGAGCAAAAGAACAAGAGAACACAAAAACTACATCAAAAAAGAAGGAAAAGTATGACATTACACACACATACACCAACAACATAAATAGAATTTAGTGCATGTTTTACCTTCGTTGAGAATGCGTCCACTTCGCAACTCCCACCTTCTTCTTAGAAGACATTAGCCAAGAGTTGACCATATGTAGTATTTGCAAGATTTTTGGATAGATCTCCCAAGATGGAGTATGGTCCTTGCCCCTGTGAAATCAGAAAATCCTGCCACACCCAACTTTCTTCTCCTATGTTTTCTTACTAGTTTCTCCTTTCATCTTCTTAGGATCATTTCCATCTTGATTATCTTTTTCTTCTTTCTTTTTGTTGCCAAACACATCTACTTCATTATTTCTGCTCTTATCTACTACATCAAAAGAATTCACAGGTGCTTTTCCTTTATCATTATCTCCTTTACCAGATGTAGAAGCTCTATCTAGACAATTATACTTATAATGACCCTTTTTTATAACAACCATAACATACAACTTCAGAAATATTTCTTTTTGGACCTCTATCTCCTCCCTGAGAACTAAATTCTTTTCCTTGAAGAAGATTAATAGTTAACTAACCCATCTTTTTGAGCATATCTTCATACTCAGTAGATGTACTAGGAGAAAATTTGTGCTCACCAGGAGTAGTTGTGGATTCTGGACCAAAGGTGCTGGTGTAGGCTCTACTTTAGCAAACAATTTCTTTGGGCTCCTCTTCCATGCTTTCTTCTTGCCTTCTTGCAATCTCCTTTGCTTGTTCAATGGTAGCTGGGCGGTCATACTTCACTTGTTGTCTGATCTCTGGCTTCATCCTAAGAATGAAGTGCTTACATAGGAGATTATCCATGCCATTCATCAACCCATCTACTAATCCTTCCTTCCAGATCTGGGCATTGAGCTTCCTCCTTAGCTCTAGAACACGAGCATGATAATCCCTTATCTTCTCCTTCTCTCCTTGGGATAGTTTTGTGATCTCGATCATGAGATCTTGCATATTTCTGTTGTTCACCAAATTCTTCAAGAAAAATTTTAGTTAATAAATCCCATGAATTTTTCACATTTTCACCTAGTGTTTCAAACCACCTAAGTGCTGAACCATCCAAAAGGTAGGAAAATTCAGTCCATTGTTCCCTTCTTATAAGGCCATTACAAATACAAGATCGTTTAAAACTCTTGAATGAAAGAGGAAGCATCTTCATTAGATTGGGATGAAAAAACAGGAATCTTCCCCATTTTTAAAAGTAACCACCATAAATACCAACCACAAGTAAAATCAACAAGACTTATGTGCACAGATAATTGGAATCACTTGTAATAGAAGTGACTTTACCACCTTTTCTACGGTTAAAATAGAAATGACCACGGTAACTATGGTAAAACTTGATTTACTACGATAAAAACTGACTTTACTGTGGTAAACACTATCATAGTCAAAAGTGAAGTTACTGCGGTAATACTATTCACGGTAAAAAATGACTTTACTGTGATAAATACTATTCACAGCAAAAATGATTTTACCATGGTAACTACTATTCACGACAAAAATGACTTTACCATGGTAACTACTATGCACGGTAAAAATAAGGTTACCCTCCAATTGATTTTTGACTAAGTGGGAATATCTCTCCAGAAAATCCACGAACGAGGAATGGTCCTGGCAACGGAACCAAAATGTCATCACCAATCTGGCACTATGATGAAAAGGAATGATGATAAATCTGAAATATCAGAGTAAATTATAATATTAGCATGAAATTGTTACAATCTCACCCATGAGGTACTTCAAGTGTTATTGACTTCATTTGCATTCCACCAATACTATGGGAAGAAACTTCACAATTACACCTCTTAATGGCTTCTTCAACACACCTTTTAAACTGATGGCTTCCTTTACACACTACTCATACAATATTTCTCACTACTTCCTTCTATGCTAAATGAGGGGGGTGGCCTCTTTATTTATAGACTTCTAGGCTTATCCATCTTATCTTTAAGATAGGATAAGAAATCCACTCTGACAAATCATATTCCATACCTTAACTCTTATATGTACATGTAAGCTTATCTTTTTACGATGAGATAAACCTTATCATTTCACATGGGTTCCACATTTTTAGACTTTTTACAAATAAAATATACAAAATATTTATGACCCTCACTCCTTGTCCTTATTACCAATATAATATTTCTAATCCTAATCATGTAGACCCTACTTCTCTACTTACCCCAACTTTGACATTTTTAACATTACTGGACCACTTACGAAAACTATTTACTTTTTACCACAACATTCCTATTGTACTTTTGACTATTGACGTACTATACATTATTGGCGGCGTCGTACTGGCAGCGCCGTTATCTTCTATCGGACGCTACTACTTAACAACATCCTATTCCTAATACATACATTAATGAAATAGAAATTACGGAGGAAAATTTTAGTGTCGACAGGTCCGTCCGCCCACCTTGGGTGTGAAAAATCCTTCCAAGGCCCGCTAGCCCATAACTTGAAAAATATGAGGAGTTAGAAGGATTTATTTATATTTTTTGGAAAGGGGAAGAAATTTCCCACCTAATGAAGATGCTTTTAGGAAGCCTTTAATTGCTTAGAATATTTGAAAAAATTTATTGAAGCACTAAAAGAGGAAAATGGGTTGCAGTTAATCAAAAATAAGCATGATCTTATTTTGGATAACAAATCCTCCTATCTATTTCCCTCTCCTCTTTCCCTACTAGATCTACTAGATGTGGTGGAGACAATGGTCTCTCCACGTTATCCCTACGGTATAATGGAAATGGAGGAGGCACATCTGGTTGAAGCCTGAACTACCGTCAGACTCATTCCATCGATATCAAATCATGCTCATCAGCTCTACAGCCCTATATCCATCTGACTAGTTGTTGTCCATCCAACTCATCTACCATACCCCTATAAGAAGGAAACTGGATATATGGTCTCCACAATATATTCATTGTCGATATTCCATCTAGCAGTCACCTGTAATAGGAGACATTCTGATTTGCCTCGACTACTCTCGGGTGGGATCCAACTTATACCCACCGCCTGAACCTGACTTTGTATACTCCTTTGAACCAATCCTACATCAGAATTCCTGGTGGTTGTATGCACACTACGTGCTCATAGGCCCAACAATGTAATAGGAAAGTACAACACACCCCAAATATGTGTATCCACTGATATGCCCACAACTCCTTATACAGCTAAACTAAATATGTAGGTTCCTATGTAAAACATACTCGTTGGTCTACATATCCTCTATAACACCCATCAAGGCTAGAGGAAATATCTCTCCCTCTGAATCTAGGTGCAAAAAAATCTAATTGCGATCATTATCAATACAGTCAGATGTGTCTCATCAGAATGTGTAGTATACGTCTCCCCATATCTAACACTAGCCTTTGGTATGTCAAATCTATTATAGCATCACCAAACATTATACCCATAGGCTCTAGTGCATCATCTACTCCAATATGGTAGACATCTTCCCCTACAATGGGTAGCCTCAAAATTCCGTATACGTCCTTTGGGGTGATCGTCATCTCCCTGGTCAGTAAATGGAAGGTAATGGTCATGTAAACCCATCTATCGATGAGAGCGACCAGCATATTGTGATCTCTGACAATCCACCTATATAGTCTAATTGAACCAAGACCAACATCTCTCATATGGTCCCACTCCTCCTTAGTGACGTTGGGCCCAATCTCTGATGATAGTGGTGGTTGTCTATCAGGAAACGTGAGCTATTTTCATGTCTACATCACCAACCCACATTCACACTTCATTATTCATCTACCCATGCCTAAAAGATTCATTCTACCTTATCCCTCATCTACATCTATTACTCACCACCCTGCCCTAGTTCTTTTTTCCTATCTTTCCCTAATCCCTTTCACTTATTCTACATTTCTATTCTCCTAAACTATCTATTCCTACTTCACCACCCAACCACCTATCTTACCATTCCCTTTTTTCTAATCCCAACTCTCTTTTTAAGCTTGGGTTATATTTTTACAGTGACTGACATTGGTCACCCTAGATGGTACCAGTCACACATTAGGCCCATCGACATCGATTAGCCAACCAATGTCAGCTAAACCCTAAGGTTGAACCCTGACGTCCCCATTTTAAAAAATTTAACTGAAATACCTACCCAAACCACTCTAAATCACTACTAAATTCATTTTACCACCTAATTAACCTATAATTTTCCCTCCCCATACTCGATTTCACCCACTTCTACCCAATTTTCAAACTAAAATTCAAAAATCAAATTCTTCACATTTCTTCCTTAATTTTAACCAAAAATACCAATGGAGCTCAACTACTACCTGTACACATTGTCATCGTCATGTTGGAATCTCTAGGATGGGTGCCTGGGCCCCTCCTACACCTCCTCCAATCATTGTCATGACTCTCTACTTTCAACCAATCAAATTGCTCGTATTGATTTTACAAGCCCATCAATTGAACTCCTCTCATCTACTAATAGCTCACCAACTCAGCCTTCAACCTCTTTATGTGGCTTTTGTCATCAAAAATTTGTCTCTCAGTCATTTTCCAAAAGTAGAAAGTCACAAATGAATTCATTTTATGAGGATTTCTACTTTTATCCCCAAATCGAATTAACCGACTTCAATCTCATGCCTTTGTAGATCGACATCAGTTATTTCTTATCGACATCGGTTATACCTCAACCAGTTTCGATCGCCTTGTAGACCAACTTAAACCTAATTTACCCAGAAAAATTAATTCCTGATGAATTTTTATCACATCCCAAGCTTCACCCCATCCCTACACTCCCACCTAATTACATTATTACCTCATACCCAACCTCAATATCATTTAGTGCATATTTTTTCCTAATAAAAAGAGGCCTTACCTATTAACCCAACCCAACCTCACCCATTGGAAACTCATATTCATGTGCTCGTTATACCTTACAATGATGTTACTCGTGATGTTTAGCCTACCATCCTTGCCTTGCCTAATTTCGTGTCGTTTATCCCAACCAAAATTTTTGGTGCTTCGGACTACACCTAATGCCTGTTCCTTCATCAATCTTGGTTATTTTTAAGGACCATATCATATACCTTGGATACCTGGACCATATAAACTTTGTTTGGATAACCCTATCAACCTTTGACAATGTATATTTTTTAATCTCTTTAGCTTAGTGCCTTGTTGCATTTTATATGTGTGTGTGCATTTGAATGCCAACGCCAATTACCCACACCTATATGATCCTTACCTATGCCCTAGCCATACCTCATTTTTTTTATTATCACATATCACTTTATCAAACCACTCACCGACTTAGTCTATCACTTCATCTCTTCCTGGTTTGAGGGGGATCACCTCCACCCATACCTAGGGTAACCTAACATTCACTTATACTTGGGGTAACTACCTCCTATTTTTGTCAGCATCGCTTATCACTACAACCTATGTGATAAAATAGGTAAATATAGACACCAGATTTGGGTCACAATTCCTTTAGTCCCCTTTAATTAATCAACTCAACACATGTACCTAGCCATAACCCCCTTCCATACTTTGATAGTAATTTAATCACCTATAATTAAATTAATATTCACCCTCACATTATCAATTAATTTAATTACCTTAATTAAGTTAATTTATACCTCACCTCGCCACATCAACCCTCCACCTCATCCTAAGACCTATTCCTAGTCTATTTATTAACTAAGACTAAATCCTTACTTATCCTAACCAACTGAGACACTTGCCAACACTAATATTAAAGTCCTATTCCTTCTCTAACAACACTCCCACTTATCTAACCACCATCCCTCACTTAAAACCTGGATTATAAATCAAGATCACGACAAAATTATCAAAGATCAAGCTATTTTTGGTAACTAAGACTAATTATCCTTAACTAATGTCAGTTATTCCTTGGTCGATGCCAGTCACCTAACCGCCATATGTTAGGTTGAATATAAGATCTCAACTCATTGATCGGCTTCTAAATCTTGTCATCTAGTTTTTGCGACCTAGAATTCCTATTCACAAGATCTCTAGTAATTGGTGAAACACCAGAGATCCTCAATACATTCAGAGACCACACCATCCATCCACGGATTGATCTAGAGCTCCACTACACTCTCTAGGAAGCACCGTGCCTTCCAACTACTGTTGTATTCATTCGAGCCCACTTTTCTTCACAACCATCATCATCGCCTACTTTTTACGTTCATGCCATAAGAAATTAGTATTCCTTATTTTTTATTTTTAGTAGATTAGTTATTTTATTATCTATCGGTTATATCTCATTTACTACCTCACATGAATCTTTCGCGTACCACCTCTATATAACTATCTTCCCATTTACCCATCATACTTTTTCCAAACCTCTATATTCCTACCTCTGTGTTTTTATCAAAATCCCACAACCTCACCAAAACTCCCCTCACTCTCTGTGCAATCACAAAGAGTGCTCTAAAACCCCATTTTTAATATTATTACCAAATTACCCCTACCAACATCGGTTACCAAACCAACATCAATTTTTTACTAGTAGCCGACATCAATCTCTGAGACTGTTAATATATTCTGAACCAACGAGATTATAACCTCCTTAAACAACCCATAATCTTACCTGAATTTTCCGATACCTCACCTACAACCTCTTTTATACCTACAGACCCAAACTAGCCTATTAGCCATCCAGATTCAATCATAAATTTTCCTATTAGATTAAATTTACTTATTGTATGTTATAAGAGACACCTAAATCTTATCAACTATAGTAGGAATCATTCATTTATCATTTCTTCTTGCCTTAATTTTTATTAAATAGGGGATTGAAAACCATTCAAGGAATCCTCACACTTCTTGGATCTAGCCTTGCTGAGTAGTCCTCGAACTCTTGCTATTTAATATCATTTGGTGGTCTTGTTGTGTTTATTATACATGTAATCCTTCCTAGATAAAAGGGAGCTATCACATTCAGTTTGATCAATCTCTATAATGTGCACAACCTTCTCCCTACTATTCATAGGTATTCCTCCTACGCCCATTGCCCTTATCTTTTTTATCGCATTATTTTGAGGTGAAATAATGATATATGAAAAATAAGGATCCAAGAGTATTCAAAAATGGGTTCATAAAATGATTAATAAAATATTGAAATAAATAAATTCTAAATATAAATTATGTACCAGCATAGATATACACAATAAAGTATATTTTTTGGACACAAACAAAGTAAGCTAGAAAATGAAACTCTAGTTGCAAGTGGAAGGATAAATAACTTAGATAATTCTAGGTGATGCCAAAGTTTCTCAAGTTGGAGAATTGATGGAACATGAACTCAGTGTGTCACAACCAAACCCAAAAAATGCAGAAGTGTCAAAAAAATTTGGACTAGGGCGCCTATGCAGGGTCAAGGGCGCAAAAATCTAAAGTTATATAACTTAATTTCGTAGGTTCGCGAGATGGTTTTTGTTTGTCACTTTAATTTCCTATACTTTGGTGTAGTTCATTGTTGACTGTCTAAAACCTACAATAATAAAAATCACATGTAAAACCCCAAAACACATCAAATCCTATAAATAAAAATATGCAAATGAGGAGTCATACTAACCCCAATAGTCACCTGACTGAGTGGACTTACAATCCATACGTTGCACTACATTTCAAAATCCATGTAGTTCTACGTGTGTGTAGATTCGTTCCCTAGGTTTCTATTGTGTGAGTCACACTTGATAACAAGTAATAGCTAGATGTAGATAATGTAGATAGATGTGTGCATGAAAAACTGAATGTCCCCTCCTCTGAAGTGTACATAGAAGAATGCAGTCCTTTGTCCCTTTTATGGATGCTAGATGGATTCTTGAATGCTCTTGTAATGACCTTTGGATGTAACCTTACGTGGCGATAGTAAATGCTTATTGCTTGGTCCTTTATTATGATCACATAGATTTTTATTTATATGATTCCCTTGGTTGAATTTTGTAATTAACCACTAAAAGGTCAACTAGTAAAAATCAAGATGCCCAAATGGATAGAAAAGACCCAAAATATGTGAGAAAATTACAAAGAGGGGATGGGGGCACCTAGGCACTAGTGTCCAGATTTAGAAATTCTGAAGTATAAAAAGAAAAACAGGGCAAGGAGTGTAAGACCAAAAGGGAAAAAATAAAGCAAGAAAAAATGCCAAAGAAAGTGGTCAATTAGTACTTTTCTCGCTTAGTAATCATATGAATAGTGGTATGTCATCATGACTAAAAAAATACCCAAACTGCGTGATTTAGTGTCTACAAATTAAACAAATAATTACTTGATTAGATACCTCTTTATATGTTATATAAATATTTCTTTAACCAATTTATGACTTGATTTCCAAAGTTTCGTGCATATTATGTAAGCAAACTACTAGCACATAAAAGGTCATAAGATATCGAAAATGCTAGTATACAACACCAATAAATACAAAAAAATCCATAATGTCATAAATTGTCACATGCACATAATATTAATCTGGATATAATTAAAATATAATAAATGAAATACCATAAAAATATATCAAGTCCCAAATAATATTAAAATGCAATAAATACAAATATGTGAATATGTCATATAATACCAATTCAATGTCATATAGGCATACATACAATGTTGAACATGTATACATTACTATGCATATAGGCATACAAAATAAATACCAAAAGACACACACACACACACATATCATATTCATTAAAATGTATCTGTCTCTTTGCCCTACTTGAAGAAGGATCTCCCTTAGACATAGATGGAGATATGTGAGATGATTTGGGATCCTCCACGGTTTACTATGAGTCCTCTTACACTCAAAACTCAACTATAGTTGAACTTGTAAATGTATTATTTTTTTGTAAAAACTTGATGTATAAGTTTTTAACATACATATAAGAATGCTAATGAAACTATTTACATGTACACACACTTACCACAATTTCTCGGTCACGCTAAATTTACATCTCATGCTCAACAAAGTCAATGTGAGCTACTGGATCATGAATTGAGGTGTCAAAATAATGATCTCAAGGAGTCTATGCCCTCGAAGTGAAAATGGAATAGAATTAAACCCTACATACATATAAAATTACAAAATCAAACATCAAAATTATCTTGTAGAACTATATTAACAATAATGTTTTTGAATGCAAATCTACACATTTATGCCAACTAAGTACATAATGAAAATATTTTAAATAATTTAATCAATAAAAAAAAAAATTACCGCACAATGCCTATGAATCATATGTAAAGGGTTGCTACATATTAGAGGAAACTCTTGCGTACACATAATGAATTCATGTTATAGGATGCTACAATGAGGAAAATTATTAAAATAATTAGACATAATATGAATTATACTCTAGTTTAAGAAAATACATAAGCTGTATACCTCAGTAATTTTTTGTATAGATGAAATCACAACGGAAACACCTTTGTCTACTCCTCATAGAGATGGTGGAGTGTCTTGTGTGGTCATAAAATTTATAAATAATATACCATGTCAGGTTAGTTAAGCACACACACACACACAAACAAGAACATACATAGAAATATATTTGAGTGAACTATATATTTACATACATGAATTTACAAATTTAACATTATAAATTACCCTTGTGAATGTATGCATTGACATGGTGCTCACAACCTGTTGTTGGGATGATGACTTCCCTCTCACGCGTAGTAATATTAATACATACATGTACATTTATATGTGTAAATTAATAAATTTGACCAAGTTTAAATACAACTATTTTGAAAATTCAATATATCTATGTGTGTGTGTGTGTACAATGTACTCAGATATTTTTGTAACATGTAATAAAAAATACCTTTGACAGTGTCCGTAATGTATACAAGCAAAATGTATCACTCAAAAAATGTCAGGCATAGCCACGTCTTTATGTGTACCATCAAAAAATCCTCCAACACCATTCTACATAAAACTATCATCCTCATCGGGACCAATACATATTCTACCACAATATTTGGAAATATGTGGCCTCATGCTACTACTAGCTAGAGGAATCCTCTATCTACCTCCACCAACATCGATTTCAAAAACCTCCCTCATATGTTGGACAAGGGTATCATAGAACGCCTAAAACGTATACATCGTATTAATCTTTATTATACATATCCCTCATTTTTGCAGTGACCATCTAAAGATGAGTAAGATTTTAGATGGGGACTCTAGCATGTTGAATACGAGCATGATGTATATCTCGTCTAGCTTGTGCACATCCTTTTCCTTAGCCTTAAAACTAGTGGTAGCAAAAATAGTTGGGGAAATTATTGAGGATAAACTCATAATAGAGTTTCCTCAAAAATTATAATAAAACCTCATTATTATTGCAAGGTGGTATATAAAATACCATCCACCGTCAGTCCTAAAAATTAATGTTTATCAAATTTTTGTTGCACCCGTGGATTGGAAAGTTTTTGCATGACAACGGAACATAAAAATTTGTTTTAGGGTCAGTGGATAATGCACAAATGAGATATTTGGTAATTGTTTTTGTTTTACATCTACATATGATAATTTAATAGCATAATATTCCCTACAAGACTCTCTATAGGATTTTCACCGATCAATTTGAATCATTTCCACTTAAAATTGAGTTAATAATGTGTCTAATGTGTTTGCAAGCGAGGCATGGTGGGGGTTTTTGGAATGAGGATCCCTCATTAATTTATTCAATTTTTCAATTTCAAGCTTATTCTCCACTATATGGGTAGGAAAATCCTCTTGACTATCTATAGGATCTATAATAATTATACAAGGCCTATGATGGATACAAGGATTTGCAAGGTTTTTTTTGTTGTGGAGGAACTGTAAGAATCATAAAAAACGTGAATTTTATTAAAATTTACAATACAAATATCAAAAAAATTCCAAATTTGATTGTAATTGAGAGAAAATATTTTTCCCTACCTCTTCTCCATTATGGCATGCTTGAATCCACCTCGATATAACCTTCTACGTGATATACAAAATTTCTTCATATTAAAAGGGTTGAAAAGGAACTGCGAGGGTAGGTCTTGCAGTGAAATTCACATTTAGGCTTGAAGAATAGGCTTGTTTTTTATTTAAAGTTTAAGGAACTGTGTACATGTTTTGTAAAATGTGTATGCATTATGGTTTTGTAATTAACCAACCAAAATTTACCCCATCCTTATCATTTTTTTTGTTTCTCACACATTTTGTCTACTTTTGTCCCCTAGTTCCATGCACTTACCCTCTTAACTCATGTTATATGGATCCATCGTCACCCCGTACTCTTCAAGAGCATCCAAGTGTATCTTTATTAATGAAAAAAACCTTCCCATGAGAAACATGTAAACAAGAGGTGTATAAACATATTTTGGATCTGAGAAAGGCAAGAAGGTAATAATCTTTATTCAAACCATTATGTGTGCAAGAATCAACAATCATATTTGTTTCATTTGTTTCCAACCACTTGTTATTGTTCTTAAACACTCATTTGAAGCCTTGTAGTATGATCATGCCTCAAGAAGGAGAGACATTTCCATCATCTTGTTCCATTCCAACATGTGGTCACATCTCAAGAATATCATTTGGGAAGTAATATTCTATCTAAAAATTGATGGATTATTTCATTAAGTGAAGGAAAAACATGAAAAGGTATAAGCATCATACATTTGATTTGTGATCACAAGGTAAAATTTTGAAATCCTAAGAAACAAGAAAGTGATCCTCACACTCATTGTGAGATTAAGAAGGAACCATCATGAGTGATGTCCACAGTCATCTCTAGCTTACACTAGAATGCTTCATAACATTATTATTAAACACTTATTCAATAGTCTATAATATTCATGCATCTTGAAAAAGGAGGAAATTTTGATTACCATGATTCATATCAAAAATTTGTTGCATCTCATAGTAGGAGGAAGCATATGCAATCTCATTTCTTTGATTCAACAGGTGATCAAGGGACAAAAGATCATTCTTGGAACTCTCCCTCAAGGATCATGATAATCAAAGCTTCTCTTCATCACATCATTCAACTCTTCCTTATCTCCATTCATGTTCTAATTTCTCATTAATAATGGACTTATTGTTATATCATCCTATTCACTTAAGTGGTCATTGGCTAAAAATTATAGGAGTCCTTTTTCTAATAATAAGAAAAAGACTTACTTCCTAGGAATATCATAGGTCAGAAGTGATGAACATAGATGAAAGGTCATGTGGGGGGGTAAATGAAAGGAAAATTTGTAATGTTATAAATTGGAATGGCTTCTCCATTACAAAGGGTTGGAAATTGTTGATTGATTGTATGATTTTGATATTACCACTTTTACATCAAGTAATAAAGTTGTAATTCTTCTATTTCTTTGTCAATGTTCCTCTAATATCTCTACTTCCTAATTTTTTGAGAATTATGATCTTGTACATCTAATAAGGAACTTTTTTCCTTGATTGATAGATTTTTATAACTTAATTTCTCTTTTTTATCATTATTTCTAATTTCTTACATTATTGTGTTCTTCTAATCGAGTGTGGACCTACTCTAGTTCATGTATATGAAATTTTCTAGTGCCTAATCAAAATAGTAACCCTCTCTCTCCCAATTTCCCTAACTCCCCTTTACCCATCATTGATGAAAATTCCTCCCTTGTACCATGTAAAAACAACTTACCACAGGTTCAGTGGATTATTCCTATGTGATCCCTAACCTATTGCCCACCCCAAAACTTCTAAATACTTTAGGTAGTTCACATTTAATAATAGGAGCCTCCCTATATACAAAAAGGAGGGATATGGTTCTCGAGCATTGGTGAAAATAAAATATTTTTTCCTTGTGAAAAATTATTTCACCAACACATATAGATTATAAATTTCATTCATGAATTATTTGCTTCCAAGAATGTCCCCATCCAAGGATAACTATTATCCCAAATTAAAATTCTAGTGATAATTTTGAGATAAATTGTCAAGTTTGAGATAAAAACTATTTTTTTTGCATTCAAAAGAGTTGAGGAAATTAATAACTTGGTTAAGTGTTGATTCAAACATACCAAAATAGATTTCAGACCTCAACATCTCTTTTACACTATTTTTGTAAAGTGCATTACATGTTTTGGATCCCAAAAAGTTCTTGTTCCATTTACATTTCAAAATTCTTGATTCTAGATGTAATTTCACACTTTTTAAAAAGTTCAATTAGAGTTATAAATTCTAATTTTCATTTGTGTAGTTTATTTTAGGGAATCATGACCCAAATTCATTTTTTCACTAATAATGCAAAGTGCACTACAAGTTTTGAGCTCCACTTCGATCTAAATGATAGTGCTTTTTTGTATTTGAGCTTTAAATTTTCAAGTAAAGTGAATTCTAAGTTATGATCCCAACTTTGGTCTCATTTATTCTCATTTCATGGATTTAGACATCCTTTACACTTTTTCACTTTTTGGGAAAAAAGCAAATTGATCTCCAATTTGTTATTTCCAAAGGTTCTTTTGTTCATCAGGGTTTCATGTATCTCATGCACTTTTGCACTATGACTGTAAAATTATGTGTTGAATCTCAAATCCTGAATCAATCAAAAATTAATTCCTTGACACATGTTAAATCATGAAATTAATTAGGGAAGTTATAAATTGGAATTTTTAGTCATTTTTCTTACCTTTGTATTTTTATTTACTTCTTTTCTCATTCGGTCCTCCTTTCCACTATGGTCTTGTACTTTAAATTTTCATTTGTTTTAAGTTAGTTTTTATTTCTCCTTTCGTGGTTGATTCATTATTTTCACGATTTGATGTTTTGATTTCCTTTCCTTCCAATTTCTTGTAAGACCATAGGGTTTACATTTTGAAATCTAACTAGGGTTTGGTGAGTATAATTTTCCCCTAATTTCCTTATAAAAGGAAAATAAAGTAGGTTTTTCATCTCAATTCCCACCTTGTAAAAATAATTCATGCTAGAGAAAGATGAGTTCCCATTGAAGACTATCTTAGAGGTCTTTTGGTGAGATTCAATCATTAAAGAGAAAAGCTAGGAATTTTGAAAAAACCCAAAATGTATACCACAAAACATTTTAGAAACCTATGGTGTAAAATTTCATAAGGATTCCACCAAAGACTGTTATAGGAAATTTCACTGCAAAAGCAATTTCAAACACTAATATACCTTTTAGAAGATTCAAGGTTCGAAGGCACTTAAAAGTTATACCAAGACCTTTGAAATATTTTTTGGTGTATAAACACCAAATATCTCAATATTTGATTATTGAGAAGATGAAAGTGGAATACTTAGTAGAAGGCACACATAAGGTTCGCGTGAGAGAACATGGTGTAGTCAAAGGTGCAGAAGGATAGGGGATAACACATGCACAAAATATAAGGGCAGATTTGGGACTTAGCCACTTTCACATGAGCAGTGCTATATACCTTGGGATTTGATAATATAATATATATGGGTTGATGGAGATGCTGACATGTGGCACACATCCCCTTAGTTATTTGTATGGGTTCACATGGGATATAATATTATAATTTATATGGGTTGATGGATATGCCGACATGTGGCACACATCCCCTTAGTTATATGGGCTCACATAGGAATTAATTATATTGGGTAATGAGTCGGCCTACATTGGGATTAGGTGTTACCCATCCTATTTAAAGGATGTGATGTATCATTATGAGGAGGTAGATGGATGTATGTGTTGAGTCTTCTATGGATTCCCATCTTGGGAGATTATGGAGTCACTCCTTCCTTAAGGAGCATTGTATGGTGTTGCCCTACCTTAAGGGTATTATTCTGCATATATTAATTATTTAGGCATATTGGCCCACCCATATCTCTTTTTTTGTGTTATATTCTATAATTTATTGATTTATTATCTGCAAATTTCTTATCAAGTGGTATCAGAGCATCGATCTTCGGCAAAAAAAATTGGGTCCAAACCCTATTTTTAGTGATTTGGCTATAGTTTGGAAATGGCTATGAATATTTTCTGAATTTTTTTACCATATTTTCTAAAGGGTTTCATAAAGCTACAATCCAAATTTCATAAATTTTCAAGGTGTTTTGTGGAAGTTATTACATTTTTAGGGTTTCACCTAAATTTGTTTCACAAGCTGTATTTTTTGGAATTAATTTTCTAGTTTTTTTCCAGCATTTCTAATTCACTTGATAAATCTATGGTAAAAATTTCAGAATCTTTGGATCTATTTTGAAGAATATATTTTGATTTTTAGGGTTTTACATAAAATGGCCTACAGGTTGCAATTTTCCATCTTTCCTTGATTTTTTACATATTTAGAAAGATCTCACAATTTTAGTAGGGGTTACTTAAATTTGTGGTTTCAGATTAGAGGTGAAATTATAGATGAAATCATCAAGTGAAAATATTGGTCAAAGGAGTAAGTTTGTGAAACCCTAATTTTTGTGCATGATGGATATCTCAATTTTCTATGGCAATGGGGAAATTGATGCAAAAAAATGGTGGATAGAATTTTTAAACAAATGCATTTTGAAGAATTTTTAGTATGGGTTAGTTTTTATCTTCATATTGGTGGGAAAGCACAACATTGGTATTCTTATTTGGATATAGATCCGTTAGATTGGGATTGGGAGGAAATGGAAGATATTTTCTTAGCTAAATGGGCAACAAAAAAGAAACATAATTTTGTTAAAGAAGAATCAGCAATAGAAGAAGAAGAAGAATAAATGTTGATGATGAAGTTGTTACACATGATAGTGCATCTCCAAAGAAGGAAGCTTCAATATTTCAGTTTGAAGGGTGGATTCAAAGCAAAAAGGAGATTGTTTCCATAAACCCTAACATCAAATATAAATTCATCAATATGGATGTAGCTCAAAATCTACATGTGCAAACAAAGCATATCAAGGAATCTTAAATGGATGGTAAGAAGATTCTGGTTTTTGAAGATTTAAAGCTTTATATGGATAAATATGTTTTACATTCAGATTTTTTATGCTTTAGATATGGATGATATGGATATTTTTCTGGGATATCCTTGGTTAGAGACATTGGGAAAAATTAATCTTAATGTGCAAAAGAAATTCATGAAATTTTGGTACAAGAGAAAGAAAATTACATTGCAAGATATCACACTTAGCAAGGAAAAAAGTAATGTAAAATTGGATCATGAAGATGAATTTGAAGATGGTGAAGAAGGGAATAAGGATGAATCAGAAGGAGAGGATGATGAAAAAGTAAAAAATAATTTCTCTACTCAAGAGAAAAAAGAAATAAAAAACAAGTTGGAAGAGGAAAAAGAGGAAAATATTGATAAGGTTGAGGATATTAAGGTTGAACCATATAGATACCCCCATCATCATGAGAGGAAAAAATCATGGAGAGATACTAGGCCACATGAGGTCAATAATCTATATGGATATATAGGGAATTGGAGGAGTAATAATTTTGGCTATACATGGAATCAATGGAGACAATAATTGTATGAAATGGAATCATAGGAATAATCATTATGGATATGCATGGATGTTGAGGACGAACACATATGGACAACGATGGAATCAAATGAGTTACAATGGAATATAGAATCAGTTTTGGAGTAGCATCACCCATTAGGATTTCATATGGGTGGTTGGATGATTGGGCATGGTGACAAGTGTGTAATAATTTAAAGCACACTCATTATATGGCTTCTTCTTATGTTTCGGGGATGAAACATGTCAAAGAGGGAGGAAATGCTATGTACCTTGGGATATGATAATATAATATATATGGGTTGATGGATATGCCGACATGTGTTACACCTCCCCTTAGTTATATGTATGGGTTCACATGGGATATAATATTATAATGTATATGGGTTGATGGAGATGCCGAGATGTGGCACACATCCCCTTATTTAGTTATATGGGCTCACATAGGAATTAATTATATTGGTTAATGAGTCGGCCTACATTGGGATTAGGTGTTACCCATCCTATTTAAAGGATGTGAGTATCATTATGAGGAGGTCATGCATGTATGATTTGATTCTTCTATTTGGTAGAGGTATATTGGAGGTATCCCCCTCGAAGTGGATTCCCATCTTGGGATATTGTGGAGTTACTCCTTGCTTAAGGAGCATTATATGGTGTTACCCTACCTTAAGGGTATTATTCTACATATATTGATTATTTGGGCATTTTGTCCCACCCATATCTCTTGTGTTATGTTATATTCTACAATTTATTGATTTATTACATGTAAATATCTTACCAAGCAGGCTATTTTTGGAGATAGCACGCAGAGCACATAAATCGGGAAAAGACTTGTGTAACACGCATTGGCTATTTTTGGAAGAACGGATACTAAGTGCTTTACATGGGTGTGAGATAAGAATAGAATTACTACTGTCAATTACCTAGAAGAGGACTATTGTCATCACACTTGCATGTGTGGCTATGATTGTAAAGGCACATGGCTAGTTTCAACATGCAATCTATTTTTGGAGTTATGCAAGTGGTGAAGAGAAATTCCCCACCCTTATAAATATGTAATCATCTACGTAGGATAGAGAGGTGTGTGAGAACTAATTACTATGAATTTATGCTGCCAGATCTAATGCGCACATGAAATATGGTATTATCTATTGTAATGAGCTTCTGTGTATTCATTATGCTTAATATAATGGAGTGTATTGGCTTAATCAGAGTATTAACCATGAGTATAATTGGTTCTTGCATACTTGATTTCATTATGATCATCATTTAATATGTTATTCTTTAGATATAGATCTGAACATGCACTGTAGAATGACATATTAATCATGGATTTGAATGCATTAAGTCTTCATCATGCTAACATCCTGCAATAACAACCCTAAAGAGGGGCCTGGTACCTTTGCGCGCTTTGGGTGAGCACTCAGTCTAGGCTAGAGTGATGTGCCAGCGCACTTGGGATTTTACTAGTAAATTCTAGGTTGCATCATTGGTTCCATTGTCGGGACCTCTTTTTCAGCTATTTTCAAGATGGTTTGCGATGAAGAAATACCAGTTGAACCTAGCAAGTGTTGAGGAGTGGATACATGATCTAGAAGAAGAATATGCACAGAGGTTCAACATCAGATCTAAGTTTAATGCACGTGCATAGGTGGAACAGAATTTGTATGATAGTTTGTATGAGAGCTGCTTCACCATTTTTCCAATAGAATTATATGAGTGGATGATTACTTATGCATCTAACAAGAAATGGAGTTATCACTCACTTGTGTGGATGCGGGAAGAATTTTAGGCCCTCTATGATGCTAATCTGATTTAGACACACATTGTGGATACTTGGTTTCATGGTGTTCTGAACAAATATGTTCTAGAATACTCAATTTCCACTTATTTTCTCCCATAGGTAGAAAAATTCCAATTTTTATGATATCCCAGGGGAACGTACCTACAAGGCATTCCATTGGTGATCAAAATCTTGATGGTGACCCTAAACTTGAAAAAAAAACTGATGGCTAACTAAACCCCACCATGTGCGGGGGGAAGGAGTAGGTTTGGTGAAATATGGCAGACCTAGCGACAGAGAGGCAGAGAGAAGAAAAGAGGCTTAAGTACAATGAGGCATGTGAGAGGGAGATAGAGAAGCAGCGTGACATTGCAGAGCAGATGGTGTTGAGGAGGGAGATGGATCTTGAAGGATTTAAAGTTCACACAGAATAATTAGAACCAAAGCATGAGGAACTCCCCCATCTAGGAAAGCATAACAGGGAATTCCCTTCAGCCTCACATAGAATCACACTAGTAGAGATGACCTGGGCTAAAGATGCACATCTGAGTCTACCTAGAAACCTTTCCCTTACGCTTGGTCTTCTAGTATCTCTTAAGAAAAATAGTTAGGAAACTAATTTAGGAAGTGGGAGAGTAGGATTAAGTCATATAAAAATCACATCGATGGTAGCACAGACATCTTCATTTTTATTTGGGGGTATCTTTTCAGGTGTATCATCTGCATAGAATTCAGGTAGGCAGACTTTTGGACTCTTTTCTGGGATTAGTAACACTTCACAGACTGTAGGGATGCATTTCAATACTATTATTGGGACATAGGGAAGTACATATTATGGTCCAAATCTGGCTATAGGTTCAGGATCGGGAGGTATAGGTGGTTCTAGTTCTGATGGATCTGGTGGTTCATGAGTTAGGAGAAACACAAGAGGTTCTAGATTAGGTGGGCAGGGTCCGCACCAACCCCATAATATTTACATGGAGATGTCTCTTCATCTTCTAGAGTATAGGGTCATAGAATATGTTGTTAAACACGTGCACATGTGTGAAATACTATGGCGCGTAAAGGGAATCATGGCTTCTGAGTGCATGGAAAGTCAATTTGCCACTACATTACAAGGGTGCGCACACATTTGGTACAATTTTTTTGACCCAAATCAGACTTGCGTAGACTATGTAGCTTTAAAAGATGCTTTCCTTTAAAGAGTTTCATATCCCTTAGTTTGAGAAAAAGAGTATAAGCATGCTCAAGGATATTAAGCAAGACACTACTGAGAGTGTCAGAGAGTATGATGCTCATTTCAAAATGTTGTTATCTAAAATTTCTTATGATATTCATGCAAGCTATCATGCGTAATGGTTCGTTGGAGGTCTAATTACACCTTTTAGAAGGGCACTATCACATAATACATACATTGATCTATGTGAAGCACTTGAATAAGATTTATGTGATGAGGCAGTTAGAAGTATAGAAACTAGGGTGAGCCCATTTTTAGAAGCACAAATCACAACTATGGTGAAACAGTTAGAGAAGCTATTGGAAAATTCAGCACATCAGATGCACATAGGGATTTTGTGCAAAGATTTTGAAGTGAAAGTTCACACAAAGGATAGTTATCCCTGCTGATCAGTATGCTCATTACTTTTAGACTATGAGATATGTCATTTAAACCATGATGTTAGACATTTCCTGTTATTACAATACACAATAAGGAAGAACATCTCATGCTACTTTAAAATTTTCATGTTCATGACTCATGACATAGAATACTATTGGTTGATTGGTCAAACCCATGATGCTATAGATATCAGCGTACGGTAGACAAGAGTATCAAATAACCCTAAAGGAAAGAATGAGCATCAGAATCATGATCACAATCAAGCACGTTATGATTAGAATGAAGGGCATTTTGAAGTATTTTTTGGTAGAGGTTGAGGATACCATGTTGGATTTGGAGGATGAGGTCATGGTGGTGGATGAGGTGAGTTTCCTCATTGAACATGTTATACATGTAGATCTCCTAACCACTACAAGAACAAATGTCCTCATAATATTACATGTTCCTTATGTGGAAAGAATCATAGTTATGAGGAATGCTCATAATTATATGAGCATCTTAGTAAGCATCATAAACAAGAAAACAAAGGTGCAGGGATGGTTAGGATATAAAGCAATGTGGAGAATCAGTGGATGCCCAAGTTAAAACCAGAATCTAAGGCATTGCAGGTAAACATCACTACCTACATTGAAGCATCATGTGCCAAAGAAGCATTGTAGAAGAAGCCTACCATCACTAAGGAGGAGGTTGTATATGCACGGTACCCAGATCATGTCCATCAGAAGGATTTTTATCAGGAGACCATGGAGGTACTAAAAAATATTCAAGGTAAAATACAGTATTTAAAGGAGAAATCATGGAAGATAGAGCAAAAGAAAGCATCAGAAATAGTACACTTTGATATGGATGGATTGAAATAAGTGTGCAAGATGTTGCACTAGGAGAATATCATTCCATTGTTAGGGAATTGGTTAAAGGGAAACACTCCACGCGCAAGTATTGATAATGGATGGTAGATCCTACATGTAAATCTTCCCCCTCATAACTTAGATTATGACAAGGAAATCACTCTGAATGTTGTTGTGGATGGATGGCTTTTGAGTAATATATTGATTGATACATGCATGGAAGTCAATGTTTTCACTTTATATGAATGGGTACAAATGGGGATACCTCCATTGCAGCCATATTCGAATGTATTGTTCATAACTAACCGGACTAAGGACACTCCCATTGGATTTTTAAAAGATGCATCCATTACCATACAAGGAGCCAACTTCACTGTATATTTTGAGGTTTTAGCGCTTGTAGAGGTAGATAGCTTCCCAAATCTACTAGGACGTCCTTGGTGGTATGAAAATAATGTTGATCTTTAATTTAACAAGGGTTATATCAGTTTTGAAAATAAGGAGAAAAGAGTTATTATCCCTTTAACAGATGGTAAATATGCACCCTATGTTGATCTTTTGAGTGAGAAAGACCTAAATAGGATTTATGTACATGTTGTCTGAGACCTATAGGTTCTTGAACCATCTAAAGAAGGAATCCTTCAATGGGAAGATGCACAGTCTATTAGCGATACCACAAGTATTTCTTGTGATAATGGGCTCATAGTACTTATGAGTTGGTAGGGCGTGAAGTCAAGAGCACATTTGTGTAGGACAATAGAACTCATTGTATCAAGAGAATAGGTAATAACTCGGTACCTTGTTACATTAGAGAAGAAGATCTTATGATATTTCTATGTGCCATGGAGGAACATTGGATAGACAAGTTGGAGATATGGAATATTCTATCATATACCCTATGTGGGATAGTACCGTGCTAGTGGTTGGTTCACAAGGATAATCTTGTAGGATGGAAGGAAACAAGGATTTCTTGTACTACTAGGTTCTTCAGGAGCAATACACCTACTCAAATATGCACTTATCATGGTAATCAACCTGTTTAGCACCACTTTCAGTAGTGTGAGAGAATTTGGATAGAGGGGAAGGAATATTTACCCCCTTCACTCTGTGTGCACAAATTTTATTCCACTTTACAAGGATGCGCACGTGCTTGGTATGTATATGTGGAACTCCGTAAAGAAACTGGAAATTAGCAGGATTTAATTACGGTAATAACCTATATGTTTGAATTCTTCTCTACTAAACCTCCGGTAGAAGAGGAATTAAAGGTTATAAAGTGCTTAACTATGGGAGATAGTGCCAAGGAAGAAGAACTCATTTAGGATTTATTTGATGAAGGAGACTCAAGAGTGTGTTTTTCTGAAGAAACAAATACTGATGCCACACTACATCGGTGTGCTTGCCTTGAGAAAGAAAAAGGAAAAATGGTCTACTTAGTGGATGATGAAGAAGTATAAAATTTAGATGTTGAACATTCAACAGGTAGGTGGGAAGTGTTGGAAAATGCAGATAAGACCATGTGCACCTATCATGAACCTATGAAGACAAAGAAAGTGAATATTGGATCCAATGTTGAGCCTAAGGAGGCCATAATTGGAGACTATTGGTCTAACTCTGAAGTGGCAAAAATCATTGAGTTACTATGAGATTATCAGGAATTATTCCCTCAGGGATACCATGAACTCAAAGGTGTGTATGAATCATTATGAGAGATGAAGATAAAACTTAAGGAAGATGTGCACCTAGTTAGAAAGAGACCTTACATGATGAACCCCAAATTACGTGAAAAGGTCAAAGAAGAGATTGAAAAAATGTTGAAGTCTAGAATCATCAAGCCCCTTGATGAGTTAGAATGGGTTAGTCCAATGGTGATCATTATTAAGAAGGATGGTTGGATTAGGATCTATGTGGACTACATGGATTTGAATGCTGCATGTGTGACTGATCCCTTTCCTATGTCATTTACTAAGGAAATACTAGAAGGAATTACAGGTTGTGAAATCTATTCCTTTACAAATGGATTCTTTTAGTATCATCAGGTTAGGATTGTCTAGGAGGATCAGAAAAAGACTACCTTTACTACTGAATGGGGAAGCTTCACCTATATTGTGATGCCTTGTGATCTAAAAAATGTGCATGAGCATAGTTGTTCAAGCATTCAAATATTTTATTCACAACTTATTACAAGTTTATTTAGATGATTTGATAGTGTATGGACTTGTTAAAGATCATTATGACAGTCATTATGACAAACCATTTCATGTACATGTAGACGCCTTTGGCATGGCCATTAGAGCAGTGTTGGCTCAGCCTAGAGAAGGCATTATAGATCATCCTATCTATTTTGCTACTAGAAAGTTGAATCCTACATAGCAGAATTATATAACTACATAATGCAAAGCTTTGTCAATGATCTACGCGCTACATAAATTCAGACAATACCTACTAGGAACACCATTTGTATCTTATACAGATCACATGGCATTAAAGTATTTGGTCAACAAGCCCATTTTACAGGGAAACATATGTAGATGGGTACTCTTATTCCAAGAATTTGATTTCACAATTGTGGTAAAACCAGGAAAAAGTAATTTTGGACTGGATCATCTATCCAAAATATAGTCAGGAGAAGAAGCACAAGTTATTGAAGATACCATGCTTGATGCATAGTTATACAGGTTACAATGTGTTCCATCAAAATTAGAGGACATTATTGTATTTTTACAAATAGGTATAGCACAAGAAGGAATGAAATCCTTAGTGAAGAAATAACTTGCTATACGCGCGTCACCCTATATGTTGATTAGCGGTGATCTCTACAAGTTAGACCAGGATGAAGTATTGCATCGTTGTGTACTAGAACATGAGCACACAAATATCATAGAGGAGGCTCATGGTGGTACTGCAGGTGGGCACTATGTAGGTGACGCCACTGCGTGTAAGATTCTACTCACTTTATTATGATGGGAGACCTTATATAAGGATTTTAAGGCATATTGCAAGGCTTGTGATCACTTTCAACACCTTGGGAAACTAGGTCAAAGGGATGAAATGCCTCTAATACCAATTACTAGTGTAGAACTATTTGAGAAATGGGATATATATTTTGTGGGTTTTATTTCACCAGCCACGCATAGGACTAGATCGCACTATATTATTTCTTACATAGACTATCTGACAAGGTGGGTAGAAGCAACACCTACAAAGGATTATACAATATCTATGGGAAAATATTATTACAAGGTATGGATGCCCTTTGAGTTTGACCAGTGATAGGGGCACACATTTTCTGAATGAGACAATCAGAATTTTATTGGATGAGTTCATGATTACACACCATAAGACTACACCATATCATCCTTCGGAAAATGGGATTGTTGAGGCTTTCAACAAGATTTTGAGCCATACATTGAAAAAAAAATTGTGATTTTGGAAGAAAGGATTGAGATGATAAATTCTCTACAATACTTTGGGCATATAGAACAACATACAAGCATCTAAACAAGGCCACACCTTTTCAATTGGTTTTTGGTGCAGAAGCAATTCTACCTATGGAATTCATGTTACCTTCTTTGCATATCATGCACACTGGAGGTCTAGCTGATGAGCATGAATTAGATGAATAGATTAATATGTTTATTAAGTTGGATGAGTGATGAGTAATAGCACACTAGATTTAAAAGAAAGAAAATTTTTGGTAGAAACCATGGCATGATAGGCACATTCGGGACAAGAAGCTTGAGATAGGACAAATGGTGCTCCTTTATGATTCTAAGTTTCTACGCTATCCAAGAAAACTCAAAGCACATTGGTTAGGACCATATGTTATCACTCACATACTTGAAACAGGATCTTTTTAGTTAGAAAATCTTGATGGAATATGGTTACTTTGTTTCTTCAATGGGAGTAGGTTGAAGCCCTACTACAAATAAGCCTTCCTAGTGTTTGTAATAAGGCAATATTTCCTTTTATATTAGGTTTTCAATTATGTATTCCCTTAATGTATTTCCTTCTTTGTAGACATGATTTTTCGTTTTTTTTTGTTGTTTTGTTAAATAAGTGTTGGGCCTCTATTATAGCTTTCAAATCTTAAGGGCACGTAGGCGTGTGTGGCCGAAGGAAGTGCGTAAGTGAAGGCACACAAGGTAGTATTCAAAAGGCTTCTTGGAGAACCCAGGGTGCGTGCCACGCGAAAAATAATTCGAGACTCAGCCATTTTTTTCCTTTTAGGCAGGACACATGAAGTACGTGTTCTGTTTGGATAAGGTTCCAGCCTGGCGATAGGGTGTCCTAGAAGGAATATAAATTGCGATAGGAAGATCCAAAAAGACAATCATGACATGGAGAGGCATGCGCCCAGGGTAACCCACACCTTGACACTTGGGGCCAGATCTGAGGCTGGAGAGGAGTTTGTTAGAGCCCAGATGCCTATTTATACATGCACCCTTGGCAAAGAGCAGAGAGAGAAGTAAGGTAGTGGAGCTCTGCAGAATTACTGCGAGAACTATGGGATGAAAATGGGTAAAGGATTCCAATAAGGATGTAATGGGAAAATGGGGAATGTAAATTTTATTTTGTGAGAATACATGTATGGATCCAGATATGGCACATGACTATGGTCTTCCTCTCTGTGATAATTTTTAGCAAGACTATGAATGAATATGATAAGGTTACCATCATGTCTACATTAAGATCTATTTCTGTACTATCTACATGTTTTTACTCTACTTTTGATCTTGTATAATCATGGACCTTACTTGAATGGTTAATTATATTTGTGGATTTACAACTTCTTGGTTCTATTATTTCTATTGCACGCTTTATTTATATTATGACTAAAGGAGTGTCGAAGCCATCCTGAGATCTATAGTTTCTTCATGTCTGTTAAATCACTAAGTCAGAATCATGAACTATGCATTACACTAGACTCACATAAAAGAGAGACTTGGCTCCTTCTCGCGCACCTCAGGTGAGTGCCCAGCACCCGCTGGGTGATAGGCCGGTGCACATGAGGTTCCCTTGTTCTTGGTGGGTGTAAAAATGACTACAGTTTGGTTCCATTGCCAGGACCTATTTTTGAAGTTGTAGTGGAACATGGCATACATCATGATATGTGCAAAAAGTGATGGCGAAGCGCTTAACACTTGAAGGTATTGAAGAAAGGCTTAAAAGCACGAAGAAAGAATTCACCCAGAGATTCAATATTAGATCTGGATTTAACACATGAAGATGGGTGGAGGACACTCTAAATCATGAGTTGTATGAAATATTCTTCTATTGTTTCCCAGTAGAGTTATTCAAATGGCTCTCGGCTTATACATCTAGATCGGGGTGGTATTATAAGTCACATCCTTAGACCCAAAAAACATATCAAAACTTGCAAGATGTTGATCTAACGTGGACCCATGCTATAGATCATTGGTGGAAGGGAGTATTGACTAGCTACACTCTGGAATACACCATTTCCACGTATTCCTATCTAGAAATTGCTGAGTTTGAGTTCTTGCGAGAGCACAGGGGATCATTTATACATGTCATTCCCCTTGCGATCAAAATCTTGATGGTAACCATGGGTTTAGAGGAATTTCCTATTGCCGGCTAAAACACCTTGAGCATTAGGTGAGGAAGCTAGGTTAGGGAAAGATGGTTGATCTGAAGACTGAATAGGAAAGGGAGGAAATACGGCTCAAGTATAACGAAGCACGTGAAAAGGTGATCGATAGACAGCGCAAGATTACAAGTGGGTTATGGAGCTAGAAATGGTGGAAAGGATTTGAGGTTCACGCGGAGGATGTGGAACCCGAACAGTCTGTGGTACCCCATCTTAGTAAGTACGGGAGAGAAAACCTTGTGGCTCTTGATGAGAGTTTATCATGTAGAGAAAGAAGAGTCATTGGCACACATCTTACCCCACCTAGCAACTGAACCTTGGTGCTTGGTTTTTTTGAACAAGGTAGAAGTATAGTTGATCCATTTGATAGTAGTAGAAACAACCGGTCGGTGCCTAGGAGGTACAACTTTACGTTTGGGACTTCTATGGCTTCACACACTATTCCAATATTTGGTGGAATGTTTGGGAAAGGCACATGCACAGTTGGTTTTGGAAGCACGCTAGGAAGAGGTGGAGGAAATATGACTGGGAGTGGTACTAGTTCACAAACTGTCAATGTGTAATTCAGTGGGAAGACGGGAGCATTTGGCACGACAAACACAGGCCTTGTACCTAACACAGGAGGATCTAGAGGTGGAAGTGGTGGAGTTGGTGGCTCAGGATCTAGTGGATCCGGTGGAGGAGGAAGCACTAGAGGAAACCAAGGGACTAGATCAGCAAGACAAGGGCCTCAGCCACCTCCACAAGTCTTTTTCAAGATGTCTCTACACTTACCAGATTACAGTGGGATAGAAGATGCCATGGAGCATGTGCATAAGTGTGAGCTGCTATGGCGCGCGAAGGGAATCACGACCTAGGATCGAAAGGCAAGTCAATTTGTGATGACCTTACAAGGATGCGCGCATAGTTGGTATAGAAAGTATGACCCTCATCAGACTGTTGTGGATTATACCGCATTGAGAAATGTGTTCCTAGCAGAATTCCACATACCTAAGTTTGAACAAAATAACATCAACTCTCTCAAAGAAATCTAGTAGGGCATGGCAGAGAGCGTGCAGGAATATGATGCGCATTTTAAAACTCTTCTGTCTAAACTGTCTTATGATATCCACCATTCACAACATGCTCAGTGATTTTTCAGAGGGTTGATCACACCCTTTAGGAGGGATTTATCTCATAAAACATTCACAGATCCACGCAAAGTGTTGGAAGATACTTTGCATGTTGAGGTAGTTGGTAGTGTTGACACTGGTTTTAGCCCATTTCTGGAGGCTCAGATTGCTACCATGGCTAAGCAATTGGAGAAATTATCTACCAACACAGTTCCAGAGATTCACAGAGGGATGTGATGCATGGATTATAACGTAGAAGGGCACACAAAGGATAATGGTGGGGTATGTACTCGAAAGGTGGTACATGCCATAGTAGTAAACTACAAAATATGTCACGAGGACCATGATGTAAGTAGGTTCCCCCTGTTACAGTGCATGGTCTACAAAAATGTATCTTGTTATTGTAAGATATGTACCTCAACCATACATGACACCAAGGATTATAGATTGATTGACTAGATTCATGAGGCAATTGATCTTGGTGTGTGCCAGACTAGCATTGCTAGTAGTTCCAAAGGGGATGAACATTAGTATGAAGAGTGTAGAGATGGAGATGCACATGGAAGAGGGTTTCACAGAGGATTTTGTGGTCGTGGTAACTATGGAGGAAGAAGTGAGTTCCCAGGTGGAACATGCTTTAATTGTGGAGCCACAGACCATTATAAGCGTGCATGTCCAAATCTTCTACAATTCTCCTGGTGTGGAAAAAAACACAAGTACGAAGAGTGCCCAGAGTTATACAAACATATGAGTCAGCAGTACCAGAAGGATAAGGGCACTGCCATGGTGAGTATTAAGAAGGCTAACACGCAATGGCTTCTGCGAGTAATACATGAATCAAAATCAGAGCCTGTTATGGTAACAACAAGGGTGGAATCTCCACGTACAAGGGAAGAACCTAGGTAGAGACCTCTAGTTTTGAGAGAAGAAGTAGTACATGGGAAGTATCCAAACCTGGCTCACTAGAAAGAAGTCTACCAAGAAACCATGGACGTAATTTGAAGCTTACAGGGGGAGATCCAATGCTTAAAAGAGCATACTAGAAAAGATGAGCAAAGGAGACCAGTAGAAGCACCAAGGGATGACTTGGATGTGGTTAAGGAGGTGTGTAAACTACTGAGGTAAGAGAATATTATTCCCCTGCTAGGGGCATGGTTGAGAGAAAAGGTTCCACACGCCAGGGGAGAACACGAAAGGCAGATCCTGCATGTGAACCTCCCACCTCATAGCCTTGATTATGACAAAGAGATTACCTTAAACACAATAGTGGATGGATGGTTTCTTAGAAACATCCTCATTGACACAGGTGCGGAGGTTAATGTCCTCACTCTGGATGCCTGACATCAAATGGGAAGACCTGCATTACAGCCATCTTCAAATGTGTTGTATATGGAAAATAAGACAAAGGTAATGCCCATAGGTGTCTTAAAGGATGCGACCATTACCATTCAGGGAACTAGGTTCACTGGGGATTTTGAAGTCTTGGCACTTTCCGAGGTAGATAATTTCCCAGCTCTACTTGGACGCCCGTGGTGTTATAAGAATAATGTAGACCTTCAGTTTAACAAGGGATACATAAGCTTTGAAAACAAGGAAGAGAGGGTAGTTATACCGTTAGTTGATGGGAATTCCACCCCCTATACTGAACCCCTTGGAGAGGATGTCTTAGATAGAATATATGTGCACTCCATAAGAGATCCAGAGACCATCCACCCTACAGAAGGAGTCATCCAGTTTGATGATGCTCAATCTATCAGTGATACTACCAGTATAGCCTGCAATAATTAGGTGCATGAGACTTATGAATTGATTGGGTGACATCTAAAAGGATCAGTAACTAAGGTAATAATGGCAAGTACAGTTCGGCATCTGGGAGGAAAGGTAATAACCAAGTATTCTGGGGATGCATACCCTGAGGTCTTTTTGAGGGAAATGGAAGCTCAATGGAGGGAGGACGAGTGATGAAGTATGCTAGGTTATGTTTTGATAGGCACAATAGTAAGGTGGTGGGCCATGCATAGTGAAGACTTGTTGGAGTGGCATGAGGTTAGAATTGCGCTCACTATCTGATTCTCAAAAAGCAACATACCCACCGCTATCAAGGATTACAATGGCAATGGACCCGCCTCTTCCCACATCCAAGCATGTGAGAGAGTCTAGGGAGAGGGCGCAGAAGCTTTACTACCCTCCCTTTGGGTGCACAAGTTGTATTTAATACTATAAGGATGTGTGTGTGCTTGGTACATCCATTCTGAAACACATCGCCAAACGGGAAGTTGGCAGGAATTAGCGGATGGCTTGATTCACACATTCGAATACCGAAGTACCAAGCAACCAGTTGATGAGGTGTTGTAGACTATCAACTGCCTCACCCTGGGGGATTGCACCATGGCAGAAGATAGATTAGTAAACTTACTTAGTGGAACTAGCTTAGACACACGGTTTGAAGAGGAGGAACTAGAAGACATACAATTTGAGCGTGCATGCGCTGAAAAGGAGAAAGGAAAGATGGTATACATTGTTGATGGAGAGGAGGTGGATACCCTGAATTTCGACCATTTTGTTGGAGCACATGAAGTAGTTGATAGTGCAGATGCATGTGCACACGTGTATCATGAACCACTCAAAACCAAGAAAGTTAACATCGGCTCGGAAGAGGAGCCCAAGGAAGCTATCATTGGGGACTACTGGTTGGACAAGGTAGTATCAAAGATCATCGATCTCTTGCAAAAATTTGAGGATTTATTCCTATAAGGATACCATGAGTTAAAATGCAGTCACCATTCATTGATGGAAATGAGGATAAATTTGAAAGATGGTGTGCGCCTGATCAGGAAGAGGCCTTACAGAATGAATCCCAACATGCACGTAAGGGTTAAACAAGAGCTAGACAAGATGATAGCATCTGGTATCATTGAGGCTATGGAGGAATCAGAGTGGATAAGCCCAATGGTGATCAACATAAAGAAGGATGGGAGGATTAGGATATGCGTGGATTATAGAGAATTGAACGTTTTTTACATCATAGATCCTTTTCCCACCCCCTTTACAGAAGAGATTTTGGAAGGAGTTGATGGGTGCGAGGTCTATTCCTTTATGGATGGATTCTTGGGATATCGCCAAGCAAGAATTGCCAAGGAAGACCATGAAAAGACAACTTTCGCCACAAAGTGGGGAAGCTTTGCATACACGGTCATGCCCTTTGGGTTGAAGAATGCACCCGCTATATTTTCGCGCATAGTGGTATAAGCATTTAAGGACTTCATCCATAAGTTCCTTCAAGTATATTTTGATGATTAGACAGTGTATGGATTGGTCAGGGACCATTGTGATAACTTGAGGTTGATGTTTGAAAGATGTTGGCAGTTGAGGATCTCCCACAACATAAAGAAATGTATCTTTGCAACTCCTTTTAGAACGTTATTGGGGCATATCATATGTAAAGAGGGCTTACTAGTGCATCCCATGAAAGTTGTAGTTATTATGGGGTTAGGCGATCCTACCAGCCAAAGCTTCGTGTGTGGATTTCTCGGACACACTAGGTACTATAGAAATTTCATTAAGGGATATGCCAAGATCGTCGCACCTTTGGAAATATTGCTCAGACATAAGAATACCTTTCAGTGGGGAGAGGTGCAGTAGGTGGCATTTGACACTCTAAAAGAAAGGCTTATCACTGCACCTATTCTCTGATTCCCATCTAGGGATAAACCTTTCCATGTCCATGTGGATGCCTCTAGTACAACAATGGGAGCCATTCTTACTCAACCAGGAGAGGGAATTGTTGATCACCCCTTGTGTTTTGCAAGTAGAAAGTTGACACCAGTAGAACAGAATTATACAATGACCAAGCGTGAGGCATTGTCAATGATCTACATACTTCACAAATTTAGACAATATTTTCTGGCAACTCGCTTCATATTCTACACTAACCATATGGCCTTGAAGTATCTAGTAAACAAAGAAGTGTTGCAAGGGTGCATATGCCATTGGGTACTTTTATTTCAAGAATTTGAGTTCAAAGTGGTGGTAAAACCGGGAAAGAACAATTATGGGCTAGATCATTTATCAAGGATTGATTCATGACAGGATGTGCAGAGTATCAAGGAAACCATGCTGGATGCACAACTATTCAGGTTGTGGTGCGTGCCCTCAGAATTAGAATACATTCTTTTTTTTCTTAAGGAAGGTGTGGCGCCCGAAGGGATGAATGCTCTGGAGAGGAAAAGGTTAGCCATACGCGCTATGCCTTTCATGTTGATTAATGGGGATTTGTATAAGATGGTCCATGATGAGGTTTTGTGCCAATGCGTATTAGAACATGAATGCGTAGCTATAATAGAAGAATCCCATATTGGGATTTTTGGCGGACACTATGCAGGGAACGTGACCACGTGCAAGATCCTAGTCGCTGGACTATGGTGGGAGATGATTCACCAGGATTGTATTGAGTTTTACAAGGCCTGTGACCACTGCCAGTGCCTTGGAAAACATGGGAAAAGGGATGAGATGCCCTTATGCCCCATCACCAACGTGGAACCTTTTGAAAAGTGTGTAATAGATTTTGTCGGACCAATCTCACCAGCTACATGGAGGACTAACTCGCAGTATATTATTACCTATACTAATTATTTGACAAGGTGGGAAGAGGTCGCGACCATGAAGGATTGCACCACAACCACAATTGCTATATTTTTGTGGGAGAACATTATCAGTAGGTATGGGTGCCCATTAAGTTTAACAAGTGATAGGGGCACTCACTTCTTAAATGAAACAGTCAAGATTCTATTGGTAGAATTCATGGTAGCCCATCACAAGACTACCCCTTATCACCCTCAGGCAAATGGGATTGTAGAGGCACTCAAAAAAATTCTTAGTCACACATTGACTAAGATATGTGACGTGGGTAGGAAAAATTGGGATCACAAAGTATCAGCAGTTCTTTGGGCATACAGAACAATGTATAAAAGGTTGATCAAGGCCACACCATTTCAACTGGTGTTTGGTGTGGAAGCAGTTTTTCCAGTTGAATTCATGTTACCATCTCTAGGTATAGCATGCGCAATAGGGTTGGATGATGAGCAAGTGCTGGAAGAGAGAATAGATGAATTGATAAAGTTGGATGAAAGGTGCTCACTAGCAAGATGGAGCCAAATGACTAAAAAATCTAAGCAAAAGGCATGGCATGACCACCACATTAAGAACAAACAGTTTGAGGTTAGCCATATGGTATTGCTATATGATTCAAAATTTCTACGCCATCCTGGAAAGTTGAAGGTGCATTGGTTGGGTCCTTATGTAATTTCATACATCCTTGATTCAGGTGCATGCTAGTTACAAGTGCTGGATGGAACAAAACTACCTGGACACTTCAATGGGAGTAGGCTAAAGCCCTACTATAAATAATGCTTCTTGGTGTTTGTAAATAAGGTAGTTCTGCTAGTTAGTTTAGCATTTCCTTTTATTCTTTTCCTTTCTTGTTTTTCCCTTTCGCGTTGTTGTTTTGTTTTGTGCCTTGGGCATCGGTACCCTTATTACTTTTTGACTTATGAATGTGTAGAGGACCGTGCATTGATTTAGTGTGGGGTGAGGTGATAAAAAGAGGCATGAAGTTATTATGTAGGAGGATTGGGTCGGCAGACCATTTGAACTAGCCCTGTTGAAAAGATGCATTAGGAGAAAAGAAGGCAGATGGGTGGAAAAATAAGGTTACATTGGAAATCCACGTACAAAGGAGAAAGTGCAAAAACATGAGGTAGGTGAAAGTAAGAATCATAAGGATGGAAGAGGTGCCTTTGGTGCTGGTAATATACGCACAAGAGTATTCTGTCAAGATGGATTTTCTGCATGCCAGAAGGTTAGAAAAATTTTCGTGCAAGGTTTGGGTGCGGGTGAAAAAATTTTGGTGCAAGGATTGGGCACGTAAGGAAAATCGCTGAAGTCAGGTTTGTTTGAAAAATTCCACATTAAATATTTTTGTATGGTGGTAGGTAGCCTAGCCTTTAATTTGTAAAAGAAGGAAAAGCTATAAATACAAGGATGGGTAGTTCATTATTTTACTTTGCGAAAATAAGGAGAATGATTTTCTTTCAAGAGCTAGGGTTTCGAGAGCTAACTTGTACAAAGGAAGTCCTCAAAAACTCACACACAATGAGTCCATTAGATCTACAAACCAAAGAAAAAGTGATTCACGGGTGTGAGGAACATTGTGAAAGAGCACCGTGATTGAAGGAGGAAAATCAGAGATTAGGGTTTGTGCTCTAGGGCACGGGGCGTGTGAAGAAAACCCTCAAACAACTCGAAAGTAACCAAGGAATGAAAGCAAAGGGTAAAATGACAGCCACAAAACCAATTAATAAGCTTGTAGTACAATCCAAGAAGGGAAAGGGTAAGGGAAAATGAAAGAAGAAAGAAGAAGAAATCCCTTTGGATAGCAATGTGGAATGGTACTCAGAGATGTAATACCTAGATGGGGTTTTTCTAGGGCAAGAGTGGGAGTCCCACATTAGACAGATGACTATGATCACTTACAATCACCGGTTGAGTATAATCATGAAGGAAATGGCACTGGAGCTGGTACAACCCACAAACAAATGAACACCTGATGGGATGTTGATCTATAGTGACATAGTCAAGATGAAAATGGAGAAGGCAGGGCTTCTCCAGCTTTATGAGTTGCCCTACTTTGGAAATCTTGAGAACCTGTACCAATGATTAATGACACGCGTACATGAAGATTTTTTTTTTTTTCGTAGGGCATAAAATGTGCATAACTCCCCAGTTAATCTCACACTTTACAAGCCTAAGCTGTAAAGGAGACGTGATCATAGATGACCTCTAGGATGAGGAAGCAATTAAAGAAACCATTGCATCCTAGGATTATAAGAAGGGATCAAGGTACTACGATGTCGTGGATATCAGTGATCCGGTGATGAAAATGATTGCACACCTCATTTCCAAGCTGAATGGACAAGAGAGGTGGACCCAGGTGAGTAAGCCCTAGTTGAATGTCTATAGAAAGGTCACGGAAGGCACCATATACAACATCTCCCAGTACATAGCAGACACGATCATAAGCAGCACAAAGAATGGAGGAAGATCTTGTTTGGAAAAATCCTATTGACCATTATGTTCTCAAAGATCGAGGTGTTGGATGCATCTGATAAGTTTGTATGGGAGTACCTCGATGAAGACCCTTCGCCCACGGATAGGTTATAGAAGTATACTTGTGAGTGAATGACAGGGGTGCAAAAGGCGTGCTTAGACAAATGGTACACATGCCTTAGGAATGCATTTGAGGTTGAATGGAAAATTCCTGAACAAGTACTCATGGAAACTGAAGGAGAAGTTGAGTTCGTGGTATACCATCACTTCTGCATTCACAGATTCATCTTTGTGGATGATAGTTGGAGTCCTTGGTGTAAACTCCCCTTCTTATTTACTGCCCAATTTTTTTGGGAGGGAGTGAATAGATATAAGGAGTCAAAGAAATTGAAACTTGACCTGTCCACCTTTGATAGTGAACACAAAGAATTGATAAAGAAGCTGGTCTACTCGGGGAAGCATGCGTATGTTGAAAGGTATGTGTTGCAGGATGTGCACATTGTAAGGCCGCTAACCTTACTGATTGCTGAGAGCACTGCTGCTAGAATCTACCTGCGCATAAGGCCAAAATTTGAGAACAGTACGTACATAGAAAATGAAATATCCATCCCAGATGACCCCATCGGAAGGAAGAAGCCAGTGCCAAAGCGCAAGGAGAAATAAGAAGAAGAGGAAGAACAAGGGGTGGTGGAAACGCATAACGTAGATAATACAAGGCTAAGTACCTATGTCTGGAAGAAGAGGAGAATGGTGGTCAGGGAAAAGACCTCGGAGCCTATAAATCCACCATCCCCTGAAGAACCCTCAAATGAAGAGAAGACAACATCCCCGACTCTAAAATTTTCTACAAGGGAAGAAGAACAACGAATGAAGGAACAAGGGTCTGAAGACACAGACGACCTAAACGCCTATAGAGGTGAAAAGGATGATGTTGAAGGGGAGGAGTTGGAGGTGGATCAAGAGCCAATTGATGTCCATGACTTAAAGGGAGAGGAAGCAGAGGATACAAATGATGCCTTCATCTTTGTAAGGAGGAAGGGTGCCCAAAGGGAGGAAGGCACGTGGAGCGAATAGAGGAGTGAAAGGGCTTGTACCAAGGATCCAAATATGCCCAAGCTCACTCAGAAGGAGGTGAATGAAAAGGAAACAAGGGAGGTAGAGAAGATAATTGATGCCTTGGTCAATGAGGAGTTGGGACACAGCACGGAGCTCGTACTTGGCGAGTTCAAGAAATAATAAAGGGAGAAGAGTGGAAATAGCACAAAAGGCCCAACTCTCTCGGTAACTATTCCCAAGGGCATGCACATAGGAAGTAAATGCATGGAAGGGGGAATAACAACAATGGATTACATTGATGACCCCAACAAAGTTTTTTACACGCATTTCCAAAGTACCGTGCCCACCAAGGAGATCACCGCCATGGAATCCTTTGACCCTAAGGGTGGATACCCATGAACGAGGAAGATGTTATCATGGGTATTCGACTCCCACCTCAACGAGCCTGAGTTCAAAATTAACCAAGGAGCGGTATTAAAGCTATCCAAAGGAAAGGGGGACAACCCCATTGTAAACACACAACAACTATCAGATGAGAAAGTGTGTAACATGCTCAATAAAGTCTCCGTGGAAATTGAGGCTAGGCTCTTTGGAAGGAATGATAGGGTTAGAGTCTTGGAGGACCTATTGGAGAAGAGGAAGGAGGAAGTAGTGAAGCTAACAAAGGATCTCAACCTTGAGAAGTTAATCAGTGCTCAACTGCAGAGGGAGCTTCAAGAAGAGAAGGCTAAAGTGTGCAAAGTTTCCAAGAAGGTGGAACTCATCTCCCAAGTAATTATCACAAAGCACCTGGACCTTAGCCCTCCCGCGCAAAAGTATAGATCCTCCCTAGAATGCCTAAAGGACTTGACTTAGATCCTCACCATGGAAAGGAAGCCTTTGGCATTGGATTTGGTAGAGGAGGTAGTGGCGCACTTGGAGAAAGAAGACAAGTTGAAGGTTGTTGCGCTCATGGTTGAATACAACGAGGTGCTTGCCGACGTAAGAATAGCTGCAAAAACTATGGGGGTCACCTACAACCACTGTGCGGATCAAGACAAAGTGATAAGCATACTAATTTCCAACGACGAGGCCGAGATGAAAGAGTTCAGAGAAAAGAATAAGGGCAATAGAGCCAAGTGAGAAAGGATCATAGCCAAAGTGGAAAAGAAATATGAAGCCATTGAGAACCGGTGAGTCTCAATCAAAACCCAGCTAGAAGAGCTCTACAAGGTCATCACGAGGAAAATGGATGCCCTGGAAGATCATGCTAAAGAACTAGAGACTGTGGTGGAAACCATTACCACACAAGGGGAAGGGTTAACCTTTGACGATGTGAGCACCTTGGTTGGTGACATCTATACTAAAGTGCAGGAGGAAGTCAATGCTTGGAGTACACTGGAGGCCAACCTTCAAAAAACATTTCCCCAATTCTTTCTCTCCCCATTTCTTTATTCTTTCCCGCATTCTTTTCCAAGGCAAGGCCTTGCATTCTTTTTGTACTGCATTCTTTGAGAAGGTTCCTGAGGGTGGAGAACAAGTGAAGTGTGGGATAATGTTGGGCCCCTATTATAGCTTCCAAATATGAAGGGCGTGTAGGTGCGCATGGCTGGAGGAAGCGCGCAAGTGAAGGCGTGTAAGGCAGTATTCAAAAGGCTTCTTGGAGAAGCTAGGGCATGCACCGCACAAAGAAAAATTTAGAACTTATCCATTTTTGGCCTTTTGGGTAGGACACATGAAGAACATGTTCCGTTTGGATAAGGTTCTAGCCTGGCGATAAGGAGTCCTGGAAGGAATATACATTGCGATAGGAAAATCCAAAAAGACAATCATGACATGGACAGGCATGCACCTAGGGTGACCCACACCTTGACACTTGGGGCCAAATCTAAGGTTGGAGAGGAGTTTTTTAGAGCCCAGATGCCTATTTATACGTGCGCCCTTGGCAAAGAGCAGAGAAAGAAGTAAGGTAGCGGAGCTCTGCAGAATTACTATGAGAACTATGGGATGAAAATGGGTAAAGGATTCCAATAAGGATGTAATGGGAAAATGGGGAATGTAAATTTTATTTTGTGAGAATACATGTATGGATCTAGATATGGCGCATGACTATGGTCTTCCTCCCTATGATAATTTGTAGCAAGACTATGAATGAATATGAAAGGGTTACCATCATGTTTACATTAAGATCTATTTATGTACTATCTGCATGCTTTTACTCTGCTTTTGATCTTGTATAATCATGGACCTTACTTGAATGGTTAATTATATTTTTGGATTTACAACTTCTTGGTTCTATTATTTCTATTACACGCTTTATTTCTATTATGACTGAAGGAGTGTAGAATCCGTCCTGAGCTCTATAGCTTCTTCATGTCTATTAAATCACTAATTCAGAATCATGAACTATGCCTTCCACTAGACTCACATAAAAGAGAGACTCGGCTCCCTCTCACACACCTCGGGTGACCTCCTAGTGCCCACTGGGTGATAGGCCGGTGCGCATGAGGTTCCCTTGTTCTTGGTGGGTGAAAAAATGACTACAATAAACACATTTGTATGCTAGAAGCTAATTACCATTTGCATTAATTTTATACACAGAGGACTACACATACCATTTATGTGGGGTGGCTATTGAGAAATGGGTACACATAAAGGAAAAAACTGGTATGGGTGTTATTCAAAGTTTGAAGAGTTGGTGAAAAGAAGATTGCTTCCAAATGAGGACCATAGATGGAGATAAATGAAGGAATAGTATAATGCAAGGTAAGCGACGGCCATGGAGACTACCAGTAGAAGGCATAGTGATGAGGTACTTAGGCACATGGAAGTGAACTAAAGAGAAGCTTGTAGCTAGAAGTTAGGTTGGTGCACTAAAAGGTTATGAATGAGGTGCAAAGATGTACCACATGGAAAATGTGAAAAGGGTCAATTAATGAGGAATTTTGGTAGGTGAAGGAGTAATAAATGCACCAACTTTTTGAAAATATATATAAGGAAGGGATACGAGTTCATTCTTACCATTATAAATCACAAAAATTTGAAACAACTAAGTGTGACCGAGCTAAGCGAAGAGTATTGAGATGTGAAGAGTGTGAAACCAGACGCAAGGAGTAGATTTATGCGCAAGAGAAGCTTACGTCCCCATTGGTGAAGGGTTTGAGTGAAGTAGAGCATTTGAATGAACTAGGGCATGTTATTTCAACTAGGGCATGCATATTCAAGCTAGGGTTTGAGTTTACACATTGTAAAAGCTATAAAATAAGCATTTGAGGACATAGAGTTGCGATTTATAGATGGCACCAAAGAAGGCAATTGTCATAGGAGAAAAAGTGAAAAATAAGGTGGAAGCGGAGGTTGAAATTACTCCTGAGAGAAATTTTTCAAAAATGTAGTACCCAAAAGGTGTAATAGTAGGATAAGAATGGGACTCTCATTGTTTCATCATTTTCTTTACCTTTTCGAAATGACGAAACAGATAAAGGTAAGGGCCAAGGAGGAATACCTATTAAATGTTGGTTGGTTGATGGTTGTTGTGCATGTTCTGACTTCATGATCCATAGTTGAATGTGTGAGCTTCCTTTTGGATAGGAGGAACTACCTGTAATAGACAAGAAGACCAAAAAAGGATAGTTAAATGATATATGACAGTGGACTGCCTAACATATGCTAGTTGTGGGAAGGTTGATACTTCCTAGATGACTATCAATCCACTGTTTAAAATAAGTTAATGTGATAAATAAACAAATTCCTACTGTAGTTGATATGATTTAGGTATCTCATTCAAGTACAATAAGCAAATCCAATCACAACAAGCTAGGCTATAGTTGGATCTGAGAGGTGAGGTGTCTTTCAAGGTTCTGAGGCTAGTCAGGGTTTGATTCTGGGTTATTTAGGTTAACTGGTAGGGTGTTTTTTGGGTCTGTTCTTGGTTAAGGTGTAAAACAAAAAGACCGACGTCAGCTAAATGTGACTGATGTCGGTTTAGGTATAACCAATGATGGTTGTGGATAACCGACATCGGTATGGTCGAGGTAAAAGAAACTCAAAATATATTAAATGACAAGGGTGATCTGAGGTTAAATAAAGTTTGGGAGAGTAAATGGGGAGGTCTGTAGAGATCTTATGAATGCTCAGAAGTATACAACAGGTGAGGATGGGTGATTTGGTGATATGGGTGAAGGGATATTTGAGTTCATAGGTAAGTGGGTGATGAAGCAATAAGCATGCAAAGAATAGATTAATAACAGGAGTAATAAATATTACTAGCTGAAATAAACCATACTAGTTATGGCCATACTTACTGTGTTAAGGATTTGATGGCTGAGTGGTGGAGGTGGTTTATCATAGAATACGTGTATGGTCCTGTAGTAGTGATTTCCCAGAGTGATCTCGTGAATGCAATGGCTCTATGATTGATCCTAGTGATGGATATGGATGTCTGGATATGTGAAAGGATGCTTGTTTCACTTGCTTGCGGCTCTGGTCTCTTTTCTCACTCTCAGAATGTGCCAACCTCAAAATAAGGTTACCAAAGGGAATAAAAGGTAACCGACGATGGTTCTGGGTTGACCTGGCGTTGGTTCAGGGGTGACCAGTGTCAGTTGAGGTGGGATTCCCTAGGTTTATATAAAAATAGGAGATCATGGCAATGATTTCTGCCAGATCCTCTATTAAGGAAAGAGTGGGAGTTACATGTTTTTATGTGGGAATGTGGTTAGAGGGGATGTAGGCATTTAATTTTTAGGGTTTGGTTAGGTCTTAGTTAGTTATGACAACATACGAAGAATAGATTTAGGGTGATGTGGCTAGGTGAGGTGTCTGGGTGAGGTGGTGGGGTGGGAATTATCTTAATTAGGATAATTAAATAATAAATATTGTGAGGAACATGGATTAAATTAATTAAATTAATATTAGTGTGGGGTGCAAGGGGCCATGGTTAGGTGAATGTGTTCAATTTTATTAGTTAACGAGGGGTCAAGGGGAGTGTGACCCAATTTTTGTGTCTACATTTTACCCCTTTTTGTTACATAGCCTTATATTGGTAAGCAACACTGACAAAAATAAGATGTGGTTGCCCCATGTGTGGGTGAAGGTGATCCCCCTCAAACTGGGAACTGATGTGGCAGAAGATAAAATCAGTGAGTGGTTTGATAAAAGGTGAAGGTGATGAAGAGGAAGGTGGACAATAGAGGTAATGGGGTAAAACGTCCAATTGGGTAATCTAGGTAATGGGCCAGGGTTAAAGCTAGTAATAGTCAAACGCACGCACATGTATAAACTGCAGCATGGTACCAAGGTTAAAGAGCATACAAACTCTACATTGTCTAAGGTCGATAGGTTTATCCAAACAAGGTTGAGGTGATTCTGGTATCCAAGGTATAGGATATGGTGTGGAAGAACTTTACAAGTTAGGTGCAGGAACGTTTAGGTATGTTTTGGTACACCAAAGGTTGGGTCAGGATAAATGGACATGGAAAGAGACAAGGTAAGGTCATTAGGTCAAACAACACAGGTAACGGTGTCACAAGGTATAGCGAGGACATGAGTTCACAGGTCACTAACAATGTTCTAGGTCCAAGTAGCTAGGCCATGACATGGGTAGAGACGAGGTATGGGTAAAATAACAAGTACCAAAATGTAATTAAGGAAAAGTATAGGGAAGGTAGGAATGGAGGTTGGTTGCAATAAGGGTGGATATGGTCAGACGGCGGTTGGGTTGGTTAAGTTGGATTAGAAATGGGGAAAGGGTAGGGGAAAGAGTATGACAGGTAACCAATGTTGGTCATATGTAATCGGTGACGGTCGAGGTAAGATAATCACGGTTTTATTCGATGGTAGATGACTAATGTGAGGTTGGATATAACTGACCATGGTGTGCTAGGGCACAGGGCCGATGTCAGTTTAGGTATAACCACCATCAGTCAGGTCGACATGGGTATATAAAAAGAAAAAAATCCATATAATACGGATTCATTTGTACGATTTGGCTATTGTGAAAATGACAGAGCACTAAATAAGTTGTGATTTTTTCAAAAGGGAAAAGATGAGGGAACAATATCCTTCTAAGGTGGAGGGATCCGATTGGTTAGAGGAGCCAGGTAGACGGGTTGATGAGCATATGGGGATTGATTGTGATTGGGTGGAGGTCAGGAGGATTGGATTTGGTGATTGGACATGGTAGAGGTGGGAGAGGGATCGAGTGGACCACCAATGCAGTGGCCCGATGTGCCACCATGGAGATGGTAGTGCACTGAGGTAAGATTCAATCTCTTGCATTGTTTTGGGAGGTAGATTGGCTGTATAGGTTAGGGAAGGAATATGGGATTTTTGGGGGGAAAAGGGGATTTGAGTTTAGGAAGGAAAATTGGGTAAAATAAGAATGGGGAGAGGTGTGGTTAGGTGTATGAGGGGTGGGGAGGAGTTGAGGGTAGAGTTAGGTAGGAATGGGTGAGAAGAAAGGAGTGTTTTAGGGAAAAGGGGGTTTTGGGTGTCACAAATTTATGTGCGATAGTGACCAGTATCGGTGAAGGGGTGGCCGACGTCGATGATGTCGTTCCAGTACTGGTCATAGATAAGGTGATCGATGCCGGTTTGGGAGAGATTGTGGTCGGTTAGGAGTAACTGGTATTGGTCATCATGTGAAGAAAAAGAGGCCAAAAGAGCCCTAGGGTGGTTGGGTGAGATAGATAGTGGGAAAAAAAAGATTTTGGTGATGAAAAATAGAGCATGGGTAAGAGGTTGAAAGAGGTATGGTATGATCGATAGTGGGTGAGGGTTGGGGTGGGTAGATAGAATTTGTGATAAGAAGGTAAGTTGTGAGGGGAAAAAGAGGGAGGGTAATAGGTGTAGGTGAAGTGTTAAGAGTGATTCTGGGTATGATCAAGGTGTATTAATGCGATGTTTTGTTGGATGCAGGTAAGAGACCAGCTGCAGATGTGAGATAGGGTGCCGCCCCTACTCATGACGGTTCGAGGAGATACGACAACTAAGGATTTGTAGCATGTTGCAGAGGTTGGCCTGATTGGGGTTAGATGTTACCAATATGTATTCTGGTAGCCAAGTTTGATGGTCACCCTCATCGATAGATGGGATTCGGTGAGCAACACATTCCATCTACTGACAGGTGAGATCACGGTCACCCTGGAGGATGTGTACAGGATCCTATGGTTGCCAATAGTGGGGGCTTAAGTATATTCGATCTCCTCAAAGGCATCTAAGGAGTTGATGCTGACAGTCTTTCGCAAGGGGTTGGCAGAGATGAGGTTTCACAGTGCCAGCATGAGCTATGAGGAGATGTACTTGGCTCATCTAGAGGAGACTAGGCTAGTTGTGTTATTGATGGAGGCAGTCTGGTGCTTTGCACTGTCATATGTAAAGGGTGGGAGATTCCCATGATCATTTATGGGGGTCTTGCATGATATGGTGATAGACTTGACCCATTTTGCATGGGAACCAACATTCCTGGTGCAACTATATAGGGATTTATGGGCGTATGGGTGACTTTGAAGGTTCAGCTTGTGTTGCACATTCCTACTACATTATTGGGCATATGAGCACATTATGTTTGTTTTCCCAGTTGGTATGCCCCGAGATGATGCATTCAAGCTACGTTTTGTTAAATTGGGCTACAAGGGATGGGTGCTTGTTATTGGAGAGCATCGAGCGACCAGGGTGATTCATGATGTTGCCTACTATAGGCATTTATTAGAGGGGTTGTCCGGCGTGGACATCATTTGGAGGCCCTATATGGGTTATCCATCATATGGGCATATGGTCATGGAGCAAGATGGATTGTAGCTACTCAAATGGATAGAGGGGCGACATGTCGAAGAGCACAAGATGATACTCATAGACAGGGTTAGATGACAGTTCAGGCTATCACAGGATAAACCTCCACCCTTCCGACAGTACAGGAGGGATGACATGGAGAGGTCATTGTCTCTGCCGTAGACAATAGTGTCTATAGGGCATGAGGAGTAAGTGAGATACCGATGGATTGATGATGCCAGGGTGACTGACAGATATAGATAGTGGTGGGTTGTACACCTATTAATATTACTATCGAGGCCAGGGCAGACGGATTTAGCCAGCATCACTGTTTAGAGGGACGCCCTACAAGGGTAGGTGGATACCTTGATTACATAGTTGGGGATGGTGCGGGGGCAATTGATAGGTGCAAAGGCATAGGTGGCCAATTTATAAGCCCAGATAACATAGGGATAGGCACCTGCACAGGGTGGTGATGGTGATGGAATACAGGTGGCCACCCTACAGGCATAGGTTACAAGTTTATAGGGCCAATTGGCCACTACACAGGCACAGGTTGTGACTCTTCAGACCCAGATACATGTAGGAGTGGGACAGGGTCCCTCAAGATAAGTATAGGCATAGGGGCAAGGTTAGAGGCCAATGGGGCCACCATAGACAGTACTCGTAGCCATATTGTGGGATGCCCAAGGTGAGGCCAGGTATTATCAGGATATTTTGATGGTGAAAGGGATATATTTTCTATCTTATGGAGATTATAGGGCATAATAGGGTTCGAGTGAGAGGACCATGTCATGTACCCATAGTGTGGAGAGCACAGGGGGCTAGCGAGCCTCGAGAAAGAGTTAGAGCAAAGCCACCAGTTCACAAAGGCTAGTCCCAGATGAGTACTAGTCAAGACCTAGCCACGACCCATGATGGGTGGTTAGATGTTAGTAAGCCTCCGTACAGGAGCCAAGGAGGAGGAGGATACCAAGGAGATAGATATGGAGGATATTCGACGAGATGATGCTTGATAGCCATGCGAACCTCCATTTTGATGTTTTTGTTTTATTTTTTATATAGACCGGCCTGCGTGCCGAAGAGAGTGAGGATGTATACGAGGGTTGATTGATTTTTATCATATACCAGCCTACATGCCAAATATGGTGAGGATGTACTTGAGGGTTTTTGATATTTTGTATTCATTTTTATATGTGTACATATGTATGTATATACAGATGTCATGATCTATAGAGGATGATATTTATACTATGAATGGTGTACTTGTTTTAATTTCCATTATTATTTGTGTATGTGATGGAAACTATGTGAATTAAGTAGGATGGAGTCAAGGTTGTGTAGGCATGGAGGATTCAATTCAGTTCAGGCATGATGGAGTCAGGTCATAGGCATGGATTAAGTCATGTCATAGGCATGGATGAAGTCAGGTCATAGGCATGGATTGAGTTAGGTTGACTTAGGTATGGTTGAGTTTTTAATTCATTAATTTTTTCAATTTAATGATGAGTTGGATCATGTTAATATGTGTTGTAGTAAAATGCATGATAATGGTAAAGAAATGGTAGACATAATGAATGTATGAGTGATGATGGTAAAGATGTGAAGCAATTGTTGTTTTTTTAGTAAAATTTCCAATTATTGATATAAAAAGGAAACTAACTAGGGTAGAATGTGACTAGGAAAGGGGGAGAGGGAATTAGTTAGGGTTGAGAGTTTTTGTGCTAAAATCCAAGGGCCCCATGCCCTCAGAGTGCTTCCTACATAGTCCCAGTGAAAAGGAACCTCATGCCGATGTAGTTCTCCCATAAGCTAGGGAAGATTAGGGTGAAACAGCGGAATGGTCTGATAGGTGTTAGACATGGGTGATGTAGGTCATAGGCATAATTAATTTTAGGTTTTAGGTATGGTTTATTGATTTTTAAATACATGTTCCGAGGATTTGGTCTTGTATAGGATAATCAATAGGTAATACGGAAGGTACATGGTAAGAGGTGGTAAAAGAGTTACTTAATTGATAAGAACCCTAATGAGTCTACCATACCCTAGATGGGCCTATGAACGTAAGACCCTATTGGCCTTGCATAATGGACTATTTAAAGGCTGAAGAAAATTCACATGATCACAAAATGTCATGTTTGCGGAAATTCCCTTAAGTAACGAGGAATTTAGGTGAAAAATACAAGGAGATGAGAATGAGAGGTTTAGTGTAACTTAGTGTACGTCGACGTGTATTTTGGAACAAGAAACCTAGAATCCAAAATAGGCAAGTCCATGATGAAAATTTCAAATTTTTCTTTATTTTTTGTTTTTAATAGACTGATCGATGTGGGAATTCTATATAGGATGAATATATTATCTCCTTGAGGTCTTCGTGAAGCTAATTGATGTAGGAAGCTTCTGAATATTTTTTATATTTTTGTAAAGACTGTATATAGTTGTCCTTCGAGGGAGAATTTTATTGATAGTGGTAGAATATGGAGAAGATATGTCCCTTTTAAAGGATTCATCTTTTTCTAGAAGTTTGACTCAAGGAGTTGTATCCCTTTTTGTTTTTAGATGTTTAAGTCATGGACAAGATTATAGAGGATGATTAGGTTCCTATTTTAGAAGACAAGATCATAGTACACAAAGATTAAATGTGAAAGAGGTGGTTTAAAGTGATGAACAACCATGGGATTCCATCTTGAAGAAGATGAAAAGTATCCATGAGAATCATGTTATGATCAAAGTTGTGGTACTCATATTGAAGACAAGGCTAAAAGGTGATGGGTAATCACATGATTCTTGTTTAGTCATGGATCCTCAAAGTGGGTAATAATGGAAGGTGAAAAACACTCAAGGGATGAGAGATCAATTGATAGAAAGTGATATAGGACTTGATATCAATAATAAAATGGTCAAAGATGCAAGGCATTAAGGGGCTCAAGTTCAGGTTTACCTTCAAGTGAAGACAAATGATAAACACCTAATCCATAGGCATGGGTGACGATATAGGGTCCAAGCCAATTAGGAGAAATTTTTCCCCATTTAATTTTATCCTCTTTGGTTACATGTTGATTTTCCTTCAGGATGAGGTTACCGACTTGAAAGGTTTATTCATGAACACATTTGTCATAGGCATGTTTGATACGTTTTTGGTAGATTTGGAGATGGTCCAGGGCGTTGAGACGACATTCATCTAATAATTCAAGTTGTGCCAAACGATCTTGGTGAAATTCATTGTCATTGAGCATGTCTTGTAGTGAGATGCAGAGGGATGGAATCTATACTTTGAGAGGTAAGACAACTTCAGTACCATAGACCAGAGAAAAGGGGGTGGCAGCAGTCGAAGTGTGAATACTAGTGCGGTAAGCCCACCAGGTGAAAGGAATGTGCATATGCCAATCCTTCCTAGTATCATTGACCACCTTCATAATAATTTTGTTCAAGGTTTTATTGGTTGATTCAGCTTAACCGTTGGTTTTGGGTGATAAGGTGATGAGAAACTGAGTTGTATGCCAAAATAATCGCATCGTTTGTGTAGGGTTTTGTTTTTGAATTTTTTTATGTTATCCGTGATAATGTGGTTAGGGACACCAAAGCGACAGATGATGTGATGGTTTATGAATTCACATATTTTCTCGGCTTTGGTGGAAATGAGGGGAATGGCTTCTACCCATTTAGTGTAAGATTCAGTAGCAGTTATGATCCATCGGTGGCATTGTGAAGAATGGAGGTTGATCTCACTGACAAGATCCAAACCCCATTGAGAGAAAGGCCAAAGGTCTAGCACGACCTGTAAGGCATGACTAGGGGTGTGATGGAGATTAACATGTTGATGGAATTTTATGTAGAGTTTGACATAATCGCAACAGTCACGGTTTAGGGTTGGCTAGTAATAACCTAGGCAAAGAATGCTTTTTACGACAACGAGACCACTAAAATGGCCTCCACAAATTCCATCATGGACTTCCTTAATGGTGTAAGGAATTTCAAAACTGGTAAGGCATCACAAGAGAATGCTTTTGAAACCATGTTTGTATAGAATACCACCCATGATGACATAACGGGAGACACTTTTAAGAAAGGCACGTTTTCCATTACGAGTGAGATCAGTGGGTAAAATGGAAAGGGAAAGATAGTCTATATATTACTTATAACAAAGGTCACTTAGGTCAGGAGCAGCGGTTCCGATAGAGTAGACTTCATGAGGAAAATAAGAGGATGAATGTAGTCTTTGTATGGTGACAAATATTTTAGAGTTGGCAGGTGAAGCATGTATTTAAGAAGCCAAGCAAGCCATGGTATCTGCAAATTTATTGGTAGAACGTGGGGTGGTTTGACATGTGTAATGGTCTAAGGTGGTCAAAATTATGTCCACATGATGCTTATACTTTTGAAGTATCTCATTATGACATTGTTATATACCATTGACTTGGTTTATGACCAACTGAGAATCACCAAATATGTTGATTGACTTAACATCTAAGGCATAAGTAGCCTAAAGACCCAATCTGAGTGCTTCGTATTCAGCATGTTGTTTGTATAATCAAAATCGAGTTTGAAAGACAAAGGCATAGGTTCACCATCATGTGGAATGAGGATAAAACCAGCCCCACCCCCATGTTGACACTTGGAGCCATCGAAGAAGAGTGTCATTTGGTAAGCGGATTCGTCTAGGGAAAGAGTACCAATAGACTCATCTGGAAAATTGAAGTTAGAGGTTTGATCCCCAGAAATGGGCACATCAGCCAATTGGTCAGTGATAGTTTGGCCTTTTATGGACTTTTGATGGATGAATTCAAGGTTGAGGTCAGCCAGAAGAATAAGCTAGCATGTTGCATGTTGATTTTGATAAGGTTTGGCATACATGTAGTGTAATGGGTAGGTATTAGTAATGACAAAGGTTTTTTGGTTGAGAAGGTAATGGCGGAGTTTGGTGGCAATGAAAACTAAGGCTAGGAAAAGTTTTTCAGCGTGGGTATATCTAGTTTTGTAGTCAAGAAGGGAACGGTTTATGTAATAAACCACTTGCTCTTGGTGTTGGTCATCATGATGAGCAAGCATGGCACCTAGAGGATGGTCATCCTTAAGAGGAATGAGCATTGGTGTTTGAAGTAGGTATTTTTTCAAGTATTCAAAGGCTTTATGGTAGTCATCATCCCATTTAAATGAAATGTCTTTCTTGAGAAGATGATGGAATTCTTGATAGTAGTCAGAAAATTGGGAGATAAAACGACGAATTGATTGCAATGTTCCTTGTAGGCTACGAAGTTGACGAAGATTAGTGGGTGGCGGAATTTCAAGGATAGCCTTTACTTTCACAGGATTGACTTCTATGCCACGTAAAGAAATGATGAAACCTAGGAGTTTCCCAGAAAGTACCGTAAAGACACATTTTTTCAACTAAATATGAACACAATATTTGATGAGGTGGTAAAAGATGACTTTAAGAATAGATAGGTGTTCGGTTTGATGCTTGGATTTGGAAATAATATCATCTATGTAATCCTCCAATATGTGATGCACGATGTCATGGAAGATGTAATTCATGGCCCGCTAATATGTAGTACCAGAGTTTTTGAGACCAAAGGGTATGACTCGATAGAAGAAATTCCCTCAAGGGGTGATGAAGGTAGTCTTGTGTTGATCCTCGAGAGCTAGTAATATTTTATTTTAGCCCAAGAAAATGTCCATGAGTGATAAAATTTCATGGCCAGCAGTGAGATCAACTAGTTGGTTAATGCCTGGCAGTGGGAAATCATCTTTAGGACAGGTGAGGTTGAGGTCATGGAAATCCATGCAAATGTGGAGTCCCTCTATCACTTTCATCATAGGAACGATGTTAGAAATCCATTGGGGATAATCAATCAGTAGAATGAAGGAAACCAAAAGAAGGCGTTGAAGCTCTTCTTTGACTAGAAGAGCAATGCGAGGATGAATTTTCTGTATCTTTTGTTTGATAGGTTTGGCATCAGGAATGGTTACAATATTGTGAACCATGATTTTAGGATCAATACCAAGCATATCGGCATAGGACCAAGCAAATGTGTTGCTATGGTCCCAAAGGAAAGAGGTGAAGGCTTCCTGTTCAGTAGCATCTAAAGATTGGCTAATCTTTAGGATGTACGGGTCATCCTGAGTATTAATGTTGATTTCGATGGTCGATTTGTTCAACATGGTTTACGTCTCAGAGGGTAATAATCGGTGAATATAAGAGTCTTCTGCACCAAGGTAGGTGAGGATGGACTCATCGTCTTGACATTGAATGACATTAATTGAAGGCATATCGTCATCAATCATGTCAGGATACAGGAATAAGAGAGAAGAGGGAGCCTTACCTTCGCTTTGATAGGTCAGCGGTCCCAGGGAAATGGTGTTTAGGAAAAAAAAATTAGGAGGTATAGATTCAGGATCTATGGAATTCATTTGTGAGGGTAATGTGGGTGAATGAGAGGGAGAAGATTTCTCATCCTGGATAAGGTCGATGTAAACCTTCTTAGAGGATGGAGCATCAAAACCAATGCCAGTACGGTCATTGTGTTTACAAGAGGTACAAGAGATGATAGTGTGGTGGCCTTGTTCATAAAAAATGAAGCCAAATCCTTTCCACGTGCATTGGTGGAGGAAAGTTTCAGCGAAACAGCAATTAGTGAGGGAGTGTAGGTTGGATGAAAATGGTAGGGTTTGGGATGGAGGTTCAGGTTTATAGGTCGCCATATCAAGTCCCTCATACATTAGATTGGTGGGAAGGTGGGGAGGGCCATAAGGGAAAACATCACCAATGTTAATGTCGCAACTGGGGTGTTAACGTAATTTCCCGTACTCTTGTGGGGTGATGAAGGTATCAATATTGTATAAGCGGTATTCCCCCAGAGTGAAGTGTTGAAAAACACATTTTAAGGTATCGGTAGTTTGTATGTGGGTAGCGGGTATAGATGGATTGCTAGAGAAGGGGAAATAGGGGCAAGAGTGGTAGAGGCTACAATTGTATTAGGGATAGTGAGATTAGATGCAGCAGAAGTAGTAGCAATTTTGGTGGATGAGCTCATGGGTGGAGGTGAAGTGGTTGTGGTGGCGGATACCTTGACTGGTATAAGTACATCATTGGGTAGATATAGCATGTTACAGGTCTTGAAAGGTGAGGGGTTGGTAGGGATGGTGTAATTATGTCCCTCATGTTCAAATTTGAGGCATCGATCTAACGTCGAAGGGACACAACACATAGCATGGATCCTTTGGTCGGCCAAGAAGCAAGTTATACTAGAACTCTCCTTCTAAGATAGAAAAGTTCTAGGATGGTGGGGGCCTACATGGCCATGCAGAAAAATGGTACCTAACATAGAGGTCATGGTGTCATTGAAGGAACACAACATAACGGGGTTACCATGCATACAATGGGAAGGTATTTGTATTTGGTCGTATGCATGGGAGGAGATGATGTTAATACTAGCACCACCATCGATCATAATGCGTTGTATGCGTATATTATCGATAAAGAAAGAGATGAAAAGAGCGGGGATGGGGTCATCAAACTAGAAGGGGGTGATCTCTTCATCTACAAAGCTGAGGGCAGCCACTTGGCGAGTGGGTGGAGGTGTAGAGGAAGGCAAAGACCTAGTGAGAGATGCTATGTGGTGAGGGGTAATGATGGAAGCTACAGTTGTGGGACCATTTGGTAAGACTTCTATAGATTGAAGGACCTCTATTAGGGCTTGATGATGTGACTCTAAGGTTTGGATGAGGTCATATAAAGATATTTTGAGGGCCATTGGTGTAGTTGTTTTAGCATTGTGCAATGTGTGACCCCATTAGAAATGGGATATGCGGGACCTCGAATGATGACTTTGGGTGTGGGTGTGGATGGTATGTTTAGTACTGGGTTGGTTGATGGGCCACTTGATTTATCCTTTCCCTTGTCTTTCTGAGCATGGGTGGCAATGTTGATCATGTTAATCTGAGGGGAGGTGGATGAAGAGGGTATGTCATGGAAATTATAGCAGCAAGAGGAACAAAACCCTAGTGGTGGATACAAGCCTTGTGAGATGAGTAGGGTGCATTAGAATTTGGGTGGTGGTTTGGCTAAATCTCTTATGTGAACCATATTAATTTTGAATATTGAGGATGGATCTAAGAGTTATGGGGGTGGAGATGTTGGTTGTTGAGTAGGAAATGAGGGAATATTTGTGGAAACTGGTGAAGGAAAAATGGGGTCCTCATCAAGAAGATCATCATCGTCAAAGTTTTTTCAAGAGGATACAATTGGACAAGAGTAGTTTTCAAAGCCTTATAATTCTCTACATTATGTCCTAGCACACAATGGTAGGCACAAATTTTGGTTTTTTCAAACCCTTTTGGTTTGGGTTTGAGTGGGTCGTAAGGTCTAAGAGGTAATAATATGATGATAGAAATTTCAAGGAGGTTGGTTAGGATTTGGGTGTAGGATCTTGCTAATGGATCATAATGGGAAGTGAATGTGGATTTGGGTACAAATGTGGCTGACTGTGAAGGAAGAGTCTTTACAAGAGGGGGAGTAGGTTTGGCTACTAGTTTGGTGTGTGGTGTGGTCTTAGGTGTTGGTCGTATTTGCTTGAGTAGGGGCATGGTAGATGAACTGGAAATAGAAGGTGTGGTTGGTTTAACTACCTTATTAGATGGTAGTGTATTTTTAGATTTAGGTTGCATCTTTTTGGGTAAAGGTGATACGGGTGCATGAGATGTGGAGGGAAAAGTAGATGGTGGAAGAGGGCAGGCTACCCATGGGGGTAACCGAGGTGCTGTAGAGGTAGGTGGTGCGGGTTGGGTAGAAGGCATGAGTGAAAGAGAAGGAAGTGTCATGGGTAGTGAAGAATTTATTGACGGTATTGGAGGTATGGGTGGTGAGAATGTTACAGGTGAGGGTGGAGGTTGTGTGGGTCACTTGGGTATATTAGAGGTATGTGATGGGGAAATGGGTTGTTGTGTTCTTGGTTTACCGGTGGATGGGAGTTTCTTGGCCAGGGTCGAGGGGTGAGGTCCTAGGATGGAAGGAAAGGGTGAAGGTGATAAGGGTGTGGTTGGCGAGGTTGGGGCATGAGATCTCGGAGATTGGATCTTCTTTTTAGGGTTTGGGTTAAGTTTGGTGGTAGTTTTTGAAGATGTAGCTAAATCTAATTTGATGGGTGGGTGAGTAAGGCTAGCTGTTGGTATGACCCCTAAGGTAGTGATAAGTTTAGGCAAGGGAGATGATACAAACATGGGTTTGGGTGTAGATGCAGGTTGAGTTATGAGAAGAGGTGTGAGTTAGGCCATGAGTGGTGTTGTGGAAGGTATTGCAATATTTTTGGTTGTGTTTGGTTTGGTTACTCGAAACAATTTTGGATAGATAGTGGAGGTGTCAGCGAGTGATAGCTGCATTTGTGTTGAAATAAGAAGTAGAATACACCCCTAAATTAAGGCTCTATCGACATATTCCAGGTGATCGGCCAAGTGTGAGAATGGTACTATTGTAAGCGGAGCTGACATGGACCAAGTGGAAATCCCCATAAAATGTGTTTGAGATACAGGGAAATGTCTAGCCTCGGACTCTGTGGATAAGAGAGCCAAAAGTAGATCAACAGGATCTTGAAGGTCTAATGGTGAATGGTCATCTATAGGTGGTGGTACTTATTTAGTATCCTACATGGGTAAAGGAGAGGATGGGCCAGCCAAAGTGGGCTCTCCTTGTATTGGTGTAGGTGATGGACCTGCATCTTCTATGAGTAGGAGAGGTGCCACTAACAACTGCTTGGAATTTTGAGGGGTCAAAGGTGGCATGCTGATTATAGGATCTTTCACGGGTGAAGGAGAACATGAAGGGGGTTCCTCTGTGGGTAGAGGAGTAGATGAAATAGGTTCTATTGTAGGTAGGGTAGCACGGGCTAAGATTTCATCTATGGAAGGAACATGAGGAAATTAGGAAGCAACTGGTATATCATTGAAAATAGCATGGACCTCGTGGACATTGTTATCATTGTTTGAGGTATCACCAGCTTGGTTGGGAGATGGGGTATGATTAGGGAATGAATTCTTGAAGATATACAGGTTTTTGTTAGCAGGTGCATTCGGGCTATCCAAGACTAGATCTTCGTTGTCTATCATTTCTTGGATGATATTCTTGAGGGTGATGCAATTATTGTCGTTATGACCTTTGACATGATGATATTTGCAAAACTCATGTTCCTTATACCACGTGGGCATGGGTCACTCAAGGTAAAAAAGAGTATGTGGTTTTATAAGTGGAAGGGTAATGGCACCAGCTTTAACAAGCTTTTCCAAAATAGAAGAATAAGATTCTCCTAGGGAAGTGTACTTTCATTGTTCTCGTTTGAACTGGAAAGCTTGGATAAGAGAGAGATTAGAAGGGGGTTTGGTTGGGTTTGATTAATGAGGAGGACTAGCTTTGAGAACTATGACATTAGGAGACCCTTTTGCCTTTGAATAGTTGTTTTGGGATTTGAAAGATGAAGAAGCATCATTTGATTTGAACGTAATGTTCTTGTTACGAAGTTGAATCTTCTTTTCTTCGATATCATGAATTTATAATTTCCTTGCCATGGTGAATGCCTCATCAAAAGTGCAAAAATTTTACACCTATAGGGTACGTGAGATGTGTCTAGCAGATGCCCAAGTAAAAATTTCTATCAGCTTGGTTTGAGGTAATTGGAATGTGAGCTGGTTAATGAGGTTGCGTTAGTGAGTGATGAAGTCAGCGATAGACTCATCGTCATACTATCATGTGGAATAAAGATCTGTCATGGTAACTGTTAACCAAAATAAGCTCCCTCTTATTTTGGGTTAACTAGCTTCCTTTTTGTGCCTTAGTCAAATTTTTACACATTTTAGGCACTCAATTTTTTTTGGGTATTGCTTCATCAGATAGAGTATTTTTTCCCCTTTCTAGAAAGGTAAATAAGTCTTCCTAACTCCTTGTATTTTTTTAGTTATGGCACAGTGAATTTTGGAGGGGAAATTTTCCCTAGGCTGGCTCGTGGAGGTAAGGAGGAAATTTTGCCAAGGAAAATTGGCGGGTTGGTGGGGGAATGGAGAGAAATTTGACACTTAGCCTTTTGGCAAAAAAAATCAAAGGAAAATTTTGGCCCACATGCCTGCAAAGGAGAATGAGGAAATAAATTGTTTAAGGCCCACAAGTAATTAGGATGTGCCATGTGTCAAAGCAGAGCGGCAGGGGGCGGAATGACTTTAAAGTTTTTGGCTTTTTTGTCAAAATTTCTCAAAGGGAAAAAATAGAAGTGCATTTCCGCCAAGAAAGAAAAAGATGCCACATGTCCATTCATCAGTGGGAGTTGGGGCATTGGGAGGATTTTGGAAATTTTTCCAAAGTGGTGAAAAGTGCAAAGGCAAAAATGGAATCACATCCTCACCGAGTAATTAAAAGCTGCCACATGTCCACATCAGTGGAGTGGATTTCACCGGCATAAGACCTTGGAAAAATTTGCCCTTGTGGGAAAAATGGGTAGAATGTGATTTTGAGACCCGAAGAAAACTAGAAGGTGCCACATGTCTTTGGAGGAGTGGGGAGTAGAGAATTTTTGGGAAATTTTACCAATTTGAAAAAAGTTCAAATTTCGGCCTACGAACCCAATTTTTGCCCTAATTTCACCATTTTTTCCCTAAATCTTTAGAGGGGCATATATTTCACACCAGAGCTCAGATTTTCATGATTTTTGTATCATTGGAAATCTGGTGAAAATCTCCACATGATGGACCCTTAAATTTAAAAATTTTATGGAGTTCAGTGGGAGAAAATTGAGAAAACGTCTATGGCATGGGAAATTTGTAGAAAACGACCCCAACAACCAAAATTAATGAAGTATGGGCCTCTTTCCTCGCTCTGCGAAGAAATGTACTTCAAAGTATGGGATTTTTCATGGAAACCCATCATTTTATAGGCTAATTAAATAGATCTTGTTAGTGGTTGAAGTTTCAAATCAAATTTACCCGTGTTTTCTCATTTCCTTCATTCTGTTCGAGTGATAAAACCCAGTTTTGGCTCATTTATAAAAAGTTGTTCATCCTTCTTCTTTGCCTCTCCCTTATTTTCTTCCCTAGGGTCGAAAATGGAGTTTGAACCTCCTCCCCTACTCTGTAATGGAATTTTTTCCTCTTACCTGTGAAATGATAATTCTGTGCAAACTTCTAGAGAAATAAAAAGTGTGTTTTGTGATGCATTTGTCCATCCATGCTCATTTTTTCGTTGTTTTCTTCTTACCTCTCTTCATTGCATGTTTTGGAGTTGTGTTCATGGAGTTTTGGAACATTTTTTGTGTGAAATATATCCTTGGTTTTTTTATGCACTTGTCCATCCTTTCCATTGCTCACCTCTTTTGTTTCCATGGTAGTTTTTATAGATGTCAACAATTTCCTTCTTTGGCGTATCACCATTTTAGTGTAGGGTTTGTTTTTCTAGTTTTCTTTCTCTCCCTATCTCCTTGGAAGTTAGATTAGGTTACATTAGCTTGCCTACACTGGAATAGCTTGTGGTAGGTAGTTTAGGAAGAGGAACTAGCCTTCTCTAGAGAGATTTCCCCATTTACAAAGGTCCCACACTTTGGGAAAGCTCAATGTTGTGCATTCACACCAAATGACATTGCCTTAGAAAAGCAGATCCATAACTCATTTGGGGGTGTTGTGATTTTACACTAACAGTAACCTTCTTAACAATGTTGATAGAGAAATGATCTAGGAAGGCTTGGGCTACTTCATTGAATGAGTAAATGGAGTGTCTTGGTAGTCCACTATACCAATCTAATGCAGGTCCTATCAAGGACACTGGGAAAGTCCTCAAAAGTAAAGCGTCATAGTGGGAAATCGGGTAACACCCATGTTTTAAGGACCACAAATGTTGTTGTGGATATTCTTTGCTATTGAATAAGTTTAATTTTGGCATCTCCCAATGTACAGGGTATGGTTAAATGGGAATGGATGGGTGAATAGGCTCATTACAAATTTCATCATAGGTGAAGGAATTGTGTGAACTGGAAATCGATGCTTCTAATAGGCTCATCAAATTTCATCAACTTGATGAGGTTATTGGTAGTTTGTGATTGAGGGACACCTCTTATGGCATAAGGAGGTGGATATTGAACCTGATAGTGAGGATGAGAATAAAGAACCAACATAGAAGTCATATATCTAGAATGGGTGACGGATGAGATAGGGAGTTATTGATAGTAGGTGTATGTAGGTGAGATGGTTTTCGTGACTCTGGAAGTAATTGGGGTAGTGTTTGTGGGATGGAGAGGATGATATTATGGAATGGATTAGGAGTCACCGACACCACGGGAAGTTGTGTTGCAATGGGTATTTTTGAGACAACGGGTGTGGATTGTGCTATGGTATAGGTGGTTGACGAGGGGACAACAAATATGACAGGCACGAGTGAAACTACAGATGCAGTGGTCATGGTGTGTATGGGTCCTAGATACGAAACTACCAGGGGTGAACCATGTGAGGGTAATGCCACATTATTAGGGGCTGATGCAGTAGTAGGAATAAGGGCAGGAGATATTGATATAGGCATGTCATATATCAACTGACCAGAGGAGTCTCGAGTGGAAGAGTGGGAAAGGTAGAACTGTAAGGCCATGGGATTCTGATCAAGGATTCATGTAAACTATTCATCACCTACAAAAATGGTGGTAGGTAATCTTGGATCCATGGATGATAGGACAGAAGGTGGTGAGGGACTAGGTGGGAGTGGTTGACGACTAGCGTGGAAGATGATGGCATTAGTATGGCTGCGAGTTAACACCATTTAACACCTTATCCATTAGGCCCTGTCGATTCATGAAAATCTTCTATAAAGGAAGATTAGAAGAAGGAAACACACACACACACACAAAATGATAGAAAGGAAACACACAACACACAACAGGAAGGGAAACACACACAACGGAAAGGGAAAAACACCTATCAATCACCTATGGTACAAAGCGAGGGACATCCCACTTTCACTGAAGTAATTTTTATTTCTCAAAAGTTACCCCTGAAGAGGCAACACTGAATGATGATGTTCTGCGAAGCCATTGACGGGTTCCAGAAAATATCCCCCCCCTCCTCAAATGCTTATGAAATCCAGGTGCTTTCACAATTGTCTATGTACTTGGTAGGAGTGAGTCCATGTGATCTTCTTAATGCTCAGGTCCTTGCTTGGAAATTCCACTACCTTCATGCCCTTTGAACTCGATTTCATCATGCCAGTTGCCTTCCATGTTTATAAATATAGTTGATTCTCCATAGAGCATCTCATCGCTGCCCCAATGTTGATTTTCATTCCAATTCCTTGAATCTTCTGAGTTAATTTATTTCCCAGGTCTATGCTCATTGACATCTTCTTCATGAGAAACATTTGAATCATCCCTTATCTTTATTCCCCTGTGAGGCATTTGAGTCCTGACGAGATGATCAAAGGAAAAATCATTCTTGTCTTGCATGTCCATGGCACGAGTGAAGAGATCAAGAATCAGCTCAGGATCTTCTGTAAATTCTACTGCATCAAAAATTTCTCTCACAGAGTTATGCTTCATTGTTTCCTGCAACTCATCTTTTTACACATTTGAGGAATGCAGCTCAAGGAAACTATCTAGAGGGATTACCCCATCATCTTGGGAATCACTGCACTCTATCTATCCTTCATTAAAAAGAGCTTCATCTTCAGAGGCTTCAAGATTCCTTTCTTTGATTTCTTTATCATGGAAAGAATCTTCATCCTCAAAAGGGAAAGAAAATATCTCCATTTCGTTATTACATCCATTAACCATTAGCTCCATAGTACCATCATGTTTTCCAATATGGCCAACCTTCACATTGGTTAAGGCTTCCAAATTAGCTTCACGCTTGTCTTGCAGATTTGTGGGTTGCATCAGGAGCTCGAGACTAATCTCAAGGTCTTCTGTTTCTTATGTGGCTCTTAGCAGTTCTTGTACAAAAAGTTATTTCCCATTTCTCAAGGGCTCATTGTAGACTAGCTTGGTCTCTTCCTGGGTGACATGATCAAGGGAGTCCTCATCTTCAAATCGGAATGAGAAAATTTCTTCATCGCAAATAAGCATATAAGATATTTTTTCTTTTTGAAAATCTTTAAGAACCATATCCTCTTCTTCATGGTTTGCATCATCTAGCAATTCGAGGCTTCCCTCTTGTAACTCGAATCTCCTCAATGCTTCTTCAAAATCCAAATCTCTCTGGGAAGGCTTGTTTAGCCCTATCAAAATGGAGATATCCTCTCCCTCCTCTTTTGTCACCAAGTGATTCATCCACCTGGTATTTTGGTACAAAATGTTAGCTTATGGGCTTTCAGAATTTTACACAATGTACCTCATTTTTTTCGCAGGAAGTAATTTCTCCATGTCTCCCTTCACTAGTATGGTTACAAATGACCAATTCATATGAATTTTACCTCCCAAGTCTCGATAGAAACTTCTACTCAACAACATTCTGAATGAGGTCGGGACATCAGCTACCAAAATCATCGCTGAAATTTTTTTTCCTAGAAATTTGGTGAGAGACACTTGTGCATCTCTGACCTTCCCTACAAGTGGGACCTTTTTCAACTCCAAAGAGTAACAAGAGCAACCAGGTGGATCCATGTTGAGTTTGAGAGCTTTAGCGACCTTCAAAGGCATCACGTTATTTGAGGCACCAGAATCTATTATGTAATTACTCAGTACATATTCTCTAACAAGTAGGGAGATGTAGAAAGGTTCAAATTTATCAATCTTTGATGCACTCAGAGATATCATGTTTTGTGAGGGAGGTGTAGGTGAGATTGGTAGTGTGCCTTTGGAACTAGAATTTACAGCATTGGGTGTCAGACTACCACTCTTGATATACCAGAAAAACCTCTCAAATTGTTCACGATGAGTCCACAAATATTCAATTTTAGTAATCTGCACTTTGGCTTTGTTTGCATATTCTATGAAGTCAAAGGGAGCAGATGCAGACAAAGGGGGTGAATGGAATGCTTTTGGATTTAGGACAGGTTTGGAAGCCAGAGTAGATTTTTGGGGAATGGGGGGTATTTTGAAAGGTACACTAGAAGCTTTCAAGGTATTAGATTTTACAGGAGCAAATTTAGATTTAGGCTTGGAAGAGACATCAGAAGACTTACTTGGGATTACGGGAGTCTTATTACTTGCTACGGGATCAGAATCTAACAATTCAGACTTCATGGAGGATGGAAGTGAAGATCCTCGACTGATTTTTTTTTTTCAGAGTCACCACAGGAGGATCATACACCTTCTTTTCTTTTACAGTAGTGGAGGGAGATGCTCTTTTCTCAGATTGAGAACGAGTGAATACCGCACATGAGAAACTGGGTGCATCTTGTTCGTCTTCTTCATAACCTCCAGAATACTCACAAAATCTGATTTATGTATCGTTCTTAAACTCATCACTTTCTAGGAAATCGCCACCTTCACTTTCTTGAAATCTGCAATTTACATTCACAGGTGGGCCTCCAAGGCAAGTCTTTGGGGTGCTCCTATAATTTGATTTATGTTGCTTCTCTAAGAAGAAACTCATTCAAATAATTCCCTCTTCAAAGAGGCCATCTCACTTTCCAACTTTTGCAGCAATGGTTTAGTTCTCTCATCTTCACGATGTTTGGCCTTGCCCTTTGATGGATTCTTGATCTTTCTAGAGAGGATGAGATTGCCATCTAATTCAATGGCCCTCCTTTGTGCTTCTACAATGTTCCTTGGTTGAACTCTTCGTAGGAGGAATCCTACCTCCGGTGATTGAGCATTTATGAATAATATTTTGATATTGTTATGAGAGGGAGAATCTTCTTCTGGTAGCCTGTGAAGCAACCGTTTGAAACGAGCCATGAAGTCTCTCATCATTTCACTTTCTCCTTTCCTCATTTGAGCCAACTGCACCAAGAGGTCTTGACAATCTTCAATTGATTTAAATCTTTCCTCGAAGGTAGCTTTGATGTCATCCCAACCAATAATGGATTGAGAAGGTAGGAGGTAGAACCATTCTACTGCTTTTTCTTGGAGGTACTCCATGAACAATCTTACAGTAACATCTTTCATGTTGGACACAAATAATTCCACATGATGTCGTGAAAGTAGTAATGTGTTCTTCAGGATGTTGTGTGTTGTCACCTTTGAACTTTGGAAAGTTCTTGTGGGAGCCCATTGGTAGATCATGAAGAGGTGGCTCAAGAGTAATTGGACCCCTATTCCTTCCCCATGGAACAATGGGTTGAGGTATTTCTTCTTCATCTGCCATTTTTCATTTCTGCTTCTACTCTTGCTTCTATGAATTTTTCTCTAAATTCTTCTTCTTTTGGGAGCTCAATGCTCAATGGTGGTTGAAAAATGGGAGAATTTGAAGGTGGAGTATCCACTGGAGTTTTGATAGGATTGCTCGGTGAACTTCGTGAAGATTCAGATGGAGAGGAGGCTTGAGAGAAGAAGTATGGGTTATCTCTAATTCATTCTTGCTTATTTTGTGAAGCCTAGAAATTGAAATCATCAACACCTCTTGACCTGCTCAACCTGGTGTATCTTCCTTCAGCCAACTTTTGGAAACTTTTTAATTCAGAAAATGAAAGGAGACCATGGAATGAGAAAATTCACTTTCAAAAATCAGTAGTGTATCTTTTAGCAATGGAGCTTCATGAACTCTCTTTTCTAATTTTTTTATATGATTTTTAGACCTTGCTGTCATATATTGGGTGCAGATGCTGCTAAATCTACCCCACGATGGGCACCAAAAATTGTTGGCGAGAAAATTTTTCAGGTGGAAAAACTTGTGGATTTCTTGCCAATGCTCTGGGAATCTAATTCCCTCTACTTAACCGATGCAGCTTCCGTTTGTGCATGCACAAGAAAGTGTGGATTTTTGTGGTCATCTTTCGACTGGGGATCCAACAAGAGCACTCCACTGACCCTAAAAAAAATCTAGCAATCTCTTGCTATGAAATTCTTCATCTGTAGAGCGGGAAAGGGGAGTGAGAAAATAGGTAGGAGAACTAATGTTGTAGGTAGAAAATCATATTCCTACACACATACTAGTTAGAAACTTCAACACATGCATTTATCAGAAGAAACAACTCTATGAATAGCAATAAGACCAAATAGAATTCACCGATTACCAAGTATCAAGAAACCCCTTAGTCAAAGAAAGCTAGAAACTCCTTCTTCTTGTATTGATTTCTCAAATCATAATGTGGGAATGAAATAAATTTGAGAGGGGAGGAGAGCAGAAGAAAATGGCTATCTCCTTTTCTTTCTCTAGGTACAATGCACTCTTGAGTCTACAATATCAATTACCAACCCTTTGAAATGGGAATGGATTTACAATTTATAGAATATAATATGGCTCTTCATCTTCCTCATGACCTTTCTAATACCTTAATATGACTTAAGATTGTTCATATTCCACTTTAAATATTTAAGTCCCTTTTATAATAGCAAAGCGACTTAATTTACATTATGTTTCTAAAGTCACTTTTAAGTGACTTAAAGGTATATCAAAAATTGCAAACCCCAATGAAGAATTAGAAAATTTGAAAGTGAGAGAAAGTTGGGGGGAAGAGGAGAGAGAGAGAGAGAGAGAGAGAGAGAGAGAGAGAGAGAATAAGATATGTCTCTCGATGAAGTTTGTTGATCCTCATTGATGGAAAGATCCAAATGCAATGAAGTTCTGAATGTCCCATTGTGCCAAAACTACCCTTTGAGTGTGGCTTACTATTTTTAGTAAATGGTCATTTCCACTATTTTCTACTCCGGATAATCATTCTATCCTTTTGGAGATCTTCAGTGCACACTGCTCTTTCCATAGCCACTTTTGATGAAGACCTTGCCAAAAAATAGCAAGCATGTATAGGAAAACTTACTAATTTTAGAAAGTGTGTTTCCAGTGCTCAATTTTTGATGGAACATAATTTTTTGGACTCTTCTTGTCATTACGATCACAACCCTTCCCGAATTTCACATAGTTTTTTCCCACTAGAATGCCTGGAAATAAATTTTGAATTTTTGAGCCTGGCAGTGGCTTCAGGCGCAGAGCTGTCATGGCGGCCATTAATGGAGCTTAAAATTTGCAGGTCTGGTTTTTGTGTCTCTTTGTGAAGAAAATTATATTTTTGATGTGGGTTTTTTCTTCTGGTGCTTCACGTGCAATCTTACTTCGATCCGGCAACCGGTTTGACGGGAAATCCCACTTCTTTCTTCGTTGAGTCAGAAAAGACATTTCTTTGTTGTGGATGCTTTGTCACACATGGGGGGAATTTGAAGGTGTCTTCTTGATGGCCTTGGGTAGAGGAATGAGAATAAAATATATATCTTGTTGTTTCATGCATCTATTTGGGAGATTTCTTCAACTTCTCATTTCATGGCTATGGAGTTTTCTCTGTTTTCTCCTTCTGTGTTTGATGAGGATTCCTTCTGAGACCTGCACATCAATGTGGGGAATATGTTTCAGTTCTTGGGTTGATCAGGTCTGAGAATTTGCAATGGTGGAGTGATGGAAGAATGTTGCAGAGGAAGTATGGAGGAATGAAGTGCACATATAATTGTTAGGAGTTAGAAGCGGGAAAAAGCGGCAATTGGAAACATTTCAAAAAGATATGCAAAGGTAGGGATTGGGCACATTTTTCCATGCTTGATGTCCCTGACCTCAGGGACATGAGGGACATCAATTTCCATAATGAGCAAGATAGTGACACGTGGCACTAGATCCAACGGCAGGGAATGAAGGAGGAAAAAATTGATTTAAAGCACTGGGAGCTGAAAAAAGGTCACATGGGTGTCCAAATGACTCCCTATGGGGGATGGGAGAATTTTTCAAGGTCTGATGTCCCCCACCTTAGGTGCATAAGGGACATAAAATTCCACGGTGGTCCTGGAGCTAACACATGGCGCTCGATCCGACGACAGGGAATGCACGCTCCAAATAAGCACATGGGGGCTGAACTACGGTCACGTGACTGTCCAGAAGAATCCCTATGGGGTTTGGGTGAATTTTTAAAGGTATGATGTCCCCCACCTTAGGTACATAAGGGAAATAATTTTCCACGGTGGTCCTGGAGCTGACACATGGCACTCGATCCAATGACAGGGGATGAATGCTCCAAGAATGCACCTGGGGGCTGAACTGTCAAGTTTGAAGGTCATATAAGGGCCCCAGAGGTCACATGGGGGCTGGGAAATTTTCCAAGGGCTGATTTACCTGACCTCAGGGACTTATAGGACATGAAATCCCACCAAGCTTCTGGTGCTGACATGTGTCCTCTCAAAAAAATGACTAAGTCTTGAACTGTGTTTGAGAGGGTAACTTAGAACGAAGATAACTTAAGCTCCCAGTGGAATTTATTGGTGAAATTTTATATGAAATTGACTGGAAATGTCATTTTTAATCCAATTATTTGGGTTTCATGTCTTTATTCGGCCATATTATCCCTAAATATTTGGATTTTTGATCTGGTACTCCACTTGTGCCTGATAGAAACTGCCTGTCAATCATATGCACCAAGGTGTTGTGAAAAATATTATTTCACCATCATTTAGGTCTTGGAATCCTATTTTTTAATATGTTTATTTTTACTCCCAACTCCATCTGGAGCTCCCATAATCTTCTTCTGAATCCCAGCAGCTGTTTTAGGCCTGTGTACCGCCTAGGCTTGAGAACCTTGTTTTTCTCTTAAACTACTCCAAGCATTTCAAAACTTCCCAAAGCCTTCCAAAATAATTTCCATGATGTTATAATGTATTCAATTCATGTCCATGTTTAATTTTTCCCTTATGTTCTACTCCAAGGGGTTGAATCCAGTCCTGGGAAGGCCAACAATAGCCCTTCCCAATACTGCCAGAAGATAACATCTTTTCAAAACTCCCTAAAATCACCTAGGGGGAATGAATAGAGTTTCCTAAATCACCTATGGACTAATTTGACATCAAATAGAGGGTGAACAGACTAACGGATTTGGCTTGGGGTTCCTGGGAATGATAAAACATGAATATTTTGACATCTGGGTATAGTTGCCGTGCTCGGAAATTGTCAATTTCCTTGTTGCACATTTTCATGACAACACTGTACCAAGTCATCTTCTGTCAGACTTGATTGTGCCATGCATAACCAATCAAAGCATGCAAACATGGCATCAAATCTATACAACCAACTGGTGCATGACACATGGAAGAAAAGACAACAAATGAATAGTTGGCCATCATTTCAGCCAACATGCGCGGGCCACGTGTTTTCTGTGCGCCGACGAATCTGACATCTTCTAACAGTTGTATATTTTTCTACAAATCTCATATCAACATGTGCCTAGACTTGTCAGAAAACTACTCACACAAGATACATGTTAGACTATTCAAATTCAAATTTAGGTGCGATTATTTAGGCGACATAGGGAAACATCTCTTAGCTCATCAATGCACATTCAATCGACCTAAACTACCATATTTCATCAAATATTTCCTTCTTCCTTCTTCCACATGCCAAACACACATGGGAAAGTACATATGACAACCTTGTAGGAGGATTTGTAGGCATTTATTGCTAGTTGCTAGTGGTTGAAGATTTGAATCTAAGTTTCCCTCCCTTTCTCCTTCTCTTCTCTCCTTCTTCTATAAATAACAAAGTTCTTGTTTGTAAAAATATCTCTCTGTGTGGTAACAGCACCATGCCAAAATGGTGGCTGCCTTCCCATGATTATCAGACCTTGGTGTGGTATCTACAATGTATTCTCACCTCCTTCCGTGAATGTAAATCATTGTGCATCCCTTAAGTAATAAAATCATGTTTTGTGGAACTCTTGTCTTCCCTCTCTCATTTTCATTACATCTCGCCTCTCTATTTTCATTTTCTAGCATGATGTGTGTATTCCTCTGCTTACAGTCCCCACGTTCATGTGTTGCATGCACTGGAAGGCTAAACCTGAGTGTTGATCTATGGCGTGCGCCATCTGCCCTCTTCTCCCGCACCCTCTTTGTTTCCTTCACCACTCGTGGAGAGAGATCGACCCTTTCCTTCTGGCGTTATCACCTTCCTTATCTTAGGATTTTCCCTTTCTGCACATCCTTCTACCCTTGGTCCCTTTGCATGGTTAGTATAGGATTTACATTCAACATTAGGAGTAGCAGTAGCGTTAGAGGTAGGTAGAGGAACCGGCCTTCTCTGGAGATCTGTCCCAAGTGCACAAGGTCTCACAACTTGGGGGCAGTTCCATTGTGGTCTCAGACACCTCATCCCCTTTCGAGGTCTAAGATGTGGGTGTACATTTGAGCAACCAACATTTAGTATTACAAAATGAGAAAGGATAAATTACACAGGATGAATTGGAATCTATTGTAGTGAATATTCCAGAAAAGGCAGAGGTTGTGCTGAGTGAGTGGCAGACATTAGTGGCCGAAATAAAAGAGGAATATCAAGAAATCATTCTTCTAGTTGAAGTAGGGGGTGATACAGAGTAAATACTTATTCTTTGTATAGAAATTATTTCACATTCTTTCCATTACTTTATTCTTTATTGTTCTAGGAGTAGCCATTGTCAAGGTAGTAATGCAATTTAGTGTGGGTTAATGTTGAGAAGATGAAATTGGAATACTTAGCACAAGGCATACAGAAGGTTCATGTGAGAGAACAGGGTGTAGTCAAAGGTGTGGAAGGATAGGGGAGAATACATGCACAAAATATAAGGGTGGATTCAAGACTTAGCCATTTTCACATGAGTAGGAAGAGCACATAAACTGGGAAAAGACTTGTGTGACACGCATCGGCTATTTTTGGAAGAACAGATACTAAGTTCTTTACATGGGTATGAGATAAGAATATAATTGCTACTGTCAGTTAACTAGAAGAGGTTTATTGTTAGCGCACTTTCATGTGTGTCTATGATTGTAAAGGTGCATGGCTATTTTCAGCATGCAACCTATTTTTGGAGTTATGCAAGTGGTGAAGGGCAAGTCCCCACCCTTATAAATATGTAATGATCTGGGTAGGATAGAGAGGTGTGTGATAACTAATTACTATGAAGTTATGCTATCATATCTGATGCACACATAAAATTTGGTATTATCTATTATAATGAGCTTATGTGTATTTGTTATTCTTAATATAATGGAGTGTATTGGGTGAATCAGAGTATTAACCCTGAGTATAATTGGTTCTTGCATGCTTGATTTCATTATGATCATCATTTAAATATGTTATTATTTAGATCTAGATCTTAACATGCACTATAGAATGACATATTAATCATGGATCTGAATGCATTAATTCTTCATCATGCTAACATCCTACAATAGTAACCCTAAAGAGGGGCATGTTACCTTTGTGCGCTTTGAGTGAGTGCTCATTCTAGGTTGAGTGATGTGCCAGCGTGCCTGGGAGTTTACTTGTAAATTATAGGTTACGTCATTGGCTTGGAAAGATTTAGAGGTAAATGTTTTTTGATATAATTCATTATTAAGACATCCAATACCAACAAATAGAATAACTACTAATTTTAGGGGTTCATAATTCCCTAATATTTGGTATCAAATATCGATATTATCACCAACATGGATCTAGGTTATATTGATCTATTTAAATTATGGAAAAGAGTTCAATTATAACTAGATTCAAGGCATTTATGATAGTGGCATTACATTTGTAGTAACATTTTCAATATTGGTGAAATGCCCAGAGTTTTTATTGACGTGTGCCCAACAGTTTAATGATGAAAAATAGAGAGATCAAGAATTCATAAGGTGAATGTGTACTTTTCCTTAATATAGAATATATATGAGTATCAACTAAAATTTCTAAACTTTGAAAGCTATATGGACATGTTGTTCAAGTATTCTTAAACTTTATGGGATGATAAGTCAACTTGTTTTACAAAAATATGAATAAGTATAGGCTAGAGAAATCTAAGCATACCACTATAAGGCTATCTAAAACCTTAATGAGATTAAAATTCATCACATAATTCAATGAAATTATGACACTTCTTAATAGAGTGCTAGGTAATCTAATTTCCAAGGAATTTCATGAGTGGATGTATAGGTGCATTAATACCATCAGTTATAATACTCAAACCATTCATTTGGATAATCTTATCAGTAACTCCATTCATAATAAAAACACTAGAGTGATTACTACTATAAGAATCAATATGAAATCATATTTGGTGATTGACATAGCTAAGAGTAAAATTGTCTTAGGGTTAAATATTCAAGGATAGCTGAACACTTAAAGGGTGTATGAATTATTCCCTAAAATTACTCTATAAAATAGCCCCTCACATTTTTGTTATATCCATGATGTATATTTTTTATTATGTGATATTTATGTTTTATCATAAGTTGTGTGGTACATGGATCTAAATCCCAATCTCAAATGAGTGTAGACACCAATTTTTGGTACCCTTTTCCCTCATCTCATGTTTGTTCCATTCATGCCTCCCTTCCTAATTAAATTTTATTTTTCCCTATATTAATCCTATCATTATTTATCCCCCTTAATCCATCCCTGATCTCATTCAATTACCCATTAACCCCATACATTATTCTAATTACTCCCATAAACTCCCCCATTTATTGTCCCTAAGATTCACCTTACATCCATTGAATGTCTTCTTATCCCCCACTACCTTTTATTCCTCCCATGCACCACTATCCTATCAAAATATCTAACTCCCAAATATTAGCCCCTTTAAGGCCTTTTCCCTCGAGTAAAACATCATCTCCAAAACCCAAGTGGATGGTCTACCAAAATATTTGTTGAACCATGTAGGTCATTAGAAACCCTACTAATATTCCTTTACAACTCCTCTCAAAAGGTTAAAATATCTTGGGTTTTTCTATTTATCTTTTGAGCTTGTTGTGTTCTTTCCCTTCTCAAGAGCTACAACCATCAACTTAGGGTTTTATTGGAATATTTACATGTTATCCATGGAGGTTTGAAGGTCTTAAGTTTTCTTAGAGTCATTTTTCTTTCTTTTAGGTCCATTGGTTATGTTCGAGCTCTTTGATTTTATCATCCTTTCTCTGATCCTCTTCATATCCCCTTCCCATCCATTCAACTCATAAAAATCCAAAATCTTACCCTAGTCACCATCGACCTAGTCCAATCACCATCTACCCAATCAATATCTCCACCAGATCTTCCTTCCTTCACATCATTCTTGTGTCCTTGCCATCCTAACATCAAATTCAATATCTCAGAGAAGATCCCAGTTCTATTTCTACATGTCTCTAGGTTTACTCTACTTCAGCTATCGTTGTCTATACCGGTCAGTCTCAGGTTTTCATCAACCTTCCCAGGTTATCAAAATCGCAATGGAGAGGATATTTTTCACCTGTACCTTCATCATCATCGTAGTCCATATCAATAGGTAGCATTAAACCCTCCCATAGTCTAGATTTTTTTTATTTCTTGTATCCCTTTCATTAATTTGAAATAGGAGTGGTAAATATCATCAAACATTATAGCACGTCTGGTGGAACCCACCCTTCTTCTTTGGTGAGTTATCTTTTTTTTTATTTAATATCTTTTTTATTTCCATATTCCTTCTAATCTTGTAGGTAGTACTTCTTTTATTATGTCCTTTGCATATTTTTCTTGATTGGATCAACAACACATGTGTTTGAATTTTTTTTTTAAATAAAATAGCGTTATCTAGGTATTCCTCATTTGTCCTTTTTTTTATCTTTTTACATTTCTCTTCCTCCTAAATTCTTGTGTGCTCTCATCAAATTTCACATTTTGTTTTGGGACTTAAAAATAATACCTTCATGCTTGTTTTCTCACATATTCTAAGTATGAGGTAATCTTTTGCATTCAATCCTTCCACACACATCCAAACTCAAAAATAAATTTATACATCTAAAAATATTATACCAGGTGGAATTATTAATATTTCATCACCCAATAAGGAATACACCATAGTGTTATGGCCACATTATACATTTTTTGACTATTGGTATATCGGTTAGGCACCCAACACCCTTATTGCTACGGTGCGTGAAGTGTGGGTGTAGGCCCTTATATCAAGCCATGTACTAATATTCATAACATATTTGTGCCTCACATACCTTTAGGTATATCGAGGATGCCATCCTAAACATCCTAAAACCATCCTTAGATTTTCCATTTCTTAGGTTCCCTTTGAGCCTTTATTTTGCTTATTCACACTTTTCTAAATAAACAAGATAATTAACACTTTTCTACGTGATTTTTCTTGTCATAGTAATAATCAAAATAAGTCCTTATTACTTATTTCATGCCCATTCTTACAAAAAAGGAACACATAGCCTTCACCAACTCCTCTATTATGCAAGTTTCCTCACCACCAATCTTATATTAGTGAAAGTGCAACAAGAAAGCTAGCAACTCATAATATGGAGGGTTTAGGGTACCTCAAGATGGGATGAAAATGTGTGAGCGAGAAATGATGGATCCTTCTCCACGGTGAGTTAAATGACATGGAAATATGATAAAATAAACACGAAAAATGGATTAGTAGATAAATGGGAGGGTTTCCTAACAATGTCAGTCCCGAGAAGTAAAAACTTCCTAGCATGGATTTCAACCCTCTTTTTGATAAAATAAGAAAAAAATAGATATTGATAAATTGGATGTAGTAGAATCTAAACCAAACAGAAACTAAAATACTAGACATAAGATAGAAAATGCATATCTAATCTAAATGGATGCAAATTAAACCAAACCTGGATGGGTCGACGGCAACCCAAAACTATAGAGGTCCACTCGATAGTGACTGGGGTTGGATGAGAATAAAATTAAAAAAATTAGGTCTGCAAGTCCTCCTGTAGCTAGATCCTAACCTGAATTAGATCTGAGTTGAAAGAAGAAGATTGTATAACAAGATGGATCTAGATTTGATTGAAAGGATGTAAGAAAATTAGGTGAAATGATGATAAGTTCACTGAAGACAATTTGGGTTGATAGTGATCAGGTGGAATTAGTAGTGACTGGGGGCTAACAAAATAGATATGAGATGAAATTGAATGTAGAATGACAGGATAAAGGGGATAGATGAATGTGAGAACAAAAAAATGATGGAAAAAAATTCTAGATGATAGAAAAACTTATAAAATGAAGCCCGATTCGGCAATGACGAGATAGGATCAACAGGGACATGGGCTAATTAAATCTTGGAAAAAAATGGATGGGTTGAAATGAAGACCTAGAAATGGGAAATGAAGGCCTACAGATGATAATTCCCAATGAAAGTTGAACATGCACAATATCTGATGGTGATAGAAAAAAAATTGCAACAAAGGGGGCCCAAGCATGCAATCTTGAAGAAGATCTCCAAATATCTCAAGTTGAAGCTCAAGACTTGCAAAATAGTGATAACAACTATAAGGAAACACACAAGATGAAATAAATATCATAAGAAAACTAAGGTCCCCAAAATTACATCCTTGAGAAAGGGAGGGGTAAGGGTGATTTTATAGGGTCGATGAAAACCTACATGGCTCACCACTAATCATGGGGATCCATCTATTTAGGCAGTGGGAAGGTGGTGAGCTCGAGACAAGAATCCCATAAGAGGCAAGATTAGGGTTTTGTAGGATTAGGGTGAATTAGGGTTGCATAAAATGAGTAAATGGGTAGCTGGAGGGTATAAATTATTAATTAAATGCCATGGAGAGGTGAACTCATTAAATGATGGTCTAGAAAGGATAAAAAGAAGATTTACGATGAGGAAATGAACTAAATGAGGGTTTAGCATTAACTAAACATGATTAGGGATGATTAAGGAGAAAATAATGATAGGGATTAATGATGTTAGGAAATTAGTGTTTACTATTTTGTAATTATGTTAGGTTGTTATACATTGTTATAATAATATATATGACATGTTTATTGTTAGGCATATTGTTAGTGTGGTTATTGGAAGTTCTTGTATTTTAAGAACTATAGTATCCTATAAATTTGCATATCTGTAATGTAGTTTTTTGAATGAGCTTATTGATAATTATTTTGTTTATTTTATTGTGAAAACTAATCCAAATTCGTTGTAGCTCTTTCATCTGGTATCAAAGAAATCTAATCCAGCAATGTGATGGAAGTTTAATCAAATTCAAGGGGAATTGTATGGTTTCGTCCCCTATTTATGAGATCAACAAGCACCATTTTGACATATCTGTGTGCAAAATTTCCATAGTTATGTATTTGTTTGACTTCATGTAGTTTTTAAAGCATAGAATTTGAGAAGATTGATGTCTTTGTTGTCATCTTTATTGTGGAGGTGACTGATCTTTTTTTTTGTGTACTCTGATTTAAATATGCGAGTCATTTTTGTATAAATTTGATCCATGCATTTATCTTGAGAAATATTTCTACGAGTTCTTGATCATCGTGTGATCTCAGAATTATTTGCAAATACCTTACCTACCCATCTTTAAAGGAATTCGATTGGAATTCAATCATGTGTCAATTTTTCTCAGCTCTAATTTCCATCTATGGAATTCTTTTGCGTAGGGTTACAAATTAAGGCTCTAAGTTAGTGGATCAAAATTCAATGTTGAGCGGAAAAACTAAAATAAAAATAGCTCGCAGTAGATGATCACCTCTCTTTGACTCACAAATAAGTGTCTACCTTCATTTCACATGGATACTCTCTACGGTGACTCAAATTAAAAGAGCTTCACACTCACCCACCTTACAATAAAATAACATCTGTATTGGTGAGTTTATCCTCTCAGTAGATCCCTCCACACACATGTATTTACATTTGTGGTTTATTCCTTGCCAAACTAATGACTCTCCAAACCATCATTTAGATGTGTGAGAACACATAGGGTGAAATAATGTGTATGGGAAAGAACTGATGGTGACAGGTAATGTCACATGAAGTCTTTTTATAATTTTTTAAATAACTTTAAGTTTTTTTATTAGGTGATTTTAGGATATAAGTCAGTGGTAATTATTAGCACATGTCTTACCATTCAATAAATAATAAGTTATTTCCATTGTAGAGGTTTATTTTCCAATATAGAGTCTAGTTGAAGTCTCCTTTATCTCTAAATGTTTACATGTTGTTTGTTATTTTCAAAGTGTATGTTGCATCAAGAGTCAAAGTTAAAAATATTATAAAAATATAAAAAACAATTACCTTACAGACTTCATTGCAACCATTGAGCCCCATGATCACATCTAGATAAACTAGCAGCATGAAATTAGAGGTCGGAAGCAATGGAGGGTGGAGGATGATCAGCTCCTCTCGACAGTCACCAATGACAAGGCCACATTTTGGTATGGTGGCATCTTTTTTCAATTTGATTTGATTGCTTTTCAGTGCTCCTAGCTGTGTCAATAAATGGAAATTTCACATTGTGGGGGGAACATAACACCAATCTTCCGTTTCCATTTTACACCTAAAACGGATAAATTCAAGGGAAAATTCTAGTGGCATTGGCAGTTTCCTATGTTTTTTTGAGATCGAGTGGTAGTGATCGACAACAATGGCTACAATTAAGAACATTATGATTCTTATAGAATGTGATGTGTAATTTTTTCCAGATTTTATTTATTTCCTTCGAGTGGTGTGTGGTTTCATTTCATTTCTATGATTGAAAGATAGAGGATGTGCATTTTTGAATATGCGAACATTTGTATAGAAGGGAAGATGAACTAGAGTGATCCTCTGACTACATATATCATTTTACTGTCGTACTTCTAACATCGATCAGCCAGTGAAATCTAGCGTTCACTGGAAGTGAAATCAGGAACTTTGAATTCATGTATGTAGGTGAATCAGTGGAAGTGTGATCATTTGGTATGGGATTCACTATGGTGAAGAGGATTGGTCATGTGCAGCAAGATCTAGATAGTAAGATCCAAGTCAGCAATATGCATACTTAAAAGTATACGGAGGCATACAATTTTGTTTCCATTTCTTGAGATGTGGTTCTTGTTGATGCAAAATCACAGCACCCCTGGACACACATCAAGCTTCTAGGTTGATGTTCAGGCATCCAGTGTGATTGCACAACATGGAAACCTCTCTCCAAGCGTGGGACTTGTAAAATTGAGAGAGGAATCTCCAGAGAAGGCTGGTTCCTGCTCCTAAACTACCTGCCACAAGCTATTCCAGTGCAGGCAAGCTAATCTAATCCTAATCTAACCATGCCAAGGAGATAGAGAGAGAGAGAGAAACGAAAAAAACAGCAAAAGCCTACACTAAAACGGTGATACACCAGAGAAGGAGGATGTTGAACATCTATCAAAACTGCCATGGGAAAAAGAGAGGTGAGCCATTGGGAAGGATGGACAGAAGCATCACAAACCCAAGGATAGATTTCACACAGAAAATGTCCCAAAACTCCATGAACATAGCTCTGAACCTGCAATGAACATTCAAACATGCACAGACACCTGCAATGAAGAGAGGCAAGAAGAAGATAGGCAAAAATGAGAGAGGATGGATAGATGCATCACAGAACACGTTTTGTTGCTCCAGAAGTTTGCACAGAACATCATTCCATTAGTAAAAGGCAAAAACACCATTACAGAGCAAGGGAGGAGGTTCTAACTCCATTTTCAACCCTAGAGAAGAAAAGAAGGGAGGGTAGAGCAAAAAGAATGAACAACCCTTTTCCAATGAGCCAAATCTGGCTTTTTACATTGCATGGGTCGAGCCCAGGGGACAGAAACGTGAAAAAACGTGCAAGCCCCTCCCTCATTTACTGCAGATGCATTAAATCAGCATGGGGGATCTTTGTCAACCCATACCCTGTCACTTTGAGCAATTTTGAGGAGAATGTGACCCATTTTCATTAACTGGGCCACTAAAATGTCACTTCTGGCCGTGCAGAAGAAGAATGCGACCCATTAGCATTAAAACAGGTTGTTGAAAGGTCGCTTCTTGCCATTATCACACGTCAGCACCGTTTCTCCATTTTCTTTTTTCAGACTGCACCAAAACTCGAGATTGATCCTAGAATCATGTAGAGCATCTCACAAGCTTTCCGTTGATATATAGAACGTGGAAATCTGAGCTCTGGATCAAAAGATATGGCGATCTGAAGATTACAGGCAAAAATGGATTTGAAAAGCTTTTCCCGCGCTTCGCCACCTGGATGACACGTGTCATGTGTTGATTGGATGAAAAAATGTCTTCAGCCTGTCGGGTTCAGGATCCTCCTCTCCACTTGCATCGGGTTGGGAGGTGGCTCAACATATGTTTTCGCCCCATGCTTTTCCGACTTATTTCCCCGACTATGAAACCCGATTTCCTTTGTGCGTCGGGCTTTCCAACCCCTCCGAAACATTTCTTAGATGTCAGGTTTTGCGAGTCTTCCAACATGTTTCTTTGACCTATTTTCCCGACTTTGAAACCTGATTTGCCTTGTTTTCCCCGCCACCTGGGACACGTGGCATGCATTGATTGGTCGACAGGGGCGCGGGGTCTTCCTCTACTTTTAACTTTGGGCCCAAGACTTCTTCAAAATTTCTAAGTCCTCCCTGAATTCCACACTTCCCTACTCCATTGGACACATGCCCAATTCCTATTGGCTCGGGCCAGAGCTTCAAACCTTGCCCCTTTGACTTTTGGATTTTTCCTCTGAGACACGTGGCAATTTCTATATGGTTCTTGGGCCTGCCGGGTCTTCCGCGTACTTCGCGTCCATTCATCCCGGACGTCCCATTTTGATTTTGGACCCTTTGGGACAATTTCGGCCGATTCGGCCGGTTCGGGTATTTCTGGCCCGCTTGTCCCAATTTCTTTTGGGCTCCTTGTGCTGATTTCACGCGAACCGGCCGGTTCAGGCATTTCACGTCCATTTGTCCCACTCGTCCCGAACTGCCCCTCACAGTAGTTAGGCGATTTTCTCTTGGTCAAACTGGCATTTCGCGCCCACCGCGTACTTTTGGCACGCTTGTCCCAAATTCTTAGTGGGCCGACTGGACTCATTTCGGCCAGTTCGAGCGGTTCGCGTACCTTTGTCCCATTTGTCCCACCTTGTGCTGGACTAGGACTTGGCTGATTTTCAAAAATTTTCTTGGCCTGAACTACTTGCTTTCTGCAACCTTCTCCGCACTTTCTCAGAGCTTTCTCCTTTCAACTTCGACCAGGGGAGTTAGAAAAAAAATCTGAGGGGACCCTGGAAACATGAATTTTGGCCCCGAATCAATCAATTTTCCTGGGACCTGAGAATCTGATGCATGTTATCAAAATTTACCCAGGGGGGGTGAAATTTTGATAATAGTTTTGGCAACTCAACGGGGTCATCTGCCTGCTAGATGAAAAGACCAGTAGCCTGAAGCATCCATTGGGCATGGAGTCATGAGTTGTAACCTGCAAATGATCTGAACTTTGAAAATCTGCCCTCTGAGCCACTCGGAAACCCATTGAACCTGGAGTGTTCTCACCAAGATGCCACTGAAATGAACTGTGCAAGAGAAAAACCAGCAACACCAAAAACTATGTACAAAACTGAAAATCATACATGCCCCAAATGGAACATGCAGAGTGTGCACGAGCACTTCTTCTACTGAAAGCAAACCTAGCTACTCTACTCTAGTTGGAAGCAAAGGAAAGCTAAACAAACCCTACAACAGGTTGTGAGAAATAGCTTTCTTTCTTCAAAATTGGCAGCCATGCAATTGATTTGGCACTGATCATGGCTGTTTGGATGGATGGAAAATCAACAAGAAGCTGGTCTTCTATCCAAATCATCAAGGTATCAACTGAAAAATCCAATACCTCTTTTAGTTGCTCTGCATTTGGATTGGAGAGGTATGGCAACTGATCCATGGTACTTTGTAGCTCATCCTCATGCTCAGAAGCAAGCATGACTGGTTGTGGCTTCTCCTTTGGCTCCAATGAAGCCAAACACCTGATTGGGCAAGGTATGGTCCTTTGAGTATGCCCATTGCTGTGATTTTCAACTCCAAGAATGGAGTCTTCTTGTAGATCCTCCTGGATGGATGGTGTGGAAGAAAAGGTGAAAACCTTCTGTCCTTTCCCTTCCTCCGATGAAGAACATGGAAGATTTAAATCTTCCAATTTTGATTCCAAAGAGCTGCTGTAAGATGCAGGCTACTGCAAATGAAAGTTCTCCTTCATGGCAGCAGGCTCTGGTGTTTGGAATGTGGATGATGAAAGAGAGAATGGTGAAAACTCAATCGGCTCTTCTTCATCAAAACAGTCCTCCAAATCTGACAGGTAAACTGCCTCATTGTTGTCCTGCTGCTCGTATTCAACTTCCTCCATGGTGTCCTCTAGATCTGCAACTTGACCACCATGGTTTCCTTCATTCTCCGATATTGGGTTTGAGAGATCAAACTCCTCTTCAGCACTAGAACTTGAGAGAGATGAAGTAGAGAGAAGAACTGAAGGTTTTCCTATAGCCTGCTTTGTGCTCAAAGCCCTTGGATCTGCACTTTTCTCCTTCACAGCTAGATTATGCTCTTCTTCTTTTGGATTTGGAGCAGCTTCTCCTTCCTCCAATGTTTGAAGGCAATCTTGCTCTTGGTTGAACTCTTCCTCCAGCATGAAGTTTTCCAAGTCAAACTCTTCATTCTGCTGCTCTAGAGGGCAAGTTAGGGCTGCAAGATCTTCTTCAAAAAAAAAACAGTCCTAACCACCATTTGTTCAACCTTGGCCTCTAGCGTAGGATTAACCATCAAGGGAATCTTTGTTATCCCAAATTTGGCAGCCCAAACCTTCAAGCTGTCTGTCATTTCTTTTCTTTTTGGCTCTTCCTCTTGTTGTCCTTTATGACTGATTTTTTCATTTTCTTCTTCCCCACATGGAATTGGGGATGCAAGAGGAGGGGTAGGTTGAAACTCCACTGATTTGACAATTTTTTGTGGTGGTGGAGGTGAAACCTCTTGTTTCTTTGGAGGAGGGGGTATTTCTGTTAGCTCTTGTGGAGGGGATGACTGTTTGGAAGGAAAAAGGAAAGAAGAATCGAGATGTGGTGGAAGACTAGGGGATGGAGACATGGATTCAACACTTGGGACAGCAGATGGAGGGTTTAAAATTTACAGGTCCAGATGAGATGATGCTGCTTGAGTAATGGGAAGAGAGAAACCAGATGATGGTGTAGAACTTACCCATTGACAAGGTTGTTCAACACCAACTGTATAGGCCTCTATTTCTGCTATCCATTGTGCAAGTTGGGGCAGCATCTTTATCATGAAGTCCAGCTTCTCTTGAGGGCTGAAGTGTCTTGGAAAAGGGCCTCCCCATGGACAAGGAGTCCTGCATAACCAATTCTGAAAGCTCTCATTTGAGCTGTTGCTCTGGACTGCAGCATCCCCACCTCCATCTTTTTGATTTTCTCCAACAGACCAACATCTTGGATCTGATAGTCTTCGTTGTATGCACACCCTTGCTCTTGGAAAGCTCCATAGCCAAACTGACTTTGGCACTGCTGCTCATATGGGTATGCATACTGATCTTGAATATGCTCAAAATGCTGATATGGAGGATTTGTAAAACATGTTGGAAGTGGAAAATACTGCTGTTGTTGATGTGAATTCCATGATGGAAAATGAAGTCATGATTGCACAACTTCATGGAATGGAAAAGAATGAGGGGGATGGAAAGGAAGGATGGATGAAAAATGGATGGAAATGAATGGAAAGGAAGGTCTGCAACTTCAGAGATGGGTTGTTGACCAGATGGAGTCGCCAGATGTGTTTGCAAGTGCCTCCAAAGGCTGAAATCTTCACAGGAACACATCAACCTACAAAATATGGAGTCAAAGACCTCTAAGCTCCCACTTGGCGTGCCAAAACTGTTAGATGCAAAATCACAGCACCCCTGGACGCACATCAGGCTTCTAGGTTGATGTTCAGGCATCCAGTGTGATTGCACAACATGGAAACCTCTCTCCAAGCGTCGGACTTGTGAAACCGAGAGAGGAATCTCCAGAGAAGGCTGGTTCCTGCTCCTAAACTACCTGCCACAAGCTATTCTAGTGCAGGCAAGCTAATCTAATCCTAATCTAGCCATGCCAAGGAGACAGAGAGAGAGAGAGAAACGAAAAAACAGCAAAAGCCTACACTAAAACGGTGATACACCAGAGAAGGAGGATGTTGAACATCTATCAAAACTGCCATGGGACAAAGAGAGGTGAGCCATTGGGAAGGATGGATAGAAGCATCACAAACCCAAGGATAGATTTCACACAGAAAATGTCCCAAAACTCCATGAACACAGCTCCGAACCTGCAATGAACATTCAAACATGCACAGACACCTGCAATGAAGAGAGGCAAGAAGAAGACAGGTAAAAAACGAGAGAGGATGGACAGATGCATCACAGAACACGTTTTGTTGCTCCAGAAGTTTGCACAGAACATCATTCCATTAGTAAAAGGCAAAAACGCCATTACAGAGCAAGGGAGGAGGTTCTAACTCCATTTTCAACCCTAGAGAAGAAAATAAGGGAGGGCAGAGTAGAAAGAATGAACAACCCTTTTCCAATGAGCCAAATCTGGCTTTTTACATTGCATGGGTCGAGCCCAGGGGACAGAAATGTGAAAAAACGTGCAAGCCCCTCCCTCATTTACTGCAGATGCATTAAATCAGCATGGGGGATCTTTGTTAACCCATACCCTGTCACTTTGAGCGATTTTGAGGAGAATGCGACCCATTTGCATTAACTGGGCCACTAAAATGTCACTTCTGGCCGGTGCAGAAGAAGAATGCGACCCATTAGCATTAAAACAGGTTGTTGAAAGGTTGCTTCTTGCCATTATCACACGTCAGTGCCGTTTCTCCATTTTCTTTCTTCAGACTGTACCAAAACTCAAGATTGATCCCAGAATCATGTAGAGCATCTCACAAGCTTTTCGTTGATATATAGAACGTGGAAATTTGAGCTCTGGATCAAAAGATATGGCGATCTGAAGATTACAGGCAAAAATGGATTTGAAAAGCTTTTCCCGTGCTTCGCCACCTGGATGACACGTGTCATGTGTTGATTGGATGAAAAAAATGTCTTCAGCCTGTCGGGTTCGGGATCCTCCTCTCCACTTGCATCAGGTTGGGAGGTGGCTCAACATATGTTTTCGCCCCATGCTTTTCCGACATGTTTCCCCGATTATGAAACCCGATTTCCTTTGTGCGTCGGGCTTTCCAACCCCTCCGACACATTTCTTAGATGTCGGGTTTTGCGAGTCTTCCGACATGTTTCTTTGACCTATTTTCCCGACTTTGAAACCCGATTTGCCTTGTTTTCCCCCGCCACCTGGGACACGTGGCATGCATTGATTGGTCGACAGGGCCGCGGGGTCTTCCTCTACTTTTAACTTTGGGCCCAAGACTTCTTCAAAATTTCTAAGTCCTCCCCGAGCATTCCCCACTTCCCTGCTCCATTGGACACGTGCCCAATTCCTATTGGCTCGGGCCAGTGCTTCAAACCTTGCCCCTTTGACTTTTGGATTTTTCCTCTGAGACACGTGGCAATTTCTATATGGTTCTCGGGCCTGTCGGGTCTTCCGCGTACTTCGCGTCCATTCGTCCCGGACGTCCCATTTTGATTTTGGACCCTTTGGGACAATTTCGGCCGATTCGGCCGGTTCGAGTATTTCTAGCCCGCTTGTCCCAATTGCTTTTGGGCTCCTTGTGCTGATTTCGCGCGAACCGGCTGGTTCGGGCATTTCGCGTCCATTTGTCCCACTCGTCCCGAACTGCCCCTCACAGTAGTTAGTCGATTTTCTCTCGGTCAAACCGGCATTTCGCGCCCGCCGCGTACTTTTGGCACGCTTGTCCCAAATGCTTAGTGGGCCGACTGGACTCATTTCGGCCGGTTCGGGCGGTTCGCGTACCTTTGTCCCATTTGTCCCACCTTGTGCTGGACTAGGACTTGGCCGATTTTCACAAATTTTCCTGGCCCGAACTACTTGCTTTCTGCAACCTTCTCCGCACTTTCTCAGAGCTTTCTCCTTTCAACTTCGACCAGGGGAGTTAGAAAAAAAATCTGAGGGGACCCTGGAAACATGAATTTTGGCCCCGAATCAATCAATTTTCCTGGGACCTGAGAATCTGATGCATGTTATCGAAATTTACCCAGGGGGGGGTGAAATTTTGATAACAGTTCTTCCCATGTAAACACTAAGGGGAGAATGTTAGAATATTAGTGTTTACTATTTCGTAATTATGTTAGGTTTTTATACATTTTTATAACAATATATATGGCATGTTTATTGTTGATGCATATTGGTAGTGTGGCTATTGGGAGTTCCTATATTTTAGGAACTATAATATCTTATAAATTTGTATATCTCTAATGTAGTTTTTTGAATGAGTTTATTGAATATTATTGATAAAAAAAAATTGTTCAAACTAATCCAAGTTTGTTGCATCTCTTTTAAATGATAGGTGGGATAAATTGAATTTAGGAGTGAAGAAGGAAATTTGAAAGGGAAAAGAGATGTGTATGTAGGAAGATGACGAAGAGCAAACACGGGGTGAGGGTAGAGATACCAAAAATTGGTTTCTACATTTACCCCTTTTTTTCTGAGTGGTTTACGTTGGGCAAGCCACGAGAAAAAAAAAAACAAGAATAGATGAACATATGATTGATGAGGTGCTCCCCCTCAAACTAGGGGTCGACAACATGAAGGGAAGTCGATCACGAGTTTGAAAGAGATAGATGAAGACAGGATGGAAAGGATGATAAAATAAGATTAGGGGATAATATGTCGTAGATGAGGATAAAAAACTAAAAAGGTAAATAAAAATATAGCGGTGATTTTGGAACCACTTCATTAGGGAAAAAATTATGACATCAATGGAGATGACAGCAATGTCCTACGGACCTGTGAGTTAGCAAAAAATATTGTTGGATAGAGGGAATCCAAATGGAATCTTCTCAAATGAATGTGCAAGAAGTGGGATTAATGGGTCAAAGGAGGACATCAAATATGTGCAAACAAATGTGAAAATGGTCGAGACAAAGGTCACGACAAAAAATGATAGGGTGGCCAAAATATGTGTCCACGGTGGGATGTAAAAGAGATAAAATAATGGTTCACTAAGAAGGAACACGAAGATGGTAAAGATGACAAGAGGATGAAGGATAAAGTAATGGTTCCCCAAGAGGGAACATCAGGATGGCTACAAAGGCAAGGATGCTACAAAATGTGAGAGGAGACATAAAAAATCCTAGATGGGACACAATAATGATATGAAGACCACATAAGACAAGAGTGGAAGAAAACATAATTCGAAAGGAAGGATTGATTGAAGAGAACTAGGAGGATCAATGATAAAAAAAGGTAATGTCAGGTCAAAAACAACTGGGAAGGGTCAGCAACGACCTAAGATGAAGCGACGACGACCCAAGGGGGATGATATCAACCGAGGTTGATGGGCTATATAAGCCCCTAGGTCAACTGAAAAAGATCATTTACACCCTACAAAGTGATGATCGAGATATTTGAGCTAAAAATATATTTGATATTGTGAGGGAGATGGAGGTCGGAGGAGTGTCAAGGAAGTGCTTAAACCCTAGCTTGTTTTAAAGCATTTTTTGTGTTATTTTGTTTAAATTTTTACATTTTTTGAAATTTATTAGATCAGCGCAAGGGGGAGGTCGGCAGTGACTAGGTATGGTCGTCGTCGACCCGGCCTAAAAGGGCATCGACCCAATCTTGGAGGCATCGTCCCAACCTAGGTCAGCGTCGACCAAGGGTAGAATAGTGGATTTAGATTTTTTATGAGACAAATGTAATGCTTACATGTTTGATTGGTTTTGCAAGCCCGAGAGACCTTATATCTATGAGATATAATGCCAACACTATATGACCAGATTAGAGATTTTATCGATGTTGGGTGGGACCACTTGGCTACAGTCAGATTGGATGGATTATGTCACTACCATCTAATTGCATGAGACGTGGGACTTATGATTTCATTGGTGGACAAATGGGATGTGCATACAAGCACATTTTGGTTCAAGATGGGTGAGATGACTCTCACTCTTGAGGATTTATACCTCACCCTGAGGCTTCCTATATAGGGTGATCAAATAAAACCCATTTCAATGGATATTATATTGGGGGGTCCTTACATGATTGTTTGGAGCCAACGCCCCAAAAAATTATCTTTTCATCTAGGGCATTCCACATTGAGACCTGGTAGGAACGAGTGGTGGCTAGGATTCAATTAGTATGCCTAATGATGATGGTGATTTCGGTTTATGCACTACTAGACTCAGGAGGTGCTAAGTTCGTATGGACGTTGGCAGGTGTGCTCACAAATATTGTTGATCACAATATCATATTTTCTTTTGGGACAAAATTTTAAGCACAAATATATCCTAAGTTATCCATGTATATTGAGAGGAGGATCAGATTAGATGTAGGGTTCATGCTCCATTGTTGGGATTATTAACATATAGTAGTGATTAGGCCACCAGGGCTACTGTGGATTATAAGAGATCACATTGAGTTGTCCATTTGGTTTTTGAGATGGTGAGCCAACCAGGATCATTGTGATAGGAGGGAGAGAGGATCAAAGTGGTATGTTGATAGATTAACAGAGCTTGATGTAGAGAAGGTGAGATGGCAACCATACCACAACTATCCTGCATGGCCTAGGGTGGATGTGGATTTGGTTGGGATATAGCTATGCATATTGGTACAGTGGCAGAGGCTCGAGATGGTATCGTTCATACAATTTTAAAGGGTTGTGGCGGCTATTTGGAGTAGACAAACAATACTGTAGGATCCTATAAAATATAGGATAGATGACTCCAAGAGAGATTTATCGAGCCCTAATATGGCTGACCTGTTAGAGGAGGTGAGGGCACCATAGGATGACGATGATGATGTAGGTGTTAGAGCTGAATTATTAGATTGGATGGCTACCACATGCGTAGTTTGAATGACAGCAAAGGGGGCAGATGGTGGTGATGAGGATGAGGATGAGGAGGTTCCAACAGAGGAGGATGTGGCACCTAGAGGTGAAGATGGTGATGATGGAGAGGCCATAGAGATAGAGCACTTAATTCTAGAGAGTGACCTAGCCTGCTTAGAGAGAGACACAACATGTTAAGAGGCCACATCCCTTTTCCTAGAGAGGTACCAAGCTATTCAATAGAGGGACACGTACAAGAGGCAACGAGAGGCCTATAGATCCAAATTTGGATATCTTGCTCCGATACTGGTGGCGAAGTAGAGGATTGGTGTGCCAGTAACATCACAAGGAACAGGACAAATGACACCTCCAAGGACTATGCCCTTGGATTTATATAGAGCATTGGAAGCTAAGACATGATACTATGAGTGTAAGTTGAGACATGATACTATGAGTGCATCATGACATCAAAAATTCCATGGACATAGAGATATGATGCATACATAACTAAGTAGTGAGGATCAGGTGGTGTGGCACGACTAGCTCCATCTGTGAGTATGGAGCACGTGGCGCAGCCACAGTGATATGCGAGACACAACGGAGATGATGAGGCCCAGAGATTTATTCATGTACCTACCTCAGGAGGGTAGTATTTAATACTCTCAGATGTAGAGTTTAGGGATTTTGATGATGTATTTGGATTCAGAAAGGACCCTTATTAGCTTGTGACTTGATGTATATATGTACTTAGATTGATGAGATATATATGATTTTGGTTGTGATTCATTATGTGTCATGCATTTTGATTTATGGTTGTGATGGTGCTCTGTTAGATTCAGATGTGATGTGATGATTATAATGGTGTGAATTACGATATTATGGATTTGATTATGATGACTATTGATTAAATGTAGATGATTGATTATGATTATGGATTTGATGATGATAATTATATGTAGATGGTTATGAATTTTGGATTAGATGATTGATTTTGTATTAGATGTAGATGATTATGATGATATGGTTTTGATTATATGGATTAGATATAGATGATGTTAGATATGAATGTGATGCATTAGGATGGCTATATTATTAGTATGGATAGATGGAAATTAGAATTAAAATGTGATAATGAATGTGATGTGATTTATTGTGATGGATACATGCTTTGGAATGAATAGATAGTTTTTAGACATGATGAAATAAAGAATAAACAATGTGATGGAAAAGTATAAATGATATAGATGATTAATGGCTTACTTAAAATATGAAGAATATAATATTGCGACAGTGAAAAATGGTGACCAAATAAAAATGAAACTCAATGATAGGAAAGATTACACGATGAAACAAATCTCATATTGGAGGTAAACAAGAAATGGAGCCAATCAAGGCAATGCACTTGTAGCCAATAGCAAGTGTTAACACATAACCATTAATAGTTATTTATCCCAAGGATAACAAGGGAAAACATGGAAAAATCATCTTGTAAACCTATTTTTGACATGACACAAGGGGTTTGGATGACACTCATACATGGGAAAATAGGTTCTTCTTAGGTGAGTGTTCCTAGGTCTATGTCCCAACTCTGACCAATATGATACAAACTGATCAATGTGGGAATTTTTATATGGATTAGAAAGTTCATTTATGTGAGAATATTTCTTAGGATGTTTTCTTTTAAACTTTATGCTTTTTATTTTGAGTATATATAAAGTTGATAAATGTGGGAAGCCTTCACTACCATGATACAAGATGGTAGCCATCCTTTGAGGGAGTGGTCTACATTAAGTTTTATCTTTTTTATTTTGGATTTGGATTTTTCTTTTATAAATGGCAAGATAAGATATGCATGATAGTTATCCTTTGAGGGAGCAACCTATTTTACTTTGATATTTTTACTTTTATGAACTTTCCTTCGAGGGAGTAGTTAATTTTTTTGGATATTACATCTTTTTAGATTAGCATATGGGATTATAACTTTTTATAGAATAGCTAAGATAGCTAGGTAGTCCACTTAGGAGGGGATCATGAGTATACGAGTGACACTTGTAGGCCCTTTGTGTGGTTCCAATAGGTAAATAGAAGGGTAGTGGATGTAATGATCATACATTTATCATCTAGAAGGGAGAACGTTTCCTTAATGAAAATGCTATGGAAAGAGATGTGATGCCCATATTCAAGGTCATAGATAGGAAAGTGACAGTAGACCACATAGTTCCAAATCATTATGATGAAAGATGGAAATGATTGATGATGGATGGATGACCACTAAGATGAATAAGTTCTCATTGGTAGGTATGTTAACAATAGAATGGTTACAAATGTAATGCGTTAAAAGGTTTCGTTTCCAATTTACCATCAAGGGAATCCAAATGATAGGCCTCAGACCCATACTTATGTGTGATAATATAAGGTCTAATCCAGTTAGGAGAAAAAAAATTGTGTTGAATCCTTTCTAGAGTAGTGATGTTCTGATTCTCTTTAAAGACAAGACCACTTATTTTAAAGTCACATTATTTCAGGTGTTTTTTATAAGTTGTTTTATGTTATCTTGATATACATGATGATGTTCAAGAGTGAGAAGCAAAGTTTATCTAACAACTCAAGTTGTGCTAGGGGATCTTAGCGATAATCTTCATCAAAGAAAATTTCATGAAGAGATGCGTAAATAAGGGGATTTGGACTTCAAGAGGAAGAACGACATCGGAGCCATATACCAAAGAGAAAGGAATAGCACCCATATAGGTGTAGATGCTAGTATTAAAACCCTAAAGAGTGACAGGGATGTGAAGATTCCAATTATGACCTAATTTATCAATAGTCTTGGTAAGAATATTGTGAAGAGTTTTGTTAGTGGCTTTGGCTTAACCGTTAGCTAGGGGATAGGTATGGAAAAAAAATTAGCTTGATGTTGAATTACTAGTAAATATTTTTGAGTTCTTTGTTTTTGAAGTACATTCCATTGTTCATGATGATTTTATGAGGGTTCAATGAAGCAACAAATGATATGCTGATAAATATAATTAGCGATTTGATTGACTTTAGTTAATGTGAGTGGAATGGATTCCACCTATTTGGTGATGTATTCAGTAGCATTGATTATAGTATGATGGCATTAGGAAGAACATGAATTGATAATACCAATAAGGTCAAGCCCCACTATAATAAAGGCCGACTATAAGGCCTGACTAGGAATGTAGATTATATTAGAATGATGTTGACATTTGACACATTTCTTAACGTATTCACAATAGGTCATGATTAAGAGAGGGCCAATAATAACCCATGCAAAGGACATTCTTGGAGATATCCAAACCGCTAAATGGCCACCATAGATGCCATCCTAAACTTCTCTGATAGCTTTAGTGGATTTGTGAGATTTAGGGAAATGAATCAAGATGCCATCGAAGCCACACTTGTAGAGGATTCCGCTAATGATGGCATAATGGTTATAACATTGAATAAAATACCTTGTACCATTTTTAGATAAGTCAAAGGGGGATCTTGGATTGAGAAATATAGTCAAAAATTTGAGAATACCAAAGATTGTGAGGATTAGTGTCAACTTGATCTACACAAGGAAGCTCATGAACATGATATGGTTTATGAAGACATTAAACAATGAACGAGATCTTAGATTCTTTAGTTTTCCATGGGATGAGGGATGTTGATTAAGCTAAAATGTTAATTTTATATGCCTAATATGAATGCAAGATTACAATAAATAAATAAATAATGAAGTACTGAAATAGATCTAAGTAACTAAATAATAAGTAATGAAACCTTAATGTGAAAAGAGAGGGTAAATATTCTTATCTGATTCATAGAGTTATGGAAAGTGCGCAAAGTTGAAAAAAGGAAAATGTGAAGCTCTAACCATCATACTAGAGCACAAAAACATATAGATCTAGAGGTACATGTTGGACTGGGGTGCCTAGAGAGGGATAGGGGCGCCCGTGGGTGCCCTAGACCTATTTCTAGGTGCCTGGGTCTATTGAAATGCTCAAAAACATATATTATAGGTGTCACAAGATGTTAACCGATGTTCAAAATTTATCACTATGGATTCATACAATGATTTTTGGAGTCATCGGAAACCTGCAATGAAGAATGGACCTACAAAACCCTTAAATAGACATCAAATCCTAAAAAAGAAAGATGTAGAATGAGGGTTCAAACTATCCTCAGCTAAAACAATAGTGGAATTACAACTAAGTACCGCACTACATCTAAAATCCAATGTATTTATGTGTGCGTGTGTGTGGAATTGTGCCCTAGGTTGCTCTTGTGCATGTCACACTTGGAATAGAGAGAAAGTATCTAGATGTGGAATGTAGTAAATGTGTGCATGGAATAGAATGAACTTCCCTCCTATGAGTGTGATGTAAAAAACCATACTTTATGTCCCTTGTGATGGAGCTATATTAATGTAATTTATTTTTTTGATGCCTTGATGGATGCATCCTTAGGTGGTGATAGATAGTGCTTAGTATTTGGTCTCTTATTATGATCACGTAACTTTATATTTATATTATTCCCTTCCTTGAATTTCATAATTAACCTTGAAAAGGATAACTAACAAAAATATAAGATGCTCAAATGGCTAGAAAGGACCCAAAAAGTGAGAGTAAAGTATAAAGGGGACATGAGTGCCTAGATGGGACGAGGATGCCTGGTGCTAGCATCCTGGTTGGGCACTAGTGTCCAAGATGACAAATTTCAAAGTGTAAAAAGGAATACTAAGCAAGTAAGGGTGTAATACTAAAAGTATTGAAATGTGGCCAAATACATGGGTTAGTTAGTACTTTCTTTATTTAGGAATCATATGAAAAGTAGTATGTGTTGAGACTAGATAATTACCCAAAGTGCGTGATTTTGTGTCTACATTTTCTCACACTTTATGTTGGTGAGTGGAAATCTTAGTAACATAAAGTAGATAAATATTTTTACCTGATAACCATGTAGATCGATCATGAAAGCATGTCAAGGGACTAGACAAAAGCATGGAGTAATAAAAATGTTAAACATGGATGCTAAAGATGAGAAAGTTTAAAAAGTGGTGATGAAAATGAACCTAGGCCAAAAACATATGTGTAGATGTCACAATGTACCTATTCTTGATGTCGATGTGTGTGATGTTGTTGGTGTCATTGACTACCACTTCCCATACATATGGAACTGCAAAATAGAATCTAAAAAGTAGTAAAATACGCATGTATATGATCGAAATATGTAAAAATTGTGTAAGGAAAATATGTAAAAATATTGAAAGTGTGAAAAAGGAACATGTTCACCTAATCTATGATGATAAAATCGGTGTAGAAAGGATCTTATAGATGATGTCGATGCATGATTTTTTTAGGTGATCTCATGCTAGTCAAATGGAAGAAGTGTAGGGAGAAATATCTGGTATTATCCTCCAACCTTTAACTACTTCCCATAGTAAAACACCACTGAATATGGTGTGCATGTGTGAAGGATTGTATTTCTTGTAAAATATGTTGTGTATGGAGTTTTGTAGACTGTGTTGAACTACTAATCACTGTGTAATTTCCCCCTGGTCTCAGGTATCCAAGAAAGGCTGTTATATTACCCCCTATTTTCAGGAATCTAGGAAAGCATGTTGTGTTAAGGACCTAAGTTTTATTATGATCCCTTTCTAAAACTGAAATTTGTGTTATACTGGTACTATGATATGTATAACGATCTATGTGGTGACTGATTCACCCAAATGATGTCCCCCTCATTTATGGTTCATGCAACATCGTTGAAGGAGTATGTGGCCCAAAAGAGGAATGACCACTATGTTATAATTGTGCCTTGCAGGGGAAAAGGGATGTGTTTGGTAAAAACAAAGGTACATGCAAAAAAGTGTCTAGGAAAAAATGTATTAATATAATCAAAGACAAACACTCATGTAAATAATGAAATGTGATCTACATAGACAATGTATAAGCTAAGACATAAGCACAAGATAATGTAGACTGTGAAAAGTGGGCTGTAAATAAGGAACGTCACTCATGATGTCATAAGACAATCAAATCCATAGTGGCCACAAGTAATCAGAGAATAAGCAAGACATAGGGAAAATCCCACAAACAATGACAGAAAAATCAAACAATGTGTCAGACAATTATGGAAGAAATTAGTCCTAAAACAATGTTGCACATGAAACACCGGTTATCATGTTAGAAATATAAACGTATTCCAAAGTGTGTATAATTTGATAATGTAAAGTTGTAAGTAAAAAATTAAACAATAGCACCTGTAGTGTATGAAAATGGATTTCCTTAGAAGCCTCTGTGGAACTAGTAATTGGTACTACGCCAAACATCTCTACTACATGTAATGGGACCTATAAAATATGCGATCACAACTAGAAAGGAAATTTAACGTGCATGTATGTATAATAAAGATAAGGACATACAATAAATCTATCTTACATGTGTAATAAAGTGAACATGTAAAATCATGAGTAAGCAAGAGTAAATGTGACCAAGATATGCATTATGTTTTGGATCAGAAGGAATGGAATGCAATATGAATGATAGGAGCAGCATTCCCCCTGAGTGGATGTGTATGTATGAAATGAGGTTCATTTTCTTATGTCCCCTCAGTAGTTAAGAATGAATCATAAACAAGAGTGTGTCATTGGGAAATGGATTGAGTGATGTGTTGTCGTGTGTTAGAAAGAGTTGATAAATAGTGATGGTTTTGGAATGGTAATGCATTGATAATATTGCATGTGACATAGGTATGATGTGTTATAATGAGGTAATAAAATGTGTGATGATTTATCCTAAAGCATATATCACTAGGTGAGTGAATAAGGCACAAAAATAAGTGATGATTCAACACAAATTGTATATCACAAGATGATGTGAATAACATGCAAAAAGAAGTGATGATTTAGCACAATAGCATATATCATGAGATGAGTAAATAAAGTACTAGCTAAGAATGTCACATGATAAGTATAATGAATGATTGAACTTGTGAGTGTGATGAGGTCCATTTGGGATATAGACCCTCTGTAGTCAAGTATCGACCGAAGACTAGAATGTGTCATAGGGTATTGAGTGCAATGTGTAGAGGATGATGAGTAAAATGTACAAGATGTATAGTAGATATAGTGATGAGAAAAATGTCATAGGTGTGTGATTCCTAAAGCATGTAATGTGTAATGTGGAATGTATAGTGTGAAATGTAAGAGGTTTATATGATTTAAATGTAGAATCAAAAAACACATGTGATGTGAAAATGTGTTGTGTAGAATATGTACGATGTATATGGTGTTATAAAGTAGAAAGTTTGGAGGATGCAAAATAGATGAACAATTGTATATATAAAAAAATTGTATGATGTGTGAAGATAACTAATATGTATTGTATACATTGTAGTGTTTGAGATTCATGTGTATAATATGCCCTCAACATTCAAGTGTGAACTGAAGTGCAAGAGTGGGTCATCAGGTAGTGAAAATTATAGTGTGTGTGAAGATGTGTATGTGAAATTTTAGGTGTGGAATGATTTGAATATAAAAACATGTGTTGAAGCTAGGGGGAGAAATAAGTGTAATTGTGTTTGATTAATGAACTATAAACTAAAAGTAAAATATGGAGGTCCTCTACACAATGCTTACAGTGATGAAGACATGTGACCATGCTCTAAGAGTGGTGGTATATGAGATAGACACAGTTCATGTGAGTGAAGTCTATATTGTATGTGAAATATGAGTATAATGGGGGTGCCTCGATGTAACAAAATTTATAGGTGATGGAGACCTATGTGGAATGAAACGAGGTTGCAGAGTACGCCTGGATGTAGGAACCTTCCTAGTGATGGACATAGACTGATGTATTGGACTAGCAGAGTGATGAGACCATGTAGGTTGTATGTAAGCAGGTGAATTAGGAGCAGATTTTGTTTTATGTTCTAGATAATGTTGGGGGTACTAGATAGACTAGGTGTTGCATTGGCAACTGCTAGAGGAGATGACAACCATGGAGTAGATGGAGGCACACCATTAAATAGAAATGACTTGATTGTTATGAATTAATTTTAGATGCAAATGATTCATATAGAGGATGGATTGAGATCTATGAATCCAATTGAGTCGTAAGATCATGTCACACCTATCGACCGCTTATCTCAAAAGGAAGGGCACCAACATAGTAAAAGGATCGATCGTAATGTGAAGCTTGAAAACACCATATGAATTGTTCATTAGATATGAAATTTTTGAAAGTGGATAGATAATAGCATAAAGAAGTGGAATAGAACACATGCTTATGGGCCATGACTGATCAATCTTGGTGTTATTGATTGAGATAGATCCTATAGAGACATTAATGTGTAAGTGATTCGAAGAAAATTCCGCATGGTAATCATGGTCGGAGAAAAAAATGATTGGAGGACACATCTTCGTATTAGAAACTAATAAATCAAGATCCCCCAATGTAGGAGGAGGCACTACATGATATGTATGATTTACCAAGGAATCAACCACTTTATTGGCATGTTTTGGAAGCGAGTTGTTGAAGATATTGAGCTTATGATTTTCATTGATAGGTGCAGAAGTTGTAGGCTCTAGAAGCTTAGTTTTATTATCATTGATCATATCTTGAATGATATTGTGGAGTTTGAAACAAATATCTGTAGAATATCCTACGCATTGATGATAGTCACAATGGAAGTTTTCATTATAATTACAACCTTTTAGACGAGATGGATCTAATTAGAGAAGAGGAGGAAGTGTGATGAGATTACTTTTGATAAGTTGTGGAAATAAAACATGTGAAAGCATGGTTAGCTTCATGTATGTATGTCGAGGAGGTTATGATTGAAGTTCCTTAGTGGTGGTTACCATGTTGATGGTGATTTTTGTGTCAATTATTTTGGCTGCAAATGGTTTGAATGTTGAATTATTTTGAAAATGCATAGAATAATAAGCTTTCTCTTGATATTTGAGCTTGCCTATAGCTAATATCTTGGATTCATGGAGCTTAAAATCATGGCATAGTTAATCAATTGAAGGAGATATCTCAAAGAGAAAACTCTCCTAAAGAGGTTATAATAGACTCTGAATGAATAAATACTGAAGCTCAAAGTTCTCAAGAATGTTTGACATCATAGCTAAGTTATTTTTGTATCATAGAATGTAATATGTTAAATTTTCATTAGATCCTTGTTTAAGTTGTGCAGGTTGAGCATAGGAAATCTTAGAGTCGATTTTGATATAAAAGTAAGTGAGGAAATAATTAGACAGATGCATGAAATATGCTACCGGGTGAATAGGTAGGTCATAAAATCAATTCATGGAACAATCGTGGAGACTATGGGGAAGATTTTAGCTAGAATAATATGATCATCCACAAAATATAGACAAGCAACATGGAATGTTCGAAGATGATCTTGTGGGTCATTGTGGCCATACAAAATGGGAAACTTGGGGCGATAAAATTAGGATTAATCAAGTAAGCTAAGATAGAGGGTGAAAATGGAATGTGTAATAATAAAGTGGAATCTAAATATGGAGATACATGAGAAGTAGCCTGTTATAATTGACGAATTTGTGCTTGGAGGTCTTGATAAAGGGAGGATATGTCTTGAGTTTCCAACAGAAGAAACTTGCCACGTGTGAGAGACAAGAGGTGGATTGAAGTGGTTAGTGGGGGTAGGGATACAAATGGGGGCGGTAGAAATAGGTGGAAGAGTAGAAGTAGGTGGTTGAGTAGTGATGGAAGTGGTGATGGAAAAAGTAGCAACAAACTACGCTAGATTGGTGGCCTCCTCATGAGAAACATGTAACAGGAAGTCTAGATCTTAGGGATGCTAAATGGTATGATCATTAATGTATTTGAGATGGTCTTTAGTAAATTCTTCATAATATTGAGCCATAGTAATGAGAGTATAAGATTTGTAAATGGAAGGTGTAGTTGAAGGTCGGGTTCACCAAAATGATTAAGCTAAAATGTAAATTTTATCTGCCTAATTTGAATGCAAGATTGCAGTAAATAAATAAATAATGAAGTATTGAAATAAATCTAAGAAAATAATAAGTAATGAAACCCTAATGTGCAAAGAGATGGTAAATAGTATTATCTAATTTGTAGAGTTCTGGAAAGTGCACAGAGCTGGAAAACTAGAAAATTTGAAGCTCTGATCATTGCACTAGAGCACCGAAAAATGTAGATCTAGAAGTACATGATGGACTAGGGTTCCTGGAGAGTAACAAGGGATCCCGTGGGCACCCTAGACCTTTTTCTGGGCACCTGGGTCTGCGGAAATTCTTAGAAACTTGAATTATCAGGATCACAAGATATTCACTGATGTTCACCTTTTGTCACTACGGATTCACACAATGAATCACTGGAGTCATCGAAAATCTATAGTGAAGAATAGACTTACAAAACCCTCAAATAGAAATCAAATCCCAAAACAAATATTCAAAATGAGGGGTCAGATTATTCTCAGCTGTAACACCTTGGACAAACTGTTATATTTCTCTTTTGCATTACAAGAGTTGGCATGTGATTTTCATGAGGTGTGTTTCCTTGATTGTTGAAAATCATGCTTGTTATGGATAAATCATTTCTACTCTTGGATTCATTAGACTGAAATGTTATGGCTTGCAAGAATCCACTTTCACTTCTTATTGATAAGTTGCAATCTGGTTTTGAGAGTTACAAACTTATCTCATGTAATGACTCATCCTTGGATCAATTTCAGTGATCCAAGGAATGTTTTAAATCTTCTTAATTAGACTAAATGGTAAATTGACATTCATTGGTTGAGAGACATAGCAGACTAAACCTTGTATGTTACAATTTCTTTGGGCTTGAGTGATCGTGTCTTCATTCGGTTGTATGTTTGTGCTTGGGTCTTTGGGATTGACCTCTACAGGACATTATTGGCGTAAATAAAAATAGTCTACTTCATGACTTTTAAGGGGGATCAGTACCCTAAAACTAAAGGACTACCCTAACAGTATCCTAAACTAGGTAAGAGTGCCTACTTCCTAGCTACGTCTATCTAATTGGGTTGTAATTTAACCTAAGCTTCTTATTCTATTGTGTTGGGGGTGACCTAACCTAAGTTCTTATGCTAAATGAATATGGGAAGGGGAGATAACTATAGTAATATTGTACTATATTAACCTAATGCCTAATACTATATGGAAGTGAATTAAATCTAACCTAAAGTAGGTATTACCTATGACAATGTTTTAAGACCTAAGTTGATTAATAGTTAGAATAACCTAAGCTTTGGAAAATCTATCCTAAATTAATTAAAAAGGGGCCTTGGATTGCAGGGCACTATGTCGACGGTTCCAATGGATTTTATTTGATTTGATTGGGTGTTAATGCAAGGAGGTACTACCAGTTTTGGCAAGGGTTAGTTAACTTTAGTGGGGCTTACATGGAGGCTTCACTAAGTATGGAATTACATGTTGATTTGGAATTGGTATCAACCAATTTTGAGAGGTGGTGGCAAGAAGATAGAAGCGGGAGAATTGGGAGTTATGGCATTAATGGATCTCAGTTTTTGTGTGCAAACCGTCTTGGAAACAAGGGAGGTGGATTTATAGGAGGTTGTTTGGTTTTGCATTCCTTGCGAATTTTTCTCTGCATGAAGCTATCTGGTTGTTTGAACTAGCAAGTTCGACTTCTTCTTATTCTTGGCTATTTTTGGTTTCTTTGGTCTATTTTCGATCAAGGGAATGTATAAGAGGCATTGGAAGAAAATTTGTTTAGTTGTTGATTTGTCGTGGAGAAGAAAAAGGGTTGGAAGCTCGGCTGGAAGTCTCCTTCGAATTGGCAAAGGCACTATTAGGCATGATAGGATCTACCCATTAAGATTTCTTGATTTCTTCTAAATGAATCATTAAAACAACTCTACTCTCATGAGATAATTGTTTGCTTGATTTTTCTGGTTATTTACTGTCATGTTTTTATGAATCTCTATGGTTTTTGGAATGTAAATCCATTGCTGGTAATGATAGTTTTTGGGTAACTTTTTTTGTGCTAATTTTATGGTGGCATACATGCAAAACCTGTATGGGAAGCTTTGTAGTTCATTATAAAACTTGTATGCAAGATTGGTGTTGTTTTGAACTGGCATTAGTTACTTTTTATGGTTCTGAACCTTTATTTGAGTCTTATGTTTCATTCGTAACTATTATTTGGAGCCTGTGTTTCATCTAAACTAGTGTGGGAGCTTCGTGATTCGTTATGTGCTCATATTTGAACTTCGTTTTATTTCTAATCCATTATTAGAGATTTGTGTAGTTTAGAAATTTTGTTGAAACTCCGTGATCAACATTGTACTCGTGTCCAATACTTGTGTGGTTCAAACTTGTAGTCGAATTGACGAGTTTTGTTATGTACATGTACTCTAAGCTGGAAGTTTTATTCTTATTTAAGGATTTGAAAATGCGTGAACTCGTATTAGAGAATTAGAGTTTTGTTCTGAGCTTGTATTTAGGGCTTTGTATTTCGTTATAAGCTTGTATTTGAACTTGTGTTTGTCTGAGTCGGTATTAGAGCCTTGTGAAGTTCTGAACTTTTGTTTGAAGTTCATGCTTGACACTGTACTGGTAGTCCAATCGTGCGTGTTTTGAAATTTTGTTGGAATTGACATGTTTGATTCTATACTTGTATTATGAGCTGGAGTTTTTTTGGTATTAAGGATTTGAAAAGCTTTAAGGAATGTCTGTCCAAAAGGGTCTTGAGAAATTTGTTTTGTGTAGAAGTAGACCTGGTAATCTCTTTTGAGATCTTATTTTTGTATCTTCTTGTTGGACCAATTGTGGTACTTCTGTCTTTTAGACTATACTGCCTTCTTTGAACTTGATAGAGCGTGTGAATAAGAAGTGTATCATATTCTTCTCTGGCCTGAGTGAACCCGTGTCCTGTTGAAGGCTTGATTGTCTTTTTAGAAGGATTAAAGGACTGGAATTATATCTTGTTATGGTTATTGATGATTTATAGTCTGTTTGGAATAAGTCGTTAATAGTTTTAGAGGCTTCTGGAAATGCGGTATTTACTCTCCTTCTTGTTATTGATGTTGAAACAAATACTTTCGTTGTCATTATATTTTAACTGGAACTCAAGAGTCTTGTGGTGATTTTGTTTCAATCAAGTTGGAAGTAATTTTGGGATAGTACTTGTCTTAAACGTATTATTTAGTTTTCTTACTCTCTTCTGTTCTATTTAATTGATTTCTAGGTTTTATTAAAAATATGGATTAAGTACCTTAGTGTACTAAATTTTGTATGAAAGGATACAATATCTCTGTTCAGAATGCTTTGTATTCTTGTTCTTATTTGGGGATTGTGAACTATTTACTCTGTTGCATCAAGCTGTGGAAGCCTTGTAATAACATTTCAGTCTTTTTAGTTCATGAATTATATTGATCCTTGTTTATCTTTCACTGTTTGTGGATTTCTATACCTTGTTGGATTTAATGAATGAATCTCCGGTTTTAAAAAGAGAATTGAATATGTTCTCTTGGGGACATTATACTGTTAGGGACTGTACTGTGTACTTCATTCTGAGATTTGAGTTTGAACTTGAGCTTGGTGAATGGAAATAGGTAAACCAGTTTGTTAGAATTATAATAGAAGATTAGAAGTGTGCTTTCTTTAACTATGTGTTTGGTTGTGTGTTCCCTTTTGGGAACTGGTTAAAGAATTTTGAAGTTTGAAATTAAAAAAAAGGTAATTCATTTCATAGTATAAATGAAATGAATTTGGGATTAGACCTTTTTCAATGGAGATCCCTTCTTACTATTGTTTGGATAAGTTCATTTGATTGAAATTTTCTATTTTTTATCTTCTTCTGAGATGGAAAAATTTATTGTGGAACGTTTGGTTTCAGATCCTTGAATTATATCCTCTAACATATGGGAGTTAGTTTTGACTTGTGGGGGGGGGGACTGTTTTGACTCTTTACCCTACATGGATTGATTTAGGATTCTTATTAGATTCTTTGCTTTAATGTTGAATCCTTGTATTGTTATCTTTGAATTAAGGCAGATTCGTGTGTTATAAACTTGTAATTGTCTTTTAGATGATTAGTGTTTGGGGAATAGCATGTATTGATTATTCTTCCTTTGTTATATGGAATGATGAAGCATTCTAATATTAGTTATGTTGTAATTAACTTATTTTGTTTCTTAGTAAAGATAAATGTGTATTTTCTACTATTATAGAACTATGAAACAATTATATGACAAGACTTGTTGATTGTTTTAAAGTAATTAATAGGATCAATTAAACCTTATGATATAATGTAGGTGTTGCAAATTATATTATGCTCTTTTCTTAAAAGTGAATTCAAACTCTTTTAATGTACTTATTTTCTAGATGTTATTACTTATGATTATATGTATGATATATTAATTGTTTCATTAAAGAAGAGTTATTTTAATGGAATAATTAGTGGAATGCACTTTACTTTAATGCTTAGTGTTTATCATGCTCAGTTCATTGAACTGACCCGTGCTAGCAATTTTTGCAGATGGACATTGTAAGTGATAAAAGAAGACAAAAACTTTTATGATGCATTGGATTATTTAATTCTGGATCTTATGTAAAGAGTTTTGAATCATTCTCGAGTTGTAATGAAAAAGAAACGTAATGTTCTTTTAAGATATTTATTCTGATTGACATGCAGAATGTTTGAAATGCATAATCTTGAAAATGTATATTTATCATCATGAATTGAAAGGTTTTGTGTTGGACTAAAATTTGTGATGTAAATAATTTTGAACTTGTATGATGGAAATAATAGTGATATCTTTGCAGTATTCTTTATATCTTTGTATACTATTGTTGATATAAGATAATGAGTTGGATTAAGGAGATAGTATAATCTCACTTATATTAATGAACTTGTTAAATTGCAAGGATGTCACTCTCTAATTACACAACTATAGTTTAATAATGAAATATGCTTTGGACATACACTTAAACTATATAAGTAACAAATGATAAAAAGGTTATGTTAAACCTAACATCTAACCATGAAGAGGAAGACTCTTCCTCTCTCATGGAATGAAAGGTAAAAGGAATAGTGGTTATGATCTTTAATCTGTATAACTTCATTTATAAAGTAAACATTAGTTGAATCTAAGTGGATGAAACTCTTGATTTGGACAGCTAGGTTGCATTAAGAATTAAACATTTGAAGTTTGTTGTCCTGTTTTTGGGATAACTTCTTGTTATGCCACGTTAACGAATAACAATGCAAGCATGAATTAATGAAGTTCTTCATATCTAATCAAGCTAGTGTTAGATAAAGAACTTAAGGAATGTTGGAATTAGGGTTATGCATGGTTGTTGTAATCTAAATTTTTATTCTAATTTAATTATGATTAATGACGACTAAGGGGGTATGTACATCTTGATGAATCAGTTCTAACAGATGTTGGCACACGCCAACTGCAAGACTGTACCCTCAAGAAGTCCCTGGACTTCTCAAGGATACAGTGTTATAGTTGACATGTGGCAACACCCTTCTATATTTGTTCATCTAGATCTACACACATCTGGACTTGAACTTATTTTCTCTCTAGGTCAAGTTAGTAGCATGTTCAGGATAGGTAGTAGCTTTCTATGACTTAAGGTACCTTGGCACATTCGGATGACTTAGGTCAGCCAAGTATGCCCATATACCCTAAGTCATCATGAGCATCTTCCTATAATAAATTATGTTGCTAACTGGGGCTAGGGTCGAGCCTTGGGCAAGTGGAATGACGGTAGTCAGTCAAGACCATTCTAGATAACAGAAGAGTGAGGTGAAGGACATATTCCGGAATGACGAGTATGTCATCTAGGAATAGTAACATGAACAGTATGTTGAAAATATTTGGCCAAAGTATCGTAAGTTGTTGATTGTGTTGTCCTATATCACCTAGTTTAAAGCAACGTGATGTCAAATGAATATTGGTAACAAATATTCAGATAGGTTCTTTAAACAGATCACCCAGTACCCAGAATAGGGTAGGAGAACCAAGTATATGTAGTATACATAAAGTATTCTATACTTTAAGTTAACATGAGAGATCGGTTGGTAGCTGAGTCATGGAATGAGAGATCGGTAGCATACCAAGTCATTACATCTGCATATGGTTATCTGTTATGAGATTGATTGGCATGGAATGTGTGTTCTAAATGATGTTTTATTTAGAACAATGAATATTATGTTAAAAAAATCCCTTGTTTCTAAATTCTTAAAATGGGAATGTTACATCAGTTGCCACAATAGTAGACTTACAACTAAGCATTGTACTACATCTCAGTCCCAATGTAGTTTTGTGTGCGTGTGTGTGGAATTGTGCCCTAGGTTGCTCTTATGCATGTCAAACTTGGAATAGTGAGTAAGTAGCTAGATATAGAATTTAGTAAATGTGTACATGGAATAGAATTAACTTCCCTCCTATTAAATGTGATGTAGAAACCTAGCACTTGTGTCCCTTGTGATGGAGTTATATGGATGCAATGGAGCTCTAAGATGTCTTGATGGATGCAACCTTAGGTGTGATAGATAGTGCTTAGTGCTTGGTCTCTTATTATGATCACTTAAATTTATATTTATATGATTCCCTTGTTTAAATTTTTTAATTAACCCCAAAAAAGCTGACTACCAAAAAGATAAGATGCTCAAATAGCTAGAAAGGACCCAAAAAGTGATAGTAAAGTATAAAGCCGACAGGAGCACCTAGAATGGACTAGCGCACCTGACACTTGGATCCTAGCTGGGAGCTAGTGTCCAAGATGAAAAATGTTGAATATCAAAAAGGAAAACTGAGCCTGTAAGGGTGTGAGACTGAAATTAGCAATATAAAGAAAAGAAAGGTTGCCAAAAACATGGGTTAATTATTACTTTCCTTAGGAATCATATGAATAGTAGTATGTGATTGAGACCAAATAATTACCTAGAGTACATGGTTTTCTATCTAAAGATACAAGAGATGCCATAGTGTCTATGAAATGGTTAGATGAATGAGGAACAGTTTGAATGGTATAGAAATTGAAAGCTCCTAGGAGAATGTCGACAATGTCCTTATAATTTTGAAGGATATCATTCTTACACTAATAAATTCCTTTTACTTGATTAATGATGAGTTGAGAATCCCTGTAGATGTCAAGGATTTGAAGGCTGAGTAAAATATCAGTTTCAAGACCAAAGATGAGATCTTCAGACTCAACCATATTATTTATGCATCCAAAATTGATCTTATAAGAAATGGGAATAGAAGTATCCAAACTAGGAATGTGTGTTTCACCGGATTCTTTAGTGGATTAAATAAATAGATAAGGGTAGAAGGCCAAGGAAGAATACCTATTATAATGTCAGTTAAAGGTCGAATGCACACGTAGATGAATTCTGTACGTGGGGGAAGGTGCCCATGCGGGTAGGTTCTTAAGAATATGAATAGGTTTGGTTTTTGGTAAAGGTTTAAGTGTAGGCGAGGGTGATGAATAAGATGCCATTATGACCAGTATGGGCCTAGTTGATTTGGTTGTTTGAAATACCTTTGGATAAATCATATAGGTATCAACTAATGAAATTTACATTTGGGTTAAAAAGGATAACCAGAGACATCCCCAAAGCATGGAATGATCAACATAATCCAAACGGTCAGTCAGGCATGAAAATGGCACCATTGCAAGAGGAGATGAAATTAATTTAGTAGCAATATTTGTAAATTATGTCTGTGAGATAGGGAACTGATTGGCTTTGGAATCTTTGGGTAAGAGAGTAGAGAGCAAATCAACATGATCCTGGATGGCTAATGGGGACTTGTCACCAACAGGAAGTGGTGTTTCTAAAGGATCCCCTATGGGTAGGGAATATGACAAGTTGGGTGAGGTAAGTTCCTCTTTTGGTGGAGAGGAAGGTCAGCATAACTCTCCCATGGATATGAGAGTTAACACCACAGTTTGTTCATTAGGTTGTGAGGAGTCTGGGGAAATGACATCAATGGATACTATGAAATCCTCTGTGGGCGAAGGGGGAGATGAAGGGGAATCCTTTTTGGGTGAAGTATTAGATGAAATAGGCTCTTCCATGGGTAGATTAGTTCATGCTAGAATCTCCTCGATAGAGGGGATAGGAGGAAATTGATGAAGGGTTGGGATGATGTCAAAGATAACATGACCTCACGGGGCATTACTGTCATTAGTTGAAGGTTCACTGGTTTGGTTAGATGAAGGAGTGTGATTAGGGAATGTCTTCTTAAAGATATGAAAGTTTTTATTGGTCAGTGCATTAGGGTTATGCAAGACTAGATCTCTATTATCTAAAATTTCTTAGACAATGTTTTTGAAGGTGATACAATTACCATTGTTATGACCTTTAATGCGATGATAGTTATAATAGTCATGTTCCTTGTACCATGCAGGCATGGGACGAATGAGGCCAAAACCACTATGTGGTTTGATGAGTGGAAGAGAAATTTCTCTATCTTTAAGAATTTTTTCTAATACTGGAGAATAGGGCTCTCCTATAGGAGTGTATTTGTGTTTCTCCCACTTGAATTGAAAATATTGGATGGGAGAAAGGTTGGAGGAAGGTTTTTATTGATTAGACAGGTGAGATGGGACAGCCTTTAAACCTAACATGTTGGTAGATCCTTTGGCTTTGGAATAATTTTTTGAGGTTTTAAATAGGAAGAGGCATCATTGGATTTGAATGCAGCATTTTTGTTACGTAATTGAATTTTCTTCTCTTCAATGGCAAGAATTTCAAGTTTTTGTCCCATGGTGAATGTCTCATCAAATGTCTAGAAGGTTTGGACTTGGAGATTTGGTGAGAAATGCCTGGCACAAGCCCTAGTGAAAAAATCTATAAGTTTAGTTTGAGTCAGTTGGAATGTGAGCCGGTTGATGAGGCTCCACTAATTGGTGACAAAATATACAATAGATTCTCCGTCGTATTGTCATGTTGAGTACAAGTCGGTCATGGTGACCTTCTTGATCATATTGATTGAAAAATGGTCAAGAAAGGCTTGAGTCACTTGGCTAAATTAGTAAATGGAATGTCTTGGAAAACCTTTATACCAATCCAACGTAGGTCCTGTCAAGGACATTGGGAATGTCCACAAGAGCAGATCATCATCATGAGTGATTAGATAACACCCATGTTTGAAAGACCACAAGTGTTGTTTCAGGTATTCTTTACTATTGAATCAGTTGAATTTCGAAATTTCCCGATGCGTAGGGTATGGACGAATGGGAATAGATAGATCAATGACTCATTACATATTTCATCATATGTTAAAAAGTTAAAAGAGCCAAAACCGATGCTTCCAATGTTTGCATCTTTTCCATCATCATTTTAATAAGGTCATTGGTTGGTTGTGATGATTGTGCACCCTATGTAGTATAAGGGGCTTGATGATGAATTTATGATGAGGAAAACATCCCAATATATGGTGGTGTCAAGTACAAGAACTGTGAGGGTAGGATAGATGCAGGTGGAAAATATCTCCAATAGGTGACCGATGAGATAGGGGTTTGTTGGTGATATGTGTAAGTAAGTGGGGTAGACGTAACGAATCTTATGGTGATTAGGGGTAGGGACTACAAGATGGAGAGGATGATGTTTTGGAATGGAATATGGGATACCGACACCATGGGTAGCTACGTGGCCATAGGTCTATACAAGGTGGTGGTTGTAAACAAGGCTATGCTCAAGGTGGTTGATGATGGATTGGTTGACACCATAGGATTGACTGACGTCAATGGTGTGATAGATACTATTGGGGCAATAGATATAGATGTTATGGGGTTAAGTTGTGACACCACAAGTGGTAAGGTGGAAGAATTTTATGCTGAGCTAGTGGCACTTGATGCAGAAGTGGGGAAGAGGGTAGGAGGAATGGACACAAGCATGTTGTATACCAACTTTTCTTATGAGTCTTGAGTACATGAATGGATGAGATAATATTGTAAGGTAGTGGGGTTTGGTCAATGAGTCTTTTGAACTCCTCGTCGCTGACACTGATGATAATGGTCTGAGTGGGATCCATAGGTGATAAGATGGAAGGCGGGCAACGGGCTAGGTGGGAGTGGATGAAGGCTAGAGTGAAACACAAGGGCATTGGTTTGGATATGAGTCAAAACCTTGTGAGTCAATGTATACCTTGTAATATTATATTTGTAAATGAAATAGAAGAATAGAAGGAAATGGATAAAATAGGCTCCGAGGGGTAAAAACAAGTCGTTGTTGTAATTAAAAAATTAAAACACAGGAACCAACGGCGGTTGGGTTAACTGAAAATGATTGGGTTAACCGACGGTGATTGGGTTAACCGATGACATTGATAGGGTGACCGATGTTGGTTAAGGTAGCCAATACTGGTTACCATAGGAAATATTTTTTTTTGCAAATGGAGCAATAACTGATGAAAATGAGACAAAACTAGATTTGACAATTATTTTCAAGGTCCAGGGATATGATGATGTATCTAAGAAACCTCAGAAAGAATAGAAAATGTGGTGAGTGTTGTTTTTGGTAAAATGACAAAAAAATTAGGAACCAACGATGGTCAGGTAAATCGATGACGGTTGCTAAACTTATACCGGTCACTGTGAAATTTGAAGAGATGAAGAAAATATGACTTTTGTGACTTAAATCAGATAAAATATTAGCCCATAAATCTGAGTATGATAGTGATGGACCCTAACACACTTAGAAAAAATTCAGAATAAACCAACTATAATTGTGGAGTGTGAAAGGAAGAAAATTAAATGTAGAACGTGACCTTACGACTCAAAATAGAAATCAAGAAAAATTTAAGAAACACAAAATCCTATGGGTGAACTTTATGTTTTAGCTTATGCTATTTTAGACTGACTTGTGAATAGAATAGAGTTTTTGGTTCAATAGAAGGTGTCCTTTGAAAATCCAAGATCTAAGGATGGTTTCAGGTAAATTTTTGGTAGGGTTGGTCCTTTCTCTGAGATAATGACTAGAAATAGAAACCAATTGGGTGCCAACTATCAATCCTCTGATCGTGTGATTGTTGGCAACTTCTTCCAGGTAGGATGATGTTTAAGAATATTTGTAAATTATGTATATGGTTTGGTATAGAGAGAGTGTGTGCAAGTGAGCTACGACTAGAATACCTATCCTAAAAAATCTATGTAAAAGACACAGAGAGGTATCATGCTCGAGGTGCCTATATTTTTTTAGAATGATAATTCTTGGCATCTTTTACATATATTTTCTAAGATAGGTATGCTAGTACTATATTACATCTTAATCTAAATTATATATTATAAAATTGAATGTAATATATAACATATATTTTATGTTATTTTATATACTTAAGCCCCCTTTTCCTTTTCTTATACATTTGAATTATCTTATAAATGGTTTATATATTATAATATAAAACATCCTTCTTTATAAACTAACTAATATATCCAACAAACCTAATCCTACATAAACCTAACCTAAACCTAATATTCTATGGATGGTTTTGATTTGGTTTTAGGTTTTTCTTTTTTAATATTTTTTGTTTCACTCATAGTTTTGTTCGTGGTAGGTTCAACGATGCATGGAAAATGGAAGGGAGAGGAAATGGGAGCATCTATGGGGAAAGTATGGGGAGAAGGAAGGGAGAGAGGGATGTGAGGGGTGAGGGTAGGTGCATGGTGTCTGTTGGGTGTGGGGGTGGGTCAGCCTAGCCACCCACCCCTCTGGTTTTCTTTTTCTTTGTTTATTTTTTTAAAGGGTGCAAGGGAAAGTGGAGGGTGGATGTAGTGGGTTACAACAGGGAGGAGGTGGCATAACCACATAGGGGAGTGGGAGATTATTTATTGGGTTGGCCAAGGGCCGAACCTTATGTGGGAGAAAGAAGTGGGGCAGTCACCGCCACAACGTTTATGGCCTCTAAAAAATTTGAAATTCATTTCTTCAAAAAAAACAAAATGAGTGAGGGGTTGGGTAGGGCTAAGCCCTCCCACCCCTAAAAAATTATATATATATATATATATATTCATTATGAATTATATTATTTTATATTATATATATAACATTTAGTTTATTTTAAACATTGTATTGGTTCAAAAAAATTAATTCTTTTTTTATGTCTTCCCAAAAAATGAACCACTCACACCATTACAACCTTGGCTTCCACTGTAGGAACACCTCTCGGCGTAATTAGATTAGTCAACCATCAGATGGGCATGACTTCCAGTATATAGGTTTCCCTCAAATTAATATGAGCTATAATGCAACAAACTAGAATGTAATGCAAGTGTTTTGAGCTCAAATCCACATTTACGTTTGATGTAACAAGTGGAGAACAGGAAGAGGGATGCTCTTTCACTAATGTAATGCAATATAAAATAAGACGTTTTCTTTTTAGAGCACCAAAAACATGATTTTTTTTAGATAATAGAAAGAAGGAGAAGATTCCAAAGAAGAAAATTAATCTGAATACTTTTCAAAGGGAAATAAACACACAATTTTTTACCTAGGAATGAACAAATGCAAAAGAACCCTTGATGGGTCCCACCTAGTGTGCCAAAATGTTTCACTGGATTATTTAGTGGATTAATGAAATATATAAGGGTAGAATTCCAAGGAGGAATACCTATTATAATGTCAGTTGAAGGTCAAATGTGCACGTAGATGACTTCTGGATCAGAATGGATGTGAAATCTCCCTTTTGGCTAGGAGGAACTATTTGTAGATACAAAACAATACCACCAAATAGAGTTAAATAAAACAATGATTGGACTACCTAGCGGAAGCTAGATCTGGGAAGTGTGATGCTTCCTAAATAGGTTTTCAATCCAAATTTATATAACAAAATTAATTATAGTTAAATCATACATGAAGTAAATACCCTATTGGAATTGGAACAATTTAGGTATCTCGTATAAAAAAATAAGAAAGGTCATGTAAAAAGTTGTTTAAGGTCAAAACGGGGGGGTTCATTAGCTAGAGTTGAGTTGTAGGTTTGGTATAGGCTTTGGGTAAGGTCTGGTAAGGATTAGAAATGGTTCTAGGCTATTGAGAAGAGGGTATTAGCTCGCTGGTCTGAACTATATTGCAAGACATAGTAACCGGTGTCCAATGACTGACCGATGTCGGTTAGGCAGAGTGATCGATGTTGGTTGGCTAACCGGAGTCGGTAGGGGTAATTAGCAGAAATTTTTTACAATTGGTTTTTCATACTCCATGTGATTTCAAAAAGGTTGGAAATGGTGAAGGTGGGGTCGTAAAATGGTTCTGAAGACTCAGAGATGATTTGGAGATGGTAAAAATGGGTAAAAAGTCTAGGTATGATCAGGTGATGGGTTGATGGAAGGAAGGTCATATATGGGTGTGGAGAGAAATAGACTATAGAGATGAATAAATAAATCTACACAAGGAAACTATAGATTCAGTGTAGAGATGTTGAATACTTACTAGAAATTGGATTGAAGAACGTAGGTGATGAAGATGGTGACAGTAGAGATCCAGAGAGAAGATTCATTGTATTTATGTTGTGGTAGTTCAAACCTCCTTGCCTCTCTATTGTGAATCTGTGATCGTGAATAGGATGATGAATAGCCACCAATGTTGGTAGAGCTCCCATGTGTCTTTTTTTTCCTGAGTGCTAAAGAAATTTGAGTGTTCCAAGTCTCTAGAAGAATGAGATCCTGAATGAATTCATTAACCCAGGAAAAGGCTTTTGGAAACATATTTAACCTAACTAACAACAATTAGGTTACCAACATCGATTGTGATATAACTGGCATTTGTCAAGGTGGGAATATCTATGTAATGAAATTACCTATATAATTCATATTATGAGCAGCAATAGAACACCAAATAACACAATATTTTAGAATAATTATCTCAATATGCAATTATAATAGCTTCTCCACTTTGAGGGGGAAACCTCCAAACCATAAAATAATACTAAAATGCTCCAATGATGATGAACCACTACCTACAATCCCCTATATATACTATCCATATGTTATGGCCATCACCAAGGCTGACCTACTAAGCATGAGAAAGTATTAATGATATAATAAAATGATATGGTAAGCCACAATTCAGATACTCATATCCTAATACAAGAAATATGTTAAGGGTGTAGCATGCCCTTCCCCTTCAAAGCAACATTGTCTCCAATGTTGAGAATCTATGGGTGCTACTACAGGAATGTCATATCTTCCCATGTTACATCTTCATTGTCCATATTCTTCCACTTGATCAAGTACTCAGTAATAACTTGTGTTCTCAATATTTTAGTGTGTGTTTGAAGGATGCATTCAGGTTCCAAGATGACTCTCCCCTACTCATTGAGCTCGGGTAGCACTTTTTGGGTTGATACTTTATGTCTAATTACTTTCTTCAGGAAAGAAACATGAAAGACTGGATGTATTCTGGTTGACTGTGGAAGTTCTAATTTGTATGCTACAGTATCAATCTTCTACAATCCTTTATAGGGGCCATAATATTTCGGTGAAATTTTTTATCCTTTTGTTATTGTTTCAAATACATTTGATTATATGGTTGTAACTACATAAAAACCCAATCACCGACTTCAAAATTCCTTTCCATGTGATGTTGATCAGCCTGTTGCTTAATGTAGTTTTGTGTCATGGCCAAGTTCTCCTTGAGACTAGAGAGGACCTCTTGTTGATATTGAATGTGCTCTTCTACTTCTCTAATCCATAGTTAGCCTCGCAATGATGATGTGATGGATGGTGGATGGTATCCTTAGAGTGCCAAAAAAGGAGACATTTTAGATGAAGTATGGAAGGAATTTTTATACCACGATTCTGTAAGTGGCAACCATTGGACCCATCTTTCTTGTTTATTTGATGTGAAGAAATGGAGATATCCCTCCAAACACTTATTTAAAGCTTATGTTTTCCCATCAGACTGGGGATGATAAGAAGAGCTACGAGCTAATTGAGTACCCAAACATGAGAATAAATCAGTCCAAAAATTACTATTAAATATAGGGTCTCGATCACTTACTATAATCTTTGGTGTCCCATGAAGCTTCTAAACTGTGTCCATGAAGGATTTTGCTACTGTGCTTGCAGTAAATGGGTGTGACAAGGCACAAAAATGAGCATATTTGGTGAGTCTATCCACCACAACCATTATGACATTTTTCCTTCAGATTTAGGCAATCTTGTGATAAATTCCATGGAAACCTCTTCCCACCACTGGCTACGAATAGAAAGAGGTTATAGAAGACTTGGGAATCAAATTGTTTCACCCTTATGTTGGTAACAAACCATACATTCTGCCACAAAGTTTTGGACATCCCCTTTAAGCCCTTCCCAAAAGAAATCTTGTTTCACTCGATGATAATTCTTCAAGAATCTAGAGTTCCCCCTACTGGAGAAGAGTGAAGCTTGGATAGAATCCTATTTTTAAGAGTGGAGTTATTACATAAGTATAATCTATCTTTATACCATAAAGTATCCCCTTTCAATACAAATTTTTTATACATGCTTAGATCATTCTGGAAATTATGAATGAGGTTTTATGTGGTTGGGTCATTTTTCCATTTGGACATTGCCTCATCTATCCAATCTTCCTATAATATGGATATGGCACATAAAAATGTTGCAGTTGAGTCATCTTTCCTTGACAGAGCATCTATAACTACATTCTCCTTCCCTTTCTTATAGATAACCTCAATGTATATCCTAATAGCTTTTAGAACCATTTTTGTTGTTCTTCAGATGATAAATATTGCTCCAAGAAGTATTTCATACTATCATGATCTGTCTTCACTTTAAAGTGTCTTCCTATGAGATATCGTCTCCATTGTTTTACTGCATGAAGTATGGCTAGAATTTATTTCTCATAAGTGGGCTTTGAAATATTCTTACCTTTGAATTGATGGCTCAAAAAATAAATAGGACATCCTTCTTACATGATAATTTCCCCCATGCCCACTCTTGATGCATCACAATCAACAATGAATGTTTTGGAAAAATCTAGAGTATCTAAGACTGGAGTGGTGCACATGGCCTCCTTTAGTTGCTCAAATGATTTTGTTGCATCCTCACTCCAATGGAAGGATTCCTTATTTAATAAAGTTGTGAGAGGTGTTGTTATCCTTCCATAATGCCTTACGAATCTTTGGTAATAACCTGTAAGCCCCAAAAATCCTCATAGATTCTTTATTGTTTTTAGAACCTTCCACTCCATCATGGCTTTGAACTTATTAGGATCCACTTTAACCCCTTCATGAGAGACAGTGTGACCCAAATATTCAACCTCCTTGAGTCCAAAAGAACACTTAGAGGTATTTGCATAAAGTTGATGTTTCTCAAGGGTTTCCAAAACCTTATTTACATGATGCAAATGTTCGTCCCATGTTTTTCTATAAATTAATAAATCATCAAAAAACACTAAAACAAACTTCCGTAGGAATGGCTTATAAACAAAATTCATCAAACTTTGAAATGTAGAAGGTGCATTTGTGAGTCCGCAAATCAAGGTTCTAAGTTGATGTTTAGGGCATCCAGTGTGATTGCACAACATTGAAACCTCTCTCCAAGTGTGGGACTTGCAAGATGAGAGAGGAATCTCCATATTAGAGGCTGGTTCCTCAAACTCCTCTGATTAGATCTATTATTTACACAACTGCAGAGGTTCAGATCCTAATTTTATCCTAATTTGCAAGGAGACAGGGATAAGAAATGCAAAAATTGAAACTAAACTGATAAGGGTGATACACCAAAGGAGTGGTGAGCACTTCTTGTTCATGAAAATTGACACAAATCAGAAATTGCAACATAAAACATCATGCACAGGTTGATAAGCTGTAATCAAGGGTTTGAAATGAAGCAAACAACACATACAAAGGACTGAAAGCATTCACAGAGCCTGCATTGTGATTTTCAACATCAAAATCCTTGTATTCCAACACCAAAGAGGTAGAAAAACCTGTTACAATCCCTGGAAGGTCTGATACTTGCCAAAATCACTTGTTGAAGGTGAAAACAGAAGCTTGCTGTGCAAAAAAGTGTTCAACCTTTGAAAAATGAGCCAAATCTGGCTTTTACAGTGCATGGGTCGAACCCAGGAGAGAGAAAATGTGAAAAAACATGGGAGCCATTCCCCATTGACCAAAATGCATTAAAAACAGCATGGAGGTCCTTACAAACCCATGCCCTGACATTTTTGACCATGCTGGAGAAGAATGCGACCCATTTTGCATTAAAATTGGTTGTTGAAACGTCAGTTCTGTCCATGGGCACGTACCAGAAGCATTTTTTGATTTTCTCCCTCCAAACTGAACCAAAATTCAAAATTGACCATGGAATCATGTAGAGAATTTTACCATATTTCCATTGATATAAAGAACGTGAAAATCCGAGCTCTGGATCGAAAGTTATGGCCGTTTGAAGATTTAGGGCAAAAACAGGCCCAAAACGGATCGGCGGGAATTTTTTTTGAATTTTACCTCTTTTTGCATTTTGGAATTTTTTTTTCAAAAAATCCCCATGCCCCACCACCTAGGATGCCATGTGGCATGATTTGATTGGATGCGTGGGCCCTTCTTGACCAATTTCTCTTTGTTTTTTTCCTTTGGAAATTTTTTCCAAAAAACTCTGCCGGGCCCCCGAGCTGGACACGTGGCAGCATTTCATTTGTTGACGGGGGCAGCGGGCCTAAACTCGCCCTTCTGGAATTTTTGGTGAAACTTATCCAAATTTTGAAAATCTTCCCCAAGCTTTGAAATTCCCTGGGACCATAGGACATGTGTCCTATTTTCATTGGGCGCGGGCCCTCTGCCCCAAACTTTCCCTTTGAATTTTTTGCCAAACACTTAGCAAAATTTTGCAAAATCTTTCCCGAGCTCCAAAATTCTGGGACCATAGGACATGTGTCCTATTTTCATTGACGTAGGCCCTCTGCCCCAAACTTTCCCTTTGAACTTTTTGGCAAACACTTAGAAAATTTTGAAAATCTTTCCCGAGCTCCGAACTCCCTGCCCCTCCTGACACGTGGCTCACTATCATTGGGCGCGGGCCCTCCATTAAAAATTTTCATTTTGAAAAACTCTACAAAACACTTAGCCAATTTTCCATTTCTCCCCCCACCGCTCTGACTGATGAAGACACGTGGCGTAACCCTATTCACTGCGGGCCATGCGGGCCAATTTTTTACTTTGGAAATTTTGGCAAAAACTTAGAAAAACACCTTTCCTCCAACGTCCGCCACCCTCCTTTGGACACGTGGCGAGTTCCTATTGGCTGCGGGCCAAAATTCAAAAAAATTCCTGCCAAAACACTTAGTCAAATTTTTTCACTTCGCCTCCCCTGCTGACACGTGTCACGTCCTGATTGGCTCGGCGGGCCCGCGGGCAAAAAATTTCCTTTTGCAAATTTTGACCAAAACTTGAAAAAATTTTCTAAGTTTTTCTCTCTTCTCCGCCACCTCCTGGGACACGTGGCACTTCCTATTGGCTGCGGGCTTCCAAGGGGAAAATTTCCCACAAAAACTCCACCGAGCCATAACTTGAAAAATATGAGGAGTTAGGAGGAAAACTTTACCTTTCTGGAAAGCTGAGAGAGAGCTCTATCCAATGGTGCCATTTCTAGAAAGATTTGAGTGCCTGAAAATCAAAAAATGGAGACTGAGGCACAAGAGAGGCAAGAACACAAGGAGTTAGCCACAAAAATGAGCAGGGGCACATTTTGGATAACAATTTTGGTGACTCAGAGGGGTCATCTGCCTGCTAGATGAAAATACCAGTTGCCTGAAGCAGTCCATTGGGCATGGAGTCATCAAATTTTCTGTTTGGAACCCCAACTGACTTAGAATGTTGCAAGGAGGAAGATGGAATATCACCTGATGGAAGCAAGGACTGCAAAACATCTCCAGGGACAGCAAGCTGTGCCAAAGCACTTAGGGAAAGAAAAACTAACCTACAGCAAAAACAATGTGCACAAGCACTTGAAGGAATGGAAACCTAAGCTAATATTTACAAGGTGGAGAATTTCCCTTTAGAAGCAATGCTTGAGATAGATTCCATTGACTGGAATCTGTAGTTCTTCACCATCCAATGAAGCCAATTGGAAAGCATTGTTGTTCTTGCACTTTGTGACCATGTATGGGCCACTCCAAATGGCATCAAATTTTGAATGCCTTCCTGGTTTTTGCTCTATCTGCATCCCATTTTAACACTAGATCTCCAACCTGGAAAGATCTACTCTTGGCCTTCCTGTCAAAGGTCTTCTTGATCAAAGCTTGATCCTTCTCCATTGCTTGGGATGCCTGATCTCTGATCTCTTGAAGCTCCATCAACTCTGCATATCTCACCTCCATGGGCCCAAACTCTAGCAACTCTAACTACTTCATGAGTTCCAATGTTGGCAACTCAAGTGACATGGGCAAGATTGCTTCTCTTCCATAGACAAGCCTGAATGGAGAGTTACCTGTGGATCTCTTGGGAGTTATCCTATCAGCCCATAAGGCTGATTTCAGTTTGGTATGCCAAGACCTCTGATTCTCATCAAGAGTTCTCCTAATGATCCTCAACAAGTTCTTGTTTGTAGACTCAGCCTGGCCATTACCTTGAGGGTAATAGTTTGATGAAGTACTTAGGTAGATCCCGTTCTTGACAGCCCACTCAGTCACCTTGGATCCAATGAATGCCAATGCATTATCTGAGATTATTGTAGCAGGTATGCCAAATCTGGTTACTATGCCCTCATAGAAGTCTAAGATGCTAGACTCATTTGCTTCTTTGAGTGCTACTGCTTCAGTCCATTTGGTGAAGTAGTCTGTGGCTGTCAAAATCCATTTGTGCCCTTGGCTTGAATTGGGATTAATGACTCCAATGAAGTCCAAACCCCATTGCATGAATGGCTGGTCAACTGAGATTGGATGCAATGGAAGGGCAGCAAGTCTCTCTTTTCCTGTGAAGAATGCACAATTCTTACACCTCTTGATCCATGCAAAGCAATCACTGAAAATCTTGGGCCAATAATAACCAGCCTTCATAATTTTTAGAGCTGTCACTCTCGGTGCAAAATGACCACCAGCTGGTCCACCATGGAACTCTTCCAACACCCTATGAATCTGATTTGTGCTAATGCATCTCAGCAGCACTCCATTCACATCTTTCTTGAACAAAACTCCATCAACAATGGCATATGGGACAGCCTGCAATCTGAAGTGTCTTCTTTGGGTCTTGTTCATCTCTGGAGGGCATAGGCCTATGCTTAGGAAGTGTATTATACCTTGGGTCCAGCAAGGAGTGGGGACAACATTATTTTCTTCTTGAGTGCCACTTGGCTCATGGCTGTCTTGAACTGTCAAAACAACCTCTTCTTCATTGCATACTTCTTTTTGCTTCCCCAAAATCAGCTGCTCACACAATCCTTTTCCTCTTACCAGCTTGGTGACCTTGATCTCAATGTCATACTCCATGACACGAGTGATCCAACCTGCCCTTTTCTCATTCAAATCCTTGTTGAGGAGGAAGTCTTTAACCCCAGCATGAGAGACCAGCAACTGGACCTTGTTGTTTGAGACTAAATGCTTGAATTTCTTCAAGCTTCTGATTACTGCAAGTACATGCTTCTCAATAAAAGAATACCTCACCTCATAGTCATCTAGGCTCTGGCTGAAGAAAGCAATTGGCTGCTCATCGTTGTCCTTGTTCTGCTATACCAAAATGGCAGAAATAGTATCATTACCTCCAAATGCATAGAGGATGAAATCCTTGGAGAAGTCCGGGTTGATGAGGGTTGGTGCTTGAGAGATGGCTTCTTTGATTGCTTCAAAACTCTCCTTGCCTTCTGCTGTCCACTTGAAAGCCATGCTTTTCTTTAACATTTTGGTGATAGGTTTGACAAGGGCTGCAAAATCTGGGACAAACCTCCGAACAAAGTTTATCCTCCCCAAGAAACTCTGAAGGGCTTTCTTGTGGCTTGGCAATGGTAGTGCTCTTATGGCTTCAACCCTCTCTGGATCAATTGCTAATCCTTCTTTGGAGACAATATGGCCAAGGAGCTTTCCTTCATGTGCAAGAAAGATACACTTCTTAGGATTCAAAGACACTCCAAATCTCCTGCACCTTGTGAAGACTTGTCTCAAATGAGAGAGGTGGTCTGCTGCATTTTTGGAAAAAATAGTGATATCATCAAGGTATATCAGCACCATGTTGTTAATCAAACCTTTGAATGCCATGTCCATTGCTCTTTGGAAGGTAGCACCAGCGTTGGACAACCCAAATGGCATTTTCCTGTATGCATAAGTTCCCCATTTGGTTGTGAAGGCTGTCTTGAACTGGTCTTCTTCCTTCACCATAATCTGATTGTAGCCTGAGTAGCCATCAAGTAGTGAAAACCTCTCGGAGCCAGCCACAACTTGCAAGATTTGCTCCATGGAAGGGAGTGGGTAATGGTCCTTGAGAGATGCTCTATTCAAGTCTCTGAAGTCAACACACAATCTGATCTCTCCACTCTTCTTTCTGACTGGAACCAAGTTGGCAACCCAACTAGAATGCTTGATTGGGAATATGATCCTTGACTCAATCAGCTTGTTCAATTCTTTCCTCATGAGAGGCTCCATGTGTGGATTGACTGGTCTTTGTTTCTACCTGACAGGCTTAGTATTTGGATCCAATTCAATGGTATGCTGAGCTAAGTTGGGATTGAAACCTTTCAAGTCTTCATAGCTCCAAGCAAACACATCAGGGAACTCTTGACACAGCTGCATGAACTCATACCTTTCTTGTTCAGTTGTCATCTTTCCAATTTGCAATGGTTTGTTCTCTTCCACCAAGATGGATACTGAATCCTCTCTCTTGACCTGAATGTTTGCTTTCTCCTTCCTAAACTGATCATTGGGATTAAAAATGGACTCCAAAGTGATAAGTCCCTTGGGCAGCTTGTTAGTTCTCAGCTGTACCACTTGGTCACCATACTGCTGTTCCAATTTTTCTTGATTCTTAGCTGAGAACTCAGCTTCTTCTTGCAAGAAATGGATGATTTGCTGGTCATTCTCAAACACTTGCCAACTTACATTGTTATCCGGCACTGAAGGCCTCACAATCACGTGGATGTTTGGTTGTACCTTGTCTTGTTGAATGCTTTCCACAATGTCAAAGGCTGCCCCTACTGCTGCAAGCCTGTCAGCAGCTTGGTTCTCTTTCCTAGGAATGGATTTGATGCCAAAACCCTCAAAATCTTCCATGAGGTCCCACACCCTATTCTTGTAGCACTTGAGTAGATCATTCTTGGCAGCATGTTGTCCCTTGACCTGATTTACAATCAATTCACTGTCACCAAAGACTTGCAAGTTCTTTATTCCTCTCTTTATTGCCCAATGCATCCCTTGCACCAAGGCTTCATATTCAGTAGTGTTATTGGAGCATGCAAACTGAAATCTAAAAGCTGAATAGTACTTTACTCCTTGAGGTGAAACAAGCATGGCTCCACCTCCTGCACCTTGTCTACTCCTTGATCCATCAAAAAATAGCTTCCATACCTCATTGTCATCCTTATGGTTTGGCTTGGTGATGCTAGGAATGGGCTGATCTTCTTCATGTATGCAATAGACCCCTAGCTCAGATTCTTCTACTTCTTGATAAGGATCAAAAGCATGTACCTTGTTTTCCCATTCATCAAGAGTTAGATCTGGGATGCTTCCAACCTTGGTGTCAGCTTCATCAGTGCTTGGGTGATCTTCTTGATCAAATGCTGAACAATTGGCATTGATCTGACTTGGAGTGTAGGGCTCAATGTGGAAGTTTGCAATAGGTTCAGACCTGATTGTAGCTTTGGTTCCATACCTCATTCTGAACAGCATGTGTGACCAATCAGCAGACAAATATCCTCCAATCTTGGCTGTGAAGTCCCTTGACAAGCATAGGGCAAAGAGTGGTGGAAGGTCTATAACTGATACATCTTGTAAGACAACAACATTTGGACATGCATGCAAGGTAAGACTCAAGTTTCTAATCACTCCAACTGTTGTTACTGTTGTCCCATCCAGCTGCACTACCCCTTTGGATATGGTTTCATACTGGAGCCCTAGCTGATCAGCTATTTGTTTAGGCATCACTGAGCTACTTGCCCCAGAATCTATCATGCAATTGTGCACTAACTGATTTCCAATGATTAATGAAACATAGAAAGGAGGGGGCTTCAACATTTTACCTTGCTGTCCTCCATGATTCCCCTCAGGCTGGGCAGCATTTGTGAGCACTTTCTCTTGCATCTGAACTTGCTGATTCGAAGTTGGCCAGTCCTTCATGGCAGCTTGTAGCAAATCTCTTTGGCCTGGGATAGATAGGGATTCCCACATTGATATATTTACATTTGTCTTCTTCATCTGATCAATGATACTGAATGGTGATGAAGGATCTCTTTGCTGTCCCTTGGTTGGCACATTCACTCCTTGCATGTGGGCAGCAACAACTGGTATTTGAGTTGGTCTAGGAGTTGTTCTTGGCTGCCCTTGTGCATTTGAAATTGGATTTTGTTTGCCAACCATTTGTGGAGCCATAGAAGGTTGTGGATTGGTTGGAGCTAATGGTTGTTCTTCACCCAAATTCCTTCTTTTTGACCTTGTGTTGGCTGCAACACCTTGAGAGACTGTCTGATTCATGCCACAAAAATCCTCTGCCTGCCAGTTCACAAGTGTGGTGTCATTTGGGGCTGATTGTTGTTGGAATGTTTCTTGTTGTTGGTTGTTTCCTTGACTACCCTCACCCTCCACACCAGTAGTTGTCACCATTAATGCTTGATTCAAAGCACCATTGAAGCACATGGATTGGTTGTGAGGTTCATTGCATGGAAAACACCAATCATACTCCTGAGCAACGTTGTTTTGTGTTGGCACCAATGCCTTAGAGGCAGATATGGCATTAGGATTATAGGGCTGAAATGGTCTATTGGCAGGAGGCCTTGTTTGATTTATATTTGCAGCTGGATTAGGTGGTCTTTGTGGTTGGTATGGCTGCCTGTTAGGCTGAGCTTGGGGCTGATAAGAAGGTCTAAAACCTTGGGCTTGTTGCCTCTTGAGAGTAACCAGCTCATTGCCTAGGTTTTGCAATTGCTTCATGACTTCTTGAAGCTCATTTGGGGCACTTGGAGATGAAGTAGAAGCCTCATTTGAAATCTGATTTCTAGGAGTGGGAGAAGGAGCCAAATTAGGTGCTTGATTAGTGTTTGGGCTCTCTAAACTTGGAAACAATGGCATGGGAGGTCTAGGGGCTAGTTTGCCAGCTTGGATCAAACAATTTTCAGCCCTAATGGCAATGCTATAAGCCATAGGGATAGTTATGCCTCCCATGGACTGAATCAACATAGAAATATCAGAATTTAGAGCTTTGAGGTAGTAGAGAAAAGCACCTTCTGCTGTTGGCCTGACTGCCACTGGAATTCTCTCCCAAGTCTTTTGAAATCTGAAGTTGAAATCAGTCAGCTGCTCATTGGGAGCTCTCTTGATGGTTGTCAGCTGCTCCAAAAGAGACAAGTTGTCTCCCTTCTCTCCAAATTGCTCATGAAGTGCTATACATAACTGGTTCCAATTCTGAATAGAACCTGAGGCAAGACTTCTAAACCATTGCAATGCTTTCCCCTTGAATGAAGATGCCAACAATTTGACAGCCACTTGCATCTCATTGATTTCATGAATTGCACAAAGGTTGGCAATGTCTTTAACATGATCACCTGGAGTAGTCTGATTCTCTCCAGTGAAGTATGGAATGTTCTTCAAGGCTGCAATTGGAATTGGATGTTGTGCATTGAGGGCAAGTGGGATGCTTCCTGTGAAATTGACATAGGGGTTGTTTTGTGCCATTCTAATTGGTCTTAAAACCCTTGTTGACTGAATGAAAGGCCTACCAGGTGGAGGAGTTGAGAGAGTTCTGTTTGGTGGAGATGGAGACCTTTGAATCCTTCTTCCTCTTTGCCTTCTTCTTGGAGATAACTATAGGTATTCAAACAGCACCTCTTCTTCTCCAAGCTCTTGACCTTGTGGTGATTCTTCTCATGAGTTTTCAGGCCTGCACTGCTGAAACCAGTTGATTCTTCCCCTTGGAGTCGCCAGATGTGCAATTTATAGCTCTTTTGAAGCAAAGAAAATTGTAGCAGATGCACATCAACTTTTCTGCAATAAAAATGAGACCTCTAAGGTCCCACCGGGCGTGCCAAAACTGTTGTTGCAAATCAGCAGCACCCCTGGATGCAAATCAAGGTTCTAAGTTGATGTTTAGGGCATCCAGTGTGATTGCACAACATTGAAACCTCTCTCCAAGTGTGGGACTTGCAAGATGAGAGAGGAATCTCCAGATTAGAGGCTGGTTCCTCAAACTCCTCTGATTAGATCTATTATTTGCACAACTGCAGAGGTTCAGATCCTAATTTTATCCTAATTTGCAAGGAGACAGGGATAAGAAATGCAAAAATTAAAACTAAACTGATAAGGGTGATACACCAAAGGAGTGGTGAGCACTTCTTGCTCATGAAAATTGACACAAATCAGAAATTGCAACATAAAACATCATGCACAGGTTGATAAGCTGTAATCAAGGGTTTGAAATGAAGCAAACAACACATACAAAGGACTGAAAGCATTCACAGAGCCTGCATTGTGATTTTCAACATCAAAATCCTTGTATTCCAACACCAAAGAGGTAGAAAAACCTGTTACAATCCCTGGAAGGTCTGATACTTGCCAAAATCACTTGTTGAAAGTGAAAACAGAAGCTTGTTGTGCAAAAAAAGTGTTCAACCTTTGAAAAATGAGCCAAATCTGGCTTTTACAGTGCATGGGTCGAGCCCAGGAGAGAGAAAACGTGAAAAAATGTGGGAGCCATTCCCCATTGACCAAAATGCATTAAAAACAGCATGGGTGTCCTTACAAACCCATGCCCTAACATTTTTGACCATGCTGGAGAAGAATGCGACCCATTTTGCATTAAAATTGGTTGTTGAAACGTCAGTTCTATCCATGGGCACGTACCAGAAGCGTTTTTTTATTTTCTCCCTCCAAACTGAACCAAAATTCAAAATTGATCATGGAATCATGTAGAGAATTTTACCAGCTTTCCATTGATATAAAGAACGTGAAAATCTAAGCTCTGGATCGAAAGTTATGGCCGTTTGAAGATTTAGGGCAAAAACAGGCCCAAAACGGATCGGCGGGAAAAAAATTTGAATTTTACCTCTTTTTTGCATTTGGAAAAATTTTCAAAAAATCCCCACGCTCCGCCACCTAGGATGCCACGTGGCATGATTTGATTGGATGTGGGCCCTTCTTGACCACTTTCTCTTTGTTTTTTGCCTTTGGAAATTTTTTCCAAAAAACTCCGCCGGGCCCCCGAGCTGGACACGTGGCAACATTTCATTTGTTGACGGGGGCAGCGGGCCTAAAGAGGCCCTCTATAATTTTTGGTGAAACTTAGCCAAATTTTGAAAATCTTCCCCGAGCTCTGAACTTTCCTGGGACCATAGGACACGTGTCCTATTTTCATTGGGCGCGGGCCCTCTGCCCCAAACTTTCCCTTTGAATTTTTTTGGCAAAACTTAGCAAAATTTTGAAAATATTTCCCGAGCTCCGAACCCCCTGGGACCATAGGACACGTGTCCTATTTTCATTGGACTGCGGGGCCCTCTGCCCCAAACTTTCCCTTTCAATTTTTTGCCAAACACTTAGCAAAATTTTGAAAATTTTTCCTGAGCTCCGAAAACACGTGGCTCACTATCATTGGGTTCATTAAAAATTTTCATTTTGAAAAACTCTACAAAACACTTAGCCAATTTTCCATTTCTCCCCCGACCACTCTGACTGATGAAGACACGTGGCGTAACCCTATTCGCTGCGGGCCATGCGGGCCAATTTTTCACTTTGAAAATTTTGGCAAAAATTTAGCCAAAATTTTGATTTCTCTCCAAAACCCTCATCTGGACACAAAAGTTCCTATTGGCTGCAAGCCAAATTTCAAAATTTTTCCTGCGCAAAACACTTAGTCAATTTTTTCACTTTGCCTCCCCCTTCTGACACGTGTCACGTCCTGATTGGCTCGGGGGCCCGTGGGCAAAAATTTTCCTTTTGCAAATTTTGACCAAAACTTGAAAAAAATTCTAAGTTTTTCTCTCTTCTCCGCCACCTCCTGGGACACGTGGCAGCTTCCTATTGGCTCGGGCTTCCAAGGGGAAAATTTCCCACAAAAACTCCGTCGAGCCATAACTTGAAAAATATGAGGAGTTAGGAGGAAAACTTTACCTTTCTGGAAAGCTGAGAGAGAGCTCTATCCAATGGTGCCATTTCCAGAAAGATTTGAGTGCCTGAAAATCAAAAAATGGAGACTGAGGCACAAGAGAGGCAAGAACACAAGGAGTTAGCCACAAAAATGAGCAGGGGCACATTTTGGATAACAGTATCCTGAATGAAGATCAAGCTTTGTAAAATAAACAGCACCATACAACTCATCAAGCAAATCATCAATTACAGGAATAGGAAACTTATCTTTGATCATGTACTTATTAAGTTCCCTATAATCAGTACACATGCACCACATGTCATGTTTCTTCCGTACCATCACTAATGGAGAATAATAAGCACTCTAACTATGATGGATGATTCCTACTTATAACATCTCTTGTACAATCTTCTCGATTTCACTCTTTTGCACATATGGGTACCTATAAGGTCTAATGTTAGACGGTTGGCTCCCTGGTACTAACTGAATAACACGATCATGATATCTCTTTGGAGGTAAGCCCTTTAGTATATTTTTAAATACAACAGAGTGCACATCTAATACTACTTACATATCTGATGGTATTATGTTCTTAGAATGATGAGCCTCCAATGAAAAGAGTTGTGCCACAAATCCACCTTCACCCTTTTTTAGCATTTTGTGCATCTAATGAGAACTTACTATATGTGGGGACTTTTCTATTAAGCCTCTTAGCTCAAAAGTCCTTCCTTCAGAGTGAAATTGCATGGACAATTATTGGAAGTTTATCTCAATGGTTCCCAAGGTGGTAAGCCATTGAACCCCTAACACAATGTCTGCTCCTCCCATAGAAATAGCATACATAGGACTATTTAGTATGTAATCTCCTATGGCAAGATTAATGTTATGGCATTTTCTAGAACAAGTTATAGTACCTCCATCAACAATCAATACTTGACATTTAGGAGATGTATAAATGAAAAATTTTAGGTGCACTGCTAACTTATGATTGATAAAGTTATGAGTACTTCCTAAATCAATCAACACTATGACCCTCTCTTTTTTTAGGAATCTAACCACCTTGAGGATTTGGGGTGCTAATACCTGAAATTCCATGGCATGAGATCGTTGGCTGAGGATCTCTTGATTCCTCCTTTGGCTCAACCAATACCTCTGACTCTACATCTTCATCCTTCTCTTCATCTTCACTAGGTCCATCAATGTAGAACAACTTCTTTTCAGCACATTTATGTCCAGGTCCAAATTTACCGTCACAATTAAAACATAACCCTTTTTCTCTTTTTTCTTCAATTTGTTGAGGTGTTGATCTAACTAGCCAAGGGTGTGTTGGGGCTAAGGTGTTGCAATATTTGGTATAAGTGAAATGTTGTCTCCTACTTGAAACAAATTTCTCCTTTACCCTTCTTTCCATAATCATAGAATCATAAACCTTATGTGGATTAAACATATGCACCTCAAGTTCAATGTGATCTTTAAGACCCCCAATAAGTAGGTCATTCAAATTATCTTCGGTAATATTTTCCACCCATACAGAAAGGTTTTGGAATTTATGAATGTAATCCTTAACAGATCTTGTCTATCTCAACTTTACTAATTGGCTGAAGTAATTATCTACCACACTAAAACTATAGTGTAATTACAACTCTTCAGTGAATATTGTCCATGTAACATTGAAACCACTCTTCTGCCTCTGAGCACATAACCATCGATACCAAACGAATTGGTCAGATTTGAGATACAAGGATGCCATGGTTACCTCTTGTCCTAATGAAATATGATGTAGTTCAAATAAATTCTCCATTTGGTTGATCCAATTGAGTGGATCCTTTCCATAAAACTTGTGCATCTCCACTTTTGGAAATATATTACGGGCCTGTAGAGTGCTCGTATTTGGATTGGGCATGCTCGAAGATCCACCCTGACTCATGTGTCTATTATTTTGACTTGAGGTTCGACCTTCATGGATAGAAGTATGATTACCCATCATATGAATACTGAATTTTTTCATGAACTCCTCCAATCTCTTTCCAATCATGTCCACATCTTCTTTTCTGGCCACTTGAGATTCGAGGTCTCTCAGGTTAAACTCAAGTTGGCTTACTTTATGGTCCATCGAAGTAAACCCTAACCATGAGCAATCTGTATTTATATCTTCTGTCTCCAAATCCTTCACTACTATCTCATCCTTTCCTGGTGTTTTACCCAGAGTGATGGGATTATTTTTACCTCTTGTGGAAGGCCACGCCATGATAGCCAAAATATTAGGATGTAGAGATCAAGGTCAAATTTTAGGGTTTCGTATTTTGATAAGATTTCGGCCAGATATAAAAAAATAAAGAATAAACCCCAAAAAAAAAAATTCTCTTTCCGAAAATGTAACGAACTTGAAAAAATTCCACAATTTGCACCCTAGGGAGCAATTTTATGAAAAACCCTAAATGTGTAATAACTTTTGCAAAATAAATCAAAAACGTCTGAAATTTTTAGGGAACTATTAGTGCAAAATCATAGCACCCCCAAATGAGTTGTCAGATTAATTTTCTAAGGCAGAGTCATTTGGTGTGATTCACATAACATTGAGTTTTTCCCCAAAGTATGGGACTTTGTAGATGGGAAAACTCTCTAGATTAAAGGTTGGTTCCTATTCCTCTGTTTAGGTGCATGTGTGAAAACTTACAAAGGGCCTATTCCTAAACCTAATCTAAGTTTTACCAAGGATACATGGATAAAAGGAATACAAGAAATCAAAACTAAGTTACAAGGTGATGCACCGAAGGAATGATGAACATTAGTTGTGTTGATAGACACAAACTAAAAAAATCCATACAATAATTAAGCAAAAATAACCAGATTTATAAAGAAAGACCAGATGAGATAAAAGGAGATAAGAAAGGATTCAAAATCAATCACAAATGTGTTTTATTACTCTACAAATTGATACAATGCACTACAAATGTCCAGAAGGTAAGAAACGTATTGCAATTTAAATGGAAAGTCTGAAAATCCATGAATTCCTTTTCCATAAGGAAAGGGGAGCTTGTAAAAACAAAAGAATGTCCAACCCTTTACAATGAGTTTCAACCCTACTTTTATAGATTCAACACAGAGGAGAGAAAGAGAGAGAAGTGAGAAAAATAGTCCGAAGCTCAACCACCGCTATTAATGCCTCTCATAAGATCTACCCCCAAATTTGTCTTGACTATATCAGTTTCTTATTTGGCACCTCAAAGAAGGAGGAAATGGCAGAACAGATCGAATCTGATCTAGTTTTTGGGGCAAAAATAGATCCTGTATTAATGGCCCGGAAGATTTTTCTCCATTTTTCTCCCACCTAACCTCCCTGAACTTAAAGTTTCAGATCTCCATGGCATAAATGAGGCCGAGATCTTTCCAGAGGTGTCATATTTGTAATATTTTGAGCCTTGATTCGAAATATATGCCCCTTTGAAGTTTATATCGGGTCCGTATAAAAGGGTGGGAAAACTAGTTTGAAAAATGGGCCCCTTTTTTAAGATGGGACACGTGGAGGGTTGGCGCTTGTTCGAGGGCAGCCTCTGTATTTTTCTCTTGGAATGGTGCAGGGATGACACATGGCTTCCTCCACCAGCCTGCTCAATTTATACATTTTTTGGCTAAGTCCTTTGTTTAGCGGGGTCATATTTCTTGACTGGGGACACGCAGCGGTCCGGTGCTCGTCTGGAAATCCTCTCTTTATTCGACCCTTCAGTTTGCGTTTATTTGGACACTTGGCACTCTCTGCCAAGCTGCCACCATGCATTGACTATTTAACCTGACTCTATTCCCTTTTTTTTAGACTGGACACATGGAGGCTCCGCACTCGCTTGAAAACCTGATCAATATTTTCCTTTGAAGGATCATTGAGTTGACACTAGGAATCCTCTGTAGGTCTTTGGAATTTTAAAACAACCTCTCTCTTACCTTTTCGGACCTTGGGCTACGTGGAAAACTTATTTGAGCCCCTTTTGGATCTACTCTTGGAGATGTGCTGCTTGGACACGTGGCAGTCCCCACTAGTACTTCTATACTTAGCCTTTTTTGAGGCCCTCCATGTCCACCTTTTGACCTATATTGACCATTTGCTACATGGAGGGATGGCGTGAGTTTGAGTCTCCACCTTGGGCTCTTATTTCAGATTTATGCTGAGCTGACACCTGGTACCTTCCTACCTAGTCGAATACTTTTTAACGGTCGCACAAATTTTTGTGGCTCTAGATGCGTGGAATCCTGGTGCTCGTTTGAGCTTCCCTTTTTGGATTCAAATTTGGAGAAGCGACATGTGACTCTCTTCAATGTCTCCTCCATACTTAGCCAATTTTTGGACTCGTTCAGAACTATTTTGAACCCGAAGACTTTGCATATTTGTTGTTTCTTATTTTTCTTTCTCCTGGCTTCTTTGAGACACTACTCCTCCTCCTCTAATCCTGCTATTCTATTTCTGATCCCACCTATAACCCGTTAAATAAATTTAAAACATGAATTCACTCGATAGTGATGTTTCACTTCTTAGAATCCTTGCATAGGGTCATTTGGTCTTTCGCAAGCCCCGCCACTCCATTGTTGAGTTCTTCTGTGACCTTTTTGCATTATTTAAATGTTTTTTCTTTGGCTCTTTCTGTGCGGGGTCGTGGCTGATCCAATACTTTTCCCGAGGGTGAAATATGGATAACAATTTGGTGACTCATAGGGGTATCTACCTGCTAGATGAAAAGACCAATTACCTTGTCATATCCATTGGGCATGGAGTCAAATGACAGTCTAATACTAATCATGCCTCTGATTCACGAGCCTGACTATTTACACTCTCACTCTTCATAAGAAATCTCGAAACGATGGTTTCTGAGAGTAGAAAATTGTTTTGAACCTGGGGCTTCATCTGTTTCTGAATGGGTTATGTAAGAGCAAAAAAACAACACCACAACTATATACAAAATTTTAAATCATACATGCTCTAAGTAGAACAGCAAAGCATGCAAAGCACTTAGGAGAAAAGAAACCTAAACTACAACAAGACAATGTGCACAAGCACTTAGAGGAATGAGAAACTAAACTAATATGTACATGGTGAGAACTTTCCTTCTAGTAGCAGTGTTTAAGATAAATTCCATTCTCTAGAATATACAACTCTTCACCATTCAATGTAGACAATTGGAAAGCATTACTACTTTTACATTTTGTGACCATGTAAGGGCCACTCCAAATGGCATCAAACTTGGAATGCCTTCCTAGTTTTTCCCAATCTGCATCCCATTTCAAAACAAGGTCTCCTTCTTAGAATGTCCTTTTTCTTTCCTTCTTATCGAAGTATGTCTTGATTGAGACCTGATCCTTCTCCATTATTTAAAGTGCATGTTCTCTATTTTCTTCCAACTCCATCAGCTCTGCATACCTGGCCTCCATTGGTTCAAAATCAGACATCTCCAGCTACTTCATGAGTTCCAATGCTGGCAACTCAAGTCATATAGGCAACACTACCTCTTTCCCATAGATAAGTTTGAATGGAGAGCTTCCTATAGACCTCTTGGGTGTTTTCCTACTATCCCATAAGGCTGATTTGAGTTTCGTGTGGCAAGTTCTCTGATTTTCATCCAAATTTCTTTTGACAATCTTTAGTAGGTTCTTGTTTGTGGACTCTTCTTAGCCATTACCCTGAGGGTAATAATTTGATGAAGTGCTCAAGTAAATCCCATTCCTAATAGCCCATCCTATGATTTTGGAACCTATGAATGCTAATGCATTGTCTAATATAATGGTGGTTGGCACTCCAAACCTGGTCATTATCCCTTCATAGAAATCTAGTATGCTAGACTCATTAGCTTATTTGAGTGCCACTACTTTGGTCCACTTGGTGAAATAGTCTATTGCTGTCATAATCCATTTGTGTCTTTGGCTTGAATTTGGATTGATGACCCTGATGAAATACAATCCCCATTGCGTGAATGGCTGATCTACTAAAATTGGGTGCAATGGAAGTGTTGCTAGCCTTTCTTTGCCTCTGAATAACGCACATTTCTTGTACTTTTTGATCCATGCATAGTAATCACTAAACACCTTAGGCCAATAATAACCCACCTTCATGATCTTGAGTGCTGTCACCCGTGGAGAAAAATGGCCTCCTGCTACTCCAACATAGAACTCTTGTAACACTCTCTCAACTTGATTTGTCCTAATCCACCTTAACAGAATGCCATTGATGTCCCTTTTGAACAAGACACCATCAATAAGCACATATGGGATGGCTTGTAGTCTGAAGTGTCTCCTTTTTGTTTTACTCATTTCTAGAGGACATAGGCCTATTTGAAGGAAGTGCACCATGTTCTGAGTCCAACAAGGAGTGGGCACATCCTAATTTTCTTCCTCTTGACTATCCTGCAGGACAAAAACAACTTCCTTTTCACATTTTTCCTCATCTTGTTGACTCAAGGCTAGTTGTTCACTCAATCCCTTCCCATGGACCAGCTTAGTAACATTGATCTCAATGTCATACTCCATGACACAAGTGATCCATCCTGCATTTTTTTCATTCAGATCCTTAATGAGAAGGAAGTCTTTAAATCCTGCATGGGAGACTAACAGTTGGATTTTATTGTTTGAAACTAGATGCTTAAAATTCTTTAACCCTTTGATCACTTCTAGGACTTTCTTTTTGATGAAAGAGTATCTCACTTCATAATCTTCCAAACCTTGGCTGAAGAAAGCAATTGGCTGTTTTGTATCCTCTTTGTTTTGTTGTACTAGGATTGCAAAAATTATGTCACTGCTAGAAAAAAAAAATAGTATGAAGTCCTTAGAGAAGTTTGGATTCACAAGGGTTGGGGCTTGTGATATAACTTCTTTGATGGCCTCGAAATGTTCCCTTCCTTCAGCTGTCCACGTAAATGCCAAGCTCTTCTTCAACATAAATGTTATTGCCTTGACAAGGGCAACAAAGTTTGGTACAAACCTGTAGACAAAATTGATTGTTCCTAAGATGGTTTGAAGATTCTTCTTATGGCTTAGAAATGGCAATGCTCTTATTTCCTTAACTCTCTTTGGGTCAATTTCCAAACCTTCCTTTGACACAATATGGCCTAGAAGCCTTCCCTCATGGGCCAAGAATATGCATTTTTTAGGGTTCAATGATACCCCAAATATCCTACACCTTTGAAACACCTACCTTAGGTGAAAAAGGTGGTCTTCTGCATTTTTGGAGAACACAGTAATGTCATCCAGATAGATTAGTACTATGTTGTTGATAAGCCCTTTGAATGCCATATCCATTTCCCTTTGGAAAGTGGCTCCATTATTAGACAATCCAAACAACATTTTTTTGTAGGCATAGGTGCCCCATTTGGTGGTGAAATCCATTTTGAATTGATCATCTTCTTTCACCATTATCTTGTTGTACCCTGAGTAGCCATCTAAGAGAGAGAATCTCTCTGATCCAGACACCACCTGAAAAATTTTCTCCATTGAGGGGAGTGGGTAGTGGTCTTTGAGGGATGCTCTATTCAAGTCACGAAAGTAAACACACAACCTAATCTTTCCATTCTTCTTCCTAACTGGGACCAAATTTACAACCCATCTTGAGTGTTTAATTGGAAATATAATACTTGCCTCTATCATATTGTTTAGCTCTTTCTTCATCAGAGGTTCAATGTGTTGATTGATTGGTCTCTGCTTTTTCCTGATGTGCTTAGAAGCTGGATCTAGTTCAATTTTGTGTTGTGCTAACTTCGGATTGAACCCTCTTAGGTATTCATAGCTCCAAGAAAATACATCCAGAAATTCTTGGCAAAGTTGCATGAATTCATACCTCTCTTGCTCGGTGACCACTTCACCAATTTCAAGCATTTATCCTTCTCCAACTAGAATTGACTCTGAATCTTCTCCTTTGATCTGTATTTTAGCCGTCTCTTTTCGAAACTGATCATCAGGATTAAATATAGACTCCAATGTCACTTATCCTTTAGGAAGCTTGTTTGTATGTAGTTGCACTACTTGATCTCCATATTGTTGCTCTAATTTATTTTGATTCCTAGCTAAGAACTCAACTTCCTATTGAAAAAAATTGATGATCTGATGATAATTCTCAAACACCTGCTAGCATGTGTTGTTATCTGACATTGCTGGCCTCACAATCACATGGATATGTGGATTTCCTTCATCCCTCTTGATTTTTTCAACCACATCAAATGTTTCTCCAACTACTGCAAGCCTATCAGTAGTTTCGTTCTCCTTCCTGGGTATGGACACAATTTTGAAGGCTTCGAAATCTCCATACCCTATTCTTGTAGCTTTTGACTAGGTCATTCTTGACAACATTTTGGCCTTTGACGTGATTGGAAAACAATTCACTATCACAAAACACTTGCAGGTTATTGATTCCTCATCTTCTAGCCCAATGCAATCCATGAACCAAAGCCTCATATTCTGATGTATTGTTTCAACAGGAAAATTGGAAACAAAAAGATGAGAATACCTTGGGGTGACACAATCATATCTCCACCTCTGGATCCTTACTTACTTCTCAAGCCATCAAAGAACAATTTCCATACTTCATTTTTGTCCTTATATTCTGGCTTGATGATGTCAAGAAGAGGATGATTCTCTTCATACAAGCAGTAGACTCCTAGCTCAGATTCTTCCATCTCCTTATAGGGATCAAAATCATGTATTTTCACTTCCCATTCATCGAGAGTCAAGTTCAGGATACCCCCCACCTTGGTATCTACTTCACAAGTATTTAGGAGGTTCTCCTGATCAAAAGCTAAATAATTTACATTGATTAGGCTAGGCACATAAGACTCAATGTGATAATCCTCTATGGGCTTGGATATGATTTTGGCCTTCACTACATACCTTGCTGTAAAGAGCATATGTGACTAGTCCGCAGAAAAATAGCCTCCAATTTTGGTAGTGAAGTCCCTGGACAAACACAATGCAAAATTTGGTGGCAAGTCTATGACTGATACATTCTGCAATACAGTCACATTGGGGCAGGCATGAAAAGTGAGGTTTAGATTATTGATGATTCCAACAGTTATCACTATTGTCCCATCCAATTGTACTACCCCTCTAGAGATGAATTCATATTGGAGATCTAGTTGATCAGCTATTTGTTTGGGCATTACAGAACTACTTGCCCCAAAATCAATCATGCAATTATGCACCAATTTATTCCAAATGATTAATGAAACATAGAACAAAGGAGGTCTCAAGTTTTTACTTTGTTGCTCTCAATGTTTTCCCCTGGGTGAGATGTATTGGTAAGCACTTTCTCTTGCTGGTTAGGGGGTTCATTTGTATGCAATATATTCCTCTGCCCTGGAATGGCCAATGAATCCCATAGTGAAATGTTCACACTTGTCTTCTTCATTTTCTCAATAATATTAAATGATTTATCCTTCTGCTACCCCTTCCCTAGCACATTTTTTTCTTGTACATGGGTTGTTACAACCGGTGCCTGAGTGGATTTGGAAGATGGCTTGGATTGGATCTACATATTGGGAGTTATATTTTGAATGCCAATACCTTGTGGAGCAATGGAGGATTGAGGATTACATGAGTTTGGTGAATTTCCTTCTCCAATATTTCTCTTCTTGGAACGTGTATTGGATGTTATACTTTGAGAAAGATCTTGATTCATTCTACAAAATTCTTCATCTTGCCAATTAACAAGCACAGTTTCACTTATAGGTCCCTCTTGTTGAACTCCTTGCTGCTGATTTTCTTCTTGGATAGGTTCTTATGACACGCCAATGGTTTGCACCATCAAATCCTGATTTAGTGCACCATTTAAGCACATCGATTGATTATGTGGTTGATTACATGGGAAACACCAATCATATTCTTATGTCATGTTATTCTATGTTGGAAACAATTCCCTTGATGTTGAAGCTTTGTTTGGATCATATGACCTGAAATATATAGCAGCTTGAGGTTTTCCTTAGTGTTGACTCTGATTTACAGCCTGGGTTGGTGGTCTATTTTGTTGATATGGGGGTCTAGCTTGATATTGAGCCTAAGGCTGATATGGCCGAGAACTCTGATCCTGTTGTATTTTGATGGTTACTAACTCATTCCCTAGTTTTTGAAGTTGTTTCATAACTTCTTGAAGCTCCTTTGAGGTGTTAGATGACGAGGTGGAGGCTTCAGCTGAACTTTGAGTCCTTAGAGTAGGTATAGGAACTAATGTGGGTGTTTGTCTGGTACTTGGGTTTCCTAATTCAGGGTATAGAGGCATAGATGGAATAGGAGAAATTTTACCAACCTGAATTAAATGATTCTTAGCTCCTATGGAAAGGCTATAGGCTACATGTAAGGTTGTGCCCCCTATTGACTTAATCATCAAAGCAATATCAGAATTTAAAGCTCTAAGAAAGTATAAGAAGGCACCTTCTTCAGTGGGCTTTACTACCGCTAGAATCCTGTCCCAGGTCCGTTGAAATCTAAGGTTGAAATCCGTCAACTACTCATTCAGAGATCTCTTGATTATTTTCAACTACTCTAGCAAGGATAGGTTATCTCCCTTTTCTCAAAACTAGTCATGAAGAGCTCTACATAGTTGGTTCCAAATTTGAATAGAGCCTACTGCTAGGCTCCTAAACCATTGTGAAGCTTTACCCTTGAGTGAAGAGGCTAGTAACTTGACTACAATGTCCATCTCATTGATCTCATGGATTGTATAGACATTTGCAATATCTTGAACGTGGTCACTAGGAGAAGTCTGGTTTTCTCCAGTGAAATATGGGATGCTCTTTAACGGTGCCACGGGGACTGGCTTTTGTGCATTTAGAGCGAGTGGGCTACTGCAAGTGAAATTTACATAAGGATTTGGTTGTGCCATCCTGATAGGCCTGAGCACCCTTCTTGCTTGAAAGAATGGCCTACTAGGAGGAGGTGTTGATAAGGCTCTGTTTCGTGGAGATAGAGACCTCTGGGATCTTCTTCCACTTCTCCTTATTTCTGGAGACAAGTGTAGGTGTAAAAATTGTCCTTCTTCTCTTGTTCTTGAACTTTTTTGTATCCTTATCATGAACTTAGGAAGCTTATATTGCTAAAACCAGTGGATTATGTCCCTTTTGGATTCGTCAAATGTGTAGTTCTTAAAAGCTTCATAAAAGCTAGAATCATAGCAAGTGCACATCAATATTACTGTAATAAATATGGAGACCTCTTGGTCCCACCGGGCATGCCAAAACTGTTAGTGCAAAATCACAACACCCCCAAATGAGTTTTCATATCTATTTTTCTAAGACATAGTCATTGGGTGTGATTCACATAACATTGAGTTTTTCACCAAAGTGTGGGACTTTGCAAATGGGAAAAATCTCCAAATTAAAGGTTGGTTCCTATTCCTCTATTTAGGTGCATGCATGAAAACTTGCAGAGGGCCTATTCTAAACCTAATCTAATTTTTACCAAGGAGACAGGGATAAAAGGAATACAAGAAATCAATACTAAGCTACAAGGTGATGCACCGAAGGAATGATGAACATTAGTTTTGTTGATAAACACAAACCAATAAAATGCATACAATAATTAAGCACAGATAACCAGATTTATAATGAAAAACCAGATGAGAGCAAAGGAGAAAAGAAAGGATTTAAAATCAATCACATATGTGTTTTATTACTCTACAGATTGATACAATGCATTACAAACAGCCAAAAGGAAGGAAACGTATTGCAATTTAAATGGAAGGTCTAAAAATCAGTGAATTTCTTTTCCATAAGGAAAGGGGAGCCTACAAAAACAAAAGAATGTCCAACCCTTTACAATGAGTTTCAACCCTACTTTTATAGATTCAAAACAGAGGATAGAAAGAGAGAGAAGGAGGAAAAAAGGTTCGAAGCTCAACCACCACTATTAATGCCTCTCATAAGATCCACCTCTAAACCTATCTTGACTGTATCAATTTCTTATCTGGTGCCTCGAGGAAGGAGGAAACGAGGGATCAGATCGAATCTAATCTGGTTAATGGGGCAAAAATAGATCTTTCATTAATGGCCCTGAAGACGTTTCTCCATTTTTCTCCCACCTAACCTCCCCAAACTTAAAGTTTTAGATCTCCATGGTGAAGATGAGGCTAAGATCTTTCCAGCAGTGTCATATTTGCAATATTTCGAGCCCTGAGTCGAAAGATATGCCTTTTCAAAGTTTGTATCAGGTCTGTACAAAAGGGCAGGAAAACCAATTTTAAAAATGGGCCCCTTTTTTAATATGGGACACGTGGAGGGTTAGTGATTGTTCGAGGGTGGCCTCTTTATTTTTCTCTTGGAATGGTGTGGGGCTAACATGTGGCTTCCTCTGCCGACATGCTCAATTTCTATATTTTTTAGCTAAGTCCTTTGTTTGGTGGGGTCATATTTCTTGACGGAGGACACGCGACAGTCTGGCACTCATCTGGAAACTCTCTCTTTATCTGACCCTTGAGTTAGCACTATTTGGACACTTGGCACTCTCCACCGGCCTGCCACTATGCATTGACTATTCAACCTAACTCTGTCCCCCTATTTTTTAGACTAGACATGTGGAGGCTCTACGCTCGCTTGAAAACACGATCAAGTTTTTCCTTTGAAAGCCCATCGAGTTGACACTTGGAAGACTACGCAAGTATTTGGAATTTTCAACAACCTCTCTCTTACCTTTTTGGACCTTGGGGTACATGGAAAACTGGCACTTGTTCGAGCCTCCACTTTTGGATCTACCCTTGGAGATGCGTCGCTTAGACACATGGCATTCCCCACTAGTACTTCTATACTTAGCCATTTTTTAGGCCCACCTTGTCCACCTTTTGACCTCTATTAACCATTTTCTATGTGGAGGGTTGTTGCGAGTTTGAGTCTCCACCTTGGGCTCCCATTTCAGATTTTCGTTGAGCCGACACCTGGCACCTTGCTGCCTAGTAAGAGACTTTTCAACGGCCGTGTAACTTTTTGGGGCTTTAGACGCGTGGAATCCTAACTCTTGTTTGAGCATCCCTTTTTAGATTCAACTTTGGAGAAGCACTGTGCTGACTCATGGCTCTCTCTACTTCCTCCTCCATACTTGGCCGATTTTTGGACTCATTCTGAACTATTTTGAGCCCGACAAATTCATATCTTTGTCGTTTCTTCTTTTTCTTGCTCCTGGCTTCTTTAAGACACTGCTGCTCCTCCTCTGATCCTGTTATTCTATTTTCGAGCCCACTTATAACCCGTTAAATAAATTTAAAACACAGATTTTCTCGAAAAATTCATTTCTCTTCTTGGAATCCTTGCATAGGGTCGTTTGGTCTTTTGCAGGCCCCGCCACTCCATTGTTGAGTCCTTCTGTGACTTGTTTACAATATTTAAATGTGTTTTCTTTGGCTCTTTTTGTGAGGGGTCGTGGCTTATCCAATAATTTTCCTGGGGGAAAAATATGGATAACATGAACCTTGAATTTTTTTGCAACTCTATTAAAAATATCTCCCACTAATCCGCTCAAGTTTGCAATATATGGTGAAAACAAATAATTAGGGTTTTTTCCCTAATTTTGGCCCAGATCGTAGCTCTAATACCACTTGTAATGAAATTACTTGTATAATTCAGATTATGAGCAGCAATAGAACACCAAATAATACAATATTTCAGAATAATGATCTCAATATGCAATTTTAATAGCTTCTCCACTTCGAGGGGGCAATCTCCAAACCATAAAATAAGACTCAAATGCTCCAATGATGATCAACTACTACCTACAATCCCCTATATATACTATTCATATGTTATGGCCATCACCAAGGCTGACCTACTAAGCATGAGAAAGTATAAATGATATAATAAAATGATATGGTAAGCCATAAGTCGGCTACTCATATCCTAATACAAGAAATAGGTTAAGGGTGTAGCAATCTAGGTTGGCCAAAAATATCCTGATTGTTGTTATTTTTGGCGTGATCTACAACCTTCTGTCAAGTCTTGAGTGATAGATCATGGCAAGATAAGTAGGATTCCTTTAAGGTTTTTTAATAGTAGTTAAGTTTAGGTTTAGACTAAGTCCTAGTTAGTTAGGATAGGTTTAGAGTTGGTCTTAGGTCATTAATGAGGTTTGAGTAGGTAATTAATTGAGGTGGCTAGGTGAGGTGGTTAAGTGAGGATATTAATTAATTTAATTAACATGTGCACTAGGGGATATGAATAGGAAGGATATGGTTAATTTAATTAACAAGTTTTAATGGGATTACTACCCAATTTTTGTGTCTACAATGTGATTAAGCTAAAGTATAAATTATATGCCTAATCTAAATGTTATGGAAGCAATAAATAGACAATAATGGAACATAGAAAGTAAACCCAAGTAACTAAGTAATAAATAATGAAAACCTAAGTGTAAAGAAAGGGTAAGAAGCCTTAGATGATTCCTAGTGGTTTCTGGATTGTGTTGTAGTGATAATTGGCTAAATAGAGATGGAATACCTTCACATAGAAGTCTGGAAAAATGTGGATCCGAATGATTTAATTAGTCTAGGGAAACTTGAGAGAGATAGGGGCACTCGTTGGTGCCCTGATCCTGTTTCTAGGCACTCTAGTCTGCTAAAATGCTCATAAACCTGAATCTTCAAGGTCGGAAGATATTCACTAAAGCTCACCTTTTATCATTATGGATTCACATAATTATCGTGGAGGTCACCATAAAGTTACAATAAATAATGGACCTTCAAAACCCTCAAATAGACATCAAATCCCAAAAACAAAAGATGCAAAATGAGGGGTCAAACTCTCCTTATCCAACAAAATGGTTCACTTACAACTAAGCATTGCACTACATCGCAAACCCAATGTAGTTTTATGTGTGTATGGAATTATTCCCTAGGTCACTCTTGTGCATATTGCACTTGGAATAGTGAGCAAGTAGTTAGATGTAGAATGTAAGTAATGTGTGCATGGAATAGAATAAACTCCCCTCTTGTGAAGTGTGATGCAAAAAAACCAGCATTTATCCCTTGTGATGGAGCTAGATGGATGTAAATGAAGCTCTTCAATTCTTGATGGATGTAACCTAGGTGGTGATAGCTAGTGCTTAGCGTTTGGTCCCTTATTATGGTCACATAAATTTATATTTATATGATTCCATTGCTTGAATTTCTTTATTAACCTCAAAAAGGCTAACTACTAAAAAGATAAGATTCTCAAATGGATAAAAAGGACCAAAAACATGTACGTGAAGTACAAAGAGGATAGGGGCAGCCATAGGGGACATGAGCTCCTAGCACTATTGTCCTAGTTGGGCACTTGTGTTTAGGATGGAAAATGCCAAAGAGTAAAATGACAGACTAAGCAAGTAAGAGTGAAAGATTGAAAAGAGAAATGAAAATAAAAAAAAGGTGGCCAAAGGCATGGATTAATTATTACTTTTCTTACTTAGGAATCATATGAATAGTAGTATGTAATCAGGACTAGATTGTTACCCAAAGTGCACAATTTTGTTTCTACATTCGGCCCCACTTTATGTTGGTTAGTAGAATGCTCAGTAATATAAAGTAGATAGGGATGCATGCCTGATAAACAATGTAGATCGATGATGAAAGCATGTCGAGGGACTAGACAAAGCATGGAGTAATAAAAATATGGAGTGTGGAGACTAAGGATGATAAAAGTGTAAAAAGTGATGAAAATGAACTGAGGGCAGAAACACATGTGCATGTGTTACAGAGTACTTGTTATCAATGTTGATGTGTTTGATGTTGTTGTTCGTGTTGTGGTGATATTGACTATTAATTCCCATATGGATGGACCTGCAAAAAGATAAGATGATTAAGTAGCCAAATACACACACACACACACACACACATAACATGTAAAGAAGTGTGTAAAAAATGATGAAAATGTAAAAAAGGAACATGTGCACCTGATCTATGATGATGAAATATTGTAAAAAGGGTCATATAGATAATGTTGATGCACTCGATTTTTTTGGGTGTTCTCACACCAATGAAGTAGAATAAGTGTAGGGAGAACTATTTGGTGTCATCCTCCAACCTTTAAATACTTCCTACTATATAAAACACCATTGTAGATGGTGTGTATAAATGCAAGCTAAGGAATGTCTACCCTATAAAATCCATTATATGTGGAGTTATGTAGACTACTCTGAACTACTAACTACTATTTGATATGCCCCCTAGTTCCAGGTATTCTAGGAAAGGCCATTGTGTCATGGACCCAAATCTGATTCTGAGCCCTGAAATTGAAAATTATATTGTATTGACCCCTGGTTATAGTAATCTAGGAAGATTCATTATGCTATGGGTCCGAGTCTAATTCTGAGTCCCAAAAGTGTGGTGTATCAGTACCATGTTGTGTATAACTTTGTATGGGGTGGTTGATCCACCCAAATGATGTCCCCCTCATTTGGGGTGCATGTGATGTCACTTAAGGAGAATGCAGCCCAAAGGAGGACTAACCAATGTGCTAAAAGTGTACCCTACAGGGCGAAGGGTATGTGTTTTGTAGAAACCAAGGCACATGCAAACAAGTGACTAGGAGAAAAGTTTTAGTACAAGAAGAGGCAAACATGCATGCATAAAAAAAATATGTAAGTTCAGTAGAAAATGTGACAGATAACACCATAGGAAGACAATGTAGGCTACAAAAATTGGGTTGTAAACATGGGACACCACTCATGAAGTCACAATACACTCAATGCCATAGTGGCTACAAACAAACAATTTTTCACGTAACACAAAATGGAAAATCCCGCATATAATGGAAAACAATGACTAACAATTACAAGTAATGTAATAGATAAACATGGTGGTAAATAGTCCTAAAAAACAAATGTTGCACATGGAGCACCCGTTACTACTTTAAAAAGATAAAATGTATGACAAATCATGTATAATATAATAGTGTGTTATGAAACAATTACACTTGTAGTGTACGAAAGTGGATGCCCCTAGGAGTTGATGTGGGACCGGTACTAGGTATTATGCCAAGCATCCATGATATGTGCATAGATTTGTAGAATCTTATATCATAACTAGAAAGGCAAATGAATATTCATGTGTGTATGATAAATATAATGACATATAAGATATATATCTAGCATGTGTAATAGATGAGTACGTACAAGTAATTATAAGCAATAGTAAATGTGACTAAGATATGCAAAATGTTGTGGATCGATGGAATGGAATTCAAAGTGAATAATAGAAGGCACGTGCCCCACAAGTGAATGGAATTGTATGCAGTGAGATTCATTTTTTTATGCCCCATCAACAGTCAAAAATGAACCGTAAACAAGAGTTTTTCATCGGAAAATGGTCTGAATGATGTGTTGTGTGTAGTGTGGCATGGTGAATATATGGTGATGATATGTAACATAAAGAGAATGTGTGATTATTTAGCCTAAATTGTGTATCATGACAAGATGATAGAAGGAGTGATGATTTATCCTAAAGTTTATATCACTACAAGATGAAAAAATAAGTGATGATGTATTCTAAGGCGTATATCACTAAGAATGATGTAAGACATCTTCCACCATCCCTCTTGGTCATTAAACCACTCAATTAATTGTCCATATTCCTCTTAATTTCCCTCATGTTAAAACCACTATTGAATCTTCCAATCCTATCACCTCATCATCTACTATGATCACTTGTTCCCCTATTCAATCATCTCAAGAATCTCACTTACTCCCTCCTCCACTCAAACAACATAATTTGACTCAACCTCTCCTTACCAATTCTCACATCCATAAAAATGTAATCACTTTGCAACATCATCCTTTAGAATCAACTCAAAAAAATCAACCCCCTCTTTGGAATGCTTATCATTACATACTTCCCAATCAACCCATTCAAGTATCACAACCTCCCTTCACTTACAATCCAACCCATCCTCTATCAATTCTCCCTATTCCTCAACAACCGACAAAATTTCACTAATCCTATCACATCCCCATTTTACAAAAACCCTTATCATAAGCCACCAATTTAAATCTCTTAACTACATCCCCCTTATTAACCACTTCCACCAACACCCACACATCCTCAAACTTATCAACCATACAACAACCTGATCCATCAAAATCATATACATCACAACCCCTCGACTTCTCAAAAAAAACCATATAACAATCACCTACAAGCATTGTTTATTAGAATGGCTAATCTTGAGGCCGCTACCTTGGGATCTAAAACTACATTTTCATACGAAAAAAATCTGCAATGAACCAATCAATCCATCCATTCCCATAAATCCTTATCCTCCTCACTAAGAAATGACAAAATTTTCTAAGTTCAACAACAAGGAGGATCCACAACAACATCTACATGATTTTAGACATGCATGCTACCTTATCGCCCATGATTAAGACCTCATACTTTGCACATTCTCCATGTCATTATCTAGACACAGATTGGAAAAGTATAACGACATCCTGCAACATTCATTGTTTTCCTTCACCTAACTCGCACAACTATTCTAAGAACACCTCTCGAAAAACATTGAGAGTAAGATCACCATCACTGACCTCTACACTATTTGATAGTATGGCAAAGAATCTATCACATAATTTTTTGCACGATGGCATGACATCATTAACCAAATATCATTTTCCCTTCCATAGAATGAACAAATTGAAATTTTCTCATGGTCTTGTGTGAAGCACATATATTCCACTATTCAAATCCAATCATTTCAAAAATTTTAAAGAGGCATTCACTATAGCTCACAAACTCAAGCTTTGCATCCTTTAGCAAGGCCGTCTTAAAATCTGATCAAACAAACCAAAATAAAAATTCACTAAATCCTCCATGCATTGTGAAAAACCTAAGAACACCGCTAACACCATCATGGCTAAATATTATTCCACATCTATCTCTCATATGGATCCCCCACAATGTGCTTCTAGACCGCCTCCTAAATATAACCCTCTTGGGGAATCCTATATTGTAATATTTGATAAGTTGATGGCAGCCAATATCATTCATCTCCCTCCAATTCAACCATTAGACTAATCAAAACCTAAACCAACATGGTATCGTGAGGAACATTACTGTAAATACCACCAATTTTGCAGCCATAACATCAAAAAATGTCACTTTTTTAAAGATGTTGCCCAAAACATTATAGACTCTGATGACTTACAAGTGGATAATCCTAATGTGACACCTAATCATCCCCTTGGAATCTTTAAACAACCATTCCCTAATCATCCACCCAACAATAAAACTCCACCATCCACATCACAACCACGTAATGCTCATACAATTAATACTATAGACCAAAATCCAACCCCATCACCAATTCACTCATCAACTCTATTTTGGACTCTTCCCTTACGATCACAACTTCATCAACTTCTACACCTATCATATCAACATCAACTATGACATCAATATAAACCTTAATCACACCTATGTATCCATCCATATCATCAATACCTTCATCCATAACATCTAGTCCTTCATCTATAACTAGTACAACGCCTTCATCCCACACATATAAACCTACTCCCATACCAACTACATCTACTATTATGACTATACCTACATCAACATATGAATCCAAGTATGTATATACACCACACCTTGAATCATTCACCATCCAAACATCCACATTCAATACATCTACAAAGGACACTATCACTTCATCTACAACCTTAATCATCCCTACATGTACCAATCCTAAACTCGCACAACCTACCACCCATTTATACATTTTCAAATGCATCATAAAAAATCCACATCCACCATCGATATAGACAACCCAATCCACATCATCTAATCCCAAATCCATGGATTCTCTAGTTAAAATTGGAATCATCTCTGCTAAGGGTAAATCCTTGTAACCTATGTCTAAGAACATTGGAATTCCCATCCAAAAATATCTCATTCATTCACATGAGAAGTTGGATTTACCTCCTCCTAAGATAAACCTCATAAGCAAACCAATGTCACACCATCACTCTTAGGAGCATCACAATTAATATAGGGGCTAACCCCTTTACCTACAACCCTTACTACATCTAAATCAAAGTAACCTAATTATTCCTTGAATTTAGCTTCATCTTCAAAATCATCTACCACCACAATTGTCAAATTAGATTCTAAATCATCTAAGTCACCACCAATCAAGACCAAAATCAAGAAACAACCACCTTCCTCCCCAATACTAATACGAACTCTAAAGCTCCCATGAAATATCATCAAGGCAAGCTGTTGATGCAAAATCACAGCACACCCAAATGAGTTATGGATCTAATTTTCTAAGGAAAAGTCATTTGGTGTGATTACACAACATTGAGCTTTCCCAAAGTGTGGGACCTTTGCAAATGGAGAAATCTCTCCAAAGAAGGTTGGTTCCTCTTCCTAAACTACCTGCCACAAGCTATTCCAATGCAAGAAAGCTAATCTAACCTAATTTAACTTCCAAGGAGACAAGGAGAGGAAGAAAACAAGGAAAAATAGAGCCTACACTAAAACATTGATACACCAGAGAAGGAAAGTGTTGATTATCTATCAAAACTGCCATGGAACAAGAAGAGGTGAGCAATGGAATGGATGGACAAGTGCATCACAGACCAAAGATGGATTTCACATAGAAAATGTTCCAAAACTCCATGAACATAACTCCAAAACCTACAATGAACATCCAAACATGCGCAAATACCCTGTAATGAAGAGAGGTAAGGAAAACAACAAAGAAAACAAGCTAAGGATGGAAAAATGCATCACAAAAACACGTTTTTTATTGCTCAGAATTTACACAGTGCATCATTTAACGGGTAAGAGGTAAAAATTCCATTACAGAGTAGGGGAGGAGGTTCAAACTCCATTTTTGACCCTAGGGAAGAAAATAAGGGAGAGGCAAAGAAGAAGGATGAACAACCTTTTTCAAAATGAGCCAAAACTGGCTTTTATTACTTGAACAGAATGAAGGAAATGAGAAAACACGGAAAATCAATTTTAAAACTCCAACAACTGACAAGATTTGTTTAATTAGCCTACAAAATGATGGGTTTCCATGAAAAATCCCATACTTCATCGTACATGGCTTTGCAGAGAAAGAAAGAGGCCCATGCTTCATTAATTTTGGTGGTTGGGGTCATTTTCTGCAATTTTTCCATGCCAGAGTCATTTTCCCAATTTTCTCTTGCAAAACTCCATAAAAATTTAAAATTGAATTTTCCATCATGTAGAGGATTTCAACAGCTTTCAATTGATACCAAAATCAAAAAAATCTGAGCTTTGGATTGAAATATATGGCCCTCTAAAGACTTAGGGCAAAACAGAACAAAATTAGGGCAAAAATCGGGTTCGCGGGCCAAAATCCTCCCTTTTTCTCTCTTTTCTCAAATTGGGAAATTTTTCCAAAAAACTCTCTATGCCCCACTTCTCCTATGACATGTGGCACCTTCTAATTGGTCGCGGGGATGCGGTTCCATTTTTTCCTTTACGCTTTTCACCACTTTGGCAACAATTCCAAAATCCTCCCGACACCCCAATCCCCACCCATGAATGGACACATGGCACATTTTGATTTGTTGGTAGGGATGCACTTCCATTTTCTCCTTTGACACATTTTTACCAAATGCCAAAATACTAGAAGTCCCTACGATGCCCGCCGCTCCGCCTTGACACGTGGTATCATTTCATTGGCTGCGAGCCTTAAGCAATTTCATTTCCTTTGCGGGATCATGGGAGTGCAAATGAATTTTTCACTTTTAGCCCAAAAAGTGCTAAGTTCTCAATTTCTTCCTCTGCTCCACTGGCCCGAGCCTCTTTGGCAAAAAACTCTCCCAAGCTCCGCAGGCCCGCCTTAGGAAAACTTCCCCTCCAAGCTCCGTCGAGCCATAACTCAAAAAATACAAGGAGTTAGGAGGACTTCTTTACCTTCCTGGAAAGGTGAGAAAATCCTCTATTTAATGAAAATATACCCATAAAATTTTGAGTGCCTAAAATGTGTAAAAATTGAAGTTGAAGCACAAGAACGAAAGAATGAAGGCAAGTTAGCCAAAATAAGCAGGGGCTCATTTTGGATAACATTTTTGGCGACTCATAAGGGTCATCTGCCTACTAGATGAATGATCAGTGGCCTTTTTTACATCCATTGGGCATGGAGTCAAGCCTGATAAACTGATTCTGACCTGAACTCTAAAATTCTGACCTCTGAGTCACTTGGAAACCCACTGAAACTTGAAATTGATCTTCACCAAAATGCCACTGAAATGGACTATGCAAAAGCAATACAATATCACCAAAAACTATGTACAAACTAAAAATCATACATGTTCCAAATAGAACATGCAGAGTGTGCAAAAGTACTTCTTCTATTGAAAACAAACCTACCTACACTACTCTAACCAAGAGAAAAGGGAGCTGAAACAAAGCCTGCAACTGGCAAGGAGAAATAACTTCCCTTCCTCAAAAATGGAAGCCATGCAAATGATTTGGAGCTAATCATGGCTGTTAGTATGAGTGTAAAACTGAGAAGAATCCGTTCCTCCACCCAAATCATCAAGGTGTCAACTGAAAACAAATTGAATACCTCTTTTAGTTACTCTGCATTTAGATTGTAGGGGTATTGTAGTTGACCCTTGGTACCTTGCATATCATCCTCATGCCTAGAAGTAAGCATGACTGGTGGAAACTCTCTTTTTGGCTTCAATGAAGCCAAGTACCTAATAGGGAATGGTCTAGTCCTTTGAATGTTCCCATTTCTCTGAAATTCAACTCCAAAAATGGAGTCTTCTTGTGGACCTTCTTGGTTGGATGGTGTGAGAGAGATGATGACATCCTCCTGCCTTTTCTCTTCCTCCTCTAAAGAACATGGAAGATCAAGATCTTCCAATCTTGGTTCCATAGGGCTGTAATGAAGTGCAGACTATTGTTCTTGACTTTTCTCCTGCATGGCAGCAGGATCATATGCTTGGAATGTGAGAGGTGGAGGAAAAAATGATGTGATCTCCATGGGTTCCCCTCCATCAAGGTAATCCTCCAAGTCAGACAAGTAATCTACCTCATTATTGTCCTGTTGCAGGTGCTCAACCTCCTCCATGGTATCTTCCTCATTTGTAACTTGATCACCATGGCTCCCTTCACTCTCAAACATGAAGTTTGAAAGATCAAACTCTTCTTCAACATCAGAGCTTGAAGGGGATGAAATGGGAGGAATAACTGAAGGTTCTTTTGTAGCTTTCTCTACACTTGGGGCCTCTAAAACTGTATGGTCCTCCTCCATTAAAGGTTCATCAATCAAATCAGTTCCTTGAAATGAAAGCAAAGACTTTTCAATGATGCCTTCTTCACTGAGTGGCTTCAACACTAATTTTAGCTCTCCCGGCTGCTCCTTTTCAATGGGACTTGGAGTTGATTGCTCCTCCTTCTTTTCTTACTTTTCTTCTACTAAAAACTAAGCCTCAACCACCACTAGTTCTTCAACCCTGACCTCCTATATTGGGTTGACCATCAAGGGGATCTTTGTAAACCCAAATTTGGCAGCCCAACTCTTCAAGTTTTCTGTTATTTCTTCTCTGTTGGGCTCCACTTCTTATTTTCCTTGACTGGATTCTTGATTATCTTCCCAAAATGGGTTTGGGAAAGCAAGAGGGGTGACAGGTTGGGTTTCAACCACCTTTGCAATTGTTTTTGGTGGGGAGGGAGGTGGAAATTATTGTTTGTTCGGAGGGGATGACTATTTGGAAGGGAAAAGGGCAAAATAAATGAGATGAGGTGGAAGACTAGGAGATGGGGAAGAGAAATCAACCCTTGGGGCAACAGATGGGAAGCTTGACTCTTACCTCTGTTGGAATGATAAAAATTGAGAAAGAGAAAATGAAGGACAGGGAGTTGGTTATTGACTTACCCATTGATAAGGTTGTCCCACACTTCACTCATAAGCCCCAATGTCCTCAATCCATGTGTAACCTGAGGCAACACTACAACCATGAAGTCAAGCTTCTCTTGAGGGTTGTAATGTCTTGGAAAAGGGCCTTCCCATGGACAAGGTGCCCTGCAGCCAATTATGAAAGCCTTCATCTGAGTTATTGCTCTTGATTGCACAATGCCAATCTCCATTTTTTGGATCTTCTCCAATAGACCAGCATCTTGCATTTGATTTTCTTCATTGTTGGCATACCCCTACTCTTGGAAATCTCCATAGCCAAAATGGTTTTGGCACTACTACTCATAGGAGTAACCATGCTGATTTTGGGTTTTCTCAAAATGTTGATTTGAAGGATTTGTAAAGCTTATTGGAGTTGGAATGTGTTGTTGCTACTGTAGATGTGAATTCCATGGTGGAAATGAAGTCATGATTGCACAAGTTCATGGAATGATAGAAAAGAATGAAAGAAATTGAAGGAAGAGTGAATGGAAATGGATGGAAAATAGGCCTGTAACTCAAAGAATGAGTTATTTGCCATATGGAGTCACCAGATGTGTAAACTGTTGCTTCTCAAAAGCTGGAAATTGAAACAAGTGCACATCTATCTTGTTGCAATGAAGTGAAGACCTCTAAGGTCCCACCAGATGTGCCAAAACTATTGATGCAACATCACAGCACCCCCAAATGAGTTATGGATCTAATTTTCTAAGGAAAAGTCATTTGGTGTGATTACACAACATTGAGCTTTCCTAAAGTGTGGGACCTTTGCAAATGGGGAAAGCTCTCCAAAGAAGTTTGGTTCCTCTTCCTAAACTACTTGCCACAAGCTATTCCAGTGCAAGAAAGCTAATCTAACCTAATCTAACTTCCAAGGAGACAATAAGAGGAAGAAAACAATGAAAAATAGAGCCTACACTAAAATGGTGATACACTAGAGAAGGAAAGTGTCGATTATCTATCAAAGCTGTCATGGAACAAGAAGATATCAGCAATGGAAAGTATGGACAAGTGCATCACAGACCAAAGATGGATTTCACATAGAAAATATTCCAAAACTCCATGAACACATCTCCAAAACATGAAATGAACATCCAAACATGCACAAATACCTTGTAATGAAGAGAGGTAAGGAAAACAACAAAGAAAACAAGCTAAGGATGGAAAAATTCATAACAAAAACATGTTTTTTATTGCTTAGAATTTACAGAGTACATCATTTCATGGGTAAGAGGAAAAAATGCCATTACATACTCAGGGGAGGAGGTTCAAACTCCATTTTCGACCTTGGGGAAGAAAATAAGGGAGAGACAGAGAAGAAGGATGAACAACCTTTTTCAAAATGAGCCAAAACTAGATGTTATCACTCAAACAGAATGAAGGAAATGAGAAAACGTGGGAAAATCAATTTTAAAAATCTAACCACTAACAAGATCCATTTAATTAGCCTACAAAATGATGGGTTTCCATGAAAAATCCCATACTTCATCGTACATTGCTTTACAGAGCAAGAAAGAGGCCCATACTTCATTAATTTTGGTGGTTGGGGTCGTTTTCTATAATTTTTCTATGCTAGAGACATTTTCCCATTTTTCTCCCACAAAACTCCATCAAAATTAAAATTGAATTTTCCATCGTGTAAAGGATTTCAACATCTTTCCATTGATACCAAAATCACAAAAATCTGAGCTCTAGATCGAAATATATGGCCCTTTAAAGACTTAGGGAAAAACAGGGCAAAATTAGGGCAAAAATTGGGTCCGCAGGCCAAAATCCTCCCTTTTTCCCTCTTTTTTCAAATTGGGAAATTTTTCCAAAAAATCTCCACGCACTGCTTCTCTGATCACATGTGGCACCTTCTAATTGGTCACGAGGATGTGGTTCCATTTTTTCCTTTGCACTTTTCACCACTTTGGCAACAATTCCAAAATCCTCCCGATGCCCCGATCCCTACCCATGAATGGAAATGTGGCACATTTTGATTGGTCGGTAGGGATGCACTTCCATTTTTTCCTTTGACACATTTTGACCAAATACCAAAAAACTAGAAGTCCCTTTGACGCCCGCCACTCCGCCTTGACAAGTGGCATCATTTCATTGGTTGTGGGCCTTAAGCAATTTCCTTTCCTTTGTGGGCTCGTGGGAGCACAAATGAATTTTGTGCTTTTAGCCCAAAAAGCACTAAGTTCTCAATTTCTTCCTCCGTTCTTCCGGCCCAAGCCTCTTTGGCACAAAACTCTCCCAAGCTCCATCGGCCTGCCTTAGGAAAATTCCCCCTCCAAACTCCGTCGAGCCATAACTCAAAAAATACGAGTTAGGAGGACTTCTTTACCTTCCTAGAAAGGTGAGAAAATCCTCTGTCTGATGAAAACATACCCAAAAAAATTTGAGTGCCTGAAATGTGTAAAAAATTGAAGTTGAATCACAAGGAAGGAAATAATGAAGGCAAGTTAGCCAAAATAAGCAAGGGCCCATTTTGGATAACACAAGCCTTATTCATCCACCATTCTTAAAACCACCTCATATATAACCTCTCCTTCAACTACCCCCATTAGATATTAAACAGAAATATTCCAAGGTCTACTTCAGGCATCTGTGACCACTCTTACACCCATCAAATCATTTGATCCATGAGTTCCATGACCCTCGTGGTTCGATTCTAACCTTATTTTTGCATATCAATTTGCTCTCGAGTATGATAATGAACATTGTAGGGCCCTTCAAACCATCATCTATAATATTATTGATGATGATGATATTCTCATTGAAATATATCACCCTCTTCCACCTACCATTTACAATTCTTCATATCAATCATTATCCACTAAGACATCTAAATCTCTTCACTCATCTAAGACTTATGTTTCTATCTCACCTCCAACCTTAACCTCTCCTAAAGAGGCTCTGGCTCTCTTCATTAACATTATTCACATCATAACACATTCTTATCCCCAAGGATTCTAATCACCCACCGAATAAAAACAAAAATTCATCATCACCCCTCCTAGTGAGCCTACTCTACCTCCTTCTTCATCAAAACTTAAGGTGTCCATATTAGCTTCCCCTTAGACTATGGTTATAGAAAAAAGTGCTATAAAACAACTACATCAGGCCCTACTTAAGATGACACTTTATGAGCTCATTTAAATCTCTCTTAACCATAAGAAATCTCTCATAAAATATCTTAAACATATGCCCACTCCTAACAATGAGGATCAACCCTTTGCATATCTTGTTGGAACCCTCACCACCTCCACTTCCATATCCTTTGATGAAACTAAAATTCCCAACATTAAACCTGAAGAACATTACTTTCTACTCTTCATCACTATTTGTATCAATTGTTGGGTGTCAAAAATTGACTAACTATTGAAACATGCATGTGCGTAGGAAGGAATATAGAGTAAAAACGTGGGGGTATGGTATAGATGAGTGCATTAAGACATTGAATGAGGTGCACGTGAGGATCATGACAGAAAGATAAAAGACTTGGTGAATTTTCGGTGTATGGGGATAAATATAGACTTGGAGTATGTGACACGCAAGGAGAATTTGGTGGCTAGGAGAGTCTATTTTTGGAGAAAGGATCTGGTAATTCGAACTAAAGCATGAGATCTAATAATAGGATTAGAACTAGAGTTAATTATATGTAATCTATTATTAGTGAAGCTTGCATGCTTTTGTAGTTACTTCTATAGCAACGCATGGATATTCTTAGCATGCAACCTATTTTGAGAGTGCATGGGTGGTGAAGGGAAAGTCCCCACTTCCCTGTGTGTGTGTGTGTGTGTGTGTGTGTGTGTGTGTGTGTGTGTGTGTGTGTGTATTGATTTACACATTTTAGGGGACCGTTATCATTGTGTAATGAAATATTACAGAGTTATTTTACTAGTATGGTTTTGCACACATGACTTTGTGATGGTAACTATGATGTATTCAACATTTTGTTTTGATGAAGTAATATAATTGATATTTTTGGTTGGATATTGGTCATTAACATACTTTTTACTGGATATTACATGGTAAATATGATCTTAATTATTATGTGTTATGTATATCTACTTTATTATGTGTGTTTCCAACTTGAGTTCATGAATCTGATAGTTATAATGGATTATGCACTATGGGGTTTGTTTATTAGAAACATGCATATTAACTATGTGGTAAGACTATACCAAAGAGGTACCTGGTACCTTTGTGTGCTTCTGGTAAGTGCTCAGATATATCTGAGAGATGTGCTAACCCATATAGGGTTTGAGTAAGAAAACATACTACATTTTGGTTCTGTTACCAGGACATCTTTTCAAATAATTTACCACAATTTTGTATAATAATGGTGTATTGGTTGACTCTTGGGTTCGTTGAATATTAGGTGATTGATGGACAAGATAATTTTACATGAAGATATAGTACCAAACCTGATTTCAATGTGCACAAGTGGGTTGAGGAACATATCTATCATGAGCTTTATGAGTCTTTCTTTTTATTCTTTTTAGAAAATATGGTATTACAGACCAAGGAATTGGATGTAGGAAGAGTATCATAACTATTTTGATGTGGATGTACCTTAGATGCCTAATGTAGATCATTGGTGGGGTACTGTTGTGTGTAGTTATAATTTGGAATACATGGTGTCTACGTATACTTTTCTGGAAGTTTCTAATTTTCAATTCTTGTGCAAACCGAGAGGATCTTACCTTCATGTTATTCGTTTAGAAATAAAGATATTAATGGTGGTTTTGAAATTAGAGCACCTTCCTATGGCTAACTAAACACCCCACCGCATGTAGGGTTAGGGGAGGTGTGGTAAAATATGATGGACCTTGCAACAGAAAGATAGAGAGAGGAAAGAAAACTTAAGTATAAATAATTGCAAGAGAGGGAATTAGCAAAGCAACGTAATGTTGAAGAGTCTATGGGGTTGTGGAGACAGGTAATGTGCAAAGGATTCAATTTTAATATGGAGGACATGGAACCTGAGCAGACGGTTCACCCCCATTTAGGAAAGTGTAGTAGGTAATCCCCTCTGTTTTTTTATGAGAGCACATATGCTAAGAAAATATTAAGGATCGCGGGAACGCATTTGATCCGACCTAGTGACATATCCCTCATGTTTGATGTTCAAGTTCCTAAAGTAATTATTAATAAACAAGTAAGTATATGTAACATAGGATTTTTAGGTAGATATCATTTCCCGTTTAATATATATGTGCATCAGACAACATCTATGGCATCACAAGCAACAACATTTTTGTTATTTTGAAGACCGATTGGAGGAATCTTCTCTAGCACGTCATTGGGTCAGAGTGTGGGTGTGTAGAATGTTAGGAACATGTCCAGAAGTACTAAAAATTCTCAGACTATTGGATTTTAGTTTAGTACCATTGTTGGAATACACGGGAGTACATCAAATAGTCTAGTGATCGTCACAGGAGGTGGTTCAGGTGGGTCAGGAGGATGAGGATCAAGTGGATCAGGTGGTTTTGGTGGTAGAGGAAATATTGGTGACAGTTCTAGTTTTGGATCTAGAGGACAAGGACTACATCCCTAGTAACCCCCACATCAACCCCAAAAAAAATTTTATGAGATGTCTCTTTACTTACCAAAATACAAAGGTATTGATAATGGTGTTGAACATGTACACAAGTGTGAGTTTCTAAGGCATGTTAAGGGAATAACCACTCCAGATAAATAGGAAAGTTAGTTTACTACTAATTTTTAAGGGCAAGTGCGTAATTGGTATAGAAATACAATCTGTACTAGACTTTAGTTGATTATGATGATTTATTTTCTTCATTTTTGGCCAAATTCCATATTCCTGAGTTTGAAAAAAAGAGTATCAGTGCATTTAAGGACATTAAGCAGGTCTTATCAGAAATCATTCAGGAGTATGACACATGTTTTAAAGTTTGTTGTCAAAGCTATCTTATGAAATACATCCTATCCATCATGCGCAGTGGTTTGTTAGTAGGCTATTGACTCCTTCCTAAAGGGCGCTATCTCATAAGACTTTTATAGACCCACACAATGATTTGGAGGCATATGTATGCACTAAGGTAGTTAGGAGCATGGACACCAGTGTGATCCCATTTCTTAAAGCATAGATTGCAGCTATGGTGAAAAAATTAGAGAAGATCTCTACTAATTTAGCTCATAAGACGCATAGTGGTATTTGGTGTATAGATTGTGAAGTTGAAGGACACACTAATGATAATTCCCTCGTAAGTTGGTGCGTGCCATGTTGTTGGATTGCAAGATTTTTCATTTGGACCATGATGTGATTATATGTCCTCTTTTGCAACATGTGATCCATAATAATGTATCCATGTATTATAAGATTTGTAAAATGTATACTCATGATACCATTAACTGCAAAGTGATTGATCACATACATAAAGCCATCAAGACTAGTGTGTGCTAGAGTGGTGTCGTAAGTGGATCCAAGGAGCAAGGAGAACAACATAATGAAGGGTGGAGTAATGGGGAAAACAAGAATAGAGGTTTCCGTGGTGGATATAGAGGCCAAGGTCGCGGCGGTGGAAGAGGGGGATTCCCTAGAGGAACTTTTTTTACTTATGGGTATCCTGATTATTATCAACGTGAGTGCCCTCAGAATGTGATATGTTCGTGGTGTGGAAAACAACATAATTTCAAAGAATTCCTTGACTTGTATGAGCATATGAGAAAATAATGTAAGCAAGATAAGGGCATATCTATGTTTAATATACATCACACTAATGGGGATAAATTGATGATGGAGGTTAATTTGAATACTAAATCACATTATGTGTTAGTTACCAAACATGTTGAGGCTACGTGCATCTGGGAGAATCCAAAGTACAAACAACCTGTAATGGATCAATAATGTCAATTAACCTGATGTTGAACATTAGAAAGAAGTTTATCTAGAAACTAAGGATGTGATCAGGAATATACAAGGGAATATGTATATTTTAAAGGAGCTCGTGAATGCATTGGAATGTACTAAGAATGTTGAAATTCCATAGAAAGACATAAATTATTTAAAGGAATTTTTAAAAATATTACATTAGGATAACATCATCCCTATGTTAGGAGAGTGGTTGAGAGATAAAGTACTGTGTGCATGACATGAGCACAAGAGGTATATCCTTCATGAAAATATACATCCCCGTAATCATGAGTATGACAAGGAAATTACATTGAATCCAGTCATTCATGGGTGGATTTTGAGCAACATTCTTATAGATACATGTGTGGAAGTTAATGTACTCACATTAGATGCTTGGAATTAGATGGGCAGACCACCATTACATCCTTCTTTGAATGTTCTATACATGGAAAAAAAATTAGGGATAATCCTATTAGGGTGTTAAAATATGATATTATTATGATACAGGGAGCCAAGTTTATTGGAGACTTTGAAGTATTGGAACTCGCAGAGGAAAATAGTTTCCCAACATTACTTGGGTACCCCTGGTGTTATGTAAATAATATAGATTTTTGTTTCAATAAGGGGTACATTAATATGCAAAGGCTACCCTGTATGTTGAGCTATTAGGTGATGAGGACTTGAATAAGATATACGCACATATAATCAGAGATCCTGAGGTGATTGAGCCATCTAAGAAAGGAGTGATTCAGTGGTATGATGCTCATTCAGTTAGTGATACTACCAATATTATTTGTGACAACTGGGCACATGGAATGTATGAAGTAGTTGGGTGTGAGGTTAAGAATAGAATTACTTGCATGATCATGCCACACATGGTTAGGTTCTTGAGTAATAACCAAGTACCTCGGTACACTAGCGAAGGAAACCCTGATGTATTTTTACGTAATATGGAAGCCCATTGGAAGAATGCTAGTTATAGAAGAAATATGTTGGTTTATACCCTATGCAGGACAACAAAACTTTTGTGGGATACACACAGGAACAACCTATTAGAATGGCGCAAAACGAGAATCATGTTTTCTACTAGGTTTTTAAGGAGCAATGTACCTTCATAGATATGTGAATACCATGGGAAGGATTATTCTTCAGATCATGTTCAGAAGTGTGGGAGACTTTGGATGGATGGGCGGGAGGCATTACTGCCATCACTCTGGGTACATAAGTTCTACGCAACCCTCAGTGGTTGCGCATATGTGGTATGTCCATGAAATTTTGACATGGGAGACAATTAATTGGTGAGAGATGACCTCAGGTATGATTCACACATTTGATTACTTTTCTACTAAACCTCTAGTCAATGAAGCATTGAATATTATGAAGTTCATTACTTTGGGGGACAAGGCAAAGGCAGAGGAACTACTCTTAGATGTGTTTGGAGAGCTATATTTAGAGGCATGCCTTTATCTTGATGATATTTAAGAAGAAGATATGGTTTGTTCCTAGGAAGAAAAAGAAAAGGGGAAAGATGGTATACCTGATTGGTGGTGAAGAGAATAAGGAAAATAACCTAGATGTTAACCACACCAAAGGTACATGCGAGCTAATGGAAACAATATGTAATAAGGAATGCCCGTATAATTAGCCTATGAAAACAAATAAGGTCAACATTGGGACAGATGCATAACCAAAAGAGGCAATTATTGGTGACTATTGGTATGAAGAAGAGTTTGCAAAGATTATTGAGATACTGCGTGACTTTCAAGACCTATTTCTGAGGGGTTATCATGAGTTAAAAAGAGTGCATCCCTCTTTGGGTGAAATGAGGATCAAGTAAAAGGAAGGTGCGCACCCGGTTATTAAGAAGACTTATAGGATGAATCCTAATCTGCGCATCAAGGTGAAGGAAGAGATTGATAAAATGTTAAGATCTTGAATCATTAAGCCCATTGAGGATCCAGAGTGGGTTAGCCCCATGGTGATAAGCATAAAGAAATATGGTAGGATAAGGATCTGTGTGGACTACATAGAGTTGAATGTTACTTGTGTCATAGACCCCTTTCCTACAAATTTTACTGAGGAGATCTTGGAAGGAATTGTAGAGCGTGAGATTTATTCTTTTACTGATGGATTCTCTAGTTATCATCAGGTCCACATTGCTAAAGAGGACCAGGAAAACACAAGTTTCACTACTGAGTGGGGAATTTTTTCATACATAGTTATGCCCTTTGGGTTAAAGAATGCACCTGTAGTATTTGCACGCATTATTGTACAATATTTCAGGACTTCATTCATAAATTTTTATAGGTGTATCTTGATGATTTGACAGTGTATGGTCTGATTAAGGATCATTGTGTAAATTTCAGACTCGTGTTTGAGAGGTACCGATAATTGAGCATCTCTCTAAATATTAAGAAGTGTATTTTTGCTACACCCTTTGGAGCTTTGTTGGGACAAATTATATGTAAATAATGCTTGTTGGTAGATCCTGATAAGGTTATAATTATTTTGGGTTTGGAGGACCCTACCAATAAGAGAAAGGTGCACAGGTTCTTAGGCCATATAGGTTATTACTGGAAGTTCATTAAGGGATATGCTAAGATTTTTGTACCCTTAGAAGAATTTGTTGAAGAATAGAGGAAAGTTCCAATTGAATGAGGCGCAACAGCTAGCATTTGAGACATTGAAGGGAAGAATTATTTCTACACCTATTCTACAATTTCCTTCTTGGGATAAATTGTTTCATATACATGTTGATGCCTCTGGCATGGCCATTGGTGTGGTGTTAGCACAGTTTGGTGTGGGGATTATTAATCATCCTATTTATTTTACAAGTAGGAAGTTAACACCTGTTAACCCAAAAATAGACCGAAATTTTTATCTACCTGATCTTGGACCCTTGTAGGATTATCAAATTACCGTCTAATTTTTATTCTATTAAAATCAACTTAAAATAATGCAATAAGTATGAAACTTTGCAAAAGGGTTTATTATTGAGTTCAGAAATTGCCTACGTCTCCAAGTTCTTTCGAACCGTTCCACTAGTCAAAAAATTTAAGTTATAATAGTAGTTTCACAAGAAAACCCTAATGGAAACTATTAAGAAATTACTTAGAAGAATATCCAAACCTTCAGATGACAAGGGTGAAAAATAGCACCTAGCTTCCCCTTTCCTGGCATATTCGGCAATCTCTGTGGCACACAGCTCCATTGTTTGGAATCCTCTGGATCTCGATCGGCCTTCTAGACGCTTCCTAACTCCCTATGGCACTTCGGTCGATAATCTAGGATTTACAATAATTTAGTTTGTTGCTATGGGCCGGCTAGGTAGTTTTAAAACTCCTAGTCACAATAATACCTATTTAAATAAATGGGTCTTCACAACTTTATAATAAGCCTATTAAATAGCTCTTATAAAAAACTCTCCTCAATTAAAATCTTTGTTCTTCCTCGAGATCTTGATTTGAGCTTACAAGTTGTGTGTTTTTAATGAAGAGGGGTCCCCCAATTTATATAAAAATAGGCCTCTAAAATTAATGCCTTTAACATTTATCCTAATGCTAATATTAACCTCACTATAGCATTTGGATGGGATAAATCCCATAGTGGGTGGCATGTATTTGAGTGGGTTATATCCCACATTAGGTGGTGCTAAAATTTAGAAAATATTTTTAAAAACCTTAGCCCCACATCCTTCACGTGGATCCTTACACACATGCGCCTTTGCCCCACCGCTTCACCCACCACGTGGAACTTAGAATATGTGTGGGGATTGGTAGATTTACATTGTCGAGTCTTATACACCGAGATGGTAGTCGGATGAGGTGTGGGTTGAGCTTCTCGGTTGGGATGTCTATCCACATGGGTGGTAATGTGGTAATGTTTGACCATCGATTTGTAAGTGGTCTCACCAAGATAATAGAAATTTGACCCATACATTTTGGCATATAATGTAATCAACTCAGTGAATAGCTTTAGGTGTAACTCGATCCATAAATCGATGAGCTCAAATCGATTAACACATAGTCCACTTATCGAATCTCGATAAGAAAATTAAGCGAATTTGATGAGTGGTGGCAAGCCACATGGTGGCTTGCAAAGACCCACCACATTGGCGATAACGAATTAGTCCACGTGGCAGTTGAGCTCCCCTCTGTTAAAAAAGTTAAGCCTCTTATCACGACCACCAACCTTTATGCCTATCAAAGACCAGAGGTCGATAACCACCCAAAACAACTCTCTATTTTTTACAATGCTATTTTACCACGTGTTGTAGTGCTATTGGTCCATTATTGACCTGTTGACCATAGTTAACTTTTTCGGTGAGTGAACTTTTCCCAGACATAACTAGAGCTCCCAATGTCTGTTTTTCATGCTCTCATAGTCATCAGAAAGCTCTAAAAACTATATTCTGCACTAACATAATTTAGGGATGTTTAGGGAACTTTTTATATAAAAAATGATCCCCTGATCACCCACTAAATAGAACTATACAACTACTGAGCGTGAAGCTTTGTCCATAATTTATGCACTACAAAAGTTCAGACAATACTTATTGGCCACCCCCCATTTATCATTTTCACAGATCATATGACACTTAAGTATTTGGTAAACAAGACAATTTTACAAGGGTACATTTGCATATGGATACTACTATTTCAAGATTTTTAGTTTACAACTGTTGTCAAACTAGGAAAAATTAACTTAGGGCTTGATCATTCATCAAGGATCAATTATGGTGAGGACACACAGAGAATTTAGGACACAATTCCAAATGCACAAATGTTTAGATTAAATCATGTGCCCTCTGAACTTAAGGACATTGCAGTATTCTTGTGCACTTTCCTAACACCTGAGGGGATGAAGACTTTGGAAAAGAAGAAACTTGTAATACACGTAACATCGTATGATTTGATAGGTGGAGATTTTTATAAACTTGGTCATGATAAGGTTTTACGTTGATGTGTTTTGGAACATGAGTGCAAGAGAATAATGGAAGAATATCATGGTGGGATTGCAGGTGGAAATTATGCTGGAGATGCCACCATGTGAAAATTTTTGATTACTGGATTATGGTTGGATACTCTCTATAATAATATTAAAGAATATGTCAAGGTGTGTGACCATTTTCGGTGCCTTGGATATCCTAGAACAAGAGATGAGATTCCTTTGAGGCCTATTACAAGTGTTGAACCATTTGAAAAATGGGCAATTGATTTTGTGGTTCCTATTTCCCCACCTGCACTTAGTACTGACACACGCTACATCATAACTTGTATGGATTATTTGACAAGGTGGGTAGAAGGAACACCTACAAAGGATTGTAATGTAGCTACCCCAATGATATTTCTATGGGAAAGAAATTATCTGCATGTATAGATGTCCATTGAGCTTAACTAGTTATAGGGGCCCACACTTCTTGAATAAGACTATCAAAATATTATTAGTCGAGTTTATGGTGGCGCATCACAAAATAACACCCTATCACCCACATGAAAATAGTACTGCTGAGGTTTTCAACAAAATTTTGGGACATACATTGACAAATATTTGTGAAGTTGGAAGGCAAGGCTGGGAAAATAAGGTATCTGATGTACTTTGGGCATACAAGACAACTTAAAAATTCTTAAATAAGGCCACGCCATTTTAGTTAGTGTTTGGTGTGGAGGTTTTATTACTTGCCAAATTCATGATTCCATCCCTACGTATTGTGCACACAAGAGGATTGGATGTAAAAAAAGATACTGAGGAACATATAAAAAATTTGATGCAGTTGAATGAATGACGCACTATTGCTTGATGGAGTTAGAAGACAAAGAAAGCAAGACAAAAGGAATGACATAATAGGCATACCCAGAACAAGGAGTTTGAGGTGGGAAAAATGGTTCTTCTGTATGACTCTAAGTTTGTGCGCCACCCTGGAAAGCTGAAAGTTCACTGGTTGGGACCCTTTGTTGTCACAAAGATATTAGAATTAGGCGCTTGTCAGTTACAGACATAAGATGGTACTTTCTTGCCTGATTATTTCAATGGGAGTAGGCTAAAGCCCTACTATAAATAATTATTATTGGTGTCTGTAATAATGTATTATTGCTAGTTAGATTATATTTCCCTTTCATGTTTTTTCTTTATATGTGTTTCCTTTTATTGTTATTATGCTTTGTCAATTTAGTTCAGTGTTTTGTTCTAATATGTACACTTTTGCACCTATATCTGATTACTATACATGTGATTTCATGTGTAGATGGCCACACATATAATTAGTGTGGGGTAGAAGGTAAGTAAGAGTGCATGAGAGAGAGTTAAGATTCATAAAGGCCTAAGTACTGAAGGAGCACATGTGTCATTAGTGATGTTGGTTTCTGAAGAATGGTGGTAAGGTCTTATAATAAAAATGGTGATAATTAGGACAAGGCCAAAGGAAAATCCATGCACGATGAGTGCACAGTGTAATGTGAGGTAGGAAGTGTAATGGATATCTACTTGGTTTAAGATATAGATGCCAATGTAATTCGATGCATGGAGCACGTGAAAGGAGGTTTGTGGTCAGAGTAGTTTGTGTGCCAGAAGGTTGTAGCTAGAGTGTACAATGAAAACGTGAGTTGACCGTAATGGAAACTGTGGAAAAGGCAGTAAAAGTGGAAAAGAAGAATTAAATGTAGTTGTACATTGGTGGTTGATAAGTAATTAATGTGGTTAAAATTTGAATACCTATAAATAGAATGTCAGGGTAAAATATTTTTCACCTTACCTTAAATGAAATTTGTGAATGCTTTGTGTGACCTAGGGAAAAAAATTGAGATTAGAGAGAAATCAAGTGCTGAGTTAAAGAATCTTGAACTAGAAGGTGAAGGAGAACACAACCATGGGTAGAGTGAGCTTCATTGTAGGGACTCTGAACATTGAGACGATGTGGTGAGAGTTTATAAGGAAATAATATTTCTCTGGTAAGGGTTTTGAGAATTAGGGCATGACATACAGAGTTTGAACATATAAGTATAACAGTGTTATGCCAAATTTATATGGCAAGGGTTTTGAATACTAAGGAGAGAAAGGGTCAAGGTAACACTTTAACTTTACATGAATGAAATGGCACCAAGGAAGGAAGTGACCACATCACTGAAGAAGAGGGGAAAGGGAAAAGAAAATCCAACCCCTACATTAGACATTCAGGAAGAATGGTACTTAGAGATGCAGTACCCAAATGGAGTATTAATGGGAAAAGAGTGGGAATCTCATGTTAAGAGCATGTCCATAAGCGATTATAATCATCAAACATATTTGATAGCATGTGACATGTCAACAAAACTTGTTCGGACAATGGAGGAAAGAATCCCATATGACAAGTTGGTATCTAATGATAAGGTGAAGAGGTTTTTGAATAAGGTTGTACTACTGCAGCTATATGAGCTTCCACTATTTCTGAATCCTAGGAGAATATATTAATGGTTGATGATGTCACACGTACATGAGGACTATTTCTATTTTTCAGGTATAAGGATGCACATTACCACGTATTTAATTGAAAATTATATTGGCCATTAATTCTTGGGTTTATTTTGATGATGAATTAGCTAATGATGCTGAGGTAAAGAAAACTACAGCGGATTTTCAATACAAGAAAGGAGGGCATACGGTTTGACATCGTTAAGCTAAATGATCATGTCATGAGTATGGTCACGCACTTACTCACAAAGTGAAGCGGGTAGGAAAGATGGACAAAAGTGAATAAAATATAGTTGTATATATGCAAGAACATATCAAAAGGAACCATATAGCATATTGCTTCCTTTATTAAAAATGATATTATTGATGCTACACACGATGGTGATAAGATTATTTTTGGAAACATATTACTAGTGATATGGTTTTCTGAGATTAGGGTCCCCGATGGTCCGAAAGAAAATATATGGGAGTATCATGTAGAAGGTCCCTCCCCTGCAAAATGGTTTGCTAAGTATACATGTGATATAATGACACCAACATACAAGGTACATATGGACAAATGTTATAAATGGATGTGTGATGCATTTGGTGTAGAGTGGATAATTCCAACAAAGTTTCCCACTACTGTGGATGGGGTTTCTGAGTTCGTAGTCTATTGAAAAAATTTTATTGGTAGATTCACCTTGACTGATGGTACTAAAAGTCCATGGTGCAAACCTCCATTTGATTATACAGTGTAGTACTTTGAGGCTACAATGAACACGTTCAAAGAGGCATGAAATTTGAGGCTTGACTTGAGAAAATTAGATAAGGATCACCATGACATGCTTCAAACACTTATCTACCCCAAGAAGCATGCCTATAAATAACAATATGCATCAGAAAGCATACATTTGTTGAAACCAGTTACATTACCAATAGCTTCATTGGATGAAAAAAGGGTGTATATTTATCTAAGGCCCAAGTTTGTTGATGGATCATTTGTGGAGGATGAGGTGAGTGTTCTTGAAGAACCCTCTATCCGAAAAAAAATTAAACTAAAGAAGTGAGTGTGGGAGGAGACCCCTTCTGTTAGTGGAAGTGAAGGGGGGAGTACAGATAAAACTCTCGTTTCAAGCCTATCGATAGCGAAAACCTTAGAACATAAAGAGGTAAGTACACATACATATATAATAAGGAAACCTATAAGATGAAGGTCTCTAGTGTAGAAGAAATAAAAAATAGTCCCTAGCTCAAACTCTGAGGAGAAAGAGATCCTGAAGGAAGAAGAAGAGGATGAAAGTGGTGATGAGCCAGTAGGGAAGTTAAGCCCACATGTGCATATAATCGAAGAATCGGATGTAGAGGGCTAGAGTGATAAATTTTAGGATTCACATGTTATATATGTTGATGTAGGGGGTATCGGTGTGACTAGCACAAATGTTACAAAGGAAAACCCGGACCCAACTACAGAGCATGAGGATAGATATACTCCCAAATTTTAGTCGGAGCGAAGAGTGGAAAAAGAGGTCACAAATATTATATAACACTTGGTGGAGCATGAGGTGGTGTGTAGTGTAGAGGAAGGAAAGAGTGAAGAACAATAAGGGATCATAGGTGGAGAATCAAATTTTGTTGTAGGTTTCCTTTAGGGTAATCGAGGAAAGAATAGGATACTAAGATACATCCCGTAGGGTCCTATAATGTAGATCGTTGAAGATCCCAAAAAGGTTCTTTGCATGAGGTATCAGAGAATGATACCCTCAAATCAATTATTTTATTGGTCATCATTCAATAAAGAAGATGCACTACCATGCACGAGGAAGATGTTGTCTTGGGAATTTGAATGTCATATTGAGGAGCCCAAATTTGAAGTGAGCGCCCATTCGTTGCTAGATACCTATGAATCAAAAGTATCAAGAAATATGTATCTAATAGTTGATTCCCAGCAAGTGACAAATGAACAAGAGTGTAATGTTCTTAACAAACTATCAGTGGAGGTGTGTTCTAGGATTTTTGAAAAGAACAATAATATATGGTTAATGCAGAGGGAGTTGGATGAGAAAAATAAAGAGATAAGAGTAAGGGATGTAGAGATAAAGGAAAATAAAAAAATTATTACATAGGTAAAATAAGAGTTAAGGGAGGAAATAGGGAAGACACACATGGATTATAAAAAGATATAATGCATAGCTAATCCAATCTTACTAGCGCACCCAGATCTGGCCCTTCCTGATAAAACCAAGTATAAACTACATTCCAATGTTTGGAGGATTTAACATGTATAATCATAACACAACCACCCCTTGTATTAGAATCTGCAGAAGAAGTTATGGCATGGAAAAACTAATAGGAAAGAGAACAAGTTGAATTAGCCATAACACTATATACTAAATTAGTTAAGTCAGTGAAAGCAACAACTCACATGGCAGAAGATGTCTATGATAATTATGATGATGAATATTATATAGTGGGATGGATTTTTGCAAAATATTAAGTAGATCTGAAGGATTTTGAAGCCAAGAACAAAGGAAACAGGGTGGAAAGAGAAAGAATCTTGGAAAATTTTGAGCAGAAACATGAGGAAATTGATTCATTGAGGGCCTCAATTAAAAATAAGTTGAAATAACTCTACCCACAAGTTATGCATAAGATGGACGCGTTGGATGATACACGAAAAAAACTAGAGACTCTAGTCAAAACATTGAAGGAAAAGGGTGAGGATTTGACTATTGAAGAGATTATTGTCATTATAGGTGAGGCATTTGCTAAGGAAAGCAACGAATTAAAGGGGTGGAAGAAGTTGGAAGCATTAATGAATAAATAATTCCCCCTCCTTTTTGCACAATAGCACTTGGATTCTTTCATTGCTTGGCACAAGCCATTTAGATATTATTTCATTCTTTGATTGTTAAGGAATTCTTTGTCATTTTTCACATGATCGAGCACAATGTTATCTAGGATGGATACCATGCCTAGTGTGTGGTAATGTTGGGTGTTAGAAATTGACTAAGTATTGAAACATGCACGTGCGCAAGAAGGGATACAGAGGAAGCGCACGGGGGGATGGAATAGATGAGCACCATGGAGGAAAAGGTTTTTGAATGAGACATAGAAGGAGGTACATGCGAGGATCGTGACAAAAAGATAAAATACTTGGTGAATTTTTTTTGTATGGGGCTAAATATAGACTTGGAGTATGCGATACACAAGTAGAATTTGGCGAATAGGAGAGTCTATTTTTGGAGAAATGAACTGGTAGTTAGAACTAAATCATGAGAGATAATAATAGGATTAGAACTAGATTTAATTATAGGTAATCTCTTATTAGTGAATCTTGCATGATTTTTTAGTTGCTTTTGTAACGACACATGGATACTCTTAACATGCAGCCTATTTTGAGAGTGCATGGGTGGTGAAGGGAAATTACCCACTCCCTCTATATATATATATATATATATATATATATATATATATGCATCCTATTTTAAGAAGGCATGGGTGGTGAAGGGAAAGTCCTCTCTCTCTCTATATATATATATATATATATTTGTGTGTGTATTGATTTACATGGTTTAGGGGGGCATGATCATTATGTAATGGATTTTCACAAAGTTATGTTACTGGTATGGTTTTGCATGCAAGACTTTGTGATGGTAAATATGATGTATTCAACTATTGTGTTTTGATGAAGTAATATAATGGATCTTTATGGTTGGATATTGTTTATTAATGTACTTGTTACTGGTCATTACATGGTGAATCTAATCTTACATGTTATGTGATCTGTATATTTATTTTATTATGTGTGTTTCCAACTTGAGTTCATGTATATGATAGTTAGAATGGATTAAGCACTTTGGGATCTATTTATTATAAAAATACATGTTAACTCCATGATAAGACTGTAAAAAAGAGGGACCTAGTACCTTTGCATGCTTTGAGTGAGCACTAAGATCTGTCTGAGTGATGTGCTAGTGCGCATAGGGTTTGAGTAAGAAAATAGATTACATCAATGATACATTTTATCACCATTCTATGATAGATAATGGAGCTAGCATCAACATCATCTCATCCCATAGCTTTGATCAACTTAAGCTCCCCAATTCCATTGTCACCCAATCACCAATGGTCCTTTGCACTTTCAATGATGTTGTTTCCCCCGCTTTAGGCATAGTTAGTCTTCCCATTTCCATTGGTGAAAAAATCCTCCATGAGATCTTCTATATTGTTGAAGGGGAGTTTCAATACAACATTCTACTTATTAAACCATGGATTCACACCATGAATTGCATTCCTTCCACCCTTCATCGATGTATCAAATACAAACACGAGGGTAAGATTCTAACTCTCCCTCCAAAAAAACCTCCATTTAAAGCATGTCATATGACTTATCATCATAATGATGTTCTCATTCCCATGTAAGATCCTTCTCATTCATCCACTAGATCATCTGTTTCCACATCCAAGATTCCATATGACGACTCTTTATAAAAATTAATGGATCAGCTCTTGCTGGGGGAATATTGTCATCTCACACCTAACACTCTTCCCATACCTAATTGACTTGGTAAACCCAAAAAATATCCCATCTATCAACATAACTTTGGGGATATCATTCATTTTGGTTGACCTCATCTCCACATGAATCTCATCTATGTTAGCATCGATCATCCATCCTCTCACATTGATGTCTAACCTTACATCAAAATATATATAAATGAATTTGATTGTAAATACAAGAAATCCTTTTCCTATACCTATCTTCATCACTACTTTTGGAAAGTATTTATAATGGGTTGTTATAAACAAGGAATCCATGACCTCGTCATTGATCAATCTCAAAAAACCCATGAAAAATTCATGTTGGGTTATAAGGAACAATCTGTCGACCCTCTTCCTCCATCCTTAACTCTCATGGACATCGACCCACCATCTTCTCCATTCCACGAGGTTATGGATACAGATGAAATCGTTTATATCTCCTCTAGATTGTTTTTAATCTCCACCAGCACCTTGGGACCAGTTACTTATTAGTGTGAAAATGAAACTATGTCCCTCCCTCTTCGACATCTGGAAATGATAGAGGAATATTCCCCTACCATTGAAATTCTTTAATGCACCGATTACGATTCCATTCTCTCCTACATGTGGGAAGAATATTCTATCTTCATAAGACCTTACGACTAGACACATCCAACCTTCTCAATGAATCCACCATTGACATCAACATAGGGACTCCAAAAGAGCCATGCATCCTCAAAGTGGGTCAATACCTCGATCCACAAGAGCTTGAATATTTCACCACCTTTCTTTCTCGACATAGCCAAGCCTTTACATGGTTTTATGCCAATATTCTTATCCTTGACCCTTCCATCATTATAAACAACATTGTTACCTTTCCTAACACTAACCCAATTAAGCAGAAGCTTCATCACATACACCCTCAAGTTTCCCTTCTTGTCAAAAAGGAGCTACAATGCCTTCTTTCAACTAGCTTCAATATTCCTATCAAATATCCATAATGGGTTTCCGACATCATGCTCATTTCCAAAGCTTATAGTAAGCTTCGTATATGTACTAACTTTTGATATCTCAATCTCACTTGTCCTAAAGATGATTTCCCCTTCCTAATATCAATCAACTTGTAGACCTTACTGTAGGCCATAAGATGCTTTCTCTTATGGATGGTTTCTCTAGGTATAACTAGATCCTCATCACACCATAATACCAACATAATAATTCATTCATTACTCCTTAGGGGATATTTTTCTATCGCATCATGCACCACGATTTGAAAAATGTTGCAACCACCTATCAGTGAGCTATGACTTATATCTTTCACAACCTTATCCATAAGACTTTAGAGGAGTATGTTGACCACATTTTCTTCCTTGAAGTACTTTTTGAGAACCTTATCTACTTATTCCTCCATCTCAATCGATATAAGTGCATGTTTGGAGTGATAATAGGTAAACTCCTTGGATTTATAGTTTATATTAGGGGTATTGAAGTTGACCCTGTCAAGATCAGGGCTATGCTTGAAATTGCCATCCCTCTAACTTGAAGTAGTTTCATAGTATTCAAGGACACTTTTAATCCATTCCTTGTTTCATCTCACAATTTTTTTACCGTTTCCATCCTTTTCATCATCTCCTTCATAAATATATTGACTTTAACTAGGACCATAATTTTCAAAAATCCTTCGACAATCTCAAACAATATATTTTATCTGGACTTGTGCTTATGCCTCCACACAAGGGGGAACCCTTATCTCTCTGTATTTTCCTCTAATCATGCCTTGGGAGCCATGTTGTAGCATCGTGATGAGTAGGGTAGGGAATAAACTCTCTATTACATCAGTCACACCCTTCACAAATATGAGACTAGCTACACTAAAGCAAAAAGGCTCTATTGAACTCTTTTCTTCGCTACTTCAAAGCTTCACCATTATCTTCTCAATCATAAGACTTATGTCATCACTATTTTTCATCTTCTCAATAACATGCAATACTATCTGTATCATAATGATTGCATCACTCGATGGCTCATGCTCATGACTGAGTTTTACCTAGAGTTCATCTCTCAGAAATCAATCAAAGGCCAAGCTATCACAGATCAAATAGTTGATGCCCCTCTTCGTGATAGTCACCCACCTCACGAGTGATTTTCCTATGAACCCATCTTCCACTTTTTCCATGAGTTTTATCCTCTAAAAATGACTCTTTTATTTGATGAATCCATGTGTCAGTAAGGGGGAGGTGCGAGAGTTATTATCATTATGTAGACACAAAATCACACACTTTGGATAACTATCTAGTCCCGATTACATACTACTATTCATATGGTTCCTAAGTAAGAAATGTACTAATTAAACCATGTCTTTGGCCATATTTTTTTACTTTCCATTGCTCCTTACAGTCTTGCACTCTTACTTGCTTAGATTTTCATTTTACTCTTTAACATTTTCCATCCTAGACACAAGCACCTAGCTAAGACAATAGCATCAGGAACTCCTATCCCCTCTAGGTTCCCCTGTCCTCTTTATACTTGAATTACATTTTTTTACGTCCTTTCTAACCATTTGAGCATCTTATTTTTTTATAGTTGGACTTTTCGAGGTTAATTATGAAAATGAAACAAGGGAATCATATAAATATAAATCATAATAAGGGGACCAATCACTAAGAACTATCTATCACCACCTAAGGTTATATCCATTAAGCATATAAGAGATCCATTTGCATCCATCTAGCTCCATCACAAGGGAAAAATTCTAGTTTTCTGCATCACACTACATACGAGGGGATTTTATTCTATTCCATGCACACATTATTTACCTTCTATATCTAGCTACTCACTCTCTATTCCAAGTACGACATGCACGAGAGAAACCTAGGGCATAATTCCACACATAGAGAACTACATTGGGTCTGAGATGTAGTTAAGAACTCAATTATAAGTCCACCATTGTGGCAGCTGAGGATAATCTGACCTCTCATTATGCATATTTCTTTTTTGGGATTTGATGTCTATTTGAGGATTTTTTAGGTCCATTATTCATTTCTATTTTACGGTGACCTCCGCAATCATTGTGTGAAGCCATAGGGAAAAAATGTGAGCATCAACGAATATCTTGCGACCCTAAAAATTCACATTTCTAAGCATTTTAACATATCAGAGCGCATATAAATAGGACCAAAGCACCCAAAGGAGCCTCTATCCCTCTTTGAGAACCCTAATCTAGTCAAACCAGTTAGATCTGTATTTTTCCAAACTTTTGTGTGAAGGTATTCCATCTTTGTTCAGTCATTTATTACTAGGATGCAGTCTGGAAACCACTGGGAATCAAGAAAGGCTTCTTACCCTCTCTTTGCACTTAGGGTTTCATTATTTATTGCTTAGTTTCTTGGGTGTACTTTCTATATTCCATTTTTTTATTTATTGCTGCTATAAAATTTATATTAGGCATATAATTTACTTTTTAGCTTAATCATTTTGGTGAACCTGAACTTTGACTCTACCTTCGATTATAACTCTTATACTCTCGTCACTATGGCTCAATCTTATGGTGAATTCATTGAAGACCATCTTAAAGTGCTTAATGCTCATATTGCTGAGTATCCCCAAGATATAGATGTTCTCTTATATACTACTCGTGAGGAAGCCACTAATCTGGCAGAGCTTAATGCTTCTATGGACATCTCCACCTTCATTGTTACTCGTTTCTGTCCCTAATCCCACTAACCACTTTACTCCACCTCTTGTTTCTCACATGTGGCAAGTCTCTTCTATTGGCACTCAATACTTAGCCTCCTTCAATGAATACCTCCAAGTACAAATTCGATAATGACAATAGGATACTTCCCGTGCATCTCCATCTTTGGATTCTACTTTATTATTGTACACTCCATTTGCACTCGCCATATCTACCTACTCAATTCCTCGTAATTTCTACACCCTTAAGCTTCCCATTTTTAATAGGCATGTTGACCCATAAGAGCTTCTCCGAGCATTCCATGTAGCTTGTGTAGATTTTGTGGATGATCATACCATACTAGCAAAGCTCTTTCCTTGAAATTTGTAATATTATCCAAGGTGTTGGTTCTATGAATTACTTTTTCACTTTTCACACATCTCGCCAATGGTTTCCTCACTCACTTCTCTATCGACATCGGCTCTAAGATCTCTTATGCTCAATTAGCACAGCTTAAACAAGGACCTAATGGACATGTATCAGATTATGTCTTGTTGTACAAAAACAACATAGGTAAGATGTCAAATGTGCTTGTGGACTATGAGATTCATGATTTATTTATTTAGAGTATATTACCACCTCTCTAGGAGAGTGTTCTCTTTTAGACATCTCCTTCTTTTGATCACCTTTTTCACACTCCCAAGCTTCGTGAAAATAAGCTCTTATCCATAGGAAAACTTAAATATCAAGAGAAAAAATCCTCCTTTACGTGTTTTCAAAGCAAGTCAACATTTAAACCATCAAAAACCAATCCAACTGACATAAAAATCATTGTTAATGAGGTATCCACAACCAAAGAAATTCAATCACACCCTGTTTCGCACAGAGGAGGTTCTCAGTTCCTAGAATAGAGTTGCTTCTATCCTTTCATTCTCTTGAGAAATAGATAAGGGTTAGGGCTAGGAGGAATACCTGTTGAATGTTTGGAGGGTGTGCGCGTACCGTAGAGAGATCAGATCGATTACGAAGAACTCCTTTTTGTCTGGGAAGGACTACCTGCAAGTAAGAATACAAGACCACCAGATTCTAATTAGACAATAAATGAGGGAACTGCCTTGGGCCCAGGAAGTATTAAACTTCCTTTCGAAGGTGGTCAGTTCCCCTGCTAATATGAATTAACACAAATTATTGCAAAATTACAATTTAATTACCTTGTTAAAAAAATAGAGGAAAGGGCTAGTTTTGGTTTTGAATCACAGTGACCAATGCCGGTCACTGTCACCGGTACCGGTTTCTGCTAACCGATATCGGTAGGGGCAGTGGTTTAGGGGTTTTTAGTGAAGGTTGGCTATAAGGTGGCTATGGTGTTTATAAGGCTAGTAAATGATTGGGGATAGGTAATGGGGTGATGGAGAAGGCTCAGAGGGTATGGGAGCTATTCTTGGGACAGTGTAGGGGTAGAGGAATGATAGTTAGATGTAGGGTGTTACCGGGTAGTAGATCTAGGAATAGACCTATAATTGCTGTGATTCAGAAGTTCAAGAAATGTTATCAAAAGAACATACAAGATACTACTTACTAGTTCCTCATGAAGATACAGGTCCAAAGACTGTGATAACGAAGGCAGGGCTCAGGTAGGATGATCGGATAATCAAAGATGAGCTATCTTCTCTCCTGATGCTTGGATGAGTGTCACTGGGCTCTGGTTACTCAGTTGCAGTCTTGGGCCTGATGTCCTTCTCTACAAACTCCTTTCTGTCCTTCACTTGTCTCTGCTCGGCCAAGTGAATTCCCGATCTTTCCAATGAATTTTCCGTTTCCAGATTCCAGGTCAATGAAAATCCACCCTTTGTTTTTGGTTGGGGGAGGTCATTTACAGGGAACCGATGGCGGTTACGTAACCGATGGCGGTCGAGTAGGAACCGATGTCGGTTAAGTCAAAGTGGGCTATTTTTAGTAAAATAGCCAACTTTCCCTCCTTTTCTCCCAAGGAATTAGTTGTGGGTGAGGAGTAATTAGTCATGGGTGTGGATGTAGACCAAGTTATAGGTCTTAATTAGGTTAGTTTAGGGTTAGGGCTAGGTCATGATGAGGTGGCAAAATGTGGTGGTAGGTTTGGAGATGTGGATTTATTAAATATAAGGTAATTAATAAATAATTGTGCAAGGTTTAGGTGGTGAGGTTAGGTTGTGAAATGGGATGCGGGGCACGGGGGGTCGTAAGACACAAATTTGGTGTCTACATTAGCCCCTTGTTGTCATGTAGCTTGTCTTGTAAAGATACACTGACAATAATAAGAAGTGGTTACTCCTGTTAAGGGTATAGGTAATCCCCCTCAAATCTATCACAGATTGAGGTAGCGTGAAATCAGGGATAGGGTTGATAAAGGGTAAATGGTGTTGAGATGATGGTAAGATGGTGGGGTAGGTCCAAGGAAGTAGACACACATTGAAATGTAATATTTTGACTAGGGTACATGATTTGAAGAGCAAACAAGCAATTCATAGGCAAAGGTCGATAGTTTATCCAAACAAAGGTGCTATAATCCTGGTATCCAAGGCATAGGAAGTAACTCCAGGAGATATAACGGGTAAGGTACAGGAACGTTTAGGCATGTTCGGCAGTACCAAATGGTTGGTTTGGTTGAGATAAACGTCACGGTCTCGGTCTAGGCAAAGTTGGTCGACTGATCAAGTCAAGTACCCTAATCATGTTAAAACACGAACAGGTGAGCTCGATTGAACAAAAAGCTACATAATGGGTGGATAAAATTATAAGTTGTAGGTTTTGGGCGAGGTATTTAAGTGGTGTGGCCTTAGGTCGGGCCTAATTGGTTGGTTACAGGCTTGGGTCAGGCCAAATGGTTGGTTGCGGCCTTGGGTTGGGCCAAATAGTTGGTTGCGGCCTTGGGTCGGGCCTGATTGGTTGGTTGCGGCCTTGGGTCGGGCCTGATTGGTTAGTTGTGGCCTTGGGTCGGGCCAAATGGTTGGTTGTGGCCTTGGGTCAGGCCAAATGGTTGGTTACGGCCTTGGGTCGGACCTGATTGATTGGTTGTGGCCTTGGGTCGGGCCAAATAGTTGGTTGCGGCCTTAGGTCGGGCCAAATGGTTGGTTGCGGCCTTGGGTTGGGCCTGATTGGTTAGTTGCGGCCTTGGGTCAAGCCAAATGGTTGCTTGTGGCCTTGGATCGGGCCTGATTGGTTGGTTACGGCCTTGGGTCGGGCCATAGTTGGTTGCGGCCTTGGGTCGGGCCAAATGGTTGGTTGCGGCCTTGAATTGGGCCAATGAAGTCAAAAAAGGCTATTTAGCAAAGGAGGGTATAGGCGATGTGGTGAGAAAGGGAGATTGGTGAATAAGGGCAGAAATTGCGGTAAAATAGGCATTAAACCGATATCGGTTAGCTATGATCGGTATCGGTTAGATGACCGATACCGGTGGTTTAGGGCACAATATAACCGATATCGGTTATAGGTAAAAAAAACCTATAAAAAGAAAAATACGGCCTGTCATTGTCACATTGTCAATTTGATAACCAATACGGCTTATCTGGGTTTAAAAGTGATTTTGTTGAGTTTGTACACTGAGTTGGCAGTAGTTAAGTGGAGGAGTGAGTGATTGGTAGACCCCAGCGAGTAGGAGGCAAAATTTGATTGGTGGAGGACCCAGCTGAGGAGATTTATAGCCATGGCACAGCCAGGAGGAGCAGGAGGTGCTGGACCAGCTGGACCACCACCACCTATCCCACCACGACGATGTGTCGTCATACCGGTAGGCTCTAAACCTCTAATTATGTGAATTTAATGTTTTTAAGCTAGATTTGGGTTTTGGGTAGGTAATTTGAATTTAATGAATATCTTGAAGTAATTTGAAAAATGGAGTGGGTAGGTAAGTTAGTTAGGTTTAAACGGTAGGGTGGGTAGGTTTGTAGGGTTTTACAGTGGGTAAAAGGGTAGAAATAGGCAAAAATGGGTTTTTAGGGGCTGCTTCGGGTTCGGCTCCGGACCTGGACAGTGACCGATGTTGGTCACTAGGCGACCGGCATCGGTCAAGGAATATTCAGTGCAAATTGATTTTAGGTAGACCGTCGTCGGTCGTATGTCGACCAGTGCCAGTGCATAGAGTATGTTGGGGAGGGAACCGGTGTCAGTCAAGGGTGACCGGTACCGGTCATTAGTTAGGTTTGTTGTGTTTTGTTTTGTTTGTTGTTTTTGTTTTTGTGTTTTGTTTGTGGTTTGGGGTGAAGAGGGAGGGGGTAGAGTTGATAGGAAAGGTTATTGGAGTTGGGGGGGAAATGGGGTGGTTGTGTGGTTGGTTCGGTTAGGATAGATAAGGTGTTGAGTATGAATTAGGAGGTGTTAAATTGGTAGGGGTATAGTTAGATGGCGAGAGTAGATCGGGGTGGTTAGTAGGGTGTGAGATAAGGAAAGGGGATATTGTAGATGTTTTTAGGGTAAGATAGGTGGGTGTAGATGTGTGGTATAGAGTCGAGGTGTGGTCAAGTGGGTAAAAAGGGGGTATAGAGGGTTAAGGTAGTTGTTTTTGTAAATGGTAGGTCTAATGAAGTGGGCTGTTTTTGCAGGCACGTCAGCAGCTTACGATGCAGGATTGGATGCCCCCGCTATTGAGACGGATGCAGCCACATGTGTCCGCAGCGCAGTGGGCCATTATGCGTGAGGTGGGACTCGGCGGAGTCCAGTGGTATAGGGCTGTGGATATGTACCACAGCCTTATGGTTGCCCTCATCGAGAGATGGGATCTGGTAACCAATGTTTTCCATCTCCCTACTGGAGAGATGACTATTACCCTGGAGGATGTGTATCGCATCCTGAGACTACTGATCGTAGGGGAGGCAGTATTCCAGGTAGATGTAGAGATGGCTATGGACAACATTCTTCAGGTATTTGGAGATGCAGCCACATTATTGACTTATCACAGTGTGAGCATTACCTATGGGGACATGTATCGCACCCACAGACATGAGACACAGCTTGCCGTGTTGATGATGATAGGTATCACCTGCTTCACCCTCCCAGACTCAGAGGGAGGCCACTTCCCACGAGCTTTGATGGGAGTGCTGCACGAGATGGTAGAGGAGCATACGTGCTATGCCTAGGCACCAGTATATCTGGTGTAGCTATACAGAGAGCTATGGAGTTATCATCAGATGAGGCAATTTGGGATTTGCTTCACATTTTTGTTACACTACTGGGCATATGAGCACATCATATGTATATGACCAGCAGGGCTGCCCCAGCAGCCAGGGCCACAGGTTATATACAGATATGGCTTTCAGAGGTGGTTGGGGGTCGTGGGCTAGCCACGAGTGGTGCTCGAAGGACGGGACGTAGCCTACTACCGATATATGTTAGAGGGCTTGACTGCGCTAGACATTGTATGGAGGCCCTACAGAGGCCATCAGCCCCGAGAAGGAGCTGAGCACAGATGCGTTGGATCTAGTATACTTTCTGGATAGTTGGACGGAGGCCTGGAGAGCATGAGTAGATACCCCTAGAGAGGGTACGACGGCAGTTGGGGCTGCGACAGGATGAGCCACCTCCTTTCCCACAGTACCGGAGGGATGATGTAGAGGCCCCACTGCCTGCACCGCAGCCCGTTGACCTAGATTGGGTAGCAGAGAGGCCAGTAGACGATACAGTGGATGACGCTCAGGTGCACAGGTTCATTTTTGGTGTGGTGGGCAGGGGAGAGAGTAGCTAGGAGAGCACAGCCCACACAGCCAGATTTAGCGGCTGTTATAGTAGAGAGGGACCGGCTCGTAGGACAGGTGCAGTTGTTACAGGGGCAACTTGCTGCTGCACAGGCACAGATCGGGGTATTACAGGGGCAGTTAGCCCATGCACAGGTGCAAGCAAAGGTACAAGTACAGCCACAGGCACCACCACCGGCACCGGCACAGCCACAGGCACCACCATAGGCACTGGCCCCGCCGCAGGCACAGGCATCACCACAGGTATAGGCACAGGGTGTACCAGAAGGACAGGGGCCACTATTATTAGGAGTCGGGGGACCAGCCCCAGCAGCCATGGTGGCATGGGCCCGCTATATGGAGGTGAGAGCGGAGGCCCGGTATTATCAGGATGTCCTTGATGGTACCGGGGCTAACTATCAGCCATATGCGGCGCACAGAGCCGAGACCTCTCGGAGCCAGAGATCCTAGGGGGGTACAGCCACAGCCGTTAGGTCGGTGATAAGGAGGAGGCGGGAGCCAGCACAGGGACCAGCAGGGAGAGGAGCTGAGGGTGGTGGGGAGAGATGAGACATCCCTGGAGCGGAGATGGGTGTTTTGTTTGTATATTGGATATAGGCACCGGTCTGCGAACCGGTTATTTATATAGAGGCCTGCGTGCCCACATATGATTCATTTATTCATTCTTGTTGTATATACCAGCCTGTGAGCCAAGTACATGTTGTAGAGTTGATACCGGCCTGCGAGCCGAGTATATTTTTGACATGAGAGACCGGCCTACGAGCCGAGTCGAGATTTTGACAGTGATAGCGGCCTGCGTGCCGGCTTTGTATTATTTTGAGATCACAGAGGCCCCCATACAGGGCAAGTTGTATATTTGAAACATTGATATATATAGAGATGATGATTTTGATCCACATGCTGTGTATAAAATGTTTTATGTGTTTTGTCAATGGTTTTTGAAATGTAATGTGTATAGATGATGAGTTAGATCCAAATGGTGTATATACTGATGGGTTTGATGTAGATATTGCAATGTCATACGTATTTTGTTGATGGTTGTTTTATTGTAGATAGATGATGTTGATGAAATTGTGATGATATATTGATGTGATTTTGATGACAAATATTGATAATGGTGTCGTTATGTAGGAAAAAGAGGCGGGTGCCACAAAAATTTGCAAAAAAATAAAGAAAAGGCCCAGGTTTAAGCAAAACGAGACATGTGACCGATATCGGTTACGTAACCGACGTCGGTAGATTAAGGACCGATATCGGTTAAGGTAACCGATACCGGTTATGCCAAAACGAGCTTTTCTAAAAATAGAAAAGCTTGGGCGGCAACAAGGTCTTATTTTTAGAGTTCTTATTTTTAGAGTCATGCAACAAGTTAAATACGCGAATGCGACGCTGTTTGACGACTGATATAGGTAATTGCATGAAAGAATTGAGTGATAAGGAGGAAAGAGACAGGTAAATTGAGTGTGGGCTGAGATTAAGAAGGTAGAAAGGCAAGTTATATTTGAAGAGGGTGATGAACATGGCTAGACGAGGAGAAACATCCAGCAGGCAGGGACAAGAGGGAAGACAAGTTCCACCCCAAGCTACTGCATCCCGAGAGGTAAACTGTTTGGTTGTATTTTAATTCTTGCATGTTTTGATGAATAGGCTAAGAGAAGGTAAGAGGGTAGAGATGAGAAAGAAAAGGTGATAGGCAAGGGTTTGGGATAGAGTGAGTGTTATGGGGTAGGTAAGCAGGGTGTTCACGTATGTTTATAGGTATAGAGAGGAGTAAACGAGAAAAATAATTATCGTAGGTGGTGGTTTTAAGTAGGCTGTATAGGATTGACAGTGACCGATATCATTTAGAGATAACCGGTATTGGTTAGTAAACCGGTATCGGTTATCTATAACTGATACCGGTTACTATAGGAATTTCCCGAATGTGAGAAAAAACACTTGGGGATTTGATTTATTGAATGGTTGTGTGTCGTTTTGATGTTTGCAAGCAGAGGCAGGGTTGAGGATGAATGATAGTGTGCCAGTTTTGTTGTCACGAATCCAAGTGGATGTAACACCAGCTGAATGGGCATTGATAAACCATGTGGGGTTAAGTGGAATCCGCTATTATTCATGAATCGCACGCAATCATGCTATGTTACAGGCGTTGATTGAGAGGTGGAATCCAGAAAATAATACCTTCTATCTGCCAACAGGGGAGATGACAGTGACGTTGGAAGATGTGTTTAGAATTTTGAGGCTCCCAATTACAGGAAGACCAGTGTTTCAGGCATTGCCTAGCGCGGGGCGGGGAGTGATAACAGTAGTATTTGGTTCAGCTGCATGAGATTTGACACAGTGAGGTTTGACATTCACTTATGGTACAATGTATGCAACACACCCTGAGGAAACAAGGTTGGTAGTGGTATTAATGATGGCGGTGGGGTATTATGCATTACCAAGGGCGGAGGGGGGAAGATTTCCAAAAGCATTGATGAGTGTTATTTGGGAAACGATATAAAGGAGCGTGACTTTCGCATGGGCACCCACATATCTGGCAAAGTTATACAAGGGTTTATGGGCTTGCAGGTGAAAACACAAGACGACACTGGATTGTTCATACTTATTACATTGTTGGGCCTATGAGCACATTGTTTGTGTGCGACCGATAGGCCGACCCATCCAGTCGGGAGAGACAGGAGTGCAGAGGCTAGGATTCAGACGATGGGTTCAGACAGAACAAGAGGTGAGATCCCAAGCCGTGATAGATGACATCGAGTATTATAGGCAGGTATGGGAGATGGTGACGATTGCGGATATTTGTTGGAGACCTTACGGGAACTATATGGTGATGGAGCACATAGCTGAGGAGTTGAGGGGTGTAGAGTGATTGAGGTGGATCGCAGGGCACAGGCTAGGTGAGTACGAGAGGATTCCTCTAGATCACGTGCGGTGACAATTTGGATTTGTTCAGGATATACCTATGGCTTATAGACCATACATGAGGATCAACGCCGAGGCAGCATTCTCACCTACCCAGCCAACACCTCCAGAAGGGCCAGAGGAGATAGCAGCCGATCACAGGGTAATGGATGCAGGAGCGACAGAGGCCTATAGATTATGATGGGTAGTAGAGCTACGAGGTGTACGTGATCGTCCTGACATAGCTGTGATTACAACAGAGAGAGATCGTCTGTAGGGTTTAGTTCATCAGCTCCAAACGTGGGTGAATGAGACAACAGGATTGTTAGCAGTTGCAGAGTCACGAGTGGAGAGACTAGAGGAAGATTCCTCCACGCAAGAGGACGTATTCATATGTTACATGAGATGTTGTCGGATCAGTGGGAGGAACCAATAGCAGTGACACCTTTGAGGATGGAGAGGCCAAGTGAGTGGTATCGACGATCATGATCACCACCTGATTCAAGAGGAGGTGTAAGGGTCTAAGTGAATTTCATAAGAGTATAAGAATAAAAAAGGATGCCGACCTGCACGTCGATGATAGAGAAGATGTATTTGTTTAACATCTAAATAAAACTAAATATGTATGTTGATTTGAGTTATGATAATAATAAGAATGGTTGTGTTTTGAATGTTTTGTTTTGAAAAAGGATAAAGATGAATGTGAGTGAATAGAAATATACAAATAGATTTATATATACCACACACGATAGGTTATTGTAGGGGATGGTCGAGCTAACCTTGGGAGACCCCATGTCTCCTAAGTGCTGCCTACATAGCCCATTGCACAAAGCAAGGAGGGGCCTCAGACCGATGTAGTTCTCCCTTAGGACCAGGGAGAGGTGAATTCAAGCAATTTGGTTATAGTTAGGAAATTTGTTGGCTGGTAAAAATATTGATATTGCTAGGGTAACGTTGTTGGTGTTGGTAAGGGACTGGCGATGTTGGTGTAGGTATAGGTGAAATGAAAGTTAGCTTACCCAAGTAGTAGGGAATCGTGTCCTGATTAAGGTCAACACATAATCCTAGAGTCGAGTAAAAGAGGTAAAAGTGTCCCGTAGTTGAGAAGAGCTAAACAAACCACATATTAACATAGGATGGGCTTGAATCCCTAGGTGCCTTGCATAGGCGAGAAGTCAATAGGTGAAAAGAGTCATACTATCACAATATATCGGATATACGTCACGTTCCTTAAGTTTTGTTGTGTTGATGAATGGTGAGGTGAGGTGGCTGGTATAGCTGGGGTGCAGAGAACTTATTATAAGGTGATTATTCTGACGAAAGAGAACCAAACATAAATAGACAAGTCCATGACTCAAAAGTGCTTTGGAATACTGCTTTTATTTTTCTAGATATAGACTGATCAATGCGGGAAGTCCATAGGGGATATGTATTTTGTTGTTCTTGAGGTCTTCACGAAGCTGATCAATGCGAGAAGCTTCTGATAAAGTCTGACTTTGTATAGCTGTCCTTCAAGGGAGAAGTCTATTTATAGTAGCAGATGCAGTTTTTGTGTATAGCTATCCTTCGGGGGAGCAGTCTATTTATAATAGTAGAAGTGACTTTGCACATAGCTATCCTTCGAGGGAGCAGTCTATGTATAACTTAGAGGTCTAGATGTCCGTTTGGCATGAAGCATCTAGTTTTGTAGGAAGTTTGACTCAAGAATATCCCATAAGTGTACAATTGAGAACATCTTATTTTGATACTTTTAAGTCATGGACCAGACTAAAAAGGGGAAGGCATCTTTAAGAGGAGGTAATGACCAAACCACGTGAGCTTGATTCTATTTTGAGATGCATGGAACAAAAATGTATGAGGTAGTAAATGAGCTCAAGGGATGAGCGCAAGGTAGATAAGAAGTGATATAACACTAAATTCAACAGTAGAATGGTCAAAGATGCAAGGCATTAAGGGGTTTAGGCTCAGGTTTACCATTAAGCGAAGCTAAACGGTAAGTGCTTGATCCGTAAGTATGAGTGATAATGTAGGGCCCAATCCAATTAGGAGCAAATTTTCCACGTTTGCTCTTTTCTAGTTTGGTTACATGCTGATTCTCTTTGAGGACAAGATCACCAACCTTAAAGGTACGCTCATGGAGTCGCTTATCATAAGCACGCTTGATGCGTTTTTGATAGATTTGAAGATGGTCAAGAGCTGTAAGATGACGCTCATCAAGAAGCTCCAATTGGGCTAACCGCTCTTGGCGGAAATCATCATTGGTGAGAATATCCTGAAGAGATATTCTTAGGGAGGGTATTTGTATTTCGAGAGGCAAGATAGCCTCGGTACCATATACCAAAGAGAATGGGGTGGCATTAGTGGAGGTGCGAATGCTAGTCCAATAAGCCCATAGGGCAAAGGGGATGTGATCAGGCCAATTGCTTCCAGAATCATTAACAACTTTCATGAGGATTTTGGTTAGGGTTTTATTAGAAGATTCGGCTTGACCATTTTCTTGTGGATAGTAAGGTGATGAGAAGCTAAGTTTGATACCAAAGTTGTCACAAAGGTCTTGTAACAACTTATTTTTGAAAGATTTTCCATTATCTGTTATCAAGCGATGAGGAACGCCAAAACGACAGATAATGTGATGGTTAATGAATTCGACGATTTTTTCTTTTTTGGTTGGAATGAGTGGAATGGATTCCACCCATTTAGTGTAATATTCAGTTGTTGTGATTATCCAATGGTGACGTTGCGAAGATGGTGGGTGAATCTCACCAATAAGGTCTAAACCCCATTGTGAGAAAGGCCAAAGATCTCGTGCGACCTGTAGCGGATGGCTAGGAGTATGTTGAAGGTTGGCATGTTGTTGACACATAACACAACGCTTAACATATTTGTAGCAGTCGTTATTAAGAGTAGGCCAATAATAGCCTAGGCGAAGGATTCATTTGGCCACGGCAAGGCCACTAAAATGTCCACCACAAATACTGTCGTGGACTTGTTGGATGGTATAGGTGACCTCCGCACCGGTTAGACATCGAAGGAGGATGCCATCAAAGCCACGTTTATAGAGGAGTCCCCCCATGATCGACATAACGAGAAACACTTTTAAGAAAAGCACGTTTTCCGTTACTAGTAAGGTCAGGTGGGAGAACAGAGGTTGTAAGATAGTCGTGAAATTGGTGATACCAGGTATCCTGTGAATTAGCAGACACATTATTTATCATACAAACATCTGGGGTGGAGTAAGATGGGGAAAAGAGTTGTTGGAACAAGACGAATATGTCAGAGTCAGTTGGTGAGGTAGGAATTTGCGAGGCTAAGCAAGCCATAGTATCCACAAATTTGTTAGTGGAGCGGGGAATGGTTTGGATAGAATAATGAGTAAATAAGGTCAAAAGTGAATCCACATAATGTTTGTACTTTTGAAGTTCCTCATTTTTACATTGGTAGATGCCCATAACTTGATTGACTACCAGTTGGGAGTCACCGAAAATGTTAATAGACTTGACACCTAAGTGTAACGCAACCTAGAGACCCAAAACAAGGGCCTCGTATTCCGCTGTATTATTAGTACAGGGGAAATCGAGCCAGAATGAAAGAGGCATAGGCTCAGCATTAAGAGGAATGAGAACAACACCGACTCCACTACCACGCTGGCATTTGGATCCATCGAAGAAGAGGGTCATTGGATACGACTCCTCACTGAGTGAAAGAGTGGCAATGAGTTCGTCAGGGAAATTAAAATTGGTAAATTGCTCCCCAGGTAAAGGGGCTTCTACGAGTTGGTCTGCGATAGTTTGTCCTTTGATTGACTTCTGGTGTACAAATTCAAGGTCGAGGTTAGCGAGGAGCATAAGCCATCGGGTGATGCGTTGGTTTAGATGAGGTTTGGCGTACATATAATGAATGGGGTCCGCATTGGTGATGACAAAAGTTTTGTGATTCAGGAGGTAGTGTCGGAGTTTGGTGGCTACGAATGATAGGGCTAGGCACAAATTTTCTACATGTGTATACCTAGTCTCGTAATCCACGAGAGTATGACTTATATAATAAACGGCTTGTTCTCGATGCTCGGAGTCACGATGTGCAAGCATGGCTCCTACAGCATGGTCGGGTGGCAGAAAGGTAAAGATAAAAAGGGCGATCGTCTTGAGGTGGGATAAGCATGGGTGGTTGCAAGAGATAGGATTTAAGAGCCTCAAAGGCTTGGTGGCACTCTTCACTCCATTGAAAGACAATGTCCTTTTTAAGGAGATGATGGAAAGGTTGACATCGATCCGAGAGTTGGGAGATGAAACGTCGGATAGATTGGAGCTTACCTTGCAAACTACGCAACTGTTTGAGGTTAGTAGGTGGGGGCATTTCTAGGATAGCTTTGAATTTAGCTGGATCGACCTCGATGCCACGCAAAGAGATGATAAAACCAAGAAGTTTTCCTGAAAGGACACCAAAGACACATTTCTTTGGTTGAAGATGAACACAATATTGTAACAGGTGATCGAAAATAATGGTTAAAACATCGAGATGTTCACTGTGATGTTTAGATTTGCCAAGAAGATCATCGACATAATCCTCAAGGATAGTGTGCATAATGTCATGAAAAATGTAAGTCATAGCCTGCTGATAGGTCACACCAGCATTCTTAAGGCCAAATGGCATGACACGATAACAGAAGGTTCCCCAAGGAGTTATGAAGGTAGTTTTATGTTGATCGGCCGGGGCTACCAAAATTTGATTGTATCCCGAGAAGCCATCCATGAGAGAAAGCATCTCATGGCCCGCAGTGAGATCAACAAGTTGATCAATACTTGGGAGGGGGAAGTCATCCTTCGGGCAAGTGAGGTTAAGGTCCTAGAAATCCGTACATATCCGAAGTCCCCCCGTTGCTTTAGTAACAGGTACAATGTTAGAGATCCATTGAGGATAGTCAATAGGTAAGATGAAGGAAACAGAAAGGAGTCGTTGAAGCTCTTCTTTGACCAAGAAGGGCAATGCGTGGATGCATTTTTCTCAGTTTCTGTTTAACTGGTTTGACATCGGGTTTTAGGGTAATGTTATGGACAGCAATGTCAGGATCAATTCCTGGCATGTCAGCGTAGGACCAAGCGAAAGCTTGGTTGCGGGCATGGAGGAAGGTAGTGAAGGCAGTTTGTTCTGATGCGGTAAGAGATTGTCTGATCTTCACAATGTGAGGATCGTCCTCAGTGTGGATGTTGATTTCTATAGTCGACTCATTCAACATGGTTTGAGTATCAGATGGCAAGGCGCGTTGAATATAAGAGTCATCCGCACCAAGGTAAGTGAGGATGGAGTCGTCATCCTGGCACTCAACAACATTAATTGAAGGTGAGTCCTCTTCGATCATGTTTGGATACAAAAGGGGAAGAGAAGATGGGTCTTCATTACCACGTTGATAAGTGAGAGGACCCAGGAAGATAGTCGTTTATGAAAAAAAAAGTTAGGAGGGATAGATTCAGGGTTTATCGACTCTGTGGGTGACGATGGCAAAATGGGTGATGATGGTTCGGAAGGGGTGACCTCGTCATCTTCCTGGATACAACGGATATGTGATGTTTTCAGTGTAGGGGGTTCAGAGAATCCAAGACCACGACGATCTTTGTGTTTGCGTGTAGTAATGGGAATGATTGTATGTTGGCCTTGTTCATAAAGACCAAAACCAAAACCTTTCCAAGCACAGTGAGTCAAGAAGGTGAGGGCAAAACGACGATTTGTCAGGTATTGAAAATCAGATTGGAAGGGAACCACACCAAGGGGAGGTTCAGGGGTAACAGAGGATGCGTCGACACCCCCATACGTTAGGTTGGTGCGGCAATTAGGTGGTTCGTAGGAGATTACCTCCCCCACACGACGGTCGTAGGTAGGATGCGCATGTAACTGTCCGTACTCCTATGGGGTATGGAAAGAGCTAACATTATATAGGCGATACTCCCCCAGCATAAGGCATTGAAAAACATCTACTAAGGGGTCTGAGGTTGGGATGTTGTCTGCGGGAAAGGAAGTGGTATTTGCGATAGCGGTCTCATTGGTTGAAGGTGTAGGTGCGGTTGAGGTGGATGGTTGAGGTGTGGTTGAAGTGGATGGTTGGGTTGGATGAATGGGTGTCTTGACTGGTACAAGCACATCATTGGGGCGATATAACATATTACAGGTTTTGAAGGGGGGAGGGTCAACTTTTACGGTATAGGACTTCCCCTCATACTCAAATTTTATGCATCTATGTAAGGTAGAGGGAACGCATCCCATAGCCTGGATCTAAGGGCGGCCTAACAACATGTTGTATTGGAATTCACCCTCAAGGACATAGAAGAGTTCGGGTAAGGTACGTGGCCCTACACGAATGTTAAGGATCACAGTGCCTAAGGTAGAAGTAATAGCATCGTTGAATGAACGCAGCATGGTGGGGTTGGCACACATGTAGCTAGAGGGGATATTCATTTGTTGGAAGGCTTTGGAAGAGATGATGTTTAGGCTCACGCCCCCATCAATCATAACACGATGTACGCAGATGTCCCGAACATAAGCTGAGATGAAAAGAGCGGGGGTCAGGATCTTCTGCACCAAAGTCAACAATTTCGTCTTCGGAGAAACTGACAGCAGCGGTTTGCTGTACAGGGACGGAAGTGGTAGATTGTTTGGTGAGAGAGGCAACGTGGTTGGGTGTTAAGATGGAGGTAACGGGAAAGGTTTCATTAGGTAAGACCTCTATCCCTTGAAGGATTTCAACGAGAGCTTGTCGATGAGATTCAGAGGCCTGAATGAGATCATACAGTGTCATTTTTACAGGTGATTGGTGAAGCTGTTTGATCATGGTTCGGTGGGAAACTCCATTAGAGATGGGGTAGGCAGGTCCATGAATAACCACTTTAGGTGGTGGTGCGATCGGGATGGTGGACGGAGAAAGAGAGGCCGCAGGTGTGCTTTCTTTAGCTTTCCCATTGTTTTTCTGCCCTCGAGTAGCAACACTAATCATATTGATCTCGTGAACACGAGAGGAGGAAGACGGTAGGGATAAGTCATGGTCTTCGAGAGGTGGGGTTGTAATAATGATAGATCTTGGTGAGGAGGGGACAGGTGGTATAGGAGAGGGGATTGAAGCTAAAGGTTTCTCCCTTCGTAAGTTGTCTTTCTTAACCTTTCTATCCGAGAGAGGTGACTGACGAAGTATGGCTTTCAACGCTTTGCATCCCTCTACATCATGTCCTGGTGTGCGGTGGTAAGCGCAGATTTTAGACTCATCATAACCTATAGGTTGAGGTTTAGATGGATCATAGGGTCTAAGTGGGGGTAGGGAAATGGTCGCATTCTCCACCAACATAGCAAGGATTTTGGCGTAAGACCCTTTGAGCGGGTCAAAGTCAGAGGAAAATGAGGCTATTGACTGGGTAGGTTTCAGTAATGACTGGGTATGGTTGATTTGTATGGGTGGCGGCTTAGCCAAGGGGTTTTGATAATTGGATTTAACTAAACGTGACCTCTTCGGCGCAGAAGTTATGTTTAGCTGGTCAGATGACATGGTAGCAGCAAACAACCATGGAGAAAGAGGAGTGATAGTAAACAAATCCTTTGATGATGGAGTTTGTTTAGGGTTGATAGGTGGACAGGATACTTGGGGTGACGGTGTTGATATACCCTTGGATCTTTGTATGGGTGCAGAAGGTGTAGGTCATTTTAAAGAAAATGCAGGAGGTATGATGTATTGATGCAAGGTGGAGGGATGAGGTCCCAATATAGAAGGTAGGTGTGACGGTGATGGTTTTAGTTGTGATAGAGACATAGGTTGGACTTGAGGAGATTGGGTCTGTCTCCTAAGTGGATGGACGACTTTACTTTTGGATAAATCTAACCGTTTAGGTGGGTGTGTTAGACTGGGTATTGGTGAGGTCCCAAGCGTAGGGGAAGGTTTGGTTAGGTCAATAGAGGTGGATGAGGTATTTGGTAGAGATGAGGGGGGTGAAGATGAGGACATAGGCATTTTAAGCTTTTGTAAACACTTCGGGTATATGGTAGAGGCGTCTGGATCAGTCATCTGCATTTGAGTAGAATATGGTGTACTCAAACGTTCCCATAGGACTCGTCTATCTTCTGAGGGGTGACAATCCTCACGTGTGAATAGGAAATTTTGTATGGAAGAAAGGTGGGTTGTGATTCCGGTCCACTGTGGGTGTGATACAGGGGGTAAACGAGGCACTGTATCAATGGGCGTTAAGAGGTCAACCGGTCACTGAAAAGATTTAGGTGATGAAGAACTAATAGGTAGGAGGGCATGTTTGAGAGGATCCGTCATGATTAAAGAATTTGGTGATGTCGGCTTCAAGGGGTTTCTCTTCTAAGGATGATAAAAAAAGTGGCGAGCCTTCCTCTTGTACAGCAAGAGTGGTAGAAGGAGATGTTTGGGAAATAGATAAGTTAGATAACATCCGCTCACAGTCTTGCAAGGATGTGGTGTAAGAAGGCTCATCTGTGAGAAGAGAACTCTGGGCGGTTAATTCCTTTATGGGTAAAGGAATGGCAAGGATTTCGTCTTGTCTTGATGGTGGTGAAGGGGGTTCAGGTCCCTGCGTTAGTGAAGAGGCTTGATTCAGAATTTTCTCGATAGAAGTGTTTGGTTGGGAGTCGAAGACCGCATGGATTTCATGAACACTCTCCTCGGCTAAGATATCTTGGTTTATGTTACTGTTAGAAGAGTGGTTTGGGAATGGTTTGCTGAAGATTTTCAAATTTCGGTTAGCAGGGGCATTAGGATTATCGAGGGTTATATCCCCTAGCATCAACCATTTCCTGCACTATGTTTTTCAACATCTTGCAGTTTTCATGACTGTGTCCCTTCACGCAGTGGAAGTTACAGAAGTCATTTTCTTTGTACCAAGAAGGTATAGCAGTGGGTGGAATCAAACCCGGAGTGAGGTTTAACAGGAGGTAAGGTAATAGCTCCTGCTTTGAGAAATTTTTCCAATATCACACCATAAGTTTCTCCCAAGGGAGTGTAATTGATGGGCTCGGCTTTATACTTATAGGTGGTTTTTGGCGGGGTATTAGATGGTGTTTGGGATTTGACCATCACCGCATGTACAGCTCCTTTTGATTTCAAAGCAGTCGATGCATGAGGATTGGTGGTGTTAGGTTTGTTGGTGGAGTCTTGGGTTTGGAAATTGGGGTTTTTGTTGCGCAACCACAATTTCTCTTCCTCTAAGGCTCAAATTTCTAGTTTTCTGAGCCATAGTAAAGGCCTCGTCAAATGTGTGGAAAGTTTGAATTTGGAGGGTAGGAGAAATGTGCTTAGCGCAGGCCCGCGTAAAGAGTTTGATAAGTTCGGCCTGAGGCAAGGCATAAGTAAGTTGGTTGATAAGGCCCCGCCATCGTCCAACGAAATCTGTGATAGATTCGTCTTCAAATTGTCAGATGGCATAGAGGTCGGTGATAGATACTTTCTTGGCAATGTTAATGGAGAAATGATCCAAGAAAGATTGGGCTAATTGGTTAAAAGAGAAAATTGAGTGTTGGGTTAAAGCACTGTACCACTCCAAGGTGGGTCCTGATAAGGACATGGGAAAGGTGCGGAGTAGTAAGGCATCGTCATGAGCAATCAGATAGCAGGCATGTCTAAATGATCACAAATGTTGTTGAGGATCCTCCTTACTATTAAAACGAGTGAATTTTGGTAATTCCCATTGAGGAGGATATGAATGAAGGGGGACAGAAGGATGAATAGGCTCCCGACAAACTTGCTCGTATGTTAGGGTGCTACGGCTTCCTGAAACAGAAGCCTCCAGATTTTGCATTTTGTCCATCATTTGTTTGATGAAATCAGTGGTTGGGATGGGATGATGGTGTGGTTGTTGTAAACAGAAGGAGGATTGGGCCAAGGGCCTCCACTAGACAATGGTGGGGTTAACCTGTTGATAAGGTATTGAGGATGAATATGTTGAGGCAGCCGAATAGGGATGTCCTATATAAGGTGTTGAAGCCACCGGATAAGTGTGTGGAAATGAAAAGGTGGGCGGAGCTTGAGAAGGAAAGCTCGTGTGGATAGGTGGTAGAGAGCAAGTTATGAAAGGAGTAGTCTGCGAGAGAGACGAGGTAGGAGCAGTTGGCGGTAATGATATGTGGGGCCCTAGATTAACAAAAGGAAAGCCAATCTGTGTCGTAAGAACCTCTGAAGCCATTGAGTTGGGAGACGGGGCTAAGGATGAAGAAGGCAAGGTGGAGTTATCAGGTGGGGAAGGAGCTAAGTGAGCGGCTATACTAATAGGCATACCAACAAGGAGTTGACCGTCGGGTGTACGGTCAGGGGCATGAGAGAAATAGTATTGTACAGCACTAGGATTAGCATCCAAAAATTTCACAAATTCCTTATCTCCTACAGGGATTTTGGGAACCTCGCTGGTGTCCGTAGGATTCCCCACAGGATGTGAAGGGGGTGATTTAGGCAAAGGCACAGAGCAGGCATGTGAAACCATGGCTGCAGCTTGTTTTTGAGTGATAACAACCATGGACAAGAGTACACAGTAAGGATGCAATCTATCAGGAACAGAAGCAGCAACAAAATGTTGGAATTGGTAGGTTGCTGGTTTTGGGAACTGTGAAAGACAGTAACCGATATCGGTCAGGTAACCGATGTCGGTCAGACTTTAGCCGGCGTCGGTAAGTTAACCGATGTCGGTAGAATAGAACTGGTGTAAGAAGCTATAAGAAGTTGCTGATTTGGGGTTAACGATGCTTAGTATACCTACCAAACTATTCTGAAGTGATCACAGAAAATAGTGTATGACAAAGAAACAGAACTAAAAACAAGCAAGATGCACAAGCAAATTAACAGACTAACCCTAGGATTAGTTTTAATCAATTTGGGCTTATGCCTTAGATGCAAGATGATGTCAATCCTAAACAGAAGACTTAGGGGAAATGTCAAGTTTGTTTTGGCTTATAAGGTTACCTCAATTGGGCGGAGGAATACCGCGGAAAAAGGGGGGATGTTTGAGTTGTTGTGTTGATTATGACGTGATTTGGTATGTGTTGTGCAGTGAAAGTAAGATTAATTTCTTGTCAATACCATGGATTATCACCCCCCCACCGTGTACAAGCTGTTACTTAATCTATGTTCACTAGAGTTGAAAACAACAAGCAAGAATCTGATACATGTGTTTTAAACCCAAATTGAAAATGATATTCGATGAAGCAAAGAAAATGACTTTCACTAATGAAACGATGAAGAAAGCAAAACAAATTATTTTACCAAAATGTAAAAAAATATCTTGTGAATATTTTAGAAGAAGAAGAAAATAGCAAGTGTGCTCCCTATATGAAAGCAAGCAAGAAAGAAAGAAACCCAAGAATGGGTCCCACTTGGCATGCAAAAATGTTTCGCATAGAGGATGTTCTTTGTTCTTAAGAATAGAGGTGCTTCTATCCTTTCATTCTCTTGAGAAATAGATGAGGGTTAGGGCTAGGAGGAATACCTGTTGAATGTTTGGAAGGTGTGCGTGTACTGTAGAGAGAGATCAGATTGATTGTGAAGAACTCCTTTTTTTTTGGGAAGGACTACCTGTAAATAAGAATGCAAGACCACTAGATTTTAGTTAGACAATAAATGAGGGAACTGCATTGGGCCCAGGAAATATTAGACTTCCTTTCGAAGGTGGTTAATTCCCTTTTAATACAAATTAATGCAAATGATAATAAATAATCTATTACAAAATTACATGATTTAGGTACCTCGTTACAAAGCAATAGAGACTAAAGGGCCAATAATAAAATGTCACGTTGTTTGTTTGAATCCCTGGTCATTGATACCGGTCAGCTCGAGTTACAGGGATAAACCGGACTGGATCTGAGGTTGTTAGGACCGATAAATAGGTGAGAGGAGCAGTTTTGGGTATAAGTCACAGTGACCGATGCCGCTCGCTGGATAACTGACCACAGTTATAGAACCGCTGCTGGTAGGGGATAACTGACACCGGTAGGGTCAGTAATCTAGGTGCTTCTGGATAGAGGTTGGTTGCAGGGTGATTGTGGGGTTTTTAAGACTAGTGGATGGCTGAGGGGAATAGTGAGATGACGGGGAAGACTCAGAGAGTGATGGGAACTGTTCTTGGGGCAGTGTAGGAAATACAAGGATGTATAGATGAAGGTTAAGATGCAGGGTGCTGGCCGGGGTGGTAGATGTAGGAGTGAGAATTATAATTGTTATCAATCAGAAGACTCAGGAAATGGTGCTATCAAGAGAACATACAAGATACATTACTTACTCAGTTCTTGATGAAGATTACAGGTCCAAGGAATGTGGTAGTGATAGGCAGGGCTCAGTTGGGATGATCTGGTATTGGAAAACAAGCTGATGAAGCTATCCTCATTATTTTCTAATGCTTGAACGGGGGTGACTAGCGATCTAGTGGCTCAGTTGCAGTCTTCGGCTTGATGCTCCTTCTCTGCAAACTCCTTTCTTTCCTTCACTTGTCTCTGCTCGGCCAAGTGAATCTCCTGATCTTACAAATGAATTTCTAGATTCCAGATTTCAGGTCAATGAATTTGGATCCTTTGTTTTTTGGTTGGGGGAGGTCATTTATAGGGAACCGATGGCAGTTGCGTAACCGATGGTGGTCAAGTAGGAACTGATGTCGGTTAAGTCAAAGTGGGCTATTTTTAGTAAAATAACCAACTTTCCCTCCTTGTCTCCTGAGGGATTAGTTGTGGGCTTGGTCAAGTCATGATTAGGTTGGTTTTGGTGCGGGGTGAGAAGTAATTAATCATGGGTGTGGATGTAGACCAAGTTATAGGTTTTAATTAGGTTAGTTTAGGGTTAGGGATAGGTCATGATGAGGTGGCAAAATGTGGGTGGCAGGTTTGGATATGTGGATTTATTAATTATAAGGTAATTAATAAATAATTTTGTAAGGTTTAAAGTATTGAGGTTAGGTTGCGAAATGAGATGCGGGGCACGGGGGGTCGTAAGACACAAATTTGGTGTCTACACACCCGCCTCAGCAAATATACACTAAATTAAATGTTCTTCCACATATCTTACTTCTGTGGCTTATTAATAGAAATATCATCACACTTCCTCCTTTACTTCAATTATACCCATATTTTCCAAAAGGTCATTATTATATTGAAAACTTCCATTACAACTATCATCAATGGGTATGGAATTCTACATATCACTGTTTCAAGCTCTGTACTATTATTCAGGATTTGAATGATGATGGTAAAATTGAGCTTCTAGACCTACAACTTCTCCACTTGTCAATGAAATTCATAAGCTTGAGATCTTTAACAATTGTAGACACAAAATTATGCACTTTACACATAATTTAACTCGGTATTATACTATTATTTATAAGCTTCGCAAGTGGTTAAAGTACTAATTAATCCAACCTTTTGGACATCTTTATTTTGTATTTCATTTCATACTTCCCACCCATTTTCCAACACTTATCCACCCATTTCACAACTTCCTGACATTCTAGCCCTAAATCAAGGTGCCCCATCCTGTACTAGGGAACCCTGGTCACACTCTAGGTGCCTCGATCTATGCAAATCCCCTTTCACTCCTTTTTGGGTCACTTTTAGCCATTGGTCATGTTTATCTTTTTCCTAGTTAGCCTTATAAGGATTAATTATGAAATTATACTTAAGATCCCTATAAATATAAAGCTTATAAGACCATAATGAGGGTCCTAACGTCACTACTATGTATCACTCTATTAGAACTGCATCCATTGCATCTACATAGCACAATGCATTAAAGCTAGGAAGATCTGAGTCACACACACACTTCATAGGGGGGATTTTATTATATTCCATGCACACATTCTACCTACATTTTCTATAGTTTCTATTGCTCTCTACTTCACAAAATGCAATTGGGATGAGAGCACCTAGGGAACAACACACACACACATGCACCAAAACTACATCAGGGTCCACAATGTAGTGTAGTGCTCAGTGATAATTCCACTAGTTTGGTGGTTAAGGTCAGCCTGACCCATTCATATCCATATTTAATTTTTCTAGGGTTTGGGTATTTCTCCTTGCATTTCAGTTCATTCTAAAATGCATTTGACAAATCCAACATGACAGACAGTGAGTATTCATAGACACTTATCAACCATATAAAATTATGGTTTTGAGTATCTACGCTATTCCAAGTGCCCAGTTTGCATACCACGCACCCCTGGGCACCATAGCACACTCCTAGGTGCCTATGTCATCTCAAACAACCTAGATCTTCCCTTTGTAGGGTCCCTTAGTGTTTGTCTACACTACCAAATTTTCTGATTAGACCTGCGACAACTTGTGATAGTATCATATTATCAACTAAGTCATTTCTCCTCTTTCTCTTACACATTAAGGTTTCATTTCTATTTAGAATAATTTATTTACATTTATTGCATACTAGTTTAGTTTATTTACAGTGTTTTAGTCCTCATATTTAGATTAGCTAGGGTTGTTATTTCCCCACATATAGTCTAATTTTAGTTAATTATTTTGGTGAACCCAACGTCTCTTCCTGTCGCCTTCTAGGGATTTTCCTTTTCCTATCATGGATATCTCTATCATTGAACATATGCTTACCCACTCTAATTTACTTCACCGCATTCAAACCCTTTTTGCTACTACCAATGTTGTTGCTGACATGCATCCCAATTCCTTGTATGACACATTTTCCCATGTATTTTCCCAACATATAGCATTCTGGGCCAACCCTCCTGTTAATACTCATTGTTTTGACAATGACCCACAACTTTACATCATCTCCTAGATTTACAATGTCGTTGTCAAGCACACTCTGAATGATAATGAGTCAGAGCTCAATCTATGTTCTATGACCTTTCTTCAGGATTTATTTTGTATGATCATGATATTATCTCTTCTTCTATCTCACTTTGTGTGTATGATGGCATTTTCTGTTTGTGTCTAGACCACATTACATTGCCTTTCACCATAGGACCTAACACTCTCCCTACTATCTTATTTTTCAATGATTTTCTTGTCGCATATAATTGTTTGTTAGGAAGGCCATGGCTTGATGCCATGCAATATTTTGTTTCTATATTCCACCATTATGTCAATTTTTTGAATGATCATATTAAGTATACCATATTCCAGTATCACAATCCCTTCTAGTATTGTGTCTATGACCCTCATACTAGCATCCCTATGCCCCACATTGATACTATTGATGAACCTTATCCTATGGATGACCAGCCCCATTTACCACCACTTGAGGGTACTATCTGTTTACTAGATTCTATCTTTCCCACACTATCTCCTGCTATAACTATTGTTCCACATCCATTGCCTATAATACCTACACAAGATATCCTTCCTTCTTCACCTTAATCATTACCTCCCACCCCTTTTACATGTATAATTTTTATTCACAACTCTTATTGGGAGCATATTTCCTTCGATCTTACATGTGCCAAAACCATTTGTTCTCCTACTGGTCTAGCTCACCTTGGATTTAATTTTAAAGACCTCTAGCCTTCAGTCACCTCTCTCATTTATATTACAATTTTATCTCCATCATTTTTGCTTATGGATTGTGTGTCTTTTATCTTCTATTCTATCTACCATGCACCCCTTGTTCTTCTCCACTCACACTAGGGGACTCTTGGCTTACCTATATTGGAGGTACATTATACCCCAATCACACTGATATTTCATTTCCCATGCCCTTTGGCCACATTTTCATTTTAAATATTTCTTTTCTTGGACACTCACCCAACCTCACTCAATAGTACATACACAATTTTCCACATCCTTCCTTTACTGATGAAGAATATGATATGGGCATGTATCATTTGTCTCTCACTAGCTCCTTATGTGATCAACCCCATACCATTGCCTCCCACGCTCCCAATTTCGATCCATTTGACTTTGATCTAGATGAAAATAACCTCTTTGATGAGTTCACTTAGTCCCATACACACTACCGCCGAGGGGCGTATCCTATCACATACTTACCCCCCAATCTATTCTAGTATACATGTATCATCCTACATCCATCATCACTTCTATCTCACACATTATAGCACCCTCGTTACCCGATGATACACTCTTGTGCTTCAATTCACACTCGATTGTTGAGGGATTACCATTACACTAAACCCCACACATCCTACATCATAATATACATACCTCATCTACTTGTCATTTCTACATCATCTCTCTCATACACGCTACACTAGTCAGCATCATATGTGAAGCTAGTTTTATACTTCATTCATACATTCTATCTCTATGCTAGGTCACATTATCCATGGGTCTAGCTTTATCTATCACCACTATGTATTATATCTTCATCTACTATCACACTTTCTACATTCTACTGCACATCTACATGTCATATTCACCATTTGGAAACCTACACTGCATTGTTCTACATGCTACACTCACTACCCTATGACGTACTTTATGTCCTTAGTCCATACTCGACTGCCGAAGGTTTACCAGTCAAATGGACCTTCCTTATATGCGACCTGTCATCATGCCAAATTCCTTGGACTAATGACCTATGATCTAGTCTATATCATCACCTGATTTCATCATCACATCACGTAGTGGTATACACCCTTAGGTTAAATCATTGCTCCTTTCATCAGTTCCAATTATTATATCATCTACTTAACCATATACTCTATTTCAGTATGGTATCACATATCATAGTGGTATACACCTTAGGTTAAATCATCACTCCCCTCATCATTCCCAGTTATTCTATCATCTACTCGCCCTCATATTCTAATTCATCATATCACCTTGTCATGTTATATGCTTTAGGCTAAATCACCACTCACATCATAAATTTATCATTATCATCTTACATTCTATCATCACATATTATATTATCCTATTATACACCATCCTATTACATCATCATTCATCCTACTCATCACTTAGTGGTATACACTTTTAGGATAAATCACTACATCATCTGTAATCATCATGTAGTGGTATACGCTTACTGCTAGATCACCACCTTCCGCTATCCACTTCATACTCCTATACACTTCATACACCATCATCACCCATCTTTTAGTGACATATGATTTAGGCTAAATCATCATCTTCCTCTTCCATCATGCAGTGATATACGCTTAGGGCTAAATCATCACTCCTCCATTCATCCCGTCCCATACATCTACTATAAAATCATATACTTCATCACTTGCTACAGATTACCCCATAGTGATATATGCTTAGAACTAAATCATCACTCACCCATTCAACATGTCATGGTATACACTTAGGATATAGGGTCCACGCTTTTCTTTCCCTTTATCTCCTCACCATCCACTTCTTCCATAGTGATATATGCCTAGGGCTAAATAATCATTTATCTATTCACCAAATTTTTGGTATACACTTACATTATAGGGTCCACGCGCATCTTCTACCCATGTTGTATCTCATCACCACTACACATTCACTCTCATCGCAATGTGCTAGACAACCAAAACTACTTGACCGTTTCCCGATGGTGCACTCTCATTTACAGTTCATTATTGACTACCGAGGGGGAAAACAAAATGAACCTCACTACATACACTTCCATCAACTTGGGGGGAACGTTGCTCCTATCATTCCATCTTGCATTACATTCCATCCACTCATAGTATACTGCATTTGTCATGGTGCCTTTACTTTTTCTTTACTAGTGTTTTGCACGATCACTTTATTACACATGTTATATTGCTTTCTTATATGTCATTATTATACACACATGTGCATTCACATCTTTTGTCTAGTGTGATTACAGATATAGGAATTTACACATGACATGGATGTTTTCCTTATACCCTTCCTATATCATTCATTGGGGTCATCCACATTCATCTCATGTAGTTGTTATTGTTTCATTTTGTACTTAACATCTTATACTACTTGTTCATACACATATTGATATATTGGTTTTTACTCTAACATGCTAATGGGTATTCCATGTGTAACACTATTTTTGTAGGGTTCCTTGTTTCCATGACTACTTTTGTGTTTCTACTTGTATGATTTGGTTTCCATTGTATATGGGATTTTCCCTTTTCTTATGTGCACACTTTTCTATTGTTTGTGGCCATGATATCATTGTGTGTCTTACAACATCGTGAGTGATGTCTATACGTATTCGATTTTGCATGTGCTACATTATCAGAAAATGATTACAAAGTCCCCAGTGATGATTCATGTCCTTTTAGAAGGTGTTCGATTTCTTAAGCTCGTCCACAGTATATATTTTTCATCTAGATGCCTTTTCTTATATTTTTCACTTTTTTTCTAACTTTTTGTTCCTTTCTTCACATGTTTTGGCCCTTAGTGCCAAGACCGTCACCCTATGCAGAGCGGTGGTCCTGCGTGATTTTTCCAAAATCCATCATGCGTGTTTTTAACATTTGACGTTTCACTTAACTTGACTTTTAGGATGCATTTGTGAACCAAATTGCATTAAAAAAGGTCTTGTTTGCATGGTATTCCTTCCATATTCTATTTTTTAAATAGATTTAATTACTTGAACTACATCTTCACATAATGATTTGGCACTCCTAGGCTACCTTGTGCATGAAGTCACATCCCATCCAATTCCTATATATTCAATGTTTATACTCAAGCAAATGACCTGAGAATTTTGTGGATCTTATATAGTATTTTTGCCACAATCTTATTAGGAATTATATATTCAAGATCAAATCTCTTGTGTTATCTCTCTTCTACTTGAATTGTAACCAAACTACCTTAAATTATTCATTTCTGAAGTTCCTTCTCATGTTGTTACATTTGTATTCCCAATTCCTTGGACTCATTTGGACACAGAGAGAAAGAAAGGATAATTTGAGGGGACAAGAAAAATATAACCATATTTGTCAAGGCTCTTTCTTATCGAGGTTGTATTTTGTTGTTTGTTTGCTTCATTTGTTCAAGTTATCAATTTTGAATTATTCATTGCAAATTCATATCAAATAGAGTAACAAATTGTTCATTTCAGTTAATCTATTAATCAAAAATAGATCAAATCATTATAAATTTTGTTCTTTGAAATTACCAAGGAAGTTGTGGAGAACAATAACTCTTCTAGAGTTATGATTTGTTCTCTACCTCTAAGGTAGGGTTTAAAGTAGTTTTGATTAAATTAGTTCAGTTGTTTTAGATTTAGATTCACATATTTGTACAAGTAATTAGCTACAACCGGCTGATTACTTGTATTTAATTTCAATCATTAGATTAGAAGTATTATTTAAAATCCTATAAAAGATTTTAAAAAATATTTACCTTTTCTAGATTAATTTTCTTTCATTTTTTTGTTCAAATATACTTTGAAAATACCAAAAACATAGCTTAAATTTCATTTTATAGTTGTTTTTTTATCAAGATCAATTTAATTCATTATGCATGACCATCAAAGGTCCACAACAAAAGAAAAAATTTAGTTGTGATCCATTGGTCCCACAACCCAATGGACCTGAGTTGTTGACCGATATTGATACGGGTTTACACTTGTTAGTCTTACACACACCTGCTTGATATTATGAGAAAATAGAACAGTTAAACACGCTAAAAATTACAACTAACAAAGCCTACAATTATTGGACTACCCCTAGAAATAGGGCTTGATCATGCATATGACCATACGAAGACCACAACCTCCACGATTTCACATTTCTGATCCCCAGGTCCCACTAACCAATTAAACATTGACACCGGTTTATGTGCATTAGTATTTAGATCATCACTGCTTCCACCTGACATTATTGCACAACTTTATGTGTTAAACATAACAGCTGATCAAGATAACACTTTATGTACTATACCAGAAAACCTCCCATAGATCTTTTGGTTCATCACACCTCTTGTTTTCACTTCCATGACCTTGTCTAGAAATCTATACGAGGAGTCCACAAGTCATTTTCTAAGTATTCCACAACCATTCGACAGAATTTTGACAGAGCTCAATATTGATTGAAGCCTATGAGTAGCCACTATATCCAATCATTCCATTACACCACTTCAGGGTAGGATGAATTTCTTTTCCCTAGATTCAAAGATCCTGATATTGCATGTCGAAAACATAAGGTCACCTCATTAGCTTGGCTCATCGATATCACACACACACAACCATTTCCATTCCACACCAGGTATCCTGACACGACCTCAGGAGGTTGAGTGCGGAGAAGGTCACATGTTTATTTTCTTTCGTATAAATTGGTGAACCTGACGTAAAGAGATAGTCTCTAAACATTTCCACTTTCTTCATCTCCATCTTCTTCTCTCCCATTATTATGCGGGTATTCTTATACCCCCCAAATATTTCAGGATACAATGAATACGGTTGGCCCCTTTTGGTTTTGATAGGTACAACTATCAAGTAAATAGACAACAACAATCACCTTCACTCTCTACATGGGAAAATAACTATTCAAATACTCAGGAAAAAAATCCTCTCCCTCAAGGGACCAATGTTGGCTCTTCGGTAAGGATTGAGGAGGTCAACCAAATCACACAGACACATCCTCCTGAGCATTCAAGCTCTAACAACATGACTTTCACATATATAGGTTTGTCTCCTTTTGTTTTGTTTAGACAACCCATGAGCATATAGTAAGACCCAATCCCACATTTGGATGAGGAGTACTTAGCACACTTTCTCAGAAGTGAACAACGCTTCTAGAATATAAACCAATATTTTGAAAGGTTATAAGGTCATGTTAATGTCTTGCTCCAAAATAATAACACTACCCCACAACCAATAGAAAACATCACTAATGAGGGGTGGTAGAACAACGAACAATTCATAGCAAGATATCACACTCCTTAATAACCTCAAAAATTTCAGCAACAACCACCAAAACAAAACACAATCCCATCAATGGGAGATGTCATCTTTTCACTAGTATACAAAGTAAAAGAATTAGAACTTTCCCAAAACATGAAAAATTCATATATTGGGAAAGCAAGAGTTTCTCACTATCCGATAAATTATGGACAAACCTCCACTACACAAACTCCTCCAATTTATACAAACGATCCAAGTCCTAGAGATTTGATAACTGGGATGGGCACCTTGGGTATGCCCCCTCATGCCACATATGGATATCCACAATAGGCACCAGTCGGAAGTGTGTTCTCAAACACCATACCAACTCAAAATGTGACATTTCCTAGCTTTGTGCCTTTAACTCCGTATCAAAACAATCAACCCCCTTATATACACATGTACTCTAAATCACCACATGGGGATATGTACACTTACCCAGGTCTATATGGTCAGCCACAGGGGATGCCCTATGCCCCAACACATGTATACGCTGCACCATTCTAAAAACCAATGCAACCTTCACCTCCCCAACAAGGATCTCCTATGGTTGAATCATACACAATGGGGACCTATTATAAATATATTAAGGAGCCTTTGGACTTCTCCATAAAAATTTTCATGCTCCCAAGACCCTTTCCTGATCTATAAAAATTCAAAGAGGAGGGACATCCCAATGCACAAATCAAATCCTATGCAACGGCCATTCGAGAGCTGCTCCCATGGGATGAAGTTTTTTCAAATATTTTTCCTAAGATGTTATAAGGTATCGCTCTTGATTGGTATTATAGAATACCAAAAGCTTCAATGCATTCCTTCAAGTAAATCGTATCTGAGTTCATCAAGGCCTTTGATATGAACAAACTTATAAAAACGAGAATTAGAGAATTCCTTCATATCAAATAAGAACACAATGATTATGCCACCCACTTTATTCAAAAGTGGTGATAGGTCCTCTATTCCTTTATGAGTGCTCCAAACATGGATCAGATGGAGCTTTTATTATCAAAAATGAGCCCCCTACTTATTTTGGCTAACTCGCATTCATTCTTTCCTTCTGTGTGCCTCAGTCAATTTTTTACACATTTTAGGCACTCAAAATTTTTTGGGTATTTCTTCATAAGATAGATAATTTTATCCCCTTTCCAGAAAGTTAAAGAATTATTCCTAACTCCTTGTATTTTTCAAGTTATGGCTTGGTGAACTTTAGAGGGGAAATTTTCCCAAGGCAGGCCCGCGGGAAAAAATTTGGCACTTAGCTTTTTGGGGTAAAAGGGTCAAAGGGAAAATTTTGGCCCAAAATCCTATAAGGAGATGAGAGAGTGCCACATGGCAGGTTGGAGTGGCATGGCGAAAGGACTTCGAGTTTTTTGGCATTTGGTCCAAGTGCATCAAAGGGAAAAATCCAAGTGAAGGCCCGTCGAGCAATGAGAAGATTGCCACGTGTCCTGTCAGCGGCGGGGGTCAGGGTGGCAGAAGGAATTTGGAATTTTTTCCAAAGTGGTTAATGGTGCAGAGGTAAAAAGTGGATTGCATCCCTGCTAAGCAACCAGATGGTGCCACGTGTCCTAGAGTCACTGAGGCGTGGAGTTTGTTTGGAAAATTTTCCAATTTCAAAAAAGGGGCAGAATGATCGTTTGAACCCACGGATAAACCAGGGGGTGCCACGTGGTAGTGGAAGTCGGGCTAGTGGATATTTTTGGTTAATTTTTCCCAATTCAAAAAAGGAGAGGAAAATTTCAAATTTCGAGCCACGAGGACTAATTTTGCCCTAATTTCGCATGTTTTTCCCTAAATCTTCAGAGGGCCATATCTTTTGATCCAGAGCTCAAATTTTTGCATTTTTTATATCATTGGAAATCTGTTGAGATTCTCCACACGATGGATGATTCAATTTTTATTTTTGATGGATATTTTTTGGAGAAAATTGAAGAAATGTACCTAGCATGGGAAAAAATATAGAACTGACATTCAACCACCAAAATTAATGAAGTATGGATCATTTTTTGGATCTGCAGAGCAATGTACTTTGGAATATGGGTTTTTCCATGAAGCCCATCACTTTGCAGGTGAGATTGAAGGGATTTTATTGGTGGTTGAGCTCATAAATCAATTTTCCCGCATTTTTTGCCTTTCATTCATTCTGCTTCGCCATTAAAAGCTAGTTTTGGCTCATTTGTGAAAGGGTTGGACGTTTTTTGTTCTTGCAGACTCCCCTCTTCCCCTTGGCACATAAATTTTAGGAGTTTCAGACCTTCCATGGAGATTGTGGAAAAATTTTTGCTTCTCTTCCATTGTAATGCATTGTATTAAACATGGGAATGGTAATGCATGTTTTATGAATAATCCTCCAATCCTCTCATGTGTTTATCATTGTCTTCTGATCTTTCATTATATTCTAGCAATATATACATGCTTTGGAGTTAAATATCTATGATCTGTGTTTATTTGCAAGACAAAATTTCATCACTCCTTTGGTGTATCACCATTTTTACTTAGTTTTATTTCCTTTTGCATCTTTTAACTCTATCTCCTTCGAATCTAGAGTAGGATTTAGCATTGAACCTCTGTAAAATTCATGCATACACCTAAATAGAGGGGTAAGAACCAACTTTCTCTGGAGATTTTTCTCACCTTGCAAGGTCCTACACCTTGGAGAAAACATAATGTTGTGCAATCACACTAAATGACCCAATTCTAGACTGTAGATCTGAAGGTCCTTTAGGGGGTGTTGTAGATTTGCACTAATAGTTTTTGGCATGCCCAATGGGACCTTAGAGGTCTTCATCTTTATTACAATAAAGCTGATGTGCAATTGTTGTAAGTTTTTTACTTGAAAGAGCCTTGATCTGCACATCTAGCGACTCCAAAAGGATAGAATCAATTGGTTTCGGCAGTCCAAGCTTGAAGATTCATGAAAAGGATCCAAACAAGGTCAAGGACAAAAGAAGAGGGATTGTTTAACTATCTATAATTATCCCCAGAAAGAGGAGAAAGAGGAAGAAGGATTCAAATGTCTCCATCTCCACCAAACATAACTCTATCAACTCCTCCACCTGGTAGACCTTTCATCCAATCAACAAGGGTTATTAGGCCAATCAGAATGACACAACCCAATCCTTGTGTCAACTTTACTGGCAACAGCCCACTTTCTCTCAATGCAAAAAACCCAATTCCAATTGCAGCATTGAAGAACATCCCATAATTTACTGGAGAAAACCAAACCACCCCTGGTGATCATGTCTAAGACATTGCTAATGTTTGTGCAATCCAATGAGATTGTTGAGATGTAAATTTCTATCAAATTACTGGCATCTTCATTCAAAGGGAAATCCGTGCAATGGTTCAAGAGCCTTGAGGCAATCTCTTTCCAAAATTGGAACCAGTTGTGCACAGCCATCCATAACCAATTTGGAGAGAAAGGGGATGTTATGTTTATGGAGCCTATTTTCATGTTAGAGTGTGGTACACCTTCTATGTGTTACACTCAGGTATTTTTATGGGTGGTTTATTAACCCATGGGTAATGGGTAACCGTTATGGGCTGTTTTTGGGCCCATGGTTTTTCAGTACCCATTATTTTGATACCCACGGATTTTTGCCCATGGTTTTGATACCCATGGTTTTGTATCAAAATGCTTAAGTAATTTTCTATTTATATGGTCTTATGCATATGATACATATACAAGCAAATGCATTGCATATGTGCTTTGAATTCAGCTATGAATTTTGTAGAGTTTGTTGAGCATAGCTCCAAATGGATTTGGGTATTGTATTGAGAGAGTGGAGGCTTGTAATAAAATATGAGCAAGTGATTCTTGGTGGACGTAACCCAAATTAGGTGAAGCACGTTAAATACTATCTTTCTTTGTTGTGTTATTTATTCTGCACTTTTATTTGAGATCTGTAATATTTTCTGCATATTAGTTTCTACTGTTACAATTCTGTAAGGGATTATTCTACATATTTTATCTCTTATTTCCTATCAGGGGAAAACTTGTCTCTATTGGAGCAACTGACAACTATCAAGAGAGCTCCCAATGAGTAGCTAATAGACTTAAATTTTCGATTTCAAAGAACGTGGCATAGAATCCCATTGGCAGTGAGACCAATATCTCAAGGTGGCTTTCCTATACTTTCTCAAGGCTTTAAATTCTAACATTTCTATGTTGATCCAATCCATGGGAGGTGCAACTATACCTGTAGCTTATAACATCGCCATTAGGGATGAGAATTGTTTCATCCAAGCTGATAAACTTGCACCTAGGCCTCCTATGCCCTTATATCCAGAGTTGGAAATCCTAAGTACTAGTCAAACACCTACTTTAGCTATTATTCCCACTCCTAGAAATTAGAGTTCAAATGAAGCTTCTACTTCATCCTCTAGTGCCTTAAATGAGCTTTAATAAATTATGAAACAATTGTAAAATTTGGGCAATGATTTGGTTACGCTCAAGAGGCAGTAAGCTCAAAGTTTTAGGCCTTCTTATTAGCCTCAAACTTAGCCTAATAGACAACCATTTCAGCCTAATAAGCCACCCAATCCAACTGCAAATCAAAATCAAGTAAGGCCTCCTGCCAATAGAAAATTTCATCCCTATAACCCCAATGTTGCATCTACCTCTAGAGCATTAGTTCCAGTGTAAAATAATATAGCTCAAGAGTATGATTGGTGTTTCCCATGCATTGAACCTCACAACCAATCTATGTGCTTCAATGGTGCTTTGAACCAAGCTTTGATGGTGAAAACAACTGGTGTGGAGAGTGAGGCAAGTCAAGAAACAAACCAACAATAAGGGACATCTCAACAAGATACAACTCCAAATGAGACTACACTTATGAATTGGCAGGCTGAAGATTTTTGTGGTATGAATCAAACACCTTCTTAGAGTGTATCAAATAACACACAATCAAAGAAGAGGAATATTGATTCAGGGCAGTCATTAGATCCTAGTGATTCACAACCTTCCACCACTCCAACAGGTGGTTGCAAGTAAAACGTGGTTCCAAATGTGCAAGGACATCCCAAGCCACCTTTTAGACCAGCTCAAATGCAAGTTGTTATATCCCATGTACAAGAAAAGAATGTGCAAACTAAAGGGCAGCAAAGAGATGGTTCATCCCCATTTAACATCATTAAACAAATGAAGAAGACCAATGTGAACATATCTATGTGGGAGTCACTATCAATCCCAGGCCAAAGGGATCTACTACAAGCTTCCATGAAGAATTGGTCAACCTCAAATCAGCAAGCTCATATGCAAGAGAAGGTACTCACAAATGCTACTCGGCCTGAGGGAAATGTTGGGCGATAGCAAGGTAAAATTTTGAAGCCCCCTCCATTCTATGTTTCATTGATCATTGGGGATAAACTAATACATAATTGTATGATTGATTCTGGGGAAAGTAGTTATGTGATGCCCAAGCAAATAGCTTATCAGTTGGGCCTTCAATATGAAGTCATCTCCAATGGAGTAGTGAAATTAGATGGGACAGCAATAACAAAATTTGGGGTAATTAAATATTTTAGCCTTACTTTTCATGCATGCCCCAATGTCACTGTTTTGCAAGATGTGTCAGTGATATACTTACCACCACTCTTTGCCATATGTTTGTCAAGGGATTTCATAGATAAAATTGGAGGCTAACTATCTATTGATTGGTCACACATGTTGTTTAGGACAAGGTATGGGTCTAAGGCCACAATCAGGTCTGAACCTATTGCAAACTTTCACATTGAACCTCATACTCCAAGCTCAGTCAATGCCAACTATTCGACATTTGATCAAGAGGATTATCCAAGCACACATGAAGCTGGAACTAAAGTTGGAAGCATTTTGGATTTGAATCTTGATGAATGGGCAAGCAACGTACATGATTTTTATCCCTGCAAGGAAATAGAGGAATCTAAACTAGGAGTTTATTACATGCATGAAGAAAATCAGCCTCTTCCTAGTATCACCAAGCCAGACCATAAATATGACAATGAGGTATGGTAGTTGTTCTTTGATGGATCAAGAAGTAGACAAGGTTCAAGAGGAGGACCTATGCTTGTTTCACCTCAAGGCATTAAGTATTATTCAGCTTTTAGGTTTCAGTTTGCATTTTCTAACAACACTGCTAAATATGAAGCTTTGATACATGGATTACATTGGTCAAGGAAGAGAGGCATAAAAAACTTACAATTCTTTGGTGATATTGAGTTGATTGTTAATCAAGTTAAAGGATAGCCTACTGCCAAGAATGACCTACTCAAGAGTTATAAGAATAGAGTGTGGGACCTCATTAAGGATTTTGAGGGCTTTGGCATCAACTCCATTCCTAGGAAAGAGAACCAAGCTGTTGATAGGCTTGCAGCAGTTGGAGCAACTTTTGATGTTGTGGAAAGTATCAAAAGAGATAAAATGCAACCAAACATCCACGTGATTCTGAGGCCATCATTTCCAGACAATAATGCAAGTTGGTAGGTGTTGGAGAGTGACCAACAAATCATCAATTTCTTGCAAGAGGAAGATGACTTCTCAACCAAAAAATCAAGAAAATTTAGAACAGCAGTATGGTGATCAAGTGGTACAGCTGAGAACCAACAAACTACCAAAGGGACTTCTAACTTTAGAGTCTATTTTCAATCTTAATGATTAGTTTAGTAAGGAGAAAGCAAACATCCAAGTCAAGGGAGAGGATTCAGAACCCATCTCAATTGGAGAAGGCAAGTCACTTCAAATTGGTAAAGTGGCAAACGAGCAAGAAAGGTATGAGTTTATACAACTTTGCCAAGATTTCCCGGATGTATTTTCTTGTAGCTATTAAGACTTAAGAGGTTTCAATCCCAAGCTAGCTCAACACACAATTAAAGTAAATCCAAGTGTTAAGCTCGTCAGGTAGAAACAGAGACCGGTCAATCCTCACATTGAGCCTCTCATGAAGAATGAATTAAATAAGTTAATAGATGCAAGTATCTTATTCCCCATCAAGAATTCAAGTTGGGTTGCAAACTTGTTCCAGTTAGAAAGAAGAGTGGAGAAATCAGGTTGTGTGTAGACTTTAGAGATTTGAACAGAGCATCCCTCAAGGATCACTACCCACTTCCTTCTATAGAGTGGATTTTGAAAGTTTTTTTTAGCTCTGAGAATTTTTCATTGCTAGATGATTATTCAGGGTATAATCAGATCATGGTAAAGGAAGATGATCAGTTCAAAACAGCCTTCACCACAAAATGGGGAACCTTTGCATATAGAAAAATATCATTTGGGATGTCTAACGCCGGAGCTACTTTCCAAAGAGAAATGGATATGGCGTTCAAGGGATTGATCAACAAAATAGTGTTGATATACCTAGATGATATTACTGTATTTTCTAAAAGTGCAACAGACCATCTCTTTCATTTGAGACAAGTGTTCCAAAGATGTAGAAGATTTTGGGTATCCTTGAATCCCAAAAAATGCATTTTTCTAGCTCATGAAGGCAAGCTCCTAGGCCATATAGTTTCCAAAGAAGGGTTAGCAATTGATCTAAAGAGGGTTGAAGTAATAAGATCATTATCATTTCCAAGGCATAAGAAGGCTCTTCAAAGTTTCTTAGGAAGAATCAATTTTGTTTGAAGCTTTGTTCTAAACTTTTCAGCCCTTGTCAAGCCCATAACTATGATGTTGAAGAAAAGTGTGGCATTCAAATCGATATCTGAAGGTAAGGAAAGTTTTGAGGCAATCAAAAAATCTATCTCATAGGCTCCAACTCTCATTAACCCATATTTCTCCAAAGACTTCATCCTTTATGCATTTGGCGATGATGATACAATTTCTACAATTTTAGTACAGCAGAACGAAGAAAATGCAGAGAAGTCAATCGCCTTCTTTAGCCAAAGCTTGGAGGACTATGAAGTAAGGTATTCCTTCATTGAGAAGCATTTTCTTGCAGTGATTAGGAGCTTGAAGAAATTTAAGCATCTAGTTTCAAACAACAAGGTTCAATTGTTGGTTTCTCATGTGGGAGTCAAAGACATTCTCCTCTACAAAGATCTAAATGAAAAATGTGCAAGGTGGATTACTCATGTCATGGAGTATGACATTGAGATAAAAGTCACCAAGCTGGTTCGAGGAAAGGGATTGTGTGAGCAATTGGCCTTGGGTCAACCAATTGAGGAAAGTAAAGAGAAGAATGTTGTTTTGGTGCTGCATGATAGCCAAGAACAAAGAGATATCCAAGAAGATAATGGTGGTATGCTCACTCCTTTCTGGACCCAAGACATAATACACTTCTTACAAATAGGCATATGCCCTCCAGAGATGAACAAAGCCAAAATAAGACACTTGAGATTACAGGCTATTCTATATGCACTTGTTGATGGTGTCTTGTTCAAAAAGGATATCAATGGAGTATTGCTAAGATGCATTAGGGCAGATCAGATTGAGAAAATGTTAGAAGAGTTCCATGGTGGATCAGCTGGAGGTCATTTTTCTCCAAGGGTGATAGCTCTCAAAATCATGAAGGCTGGTTATCATTGGCCCAAGATGTTTAGTTATTGTTATGCATGGATCAAGAGGTGCAAGAATTTTGCATTCTTCACAGGAAAAGAGAGGTTAGCAGCACTTCCATTGCACCCAATCTCATTAGACTAGACATTCATGCAATGGGGTTTGGAATTCATTAGATTCATTAATCCAATCTCAAGCCAAGGGCACAAATGGATTCCAACAGCAACAAACTACTTCACCAAATGGATTGAGGCGGTGGCACTCAAAGAGGCAAATGAATCTAGCATTCTAGAGTTCTATGAGGGGATAACAACTAGATTTGGTATACCTACCAATATAATATCAGATAATGCATTGGCATTCATAGGATCAAAGGTAACTGAATGGCCCGTTAGAAATGGGATCTATTTGAGCACTTCATCAAATTATTACCCTCAAGGTAATGGCCAAACTAAGTCCACAAACAAGAATATATTAAGGATCATCAAGAAGACCCTTGACGAAAATCAGAGGACTTGGCACACTAAGCTCAAATCAATTCTATGGGCTGATTGGATAACTCCCAAGACATCCACAAGTAACTCTTCATTCAGACTTGTTTATGGGAGAGAGGCAATCTTGACTATGTCAATTGAGTTGCCAACATTGGAACTCATGAAGCAATTGGAATTGTTAGAGTATGAGCCCAAGGAGGTTAGATATGCAAAATTGATGGAACTCCAAGAAATCAGAGAGCATGCAACCCAAACAATGGAAAAAGACCAAGCATTGATCAAGAGAAGCTTTGATAAGAAAGCTAAGGCTAGAACTTTCCAAGTTGGAGATTTAGTGTTGAAATGGGATGCAGACTGAGAAAACCCAGGAAGGCATTCAAAATTTATGCCATTTTGAGTGGCCCCTACATGGTCACAAAATGCAAAAATAGCAATGTCTTTCAATTGTCTACATTGGATGGTGAGGAGCTACAGATTCCAATTAATGGAATCCATCTAAAACATTGTTACTAGAAGGGAAACTTCTTACCTTGTACATATTAGCTTAGATTTTTATTCCTCTAAGTGCTTATGCACATTTTTTTGTTGTAGCTTAGATTTACAATTCCCTAAGTGCTTTACCACAAGTTTTGTTGCCCCAAGGATGCATCTTTTGCAGGCCATGTTCCAGATCAAAGTAATGTTCTACTCTCACAATCTTCATTTTAGATATTTTCTAATGAATTGAGAGTAACAAGCAGTAAAGTTCATGACTCTATTGCCCAATGGATTGCTTCAAGCAGCTAGTCATTTCATCCAACAGGTAGATGGCCCCTCTAAGTTGCAAAAATTTCTATCCAAAATGAGCCCCCTGCTTATTTTGGCTAACTTGCATTCATTCTTTCCTTCTACGTGCCTCAATCAAATTTTTACACATTTTAGACACTTAAAAATTTTTGGGTATTGCTTCAACAAATAGAGAATTTTCTCCTCTTTCCAAAAATGTAAATAAGTCCTCCTAACTCCTTGTATTTTGCAAGTTATGGCTGGGTAGAGTTTAAAGGGGAAATTTTCCCAAGGCGGGCCCGCAGGAAAAAATTTGGCACTTAGCCTTTTGGGGTCAAAGGGTCAAAGGGAAAATTTTGGCGCGAAATCCTACAAGGAGATGAGATGGTGCCACATGGCAGGTCGAAGTGGTGTGGTGGAAGGACTTCGAGTTTTTCAGCGTTTGGTAAAAGTGCATCAAAGGAAAAAATCCAAGCGAAGGCCCGCTGAGCAATGAGAAGATGCCACGTGTCTTATTAGCGGGTCGGGGTGGTGGAAGGAATTTGGAATTTTTTCCAAAGTGGTTAATGGCATAAAGGTAAAAAGTGGAGCGCATCCCCGCCAAGCAACAAGATGGTGCCATGTGTCTCAGAATTGCGGAGGCGTGAAGTTTGTTTGGAAAATTTTCCAATTTCAAAAAAGGGGTAGAATGATCGTTTGAACCTATGGATCAACCACGAGGTGCCACGTGGCAGCGGAGGTCAGGCCGACAGAGATTTTGGTGGAATTTTTCCCAATTCAAAAAAGGAGGGAAAAAGTTCAAATTTCAACCCGCGAACCCTATTTTTTCCCTAATTTTGCATGTTTTTCCCTAAATATTCAAAGGGCCATATTGTGATGCCTAGTTAAAACAACCCACTTGAGACCCAAGAAACAACCTAGGGTTAGTTATAAATTTATGGAATAATTTTTTTTATTAGAAGTGTTCACAACCAAGTTACAAGGCAACAGTTGACCCTATTAGGTACTGGAATGAATCTAAACTACTAGAATATATTTTTTCTTCAATAAAAAATATCAAGTTCACATGGTTCATTCTATGGGGTTGGAAGTTTCAGTTAGGTTCAGGGAGTAATTTACCCCCATACCCACTCTCTAACAAGCTCAGAGTTTCAACTTGATTTTTCTCATACTTAACACTTCCAAATTTTCCCTAAATCATTCCCATTAGATAGGAAATTTTCTCACTTTTCCGATGATATAAAGAAGTCCTCCTAACTCCTTCAGAAACTCAAGATATGGTCACGCAGAGTTTAGGGGTCAAATTTTCCCCAAGGGGACACGTGTCAAGCAAGGGTGAAAGCAAAATTCGGGTCGGCGGGTTGCGGAGCGGCTTTCAATTTTTTTCTCCGCATGTGGGCACAATTACAAAGTTTTCTCCCGCACCGTCCACAGGTCCCCAATGGACACGCATCGAGTCCTGGCTCAAAGTGGGAGAGGGTGAGGGAAGGGCATAGCGGAGGGGTGATTTGGAAAACTTCGCCAAAAGGAAGAAAAAGGGTGAAAGGCACGCACGGGTCCGTGCATTTGCAGGGGAGAAAATCCCAAGGCGAGGACGGAGTTTCGGGGCTGCGGGGAAAATTGTCCAAAATTTTCCCAAGGTGAAAAATAAAAAATAACAAAAGGCTCTGCCCCCCTCCGCTTTCACCCAAAGCTGCCACGTGGCAGCCTGCGATTGGCCGCAGGCCGGCGGGCTACAAGGAATTTTTTTTTTCAAAATTTTCAAAAAGGTCAAATGGAAAAAAGATGTCGCGCCTCCGCTGCTGCCCCCGAGAGGACACCTGGTAGCCTCTGATTGGCTATGGGCCGGCAGAGGAAGAGATGAAATTTTTCCCAAGCCAAAATTTGTTCAAAAATTTTCTAAGGGCAATTCAACAGGAAATTTTTGGGTTACAGGCCCACCAGGGAAAATTTTCCCAAATTTTCCCTCCAAGGCACAAAAACTTCAAAGTGTCATAACTTGAGCTAGGAAGCTTGGTTTTGGGAAAACGAGGACTTTTTGGAAAGAACTTGCATGCCCTCCTTACACAGAAAAACATAAATTTTACATTTTGATAAAGTTTAAAGGGTAAATTTTGCAAAAATGATCTGCAGATTTTTAATTAGCAAACTGGCAATTTCTAACTTCTAAATTTGATTAAATTGGGTCTCCTCCTTCACTCAACATGTCAAAAAAACATGGAGAATTACTCTAGGAAGGATTTTGAAAGGTTTAGGAAGTTAAATTTGTTCAATTGATTTAAATTTGAATTTTTCCAACAAATGACAGAAAACGGTTGAGGAAGGAATTGTGTTCAAATTTGCAATGGTTAAATTGTTTCCTGAATTTTCTTTGTCAAAATGAGTTCCTTAACATCTTAGCATCATAAAATATATCATTTTCAATTTTATTAATGTGTGCAGGTCCGAACTGTGCATTTTTATTAAGTTTGATTATCAGTTCTGAATATTTACAAGAGATCAATTTCTTTTAAATTTGCATAACAAATTTTATCATTCAAGTTTGGAATTTCATTTCTAAACTAATCAAATGAAATCAGTTGATTCTAACAAAATCATTTCCAAGTTAAATTGTAAAATATGATTTCCAATTTAACATATTTCAAAATAGACAATGCCATATAATTCTTGCACACGTATTTCTTCTTTTCCCCAATTCCTAAACAGAGATTTAAATTACCATTTGATATTTCCAACTTCATCACAACAATGCAAAAGAGAGATGAACTTGCAATTCTTTATTGAATTCATTTATAAAACTTTACATCTTCACATTCTTCCATTTCTTAAATACAGTTAACAGAATTCCATTTATTTCCTTCCAATGTACAGAGCAGAAAGCAAATGTCTTTCTCAAATTAAATATACATCTCTCATGATCAATTACAACATCATTTCTCCATAACATAACTATTACAATTTCATCCACATCATGTGGGAAAGGATTAAAAATGAATGTGTTTTCACAAGGGACTATCAAACTACATTTCTCCTTGCTCCAGGACAGCAACAAGCACATTTTCTCTTCTCCAAGTTGATCACAACAACAGAGGGGGAAAGGAAATTCTCTCCACCCAACCAAGACATCTAATGAAAGTAGAATCCTTCCTTCATCACGGCCCCTCGAGCCCCAACCAAAATACAATAAAAGGTATAATTCAATCATGGCAACAACTAGCTTCCACAACACAGTATTCTTTCACATACACATTTCCTTTTTTTTTTAGAACACAATTCAACACAAAACCAATAGTTCACAACTACATTTAAAATCATTTCAAAATATAACTCAGGCTTGACCATTCAAGCCAAAGGATAAAAATCTATGGGGGAAGATACTTATGCCTCCCAATAGGAATTTGGGCATCCACCAATAACAAACTACCAAAATAATTCATCACACACATTTCCTTATTTCCCCCCACAAATCGCTTCTTATTCCCCCCACAAATTTCCTTATGCCCCCCCACAAAATAAGAAATGCAAGTTATTTCTTTTCCATGGTGGATCCCAAAGCCAAGCTCCCTCCACAAAATTCTGATGCCAATGGCATTCCTTATGCCCCCCACATGGATTCCCCATAGGCTTCTCCTACACTATCCCTATAGCAGTCTACCCAACCAACCAACAAATAAAACAAAGCATGCACTATCCACACAACACAACAAGAAAATGATAGCATAAAAAAAGAGTTAAATTCCTACCTCTCCATGGTTACTTGTATCTCCATACAGCAAGCTTTAAATGCCAAAACACAGTCCAAAATAGAAAAACTCCAAGCATGCAAATATTTCTCCAACTTCCTCCAAAAACAAGAGCTCCACACAAGAAAAATGTGCCCCTAAGGAAGTTGTCAAAAGATTCAACAACCGAAAAACAAGGCAAGAGTTTAAATTAAATAGAAGAGGGAGAGAAGAGGATGATGTGGATCCATGTAGGATGCCACATCACACATCCTCCAATTCAACACAAAAGACAAACTCCATTCTCCCAAGAAAAATAAAGAGGTGGGTGAAAAATATGACAAGTTACTTGCACAAAAGCTCACACCTCAAGGGACAGAAAATTAATTAAAATGTAAGAAAGTGCAATCCAAAACAAGCAACATGACTTATAAAATTCATTATAAAAGTCACAAATCACATCTCCATCCATAAATATGGTTGGTAGATTAATTTAGAGGCATAGGACAAGTTTTACTTGTCCCACAAGCCTCCTAAAACAGCCCCCAAGGACAAATTCAAATTTTTCATGGAGGTGGAGTATTTCTTACTCCAAAATCTAACTTACACAAGCTCTTACACAACCTTACATATCACTTACATAATTAAATTGAAACAACCAACAATTTCATGATTACGTTCCCCATATCCCAATTGATTTATTTAAATTTTAATCATATGATTCTCACATTAATCTATCACAATTTTAATTAATTAAAAGAAAGGAACACATTACTAAAAAAAAGCATACAACAATAATAAAAGAACACATCAATAAAATACAAAATACCCATGGTCACAGGTAAAGATAATCCCCCCCATGGGAATCCTTAACAAAACACAACACAATAAAACGAGTTGCCATGGTGACCTTGTTGAATTCACCTAGAATTCCATTTTGGTTGGTCTCCGATCCCCTGATGTTTTGTTGTGATATTTTTAACCTAAAAAATACAATACCTCCTTCGGCCTCGTGGTCATATCAGAACATCCAATATGTTGCAACTAAAATTACAAAATCATCTAAATAAGTGAATCACAACAATATCGAAGTAACAACTAAATCATTTACATTTTTAATCAATAACTATATCATCATCAAAATAATATTCATTTTCTAGATCAACTCATAATATCCAAATCACATGTCTGAACAACATCCATAAAACATCCATGTCAATATTATATCATCATCCACATATAAGGTGTCTCTAATAATCATCATGCATCAAAATCAAATCAAGATCAACAATAATCCATGATCAATATCTAACATCATACTAAATCAAAATATAATAATGTCTATAATGTAATCAACAGTATCAGCATAAGCATCAAAAGGTGTCAAAGGGACGTGGGCACTACACATATATTTTGATCCAGAGCTCGGATTTTTGCATTTTTTATATCATTGGAAAGTTGTTGATATTCTCCACATTATGGACTATTCAATTTTGATTTTTGGTGGAGATTTGTAGGGATAAAATCGAAGGAAATGTCCCTGGCACAGGAAAAAATATAGAATTGACATTCAACCACCAAAATTAATGAAGTATGGGTCATTTTTTAGATCTGCAGCACAATGTACTTTGGCATATGGGTTTTTCCATGAAGCCCATCACTTTTCCAGTGAGATTGAAGGGATTTGATTGGTGGTTGAGCTCATTAATCAATTTTCTCATGTTTTTTCCTTTCATTTGTTCTTCTTCGCCATTAAAAGCTAGTTTTGGCTCATTTGTAAAGGGTTGGACATTTTTGTTCTTGCAGACTCCCCTCTTCCCCTTGGCATGTGAATTTGAGGAGTTTCATACCTTCCATGGAGATTATGGCACGTTTTTTCTTCTCTACCATTATAATGCATTGTATTAAACTTGGGAATGGTAATGCATGTTTTGTGAATGATCCTCCAATCCTCTCATGTGTTTATCATTGTCTTCTAATCTTTCATTATATTCTGGCAATCTGTGCATGCTTTGGTGTTACATCTCTATGATCTGTGTTTATTTGAAAGACAAAATTTCATCACTCCTTTGGTGTATCACCATTTTTACTTAGTTTTATTTCCTTTTACATCTTTTAACTCTGTCTCCTTTGAATCTAGAGTAGGATTTAGCATTGAAACCTCTGTAAAATTCATGCATACACCTAAACAGAGGGGTAAGAACCATCTTTCTCTAGAGAGTGTTCCAACCTTGCAAGGTCCCCACACCTTGGAGAAAACTCAATGTTGTGCAATCACACTAAATGACCCAATTCTGGACCGCAGATCTAAAGGTCATTTAGGGGGTGCTATAGATTTACACTAACAGCTTTGTGGTTTATTCCTTCACTCCCTCACTATAGAGAAACAATGGAAGAAGTTATAAATTTCTCACTAAGGAGTTTATAAAGAGGTAATAGAGGGTTCTCTATGAATTGACCAAACAACCATAGACAATGGTCGTAATAAGTACAGACCAAATGGGAGGTTAATCACTCCTAATCAAGGTAACCCTAGTTACCCCAACAACGTGAAAAATAATAAGGGACCAAAGATCCTTAACAAGAATCATGGGATTAAAAACTAACGATGTTACCGATCAGCCAAAAAATCCCTAATGTTTTCATCACTCCCAATACAAACACTACCAACAACAACAACAATATGACTGGAAATAATTAAAGAAACAATAACTTTTCACCTTCAATTAACATTGTGGATTTTAAACATCCCTAACAGAAAAAACATCAACAACAACATCAACATCTAAGACAAGTGCATAATCAAATCACTAATCAGTACCCCAGGCAGGTATCCCAACCAATTCCAAAATTAAGGGCAAGGGTTCCCAAATTTTAATTATAATAATCAACAAAACGAACAATTATCAGAATTTCAGATTGTAAAAAACACTTATGAACTAAATACCTCGGGACTACAATCCCAATTTATATTGTGTTTTTCACATGGTCTATGGGAATGACACCAAGAACGTGTCGTCGATTGCAACAAGTTCTTACAATGTTTTCCTGAAGATTAGAGAAAACTCTTTGTAGACATGTTTTTGGTAAACCCAACAGCCACCAAACGCAAAATAATTATGTAGGATCGGTTTCACCTCAAAACACACCACTAAGGATCTTTAATGATCCTCTCCCTACTCACCCCAAAAATATGGTAGAATAGATCCCAATGGTTCAAACAAATGGATTTTGATATGAGCCAATGATCATGAAACCTCCACTTCTTCAAACCCACATGTGGCACCTCCCTTGGATGGTCGTCAACAAAAAAAATTGTGGGATTAGTAGAATTAGACAATTGCACCTCATATTAACACCCGCCACTAGAACTAAGGATTATTCAACACAACAAATATCCATTTATCCACCAATAAAAAATGATATCTCACAAACACTTTCAAAGCTAGCAGGAGCATATGATTTAATAAATGACTTGACAAAGACCTTTTCTCACATTTATTTCTTAGATTTGCTAAAGAACTACCCCCCACTCATAGAGCTGATTTTTTAGAAGTATTGATTCTTGGTCATCTGATTAATGTCATTCCTCCCTCCTAAAGCACAATTAAACCATAATTTTATGTCTACCCTCCTGGGAAGCCAAATAGGGATACTGGGTTTGTGTTCAACATAGGTAAAATGTTGACAGATGCTAAAATTACATGTAGAGGTAACCCAAATTTACATTTACAAGTATGGATCTACAATAACTACATTAAACGTGTGATGGTTGATGATGGGGTGATAATTAACATATTTCCCTTCATTTTTCTTCAAAAACTAGGATATGGAGAAACAAATTCTTCCTCAACACGAAATACACTAAGGGGTTATGACAACCTCAAGGAAACTTCAATTGGGACTATAGTGTTACCCGGTCACCTTAAGACCTAAGATGGTTCTCACTGAATTTTATATTATAGATTGGAAAACCAACTATAATATGATTCTTGGCCATCCATGGATACATCTCATGAAGGCAATCCCTTCCACATTGTTTTAGGAGGTAATATTCCTACATTTAGGGAAAGTCTTCATAGCACAAGGTGACCCAAAACCTTTTGACATACACTTAGAAAATTTAAATAAGAGATCAAGATTCCATTCTGAGTTCAAGCTCCCAAAAAATCAGCTTAAAAAAACTAGTTGGTTCAAAACAAGAAGCAAGAAACTGGTGCCCACAATAGAATTGGAAGTCACAGGCTTGATCAAAGGCATTCTGACACTCAAGGATGAATCATTTCCACCCATTTTGTAAAATATCCTAAGGTTCTATAACAAATGGATTGTATGTCAGTTATGATGGAGTGGGGGTTGATAAGGCCGATGAGTTCAAGTCCTTCCATTGTGATTCTAAGGGTACCAAAGATACTCTGCGACTCAGCTGTCTCCCAACAGACGAAGTCTGTGACTAGTGAACATGTAAATGAGGAAAAGGCATGTTGATTGATAGAATGATCCAACATCCATTCTTTACATAGTCACTAATAGATATCTCCATTAAGCATATGGATCCATATGTCATTGTGGCATTAGGGAAGGTGTAATCTTAAGTTATCTTGAGGGAAGGAAACTAACACTAATTAGATTCCTTCAAGCTAAACTTTGAATAAAAAAACATAAACATCAAGATAAAACATGAATAGGCAAATCCTTAACTAATGTGCATCAAACATTAAAACATTAAATACAAACCCATGTGTGTTGGTAATATCTAGAGTGGTAGGAAACTTGTAATTGGTCAGATACTTCAAGTATTAGTAAGAAAAATGTAGACTAGATGTGTGCATCTAAAGGATTCCTACCAAGGAAGAGTGTTAGAGATCTCACTAATATGTCGTAATTGACTTCATTTTTGGTCAAAGCAATTCTCATGGGAACAAAAATCTTAGCTCACAGTACTCAGATAGGAAATGGTTGCTTCCCGATCAACAAGCCTTTCAAGTATTGAAATGGAATATTATAAAATGCAGATGGTATTACAAGGACATGGTGTAACCTTTGGTTTGCAAAGGTCCAACTAGGTTCTGATGCTGATATAGTGTTGTCATGTAAATTGTGCAACAAGGAAATTAACAATTTTCGAGCATGAAAACTATATACCCCTATGTTAATTTTTTCAAGTCCTATCATTCCAAGACACCTCTGGGTCTGTCCAATCAGTCCAAGTGACCTCCTGATTAATGTTATCTCATCCCCCTAGGTGATTTAGGAAATTCCATTCATTCCCCCTAGGTGATTTTAGGAGTTCATTAAAATTTGCAAGCTTTAGGCAACTATGGAAGGGCTATCATTGGCCTTCCTAGGACTGGAGCAACCCCATGGAGAGGAGAAGAAAATCCAAACCACAAATGTGGAGGTGACTCAAAGGCCTTGGGACATCATGGAAGTGATTTAGGAATATTCTGGAAGGACTTGGAGAATTTGGGGCAGTTTCACCAAAATTAGGGTTCACAGGCCTAGGTCAGTGCACACGCCAAAACAATCATTGAGCTTTCAAAGGTGATTTCAGGAGCTCTAGATGGAGTTAGGAGAAAAACATAAACATCTCTTGGAAATATAATTCCAAGCCCTAAAATATGGTGAAATTATAGTGTTTCACAACACTTTGATGCATTAGGTTTGTAAGGCAGTTTTTCTCACGCACAAGTGGAGTACCAAATCCAAATATCCAATTTTCAGGGATCAAATGGAATAATCAAGACATAATAAATCCCACCATTGGATTCAAAAGGCCATTTACAGTTAGGATCATATAAATTTCACCAAAACCAGTCCATTGGGAGCTCAATTTATCATCATCTCAAGTTGTCCTCTTGGAGCAAGTTCAGGAGTTAGCCAAATTTTGGGAGGACACGTGTCAGCTCCAGGAGCCTTAGGAGGATTTTGTGTCCCTGACGTCCCTCAAGGTCAGGGACATCAACCATGAAAAAATTCTCTCATACCCCATATGACCTCTAAAACCTCATGTGACCTTCAGGATTTCCAGTTCAGCCCTCGGGTGCTATTGGGAGCTCAAATTCCCTATTGTCGAGATCTTCACCACTGTATTAGCTCCTGGAAGCGTCTATGGAATTGGATGTCCCTCATGTCCCTCACAATTAAGGGACATCAAACCTTGAAAAATATCACCCATCCCTCTAGGGGAAACTTTTGGTCACCCATGTGACCCGCTTCTAGCCCCTCAGTGCTTTAAAGTTGATTTTCTAGCTCTCACTCCCTATCGTTGGATCGACTGCCACGTGTCACCATTTTTCTCACCATGGAAATTTATGTCCCTCATGTCCCTTTGAGGTGAGGGACATTAGGGACATGAAAATGCTGCCCAAATCAAACTCCAAAAATTTGAAAATTATTCTAACTCCTGGTTGTTTCTTACTGCTTTTAACTGCTTCTCCATTATCATAAGAAAGTTGCAGAGAACACCTTAGTCCACCATTGTTCTTTCGAACCAGATCAACCATGGAAACCAAACCTTCCAATCCATGAATATACATAGGTTTCAAATAATATATTGATTAAAGAGCTCATAGGGAATGAAGAATCAAAGAGAATAACTGAAGGAATTCTTCAGAAATCCTCCATTACCATGAAAATGAAGATTCGAACATATCTTGCAAACTGGTACATGAAATTGAAAAAACCATTTGTTTTCAAGTTATTATCTCTTGAAGGCCATTAAAAAATCATATTCAAACCTCCTTGTTCATTTATCATCAATTAATTATCATAGCAAAGATAAATTCCACTTCTGGCTCCACGAAGAACAAAGTTCAATTTCTCTGTCAAACCGGCAACCAGATCGAAGAGAAATTTCACTAGTGAGACAAGAAGCAAAAACCTATCGCAATGGAATTGATTTCATCATGAATGGAGAAAAAAAACATACCTAAAAATTTCAATCTCCATTAATGGCCTCCATGACACAGATTAGTGGAAAAAATCAGCGAGCTACCTCTCCACTTCTCAGGGTTCTAGTGGGCAAAATCGCACAGAAAATTAGAGGGAATGATCGTTGAAAAATCTAGTTTCATGTGAACTAGTTTTCACGCCATGAAGTCCCTATTTTTTAGGGATATGGAGGACTATGTTTTTTATTAGCAGTTCTTCCCTCTTCATGAAGAAAATTTGAAAAATTCCCGAACATCTCAGGGTTCCAATGGTGAAATCATCGTGAAATTAAGAGGGAAGGGTCTCCAAAAAATCTAGTTTCTCTCAAACTAGTTTTTTACATGCCATGAAGTTTCTAGTTTCATAGAGATATGAAGGACTGATTTTTTTTATCAGTATTCTACCCTAGTAGCTCCATACACAAAGCTCTTACCAGACATAAATTTTTATTTTTCATTTTTGAGCTTTCTAGAAAGCGAATCATGATGAAAATTGGAGCATGAGTTTGTGACGAAGAGCTGAATCCAAAAAATATGTTCCCATCACAAATAGAGGTCATTTTCACCACTTACTAAAAATATCATATGTTATACTTCCTCACATGATATAAATGATGAGTCCCACTGAATTACAAGTTCGATCACTCAAGACAATCAGAAAAGGGGTAAAATGGAAAGTAAGAAAGAAAACGACTTCTTCCCAAAATAGCAGGTCCCCAAATAACAACCTGTTAAAAATAGAAATGTACTAAAAATAGAAATATCTCAAGGAACAAAGGAGGTTGGAATATGGTAGATGGTTTAGAAGGTGAAATTGGAGACAAGACAAGTGATATGCCCCAGAATAGCAGAGCACAGAGCTCATATTCTAAAAATAGAAAGTTTTCATTTCAGAGTGGAAAATTTCATATGACTTTGTTTTCACTCACCTTATTTACTCTTTTGAATTCCCTTTTGGATAATGAGATGGTATCATGAGTTGAAAAGGAGGAATATGAACTTCATGGAGGTCTTGAAAGAATCATCTTGAGTTCAATGGTTTACTGAAGCAAATCAAGACATCGCAAGGCACATCATCTGAATTCATCTTTATCACTTAAGGAATCGAGTGATCAAAAGTGAATTGATTAAAATGGTTTCAACAAGTGAAAGGGTTCATCAACCAAGTTTTAAGGAGGGGCATCGTGGGCATTGTATGTGTTCATCTTGAGCTTGACAATGATAAACATCAAAAAAATGTTTCTAAACACTCATTTTATGGTCCATGATGTTCATGCATCATAGAGTTTGAGGTCATCACTAGATTGGGAAAATGATATCAAATTTATTCAAGGGAGAAATCCTCATCATTGTAAAAGATCACTAGTGGCAGAAATCTCTCAGCTCAAATTTTATGGTTGAATCAAGGGCATTCAAATCACTTCATCACGAGGAGTGTTTTCCCCTCTATCCATTGCATCTTCTTCTCTATCCCTCTATAATTTCTCTCATCCATTATAATTTTTCGTTATACATCATCATTGTATTTTATCCTATTAAATTAAGTGCCCTATTTTAAATTTGTAAAAATTTATTCTCTAAAAATTATAATAGCAATACTTAATTCATGGAAAATGAAAGGTCACATGAGTGGAATATGGAAACAAAGAGTCATGTGAGGGTGGTGAAAAGAAAATTCAGGTTGTTATAAATTCTAATGAGATCTTCATTCCAAAGGGTTGTTCTAATTATGAAATTCTCATCTAGCTGGTTATATTTTTGTAATTTCATGATATATATTTTACTCACTTGTGAGTGAAAAGAGTTAGCCACTTTTCCCCATCTTCTCAATGTCTTCCATTTTCATACTATGTACAATTTCTGCATGAGCATCAATACAAGAATAAGGAGTTTCAAGCCTTTTTTGACTAAGGGGATTACTGGATACTTTGTGTTCATTAAATTCTAATTGGTCTTGTTGTTGTTTGTATTATTGTTATCTTCTAAATTCAAGTACATGTAATGAAATTTCTGACTGGTGTATGCAAGTCTCTGATTTTCTACTTCCAACATTAGTTTCTCTTTTCTAACTTTCTCACTCCCTTTCTCACTTTCCTAGAAAATTCCTCTCTTGTAGATATATGCAAGCTTTCTCCGCAAGGTTAGTTGAGTACCCCTATTGGATCCCTAGTTGAAATGCTACTAGGATTAAACTCACTTTTTACTCACACATGAACTTATGATAGTTGCATCAGTTAAGTATAGGGACTTAGAATCCAAGAGCGTTGACAAGATAACTACCAATTTATTCCTGACAAATTTTATCACCAACAGTTTTTGGCACCCACCGTGGGGCAGATTTAGCAACATCTACACCCAAAATACAACCACAAGGTCCAAAATCTTTTAAAAATCAAATATTGAAAAAGCAAAAAAAATCAGATTTCAAAGGAAAATCATTTTTTGAAGGCGACTCCGTCAAGGAATGAACCCATATCATGTTTGTTTCCCACATCATGAAGAAATTTCTAGATTGGAGTGAAGTACCAATGAGTGATAGTGAAGAAGAAGAAGAAGATGTCTATCCAAAAAATAAGATCATTGCTCAACTATGGTTTCAGACTAGTGTTGACAAAGGAAAGAAGAAATACCATGTCACCAATGAAGAGGAATGGATTCAAATGAGACATAAGATAAGGTGTGAAGCTCAAGAATATGCCAAATTCTTACAAGAGATGAATGAGAAACTTGAAGCAACCCATAAGGAGGAAGAAGAAGAGGATATTTTTCCTATAGGGGAAGATCCTAAAGATCATTCGTACCATATGGTTTTTATACCGAAATGTTCTTGAATTCTATTGAATAAAATCCTATGCATGATCCTTTTGATGAAGATAAAATAAGCCATCAAGAAGATGACAAAATAAATGATGGTGTAAGATCCACTGAAGAATATTTGTGTAATCTTGCACAACTCACTACAAAACTAAAAATGTTTTTTCTTCCACTACTCAATAGATGGCTTCCTCCCATACTGTGATGAATAAATGAACATGCTAAAAAGAGAATATGTGGAAAGAATTCAGAGCATAATAAAAGGAAATTTAGACCCCAAAGTCTTTGATGAAATTTAGAGGTATGCTTTAGCTTTACAAATAAGATATGAACATCTTGAAGCACCACATCAAATGGAGGAATAAGATGAGATGCTCCCTATGGAGGAAGACCCTGATGGCTGCCCATATTATGAGGTTTTCATTCCCAAAAGATTCTTCGATGCTTTTGAAGAAGATATTATCATGGAACCTTCCAATGAAATCCAAAGCAACTTCATGGAGGAAGAAGTAGAAGAGACGAAGATAGAATCACCATTCAAAAGTTCCATTTGTCTCGAGTCACAACCCATAGAAAGAATAATATATTCAAAAAAGGAAGATACTTGCTGCATAATGGATGATCTAATGCTCTCCGAAGACTCCACCAATGATAAAGAAAAAAACCAATTCAAAGTAAGCATGGAGGATCTCTTTTCAAAGTTTTGATATTTAAATTAATGATGAAATAGAGAGATGTGAAGAAGTGCAAGAAATTCACTCCAACATCATGGTTTGAAGATGATGAATTCAAGATGGTCATAGATAATATTCCCATCCTATTTTGATTCTCCAAGTGATGTAGAAATGTTGCATGAAGAAATGGAGGAAGTAAAATAATCAAACTCTCTTCTCAATGCAATCATGGATGATCAAATGGAATAAGTCCCACTCTATTTTCAAATCCAAGGAGAAAAAAAAATTTAAACACAAACTCTACTTACGTCGTGGAGAAAAATCATCATCACGGTGAAAACAGAGCCTTTCATATTTCACTTGAGCAATAGAAGATTCAATAATTGATGGTCAAGATGTAGCCAAAAATTATTCTCATATTACTACCCCAACATAGTTCTGTACTTCTTACCAAGAAGAATATGATATGAATTTTGATCTTTAAGGAGTGACCTTCCCACAAAGCTTGGACGTCTTCTCCATGTCAGCAAGTTTTATGAATCAAGTATGTCCATGTTTACAAGAAATTGAATATTTAGCAATGACAAATCATGGAAGAGGTGACCGAGGAATGTTACAAATAAATCATGAGCCCATATGGATCAGAATTTTAACCATCTCCTATAGGCACAACAAGAATATTCTTCAAATGAAGATGAAAATGAGCCTATCGAAATTTCATAAGAACTATCTGTACAAGATATTTTGAACGTTTCAAAAGAAACTGAAGATAATCAAGTTAGCCTTGAACTCTTGACTCGAGCCATGGAAATGTAAGAAAGGTATGAGGCCATTAGTGCTTGCTATTTTGGATGGACCAATTATTTGATGTTGAGATGTAGCAATTGGATAATCTTGATGACTTCCCTAATAATTTGGTTAACGAGAATGAACATGAAAACATGTATTTTTCTTCCACATTATGCGAATAAGTTAATCAATGCAAAATAAGAAAAAATCTCAAATATCATTTGGACATTAGCTCAATCTTGAAGATAATATACCTCCTCCATGGGAAGATAGATAACAGGGAAAATATTCAGATTATTTGTACTGAAGAAAATTCATTCAAAACATGGCAAAAAAATATGCAGACAATGTTAGGATTGTGATTCAAAACCAACTTGTTCCCACTATCTCGGAATGGTTCACCAATGCAAAGCAAGAATTCATACAGAAAAATCTAATGAAGGGTGAAGAATTATTATATGTCCAAACAAAAAGATGTAATTTTTAAAATGATATCAAGAAGGACTCCGAACGAATGCATATTGGTGACAATTTCTCTAGACAACAAAGTGAGAGTATGCGTGATTCTTTCCAAATGATCCAAAATAAGAATACACTCACCTTCCTCCAAGCTCCGATTCATTTTGAACATGTTCCCATGCTCATGCAAAAATCTCTTAAGGATGATGAAGACCTCTAGCTCAATGATTTAACCTCCATGATCCGAAAACACTTGGTTAGAGAAATAAAGTGGGATGTTGAGGGAAGTTCTTGAATGGGAAGAAAACTAGTTTTTTCTCACTCCTTCCAAGTTTTTTACTGATATAAGAGACAATTTGAAGTTGCAATTCAAAGAAGATGAATGTTTTCATGACAACAGACAATTTTCCCACTCTGGAAGACATGGAGGGATGGTGTCTCATGATTGTGGGACATCAAGAGGAATCTTCAAAATGCAAAATTTTCAAGAGGTTAACCAAATTTTCAATGGATGAAGGAACATTCTCAATACAATATGAGTATAAGGATGGAATCATGATCAATATTCTTCTTCTCAAGCCATGCAAGGCCATCAAAAAAGCATGGTTTGATCAAATAACAATTTTTTGTGCTTCAAAGGTTCAGGCTTCAATCCACTATCTCATGATGGCATGTACTTTTCTCAACCCATTTCTGGGTATGTGTATATTCTTTCCCCACCTACTGTATTCTCCCCCCTTATATATAATTTCCTTTCTTGTTGCATGTGTTTTCCTTTCTGTTGTGTATTGTGTGTTTCCTTTCTTTCATCCTTGTTCTGTTTGTGTGTGTGTTTCCTTCTTCTCTCTCTCTCTTGTAAGTTGTACATGAATCCATAGGGCCAAATGGATAAGGCATTGGTCATTTTTTTTGAAATTTGAGATTTGGGATTCTTCGCATGTCATGTATTTTTACATGCTCATCCCATGTCATGTCCCCAAGCTAGAGTTAGTTGTTGTCGTGCAAATGTGGAACAGAGGAAATTGACAATTTCTGAGCATGACAACTATACCCTTGTGTTAAAATTTTCATGTCTTATCATTCCAAGGCACACCAAGTCCACCGATTCAGTCCAGTGACTTCCCAATTTATGTTATCTCATCCCCCTAGGTGATTTAGGAAATTCTATTCATTCCCCCTAGGTGATTTTAGGAGTTCATTAAAAGTTGCAAGCTTCTGGGCAGTTGTGGGAAGGGCTATCACTGGCCTTCCTAGGATTGGAGAAATCCCATGGAGTAGAGCATAAAATCCAAACTAGATATGGAGGTGATTAAAATTCCTTGGGACATCATGGAAGTGATTCTGGAATATTTTGGAAACACTTGGAGAAGTTGGGGTAGTTTCACCAAAATTAGGGTTCACCATGCCTAGTCAGTGCACAGAGCCAAAACAACTGTTGAGCTTCTGAAGGTGATTCTGGGAGCTCTGGATGGAGTTAGGAGAAAAAAAAAACATATCTAGAAAAATAATTCCAAGACCTACAATATGGAGAAATCAATTTTTTTCACAAAACTTTGGCGCATTAGGTCTGGAAGTAGTTTTTCTCATGCACAAGTGGAGTACCAAATCACAAAATCCAATTTTTCAAGGATCAAATGGAAGAATAAAGACATAATACCCACACCATTGGATTCAAAAGTCCATTTCTAGTCAGGATCATATAACAATTTCACCAAAAACATCCATCGAGAGCTCAAGTTATCATCGTCTCAAGTTGTCCTCTTGGAGCGAGTTCAGGAGTTAGCCAAATTTTGGGAGGACACGTGTCAGCTCCAGGAGCCTGGCGGATATTTTGTGTCCTTGAAGTCCCTTAAGGTCAGGTAAATAAACCATGAAAAAAATCATTCCCATCCCCCATATGACCTCTAAAACCTCATGTGACCTTCAAGATCGTCAGTTTCAGCCCCCAGGTGCTATTGGGAGCTCAAATTCCCTGCCGTCGGATCTCCGCCATGTGTCATCTCCAGGAGTGCCATGGAATTTGATGTCCCTCATGTCCCTCACATTTCAGGGACATCAAACCTTGAAAATTATTCACCCATCCCTCTAGGGGAAACTTCTGGTCACCCATGTGACCCACTTCCAACCCCTCAATGCTTTAAAGCTGATTTTCTAGCTCTCACTCCCTGTCGTCGGATCACCACCACGTGTCGCCATCTTTCTCACCATGGAAATTGATGTCCCTCATGTTCCTTTGAGGTGAGGGATATGTCAGGAACATGAAAATGCACCCAAATCTAACTCCAAAACTTGAAAATTTTCTAACTCTTGGCTGCTTCTTACTGCTTCTAACTGCTTCTCCATTGCCAGAAGAAAGTTGCAGAGAACACCTCAGTCCACCATTGTTCTTCTGAACCAGCTCCACCATGGAAATCAAACCTTCCACTCCATGAATATGCATAGGTTTCAAACAATATATTGATCGAAATATCCAGAGGAATGAATAATCAAAGAGAAGAGTGAAGGAATTCTTCAGAAACCTCCATTACCGTGAAACGAAGATTTGAACATATCTTGCAAACTGGTGCATGAATTGACAAACCACCTAGTTTGTTGAGTTATTATCTATTTGAATACCATTAAAAAATCATATTCAAACCTCTCGTTTGCAGCAAGGAATGTTCACAGTGAATAAATTTCACTTCTAGCTCCATGAAGAATAAAGCTCAAATTTTCGTTAAACCTGACAACAAGATCGAAGAGAAATTTCACCAGTGAGACAAGAAGAAAAAACCTATCGCAATGGAGTTGATTTCATCATGAATGGAGAAAAAAACAAGACCTGAAAATTTCAATCTTCATTAATGGATTTCATGACACAGTAGTGGAAAAAATCAATGAGCTACCTCTCCACTTCTCAGGGTTATAGTCAACGAAATCGCATGAAAATTGGAGGGAATGATCATTGAAAAATCTAGTTTCACATGAACTAGTTTGCTTGTCATGAAGTCCCTATTATTTTAGGGATATATGAGGGTTTTGTTTTTTATCATAATTCTTCCCTCTTCAAATGAAAATTTTTAAATTCCTGAAGAACCGGTAGGTGCAAAATCATCCAAAATTTAGAGGGAAGGGTCTCCAAAAAATCTAGTTTCTCTTAAACTAGTTTTCAGATGATGAAGTTTCCGGTTTCTCAAGATATGTAGGACTCATTTTTTTATTAGTATTCTTCCCTGGTAGCTTCATAACTAAATCTCTTACCAAACATAAATTTTCATTTTTCATTTATGAGTTTTCTGGAAAGTGAATCATGATGAAAATTAGAGCACGAGTTTCATGATGAAGAGACGAATCCAAAAACTGTATTCCCGTCACAAACAGAGGTCATTTTCACCACTTACTAAAAATAAAATATGTTATACTTCCTCACATGCTATAAATGATGAGTCCCACTTAATTACAATTTCAATCACTCAGCACCATCAGAAAAGGGGTAAAATGGAAAGTAAGACAAAAAATGACTTCTTCCTAAAATAGTAGGTCCCCAAATAACAACATGCTAAAAATAGAATTGTATTAAAAATAGCAATATCTCAAGAACATAGGAGGTTGGAATATGGTAGATGGTTTAGAAGGTGAAATATGGAGCAAGACAGGTGATATGCCCCAGAATAGCAGAGCACGGGCTCATATTCTAAAAATAGAAAGTTTTCATTTAGGAGTGGAAAATTACATATGACTGTGTTTTCACTCACCTTACTACTTTTTGGACTCCCTTTTTGATAATGAGATGGTTTCATGAGTTAAAAAGGAAGAATGATAAATTCACAGAGGTCCTAGAAGCATCATCTTGAGTGCAACAGTTTATAAAAGCAAAGAAAGGCATAACAAGGCACATCATGTGAATTCATCTTCATCGCTTAAGGAACCGAGTGATCCAAAGTAAATTGGTCAAAATGATTTCAACAAGTCAAAGGGTTCATCAATCAAGTTTCAAGGAGGGTCATCGTGGGAATTTTAGGTGTTCATCTCAATGTTGTAATGGTAAACATCATAACAATATTTCTAAACACTCATTCTATGGTCCAGGATGTCCATACATCATAGAGTTTGCGGTCATCACTAGATTAGGAAAATGATTCAAAGTTATTCAAGGGAAAAATCTTCATCAATGTAGAAGACCGCTAGTGGCAGAAATCCTCGCTCAAATTTCATGGTTGCATCAAGTCATTCAAAGCATTTTGTCATGAGGAGTGTTTTCCCTTTGTCCCTTCCCTCTCCCTCTCTTTCCCTCTCTACTTTCTCTCTCCATTCTAATTCTTTGTTATGCGTCATCATTTTATTTCGTCTTATTAACTTAAATGACCTATTTTAAATTTGTAAAAAGTATTTTCTCAAAATTATAATAGAAATACTTAATTCATGGAAAACAAAAGGTCATGATTGGAATATGGAAACAAAGAGTCATGTCAGGGAGGTGAAAGGACAATTCAAATTGCTATAAATTCTAATGAGATTTTCATTCCAAAGGGTTCTAATTCTGAAATTATTCTAGCTAGTTGAATTTTTGTAAGTTCATGAGATATATTTTGCACACTTTTGAGTAAAAATAGTTAGCCGCTTTTCCCCTATTCTCAATGTCTTCCATTCTCATATTATGTACAAGTTTTTTCTTGAGCATCAATACACGAAGAAGGAATTTCGAGCCTTTTTTGACTAAGGGGTTTACTAATACTTGGTGTTCATTAAATTCTAATTGGTCTTGTTACTATTAAGTAGATTTATTTTCTTCTAAATTCAAGTGCATGTAATGAAATTTTTGGCTGGTTTATGTAAGTCTCTGATTTTCTACTTGCAACATTAGTTTCTCTTTTCTAGCTTTCTCACTCCCTTTCCTACTTTCCTAGAAATTTCTTCTCTTGTTGATATATGCAAGATTTTTTCTGTAGGGTCAGTGGAGTGCCCCTGTTGGATCCCCAGTCGAAAGGATTTTAGGATAAAACTCACTTTTTACTCGTGCATACATGTATGGTAGTTGCACTAGTTAAGTAGAGGGACTTAGACTCCCAAAGCATTAGCAAGATAACCACCAATTTGTTCCTGACAATTTTTCTCACCAACACATACATAAAATTCGAGAACGAGCTTGTTATCTCAAACCACTAGGACACCAATGATGTAACTCTTAGATATCTAAATGCCTATGAAAAATTGCATCTTGCCCATCACAAGGTTTATTTATCCCTAATCCCACATTCTTCTTCCTATTTTGGAAATCCCGTGATAGAAGCTTCCTCGAGGAATGATCCAAAAATAGACTGAAATTTTTATCTACTCAATCTCAGACCCTTGTAGGATTATCAAATTACCATTTAATTTTTACCCTATTAAAATCAACTTAAAATAATGCAATAAGTATGACACTTTGCAAAAGGGTTGATTACAGAGTTCGTAAATTGCCTACGTCTTCGGGTTCTTTCAAACTGTTCCACTAGTCAAAACTTATAAGTTACAATTGTACTTTCACAAGAAAACCTAATTGAAACTATTAAGAACTTTCTTAGAATAATATCTAGACCTTCAGATGAAAAACATGAAATATAGCACCCAACTTCCCCTTTCTTGGTGTATTTGGCAAGCTCTATGGCACTAGCTCCACTATTCGGAATCCTTTGGATCTTGATCAGCCTTTTAGATGCTTCGTAATGTCCTATGGCACTTTGGTCAATACTCCAGGCTTCACAATAATTTAGAGTGGCGTTATGGGACAACTAGGTTGTATTAAAACTCCTAGTCACAATAATTTGTATTTAAATAAACAGGTCTTCACAACTATATAATAATCCTAATAAATAGGTCTTATTAGAAAAACTCTCCTCCACTCGCTCGGGAAATATTCCTTAAGATTTTTTCTTGAGCTTCCAAGTTTAGTCTTTTACAATGAGACTAGTCCTCTATTTATGTTAAAATAGGGCCCTAAAATTTTGTGTATAGAGCTTATCACTTTATCTCTCCACATAGCCAACTTGGCTGGCAATTCGGTTAATCGCACCGAGTTAAAGGGAGGTGGGTGTGGTTTGAAAAACCACGGGTGCCATTTGTGGGATGACTCAGCTGAGATCCTTTTATGTAATACATTTTTGAGACCCCTTCGTTGCCGCTGAGTTGTCTCCCACTATCACCGACACCACTGAGTCCCAGTCGAGCCCTTCACATCGTTGCCAAGCCACTAATCATGTGCCCTCACCTGCTATATCCATCCACTGAGACGAGTCCAATGCCAAGTCCACTGTCGAGTCAACCCTGCCCTGTTGTCTCTGAGCTATCCATTGATTCTGCTGCTGAGTCAACCATTTCCTTTCTGTCGATCCCATTGCACCTATCGCCAAGCTTACCACTGTTTTCACCTCGCCAAACCCTCCATGCATGGCTCATCAAGCCCTTTGGCTGAGTCCTCACCAAGTCTACCCTCCACATAGCCACCTCATCGAAAAAAGGGAGATAATACATATCTCCCCCGAACAATGTGTCACAAGCCATGGACATGGTTAACTCGGTAAAAACAAAGGTATCTCGGGTACAACTCTATCAATAGCTCATCGAGCTATTCCAAGTAGCTCACTCGATGTGACTTGGAGCAAAGTGGATTAAGTGGTGGTAGGCCACGTTGTGGACTAAGGACCCACCATGTGGCATTATTTTTATTAATCATGACTTCAAGTTATGAATAATGGAGGTACAAAACCCAAATATATCATATTCACATGATCAAATGTACCACTGCTTCATGACTTTCTAGTTGGCTTGGTCCCCCCAGGGTTGACCGCAAATTTTACCAGCCACCAAATGTGCATATGAACTTTGTTTTCGACATACAAATAGTCATCGGAAATATCTCGAGAAGATCTTCTGCACTGACACAATTTAGGGAAATTTAGGGAAAATTTTATATAAAAAATGATCCCCTAATAAGGGAAGGATCTAAAAATTTATGAAGTAGGAGAAGAGGGGGATCTAGAGTTACCCTCCAGCCCCACCTGAGTTTGAGGGTGGAAATGCCTCCTATATCAAGGGAAAAATTGATATAAATATCGAGATAGAGGAAGAACCAAAAATCCTAATGTGGTGCTCCTCTCTAACAAAAAAATAAATAGAAATGCATACACATATTCTCAAGGAATACTCGAAAGATTTCTCATTTAACTACACAGAGATAACAGGGATTGCACCCAATGTTTCAATCCATTACCTTGTCACAAGGTCAGATGTCAAACCAATTAAGTAGAATTCAAGGCCTATGAAGCTAAAGGTGGCTCTCATGGTGAAGGAAGAAGTGATGAAACTCTTGTAAGTAGGGTTCATCAAACCGGTTGACTATTCCCAACGGGTATCCAATATTGTCCCTATTCTAAAAAAGAACAGGAAAATCCGTATTTGTATCAACTTTCAGGACATTAACAAATCATGTCCCAAGGATGATTTCTCCTTGCCCTCCATTGATGTCATTGTTGATGCGACAACTGGCTATGAGTTGTTATATCTCATGGATGGATTTTTGGGTTACAACCAGATTTGAATTTCTGAGGAGGCTCAGACCAAGACAACCTTCATCACTCCTTGGGAAACCTATTTCTATACAGTCATATCGATCGACCTTAAGAACGCTCGAGAGACCTACCAATGTTCCATGGCATATATCTTCCATGATATTATTCACAAAACCGTGGAGTCTTATGTTGATGATATCCTCGCCAAACCTAGAAAATAGTGCGATCAGCCTCAGGTTCTTCGTGTAATTCTCTCTCGGTTAATTAAATATGGCATCACGCTAAATCTAGAGAAATGTTTATTTGGTGTAACAGGTGGAAAGTTGTTAGGATACATCATATCTTCACAAGGGATTGATGTAGATCCAGCCAAAATCCGAGCAGTACTGGAGTTGACCCGACCATCAAATGAATCTAGTTTAAGGTCTTTTTTTGGGAAACTCAGCGCAATCCAAAGGTTCATCCTAGATCTAACCTTTACTATTCATTCGATCAATAATTTTCTAAATAAGGATTGTTGCATTCAATGGACAGAAGAGTGCAATGAGGCATTTGAATTAGTAAAACAATTCTTACTCCCACAACCTACACTTATGCCTCCTAAGTCAAACTGGCCACTCATTCTATATTCAAGGGAAACAAATGTCTCACTATCCTGTATGTTATCTCAGGAAGATGATAATAAGCATGAACATGTAATTTATTTCATTAGTCAAACACTGCTGAATTACGAGAAATGCTACACAAAAGTAGAAAAGGAATGCCTAGCTATAGTGTTTGCAACAAAGTGGTCAAGACATTATATGATGAACTAGGAAACAAGGGTGATCATAAAGACCAATCATTTTCAAACTTATTTAATTCAAGGTTCATTGTCTAAAAGGTCCAGACACTTTATAACGCTAATGGGAGAATTCAAGTTGACCTTTGTTAATCAGAATTTTGTAAAAGGATAGGTTTATATAGATTAGTTAGCTAATAACCCAATTGACAAAGGTGATCTAGTTGATATAGACTTTCCCAATGAGTGTGTATACCATGTGGAGATTAAGCCTCCAATAACTGCATGTCCTTGGTACACTTATATAATCAATTTTATCATATACAAGGCATACCCTAAAGGGGATACATCTCGATAAAGGAGACAATTACACATCATAACCACTAAGTATGTAATTATAGAACAAGTTATCTATCATAGAGCCTTTGATGGAATGTTATTAAGATGTGTTGATCAAGAAGAATCTAAAAATATTCTTTATGAATCACATGTTGGGATATGTGAAGGTCACTTCGGAGGCCATGCCACTGCTCGGAAGATACATCGAATGGGATACTTCTAGCCCATATTAGAGAATGATGTGGTAGAATTTTTACGTAAGTATTACAAATGCCAAGATTTCTCCCATGATATCCACGTACCCGGCATAGGCTTTGCAACCAATCGCAACACTATGGCCCTTTTCCACACGGGATCTAGATTTGATAGGGAATTTTTCTTCCCTCATCAACTTATGGCCATAACTTCATAATCATGGCTATGGATTACTTTACAAAGTGGCTAGAGGCCATGCCTCTTACCACTATACTAGGTTTTGTGGTCGCTAAGTTCATTCTGGACCAAATTATTTGCTGGTACAGTGTCCCTCAATTCATTATCTCATACAATGGCACATCTTCCAAAAATGACAATGTGCGTGAATTATGTGAAAAAATTAAGATAAACCATCATATGGCCTCTCTATATTTCCCTCGAGAAAATGGACAAGCTAAGGTGACAAATAAAATGTTGAAATCCATTCTCCTTAAAACAGTTAAGGAAAAAAAGTGTGATTGGCATTTAAAGTTATACTTAGCCTTGTGGGCCTATTGAACGTTAATAATAAAACCGACGGGGGAAACCCCATTTTCTTTAGTTTTCGGTGTAGAAGTAGTTTTACCACTCAAATTCAAAATACCCAGTCTATGTATCTCATTACAGGTAATTTTGGGAGAAGAAGCCTATCGAGAAGCATAGCTCTCTCAACTAGAAAGCCTTAATGAGGCCAATCTTAATGCCAACCAATGACACAGAGCTTATGCTGACCAGATGTGCCAACAATATAACAAGATGGTTTATAAATATGAAATATATGAGGGAGATCTAGTTTTAAGACTTTATAGCTAGATAAACAAAAATATTGGTGAAGGTAGGAAGTTCATGCCCAAGTGGTTGGGCCCATATTGAGTAATGAAAGAATACAAAATTGGGGCATTTCACCTGCGTACACTAGAAGGTGAAGAGTTTAGTGAATCCATCAACTCTCTTCACCTAAAGATGTATTACACATAATTCATCTACATTTCATATGTATATTACTGCATCCACATTACATTTTCATATGCTCCTCCATTTCATAAATATGTGATCAAGGGAATTATTCTCATACAAATTCCTAAAACTTCTGACGATATTGGAAAAAAAATTCAAATCATATCTCTTCAAATCTTCATGGTATCACCAACTCCTCCAAATCATCTCATCAGTTCAAACAAGAAAAGACAAGCTTTAACATTGACCATACCAAGGCTTTCATACTTGGTTCTAATCATAGTTTCTTCTAGATTAGGTGTCTTTTCCTACAGTTTGTTCTAAAAGATTCATGGTGTCACATCTATCATGTATACATCTCTTTGGAATTAAGAATATTCTAAGCATTTTTCCTAAATAAACATGTCAACTGCAAATCAATGAAAAAATTTACTTTACACATTTCTTTTCCCTACCAACATTCAGTGTTGAGCATGTGTCTCTTACTAGTGGCATAAGGTTGAGAAAGGAAGTAAGTGCCCTTACTCACCTATGCCTTGTCCATGGTGAAAATCCCATGCTTCCTACTAGTAGCATGTGGAAATGTGTATGGGGTCTCTTTGACAAATAATAAATTTTAAAGCAGTTCATTCAAATACAATGAAATCGTAAATCAAAACAAAGTGAGTTAGATTGATCTGAAAATAATCAAGTTACTATTACCTGATCTCAGACCCTTGTAGGCTTTAATTATTTGCCGATAATTTACTCCTTTTAAGTAATCAATTTAAAATAAAATGTAATACATTCAAGACAATTGCACACAGATTGATTACGGAGTTTGGAAATTTCCTACGTCTCCGGGTTCGTGGTCGAACCGTTCCACTAGTCAAAACTTGTAAGTTACAATAGTACTTTCACAAGAAAACCTAATGGAATTTTACTTGCCTATCAGTACACCAGTTCTTCAAAAAACTTCCGATGATCGGTCAAATTGTTCTTCACCTTCCTGATGCACAATCTCCTTCGGCTTCGATCGGCCTTCCCGACGCTATCAATGCGACGCTAGCACTCCGGTCGACAATCTAGGATTTGCAAGTAATTGGTGTGGCTCAATGGGCCTATTGGGTAGTTTATAATTTACTCCCAATCACAAATATTTCATCTACTATTGCCTAAAATAATAGGCCAATAAACAATATTTGTTGACACATCTCACAAAAAAGCTTAACAAATAATAAGCTTGTTGGACTAATGTGTGTTCACCTTTCCGCACACTAGCAATGAGCTTCTCCATTGCGCCGGTGTGTGTCCCCACAATAAGCTTAACAAATAATAAGCTTGGGGTGTGTGTGTCCATACAATAGAATGGGTTCCCTATTTATACAAAAAATAGGGCCCTTAAAAAAATGCAATACATATTATCTTTAGGCTATATTTAAACCTTAGCCTCACCTGTAGCAAAATTAATGGGATTACATACCCATATAGGGCGGTTTGCATTTTTAATGGGATAAACAATCCCAATTTGGCACATTTGCATATGAAATGGGATTAACATCCCCATGTTAGCAGCTAAAGGTGAAGTGGGGCGGTTTGCATATTGAAGTGGGTGTAATATCCCACATTTGGTGGCATTTTTATTTGGGTAAGGTTTAATTACCCTTATCCCCTCCATTCTTCACGTGGATAATACCACGCATGGCTTTAAGCCCCCAACAACCGCTTCACCACCTTCTCTCCTCCACGTGGAAGATTTTACTACAACCACTTTACAAAGGGGCTTAGCATAATGTATGGTGGCTAAGTGGGTATTATGTGGTTTATACTAATGTTTGAACATTATATATATATATATATATATATATATATATATATATATATACGTGGCATTTGGAATGGTGTGTAAGTGGACTTACCAAGTAAATAAAAATTCGACCCATACCATGGGGTATCGAAATTAATTAACTCGGTCATCATGTAGTCCACTTTTCGTCTCCTGATAGGAAAATCGAGTGAATTCGACGAGCGATGGCAAGCCACGTGTCACAGTGCGATTTGGTCCAATATTGACCAATTGACTAGAGTTGACTTTCCCACTGTCTAAACTTTGACTGAACATATCTAGAGCTCCTGATGTCCGTTTTTCGCGTTCTCATAGTTGTTGGAAAGCTCTCGAGATGATCTTCCACACTGACACCATTTAGGGATGTTTAGGGAAATTTTAAAAATGATCCCCTGATCACACCTCCCCACTTAGAAAGGCTTTTTGTCCCAAAAAGCTTCCATATTGTCCTGAATCTGAAAAACTTTACTGCCACCTCGGAAGTGCTACTATAGTAGACCATTGGGTCTTCTCCTCCAACCTTCTCACTTCGAAAACTCTGCTCCGATCCTGGGACCTGTGGGTTATGGGCCCATGACGCTTCCGTTGCACCACTCTGGTATCCGAAGAAGACCTCTACGCCTCCGCTTTATGGTGCTAAGTTTCTGAATGAAACCTCAATGCTCCTTCTGTGCGGTGCTAAGCTTATTGATATCTGACAACAAGGATCTTCTTTTACTCTATAACATAGCTCCTGGCTCTGAGTTGATTCCACAAAATCCAAACTGGTTTGAAGGAACTCCATGTTACGTAGAGCTTTGATTGATTCGATGTCAATGATGGACAATGACTTGTCCTTTTTCAGACCTCAATGCCTCTGATGCATGATGCTAAGCCTATTTCAAGACCTCAAGCCTCCAATGCATGATGCTAAGTCTGTTGATCAGCTACCATTCATATGTGTGGTCGCAAAGCCTTGACACCGAATGACATTCTGAGCTGATCCTTTTAGAGGTCCTCTTGTTGACATACTAATATCAGGTACCACTCTGATGCATGATCACAATGCCTCTACACATAATGAAGTTCCGACCCAACGTCCATTCCAACAGTGATTCAGCTACCATTCTACTGCACGGTCACAATGCCTCTACACAGAATGAAGTTCCAAGCTGATATTTTGAGAGCTCTATTGTCTGCACAAATGGCAGATCAATCTCCGAGCTTTATATGAGTCAAATCCTATATCCAAGCTGTAACATGTACTCACAAGCTTATTAGGAGATCTGTTTGGAGTGTTAATCAAAATTTCTAAGTAAGAAAATCCACTGAGTATTGTAAACCTTTCTCTCATCATTTTCACACAATATCTGATCTCCAAACGAATACTGCATACTATTCATCAATCTGAATTATGTAATATATAATTGAAAAATTGTTGACTTACCCATTTTAAAGGACTTTCACTTTCAGGTATTACCTGGTCCTGGGTTGACTTGTCAACTAGTGGTGAAGTAGAACCTCCTTTGCCTTTACAATAGGCCTCCATTCCATCTTTGGCTTGCCATTACTCTGATGGCGAGATGGATGCAGTTTCCAGCAATTTTCCACCCGATGCCCATTCCTCTGGAAATGAGCACAAAAATTCCTCTTAATCTCCTTCTTCTGGGATGAGGAACTCTTTCTACCATTTCTTGACTCTGCATGATGAGATTGGTCTTTCTGATTTGCCTTGTTCCTAATGAATGGCATCAACTTCTTCGTCAGTTTCCTTCTCTTCCAGCATCTGGCCACTGAATGATTATGCAATCCACAAAAAGTACATGGAAAAGAATTTCACATCTTCTGAAAATCATAACCATACTTCTTAAGCTGAAAAAGTGGATAAGAAGTTTTATTGTGCTTATGATTATGGTAAGAAACTAGAGGTGGAATCTCATTACCTCTTCACTGATTTCTCTTACCACATCTTTCCTTTGATGACGAAGCACAACTTTCCTGCTCAGAATCTTCTTGCAAGGACTAGTGGGGTATTCACTTTACTTTCAGAAGCTTGTCTCCCGTCAGCATTCTTAGAGCATTCTCCAATTTCCATTCCCACACTAGGATAACCCAAACCTGTAAAACGAGGACGATCCTCAACCTGTATTAGGTTAGAAATGCCTTGGCCATTTTTCCCAAGGCATCTTCCATCAAATCCCATTTTATCTAGTGATTTGGATCCAATGCCTCTAGTATGCTTTTCAAACAAACCAAAGACTTCATTACCTGAATCCGAAACCGAATGGGAGGAAGAAGAAGATTCCCATGGTGAACAACTTACAGTGTAATCATCTGCCATGGCCTCTGCATCTGAAGTTGAAGGTATTTCCTTCCTCTGACCACCACACTGCAACCTTGCCAAGAGCTCATCCTTGGTTTGCAATTCTGATTTCAAACGAGCATACTCCTCTTCCAAGGAGTAATACATGGATGCAGGTGAGAGTTCTCTTCCTGGATCTGGTGATTATAAGCTTCAATTTCCTCCAGCTTTTCCTATTTAGACATCTTGCCCATAGTGCACTTGTAACCTGTTCACACAAATTGAACCAACTGCACCAATCTTGAAGCAATCATTTTGTTAATTAGATTTATTGAAAAACAAATATGGAGCTAAACGAGCTCTAATACCAAACTTGCTTTGGAGATTAGCAAATGTGCAGATGTTGATTACCAGCTCTGATACCAAACTTGATCTGAAAATAAGCAAGTTATTATTACCTGATCTCGAACCCTTGTAGGCTTTAATTATTTGTCGATAATTTACTCCTTCTAAATAATCAATTTAAAATAAAATGCAAGACATTTGAGACAATTGCACAGAGATTGATTACGGAGTTCAGAAATTGCCTACGTCTCCGAGTTCGTGGTCGAACCGTTCCACTAATCAAAACTTGTAAGTTACAATAGTACTTTCACAAGAAAACCTAATGGAATTTAACTTTCCTATCAGTACACCAGTTCTTCGAAAAACTTCCAATGATCATTCAAATTGTTCTTCACCTTCCTAATGCACAATATCCTTCGGCTTCGATCAACCTTCCCGACGCTATCTATGCGACGCTAGCACTCCGGTCGACAATCTAGGATTTGCAAGTAATTGGTGTGGCTCAATGGGCCTATTGGGTAGTTTATAATTTACTCCCAATCACAAATATTTCATCTACTATTGCCTAAAATAATAGGCCAATAAACAATATTTGTTGACACATCTCACAAAAAAGCTTAACAAAAAATAAGCTTGTTAGACTAATGTGTGTTCACCTTTCAGTACACTAGCAATGAGCTTCTCCATTGCGCCGGTGTGTGTCCCCATAATAAGCTTAACAAATAATAAGCTTGGGGTGTGTGTGTGCATACAATAGAATGGGTTCCCTATTTATACAAAAAATATGGCCCTTAAAAAAATGCAATACATATTATCTTAAGGCTATATTTAAACCTTAGCCTCACCCGTAGCAAAATTAATGGGATTACATACCCATATATGGCGGTTTGCATTTTTAATGGGATTAACATCCCCATGTTAGCGGCTAAAGGTGAAGTGAGGCAGTTTGCATATTGAAGTGGGTGTAATATCCCACATTTAGTGGAATTTTTATTTGGGTAAGGTTTAGTTACCCTTATCCCCTCCATTCTTCACATGGATAATACCATGTATGGCTTTAAGCCCCCAACAACCGCTTCACCACCTTCTCTCCTCCACATGGAAGATTCCACTACAACTACTTTACAAACGGGCTTAGCATAATGTTTGGTGGCTAAGTGGGTATTATGTGGTTTATACTAATGTTTGAACATATATATATATATATATATATATATATATTTATATATATATATATATATATATATACGTGGCATTTGGAATGGTGTGTAAGTGGACTTACCAAGTAAATAAAAATTTGACCCATACCATGGGGTATCGAAATTAATTAACTCGGTCATCATGTAGTCCACTTGTCGTCTCCCGATAGGAAAATCGAGCGAATTCGACGAGCGATGGCAAGCCACGTGTCATAGTGTGATTCGGTCCAATATTGACCAATTGACCAAAGTTGACTTTCCCGCTATCTAAACTTTGACTGAACATATCTAGAGCTCCTGATGTCCATTTGTCATGTTCTCACAGTCGTTGGAAAGCTCTTGAGATGATCTTCTGCATTGACACCATTTAGGGATGTTTAGGGAAATTTTTAAAATGATCCCCTGATCATAGATGTCCAAAATTCTAAAAAGAGTTTAAAACATCAAAACTAGATTTTGTCAACCAAGTGGCCATCTGTAGATCTAATTCTAGATAAACTGGAAATAAATTCACAGTTTAAACTATGTAGCAAACTTATGTAGGGTCAGGTGGAAGGTCCTTAATTTGGTTTGTGTCAGATCCTTGTCTGTCTCTTTCATCATTCCGTGAAAACAAAATTTTATGGTTCATGCCCCTCCTAACTCTTGGTGTTAATCCCTCACATCTTACCAATTGTGTGGAGTTAGGAGTGGGGAAAGTTCAATATTTCTATCACATCACTTTATCACCATGTTTTTCCAAGATAACACGAAGTACCAAAAATTGCCTAGAGAAACTAAATTTCAGCATCACAATGTGTTTGCATTATCTTATATCAACATTACAAATCCAAAAATAATAATTATGTTAGCATTTATATCCATTGCATACATTCTGAAAAGCATTCCAAAAAACCAAAATTTATAGACATCTAGAGTACACATGTGAAGCAAACCGTAAAAGAAGTCAACTAAGATACAATGAATTACCAAACCAAAAATAAGAGTTTGTATATACCATAATAAATCAATTTTAGGTACAATGCCATCACGCACTAGGCATGGTCAAAACGCTTGCAATAAGCCTCAGGTATACAAAAAATCATATAATTCCTGAAAAAATGGAAACAAAGCAATAAAATGGAAAATGGTTTGTTAATCCCTGTGGGATCCCTCAGATGGAGCACGACCGTGTCTAGGACTCCTACTGTGGCTACAACAATGAGAACAAACAAATGGTGGGAGTGCTCATGGTGGTTGCCATTGGCCGTAGTCTCATTGTGAGAATGAATCTACCTCATCAATCGCTTAGTTGTCTCATACCTATCCACCTGAGTATGAAGAGAGGTCATCACCTCTGTTACCCTCCAACTGGGTGCAAACACATCACTGTGTCTACTAGCTGCTAGTGGCTCACCTGAGTCCTCAGTTAACTCAGATTGAGTCTTCCCTGAAGGGACCAATATGTTGTCCATGAAAAATCATTGAATAAAATTTCTCCACCCCCATGCAGTCGTTGCAAGCAAGAAAAGAAGAAGAAACGAGTTAGAAAATTACAAAAAATAAAATAAAATGAAAAATACCAATTAACATTTCCAAATAACAAAGTCAAGAGAAGAGTATCAACATACTCGAATCTCCAGGCATCCAAGTGGGGTCAGTGGCTTCTATTGCTACTACTACTACTAGTGGCTGTGGTGCCTCCCAAAATCCAGAGGTGAGACATTTTCCTATCAAAGAATAAACATATCCCTCTCCATCTCGAGTAATTAGTCCTTCCGAGACTAAGGTCTCTCTCTCTCTCCACACTTTCCTCCTCCCGCTCTACTCTTAGCATATCCTGAGTGTCATGCCACTCAAGGTCACTCTCCTCCTCCTCCATGTGAGTTGTCCTACCAGCCTTACCACCTAACCCCTCATCACGTATCTCCTCTCCAACGGACTCCTCAGTCACATATCAATTGGAGTCTATGTCAATGGGCTCATCCTCCTCTCCACTGTGAATAGGAGCGACCTCAATCTGGAGTAATGGTGTTTGACGGGCACTAATTGATCTTCAAGCATGAGCCACTCACCTAATTATAATAGGAACCCCTGGGGTAACCATTGTCCAACCAATATCTTTTCTAGGGACCTTCCTATCCTCCTAAATAGTCAAATACACAGGTGTTGCAGAAGTAACCATATCGATGTAAGGAAGGTCAAATTGCTGAGGAACTTGGCCGGATGGATGGATCTCGACCCTCCCTGTCCTATCAACCAACTAACTAGTAGTGTATAAAGATACCACTGTGGTCACCTCCTTCTCTCAAAAACTTTCCATATCTTGATAGGGAGTGGAAACCATGTCCGCTATGGTCAAACAAGCCACTGACTGATGTGGCATTCGAATAACTGACATCCTTGTTTACCTAGCTACCCGGACAGCCCCCAGATCCTGCACTAGTATTCCCCTCCCATAAGGGGTAATACACTCATACACCTAGCTCATAACTAGTGTAGGGTGATTCAATGACTTCTCATGTAGCCTAATAACACTGTATAAGTCATAGTAAGTGGTCCCAAGGATATCCACTCCCGAGGCATAGATGTGGCCATGTTCCTCAATTTGTGCAATGATGGGAGCCCAACAATAAAGGAGAGTATCACCTCCCTTATCCCCGATCAACTGTGAGGCCAAGATACCCATGATAGCTTTGCGAATAATGGGAATAGGAGTAGTGTTAATAGATCAGACCTTCATCCCCTTCTTCCAGCCAAAGAATACCACGACATCCCCCATGTAAGAGGCCCACTAATTCATCTCAGATCTAGACCCTATTGTCTTCAGGTTCAACCTCCTCCCCAGTATCAAAAGCCCAAGAATATGGTACACATCTTACAGGGTGATATTCCACTCACCCCTAGCACCTAGCCATTGGAAAGTGTTCCGGTCTGCATCTTAGTAGGAAAATAAGTCACATGGTATATTACTCATAGGAGTAACATGATGCACCTTTGTAATCCTCCATACCCATACTCTTTTGAGGGTATCTACCTCATCCTGAGTCCACTGGTCCAACACGATTGGGAGCTAATCACACTCCCTCTCATGACGCCAACGAATATATTCCTCCTTATGCATCCACCAAAATATATAGAAAAAGAGCAAGTTAGTAATGTATTTCAAGAGGTAAGATCAACAAAAACATGACCAAACATCAAAAAATTAAAAAAAATCAAGTTAAACATAGGTTTTAGTCATTTTGTTTAGAACCGCCACTTAGTACAGGGCGGCGGTATCGTGGCCGATTTTCCAAATGGGTTTGTAACCCCAAAAAACACACAAAACTGTGAAAAAATGCCTTTTTAGATGAAATAAAAGACTACCCTATGGACGCCCCCCTAGAGACTCATTTAAAAACAAGAAATTTTGAAAATCACCCCTCATAGGTAAATTTTTTCAACATTTATACATTTTAGGTTTAAAAACAAAAAATTCAGAAAAACCAACCTTAGATGGTGTGGGTCGATCTTCCAGTTGTGGAGGCGATGATCATGATCTCACAATGAAAATTTTGACTATTCTCTCGATGAAAATGGTCACCGTAGGTCTAGAGCTCAAAAATCACCAAATTAATACGTGCAAATGAATTGAAAAATGAGCTTGTTTGATATACACATATATGTGTTTGTTATAACCTCATTTTGAGTGCATGTGTGTGCAGGACGGGAGTACTGGCAGAGGTAAGTTCTGATCCCGGCACAATGGTAAGTCCTCTTGTCATTTTAATTTAGAATTTATTTTTTGATATTTTATCTGTCTGCACTTGAGTCTTCTTTGCATTTTACATGTAGTGGGAGTTTGGATGATGACATTTCAACACACAGGCGTGGTCAGGTATAAACCTCTAATTCCCCATTTTTAAGAACACCATACTCAGAAATCTACATTTTACGCCTCTTCATGGCTAAACTCTTCTTCGAGGGGGAAATATGTACGCACCTAATTTTACATGTGCTACATTGTCACAAAAAGGTTACAAATGTCCCCAGTGATGATTCATGTCCTTTCAGAAGGTGTTTGAGTTCCTAAGCTCATCCACAGTATATATTTGTCACCTAGATTCCCTTTACTTATCTTTTTCATGATTTTTTTAGCTTTTCGTTCCTTTCTTAACATGTTTTGTCCTTTAGTGCCAGGACTTCCGCCATGCGCAGGGCAGCGGGTCCTCTCTGATTTTTCCAAAATCTGTCATGAGTGTTTCTAACAATGTGATTGTTTCACTTAACTTGACTTTTAGGATGCGTTTGTAAACCAAATTGCCTAAAAATAGCCTTGTTTTACATGGTATTCATTCCCTCTTCTATTTTTCAATAGATTTAATTAGTTGAACTGCATCTTCACCCAATGATTTGGCACTCCAAGGATGCCTTGTGCATGAAGGCACATCCCAGCCAATTCTTATATATTCAATACTTGTATTCAAGCAAATGGCCTGAGAATTTTGTGCATCTTACATAATATTGCTACCACAATCTTGTTAGGAATTGCATAGCCAAGATTATCTCTTATGTTATCTCTCTTCTACTTACATTGTAACCAAATTGCCTTCAAGCTGTCATTGCTCAAGCACCTTCTCCTACTGCTGCCTTTGCATTCCCAATTCTTGGACTCATTTGGACACAGAGAAAGAAATGATAATATGAGGGGACAAGAACATTACAACCAGATTTTTCAAGGCTCTTGCTTATCCGGGTTATAATTAGTTGTTTGTTTGCTTCATTTGTTCAAGTTATCAATTCTGAATTATTCATTGCAAATTCATATCAACTAGAGTAGCAAATTGTTCATTTCAGTTAATCTGGTAATCACAAATAGATCAAATCATTAGAAAGTTTTCTCTTTGACATTACCGAGGAAGTTGTGGAGAAAAATATCTCTTCTAGAGTTATGATTTGTTCTCTACCTTTGAGGTAGGGTTTAAAGGAGTTTTGATTAAATTAGTTCAGCTATTTTAGAACACAACCTCCATGAGTTCACAGTTGTGATCTCCAGATCCTGTAACCCAACGGACCTGATGACCAATTAAGCATTGACACCTGTTTACATGCATTAGTATTTAGATCATCACTGCTTCCACCTAACATTATTACACAACTTTCAGTGTTAAACATAGTAGCCGATCAGGCTAAGGCTTTCTAGACTAGACCAAAAAAATCCCATAAATCTTGTGGTTCATCATGCCTGTCGTTTTCACTTCCATGACCTTGTCTGGAAATCTATATGAGGCACCCATAGGTCATTTTTCTACGTATTCCACAACCATTCGATATAATATCAGCAGAGCTCAATATTGATTAGAGGAGCCTCTGGGTAGCCATTATATATGATCGTTCCATTACACCTCTTCAGGTTATGACATATTTGTTTTCCCTAGATTCACAGATCCCAATATTACATGTCAAATACATAAGGTTGCCTCATTATCTTATCTCATCACACACACACACACACACACACACACACACACACACACACACACACACACACACACACACACACACACACACACACACACACACACACACACACACACACACACCCATTTCCATTCTACACTAAATATGATTTGGACGATTTGGATGATATCATCTCCTCTCTTTCTATGGTCGTAATTCAAGAGCACTCAAAACAAATTCAATGTGATTACCATGAACCTGGTGTCAAACATAGTTTTAATCTTTCTCCTGAGTCTTACGCTAGATTCAATTTGAGTCTTGTGATGCACTCCTACAACGATTCTTCTTCTAGTCATGCGCTACAACTTACAAAAATAAGAAAATGATTTTATTGTAGAGATGACAAGCCCATTATCTATCCTTTTGCGAAAAATATAGATTTGACAGAATCTATTTTCCAAAGTATGACCTCTATTCATAGGTTATTACCACATAGGTGTCCATTAAATGCACTCTTAAGAGAATACCCTGACATAGATTTGATTCACCCTGATACCAAACAATTTCCTATTTTTCCTAGAAAAACATTAACAATTAATAGTTGGTTGAATGATCAGGAAGAAAATACCTTGTTCAAACTCCTCTTCTCTCATCCTCAATTTTTTCTTGGGAGTATAGTGACACGAAGGGTATTCACCCTAGTATTTGTACACATCACATCTATACTACTAATTCAAGACCAATCAAATAATCTCAAATAAGAATAAACCCTGCTCTAATAGATACTATGAAAAGTGATATTGAGAAGCTTTTACATGTAGGATTTATTTATCCAATCTCGTCTAATCAATGGGTTTCTCCATTGGTTATAGTGCCTAAAAATAATGGGATATGGAGAGCTTGTGTTGAATATATGGAATTGAATAAAGCCACTCATAGGGATTATTTTCCATTACCTTTTATTGACCGGGTTTTAGACAATCTCTCTAGTAAGACGTAATTTTCATTCCTCGATGGATTTAGTGGATACAATCAGATAATAGTGGCCCTTGAAGATCAAGATAAAAAAACGTTCACCTGTCCTTAGGGGAAACTTTCTTAAAGAGTGCTACCTTTTAGGTTATGTAATGGCCCTGCTACTTTTCAAAGATCCATGTTGGTAATCTTTTCTGATCTCACCCATGATTGTGTAGAAATTTGCATGGATGATTTCATGATTTATGGAGAAACATTCCAAGAGGTAGTCAACAATATGGATAAATTTCTTGTTTGATGTGAAAAGCATCATTTATCTTTGAATCATGAGAAATTTTTATTCATGATGGAACAAGGTATATTGTTGGGCCATCATGTCTCAATAGAGGGCATTAAAGTTGACCCAAACAAAGACAGTATTATTGTAAAACTGTCATCACCCATAAAACAAACTGAAGTAAGAATATTTATTGGTCATGTTGGCTATTATCAAAGGTTTATTTCATATTTTAGTATAATTTCTTCTCCGATATTTTCTCTTCTAACTAAGGATTCTAAATTTTAATAGACAAAATCATGTCAACAAGATTTTGATGCAATCAAAGACTAACTGATACACACCAGTGTTGAGAGGTCCTAATTGTAAGATACCCTTACATATTCAAATAGATGACTCAAATGAAGTAGGTGTTGTATTGGGACAGTAAGAGGAAGGAGAACCTATGCACACCATTTACTACATTAGTAAAAATATTTCCCCTACTGAAAGAAACTACACAACAACTGAGATAGAATTTCTGGCAGTAGTTTATGTAATCAACAAGTTTAGACATTATATTACTAGATATGAAGTTATTTTTCATAGTGACCACTCTGTTATCAAATATCTAATGAATAAACCTTTAGTACATGATAGGATTGCAAGATAAACAAATAAAGCAAAACAGCCCATAATATAGCTGAATTGGGAATTGATTTAATAGAAGCAAACAGCCCATAATTATTCAATTAAATGAACTGGATGAAATTATACTTCAAGAATTACATCATACCGAGATCATTCAAAAAAATAGGAAAATTTTGCATGATAAACAAATAAAGCCAAGGAAATTTCAAGTGGGGGATTGGGATTTTCTTTTTTATTGAAAGTATAAATACTTTAAAGGGAAATTACATATGAGATGGATGGGCATGTATCAAATTATAGAAGTGTTTAATAATGGGACTATCCAATTAGTTCCAATATATGGTGAAAGGAAGGTAATGTTGGTAAAAGGGCATAGACTGAGCTTGTACCATAAACCACCATCTAAAGAAGAGTTTCAAAAGGAAATTCAAGAGGATTTGGATCTAAACTGTGTGGGCAAATTTTATGTGCCCAACATAATTAAGACATGATCAACCAGTTGATAAGTAATAAATAGGGGGTGATTGAAAACCAAATATGGTGGTCATCCACCTTTGAATCATTGTTTGAAAACAAGTAATAAAAACCAATTCTTCCAAAAAAAATGATAAAAAAGAAGAGAAAATAATAACAAAGGACCGAAAACTAGAAATGGTGGTTGTCTCCCCTGAATCTGAGCATCAATAAAGGAAGTGCCACATATGAAGGGTGTATTACACTACCATGGGAATGGCGGAGGATATTTGACAAGTTTTAATATCAAGGTATGCGTAATTAATTTGATTCTTAAATGTAGGAAGGTTTTGAATTATGTTTTCTTAATTATTGAACATTGTGCACCTTGATTAACCACTTCCTTTCCACTCACTTTGCATGCTTCTCTAATCCCAACTAAATCCATAATTAATTTCCCCCATAATATTCACATGCATCCAATCACCTCCATTACCACCTCATGATACTAGCATAACTTCCCAAATTCAGTTATATTTCTTGCATGCTAAATCCATCCCCTTTCTACTTTCTCAATTAGACCCTTCCATTCCTGTGTTTCCACTCTCTTGCACTCCTACTCTACAAATTTTCCACTTTAGATCTTTTTCCTTCATCAATATTTCCTATCTACTCAAGATCAAACATGGGGCCTCGATTTTGGCACAAACCAAAAAAAATTGTTGAGCTTTTGGTTGATACAAGGGTAGTTGAAATTTTTCAAACTACGGGGTGGCTGGATTTTCTTCTAACATATGAAGAATTCAGTGTTTCAATGACTGAATAATTTGCAAGGAATATGGAAGAAGGGTGCTCCACTATCCATGGTAAGAAATTTTCCTTTTCCCCAATTGTAATCAGTCATCTTTCTATTTTACCTAATGATGGATTAGCAGTAAGTGATATGACCATGTATAATGAGGTAGTTAAAAGATTTGCAGTTGGAAAGAAAGAGAAAATACATCTACTCTTAAATAACAAGGGAAAATAAAAAGGGGTCAAAAGAATAACTATACCTTAACCTTGGGTTGAAGTGGCCAAATGGTTGATTAAATATTTTACATGTGAGGGACAATATGAAATTGTAGTGTGTCCTATATTGAGAATTTTAATCCATCTTCGACATGGTCAAAGAATTCCTCGGTATAAAATTAATTTTCCCCAATTTATATATGAATCCATTTGTGTTGCTACAGAAAAACTTCACTGGGGGGCTCCATATTTTGAATTCTAGGGTTTCATCCACTTAATATGCAAACATTAGTTTGTCAAAAAGAAGGATGGGATGAAAAAATGGATAAATTTTTAAAAATAATGTTAGCTAAATCATGTGGTGGTTGTAGAACAAGCCCCCGCGCCACCCCCCCCCCAACCCCTGTGAGACCCAAGAAACTTCTTTGAACTTCTAACCCTACACCTACCCTTCATGAGACACCAATTGATAATATCTATCCCAAGAGGAATAAGAAGCAACTGAAATAATGCAAACCTTGGTTCAAACCCCTCTTGAGTCTTCTATCAATACAATGTACCCATCTACTCCTGACATAGAGATGTAAATTGATCATTATTTTCCTATAGCTGAAGGGTCATTTGATACAAATAAAGGGAAGGCTCATATGGAAGAGGGAGAACCTAATTCTCCCCCTAATTCTGATACTATCATGCCCCAAGTCCTTTCCTTGTCCAAATTTTAGTTTGAGCTAAAAATAGCTCAGGAGATAATAACCCAACTACAATCAATCTTGGAGGCCAAAGAAATTCATTTCTCCCAACAAATAGATGTTAAGGATCAAGAGGTTCAACAACTGTAGGGAACCATAGAAAAATATAAGGAATCCACCCTTCACTTCTAAAATAATTTAGAGGAATGAGAACATTAGGTAAACTCCCTTCAGTCTACAACTAAGGAGCGTGGAAAATCTCTTGCTCTGTTTCAAGAAAATAGAAGAGAGAAGGAGCCTATGGCCATGGAAGATCAGGGCATTCAAACTGATTTTTTTTTCATAAAATAATTGTTTTGATAATTATGGCTAAGTGGATAGAATATTGCTACAAAATAAGAGTAGTGGTAGAGGAAAATAAAAGTTTGAAAGAAGAAAATAAATTGCTAAAATAAAACGTGCTTGCAGTAAGTTGAATCTATGACCAAGTTCTTTATTTTTGACCCCCTTTGAAATTTTATGCATTATTTTTAAAAGAACAGTTCCTCAAATGGAAAATATCTAGGGCTCTTGAAATTATGGACATAGAGTTTGAGGATGATAGATAGTTTATAGCTACATATACTGTAGGAAATGATGTTGAGAAAAAATTATTGTGTGAATTTTATGCTCGCAAGTTTCTTCTCCCAGAGAAAATTAAGATTATAATCAATATTTATGTGGGAGAAGTACAATTAAGGTCTTTCATTTCCACACTCATATATCAAGGTGAATGGATAGATCAATGATTAGTCTTTGTGCATTCATATTCTACCATTGGCCTCTTAATGAAGCGTCATTTACCAGCACCACTTTGGTTTTTCAATAGGCTTCGTTCACAGGTGTATTGTCTACTTCTAATAGATAGGTACACAGATATTCTTTAGAATTGTGTCAGGAATTTAAAATAACAGGTTATCCCCACATTCAATGCTAATTTCCTTGCTTCCCAGGTCCCATATCAGCTACTTGCAAAGCCATATAAAAGGAAAGATGTCATTTCACCAAAAAACCTCATATGGTCATTAAAATGAGCAAAATATCTCTCCAAGGTAATTTTGGACCTCAAAGAACAATGGATTGGTATGAGATATAGGACCCCACTAGTCATTACACCTATTCCATGATGGAATTCAACGGATGACCAAAAAGAATGCAACTACAAGACCTAGAGGGATAGTGTTGTTGATCATTTTGGATTCTCTAACACATCTTTGGATGAAACTTGGTAAACTTTTTCCAATGAATATAATTGTTCTAGAATTGTAGAGAAATTGAATGTTAGGTAGCAAGAGGACCTGCTAAACCTTTAGTTCGGGGGAGTGATGAACCCCATTTTTTGATGTTTAAGCCATGTTTGGCTTTATACCATTTTGATTTCATATTGCACGATGAATAATGTTAACTTATTATATGTAATACTTTACTATGATTTTGAAGGAATTATTATGCACATGTTTTTTATTTTTACTTTGTTAATTCTTCTTCATAAATGGATTAAATAGATCTGTTGTGAAACATTAACTACACTTTTGAAAGAGTATGTGTTAATATATCTAAGGACTTAATTCATGCACCGGTGCAAGAATTTAATTGACATGTTGGAGTAGGAATCGCTTTAGCATAGGGATCGTATCCACGTTAATAGGGAACTCAGAGTACCACATCAAGATCATCCAAGTCATCAACCTTGATTCTCCAAAGCAGGAAATTCACACATACATGCAGATAATTAAAATTATTGGAATCACAACTGGAAGCACCATATCTCATACATAAATCAACACCATTAAATCAGTAAAAAATTCCACCCAACTTTGAGGAGGAAGTACTTTGAACTAAAGATCTTTCATCACCAAAATTATCTTCATTCAATTAATGAGTTGAAGAATCTTTAGCAATAATTGACTCCTTCAAAGGATCTAATCACGGATTTCCTCTTCAGTTTTCAAGAATGATTTTAGTTCAAATACTTTAAGGATTTCCCCTTTCATTAATGTATTTCCCAAAATAGATAGCCATTTCTTCAGTTAGCATTTAGTTAAGTAGACTTAGTCATTTGGAATAACTAGTTCTCTCCTAACATAACTAGAACATCTCTTGTATGAAAGATATCATGTACTTAGATTTAGTGGTTCCATTTTTATTCATTTGATTCATCGTAAAAGTGCACTCTCAATTCAATAAAGATAGGAAATTCAGGGGAAATTTCTATTGTTTAAATTCAAGTGTTAAACCTGATCAAAGGGGAGGAGCAAGGACCACTCCTAACCAATGAAAAGGGATTTTACATTTATTTACTTTCTGTCTTTGTGAATGCATTTATTGTTCCAGCATTGATTTCATTACTTTGATGCATTTATGTTTCCATGATAAATATTTTTTCAATTTTGTATTTCATTTTAGTTTTCCTTTCAACCATTTTATTTTGTAACCACGAGTAGCTCAACAATTTCTTATTTTTTGTTACTAAAGTATGTACTGTGATATCGTTCTTATTGTTCTCTTTATTGCAAACAACCATGGACACTACCTTGGATTAATAGAATAATATGATTAAATTACGAGAATCAACGACACTCGTCACTACCCACATCTATCGTGTATACCTCTATCTCAACAACTCCATCTATATTCATACCTATACCTATACCCACATTTGAATCTGTACCATCTCTCATCTCTACCAAACAGACATCTCCTATCAACTCTATCACAAGTGGTGCCCCTATCCCATCCTCATCTTCTACAATTTCCATCACTTTTATACTGATACCCACAACTATCAAACCATCTTCACATCCAATTGATTTTGTTATCCAAAAACTATCTTCATCAGCAACCCTTACATCTAAAATGCCATATATATTTGAATCATCTAAGTCCACCTCTAAGGATGACTTTGTCATTGAAATCATCATGATCCCCACCAAAGGTAAAACCTCACGACAAAAATCTAAGAACCTTAGTGTTCCCATCTAAAAATATCTCACTCACCCACATTATAAATTATAACTTCCTCTCTGAAATCCCCATCAATCCAAGCCATCCAATGTCCAAACATGTATCTTAGGGCCTCTACCTTATATTTTGGGACCATTTCTTATATATAAAGCACCCATCAACACCTAATCACAATCCAAACCATTTATCCCTCCTCATAAATATGCATCTAAATCCTCTATTCCTTTTAAATCAAAATCATCCATCCCTCCTCCTAAGTTTGAATAAAAAACATCCAAAGAAAAATCTAAATTCAAGGCCCCTACAAAGCCTCAAAAGAGTTAAGCACATATCTTACCTTCATCATCATCCCCCAAACCAAATCCACCCAAAGTTCACAAGGCTTCATCTTTGCAAACCCCCATTAGATCTTATATTGAAATCCTTCAGCGTCTCATCCAAGCATTTTTAGTCACCCTTCCACCCATCAAGCCCTTTTACCCATGCAGGATGAAGCCCATGTGGTTTGATTCCAACACGATATGTTCCTACCATCATGTCCTTGGATATGACATAGAGCACTGTAGGGATCTTCAAATCCTCATCGACAACCTCATAAAAGAGGATGATAGTTTTATTGAAGAATACCACCCTCTTACATCTACTAGCTAATCTACATCCAATCCTAATCCTCAAATAAATTCTATAAATTTTAAAACCTCTAGATATAGTTCTTCATCCTTATCTTTCCTCATCATCCTACCACTGAATCCTAACCCTTCTAAGGATGGTCCTCATTTTTATATAGATATTTTCTATATCACCACTCACTCTCGTCCTCGGTCCCAACCATCTACCTGATATAGAGCCACAAGTGGCATCACTTCTCCCTTTAATGATCCTAATCCATGCCCTTATTCATCTAAGTCTAAGACATCCATCCTAGCCACCCTGCAACTCAAAATCCTACAACCATTGAATGAAGTATCATAAAATAGTTGCATCAAGCCCCTATTAAGATGTATGCTTATGATATCATCCAAATCTCTCCCAATCATCGATAGGATCTCAAAGAATTCTAGCATTATATTCCAGTATCATCCGATGATTCTCAACCTTTTTTGGCCCTTGTTTGAGCTCTCACAGCTTCTACCACCATCTCCTTTGATGATTCTGAGATTATTGACATTCTACCTAAAGACCATAACCTTCCCCTTTTCATCATTGTCTGCATCAATCACGCCTTCATCCTCTAATAGATGATTGAAAATGTTGCTAACATCAATATCATCTCATCACATACCTTCAACCAACTTAAGTTTCTTGAAACCATTATTGCCCAATCACCCATGGTACTCTGAGCCTTCAATGATGTTTTTTCCCCTACCTTTGATGATTACACCATCTAAAACATCCCTCGTTCATCCAATCATTTTATAGAAAACATGGAATCCATCACATCTCTCATCCCTTTGACACCAGAAGAATCTAAACTCTTTTTTGTTGTTTATCATATCAATCAGCCATCCCATACATAGCGAGATTCCTCGCATTAATCTCATTGATACCAATCAATCTAATCTATGTTATACCTAGTTCTTCGACTACCTTTCAAAATCCTAAATCCCCTCCAACTTATCAAAGAATGGTATGAGGTAATTCCTTCAACATGTTAATTGCTATGTCATCCTTGACGGCATCCTTTACAAGCATGGATTCGATGGTCTTCTCTTGTGATGCCTTAAATCCAATGAATCTACTTGTGTTATCTAAGAAATCCACGATGCCATTTGTGGTGGACACTAGTCGTTTAGTTGTTTCCAAGAATGTTCTTTGGATGGGCTACTACTAGCCTACCCTTAACTAATACTAATATGAGTATGTTAAGAAGTGTGTCAAGTTCCACCAACATTACAATCTCATTTGCATCCCTATCTAGACCTTACAGTCAAATCAAGATCTATGGCCTTTCTCAAAATGGGGACATAACCTCATTTCCCTCATCAATCAGTGCTCCTCTTAGCACCATCATTATATCCTTACCACTACTAAATACTTCACCAAATGGGTGGAAGTTATTCCATTTGCATCCACAAAATATAACAATATCATCGATTTTATCTACCAGCACATCATATACCACTTTGGTGTTACTCATAAAATCATCATAGACAACGGAAATTCCTTCAAAAAAATATCTCAAGAATCTTTGTGAATATTTTAATATCAATCTTAGATTTTCATCTCATTATTATCCTCAAGATAACAGCCAAGCCAAAGCCACCAATAAAAATCTTCATAACATTCTCGCTAAAACTATTGATAAAGCAGGTTGCAATTGGCACCTTCATATCCCCTTCACTTTTTGGGATTATCATACTAGCATCCACACCCCTATGGGTGCTACTCCCTTCTCTCTTGTTTATGTCTCTAAATTCATCCTTCCTCTTGAATTTAAAATCCCACCCTTTCTCATTTTTTTCATGACTTCGTGTCCGACGAGGACTATCGTCAAAATTGTCTAGCATAACTTGAATTGTTAGACAATTGTCACTTAATTTCCCTTCCACATCATCAAATCTATCAATATAGAATAAAATGTTCCTATAAAAAACATCTTTAGATACATGACTTTAACATTGGTGACATTGTCTTAAAATAAAATCAGAATGTCACTACTCTAGAAAGGAGCTAACATGGAATTTTTTCTCCCAACTAAATTGGACCATGTATTATCATGCATAAGTATGGGTCCCATGTTTATCTCTTAGCTTCCCTTGATGGTAAACCAGAAATGGAACTACTCAATGCCTTTCACTTGCAGTCTTTCTATTATTAACACACCTACCAATGTGATCTTAGTCACATCAATGATCCTTCTTCGTATCATATCGTAATGATTTTGAATTATGTGGTCTTCTGTCACTATCCTATCTACAACCTTAAATATGGCCACTATGGCTCTTCTCATAGCATATTCCTTATGGAAAGTTCCTCATTCTAGGTGGGAACCATGCAATCATTACATCCATCTCCTTCTTATCCACTTATCGAAACCATGATAAGGGTCCACACATGTGCCTTGTACATCTTTATCTCCCCTCCCCAAGTGGTCTACTTTTTTATCCTCGGCTCACTTGTAAAAGTCAAAAATCAAAAATTATGTATGCTCATCAAATTTATCTTATCCTACATACAAACTTCACCCTCAAAGAACAACTAATCATATAAATAAAAAAATATCAAAAGTATAGATGGGTCCCTCAAATGACAACTATCATATACTAAATCCAAAGTTAAAAATCCAAATCAAATGTTCAAAATTATAGACCACTCCCTCAAAGGATGGCTACTATCCTATATCATGGCAGTAAAAGGATTCTCGTATTGATCAACCTTTCAAAATCTAAAAAAGATCTAAAAATCAAGCATCCTAGGAAATCTTTCTACATCGATCAACTTTCTCATCTAAAGTAAACTTCCCACATTAATTATTTTCTCCAATATTATCCAGAGCTAGGGCATAGACCTAGGAAAACCACATAAGGATAACCTACTCCCCCTGTATGCGCTACATCGAAAACCCCTTGTCATATCTACAATAGGTGTATAAGAACACCTTTCATCTTTCCCCTCATGATCTTATGTGTGACTAACTATCGTTATTTATGTGTTAACACATGTCATTGGTTGCAAGTGCACTTCCTTGTTCGTGTTTCCTTTCACATTTTACCTCCAATCCGATCCAAGAGCATCTCTTATATGTAAACTCTTTACTATGGTGTAGTGCACTTCATATATTCGAGGTCACCCTCTCGAGGTCACATTTTATCTATCTCATCTAAACCAATCCAATCAGATCCTCCCATTTCCATTATCTTATCATCTATGTATAATTACCTCTACCACCTAATCTATCACATCTCGTCCAATCTAAATCACATTATCATGCCAAATCTAAAACATCTAATCATGTCTAACATCTACATTCAATTCATCATGTCCATGATTTTCCATCACACCCATATCTATAATCTCAATCCATCACATATAATATAAATCTACATCATATTATATCATACCTATCACATCATAATCTATTTCATCCACATCATCTAAATCAACATCTATAATCTAATTAAAAATCATTTCATATCCATAATTTCATGAAATATCATCTCATCAAAACATAATCATAAACCATCACATCTAATCTACTCATTAAAACACATGTAAATCGAGTTAAAATCAAATCATATATATATATAATCATTTATCTATATATGTATATATCATCAGAGTATTTATACATCCGTGATAGGCCTCTACTAAGCTCTTTCTCAAAATCTATACATAAAAATCATTAAAAACTACATATGATGTTCACCCACTAATCGGTGAATTCCAGATCAGCTATATTAATTCCTCATGATGTGGGATTCTACCTGTTATCTGGTCCTCCATCGCTCCTCAGTTGTGCTGCATTCATCACGGTCCCTGATGCCACCTGTCAAGCTGCTCTCCTCCCAACTATATATGCCATGTAAAAAATATTAAACTTAGATGAATCAATGGAACCATATAGACTCATATTCAGAACAATGTGTTGAAGTAGGGTTAACATGGAAACATTGGTCTTACCATCACCCATGATTGCACACAAAATCAAATTCTCATCAATAAATAGTGTAATTTCATACACTACTTTGTACTCTATTCAGTTGTTTCATTCCCCTAAACATAGGCTCTTCCCTATTCGACATGTCTAACATTTTGAATAGTTCCTCCCCTTGTGTCAGGTTTTTGGCTTCAAATCAAGGACATGAACTTACTTATAACCTTCCTCATAATTCTAAATGAACTTGGAGGTATCTCACATCTCTTGTTTGTAATTAGTAACCACACTAGGTGGAATGAAATGACATCCAGATCCAGCATTTCACATTGTCTTTTTAACCAACTATTCTTGATTTCTCTATATCCCCACTACTCCCTCCCCCTCTCTTAATCTCTGCCATCATATCTTAATTTCATATCTTCCTCCTTGATGCTACAATGAATAATCTCACATCATTCCTTAGTAGTGGCCCTTGTAACATGTAGCCACTCAAGGATAGTAACATGGGTAGGCTCTCCCATTGTCATTTCATAGTCATTCTTCTTCCTTTTGTTCCAATCTTCTTCCCTAACCAGATGAATACCATAAACTATTTTGAGCCTATTACATGAAATATTTTTTTTAATAAGATAAAACTTTTCATAATCCAAAAGCATCACCATCTTATTCTCCTAGTCTCGATCGTCACCCTATATCAGTTTCTTCAAAATGTATTAAGCAGTTATCTTTTTATGTTGAGGGTCTCCCATTTTCATATCATCATCTATCCTTTTCCTTTCTATTAGATCTTTTGCCCTGGCCAGATGAGTACACACACATTATATAAAATAACATTACACGCATTATAAATAACAACATTACTAAAGAATGACTCACACATTATACAAAAACATTTTAAACTTTATTTGTAACATGGTTATTCACATATAAAACATTAATATATAAAGACAAACATATCAATGAAATAAATTGTATGTTTGTTTAGTAACATAGTTATGCAATAATTTGGAATCAAAGTGGTAATGCAATTAACTACAAAACCATTCAATATATATTTACATATTTAAATATAATACCTTTACTAAAGGTAGAATTATAGTAAAACATTTTAAGACTTTTTTGAAATTTATTATAACACTATTCCTGAAGATAGGCTCCAAAATTAACAAAAGAAATCATAGAAAAGTTCCCTAAAATAAGCTCCCTCTAATAAGGTTTTTATCTAATAACATCCCAGACATCTTCCACATCCTTCAATGGTTGTAACAAAGGCCACAACTCATCTAAAAAGTAGTTGTCTGTAAAATTATAATCTATGTTAAATTTTTAGCAATTATGTAGTTCCCAAAATCATTTAACTTATTTTTTCTCTAAAGAGTCATCTATAAGCATTGTATTTTTACAATGGTACTATGTAGTAAATTTTCACTAAACAGAGTTAAGATTCTTGCGATATAAGTTGGGATTCCCAGAACCTTGATAATCGGTACATTTGGACTTGACGCAATCTTCTTGTGTAAATATGAACTCGAAGTTTCTAACCTCTAAGTCAATGTTTTGAAGGAATGAAAGCATCATGTCATTAACATTTAACTTTCTCACTGATGCCCATAGTGTTACTTTGAAAAATAATTGCAATGTTGCAAGAACCCTTCCACATTTTGTCTAAGAAAAAAAATTGATTTTGACACCACCAAGCTTTTTTAACTTCTCATGTAATAAATCATCCTTGTGGATGGTGTGTTCCAAAACACCGTTTATATCGAATATTTATCAGTTTCATGGTGCATGTGTTCTTATCTATAAATGAAAAAAAAAAATCAAATGGTTATGGGCGGTGAATTAATCCAAAAATTAAAAAACACATCCCTTTTTTTCTTTTTATACCAAAAATCAAAGTGCGCCCCTCTTTTCTTATTCTACTAAGAATTAATTTTTACAAAAAAAAAATTGAATCGAATTAAATGGTTATGGGCAGCGAATCTTTACAAACTCTAATGTAGTTATTTCATTCTAAATGAATGTGTTATACATTTTTTATTTTGGAAGCACAAAATAGTATTCAAGCACTAATAGTTTGTTTGAAATTTTTCAGTGATCTACACATGTTCTTTTGTTGTCTTGCATGTTTCAACCATGACCATAATTGAGTGTAAATCAATGAATCAGTCCTTATATGTTCCATCAAATCTCTAGAAAATTGGGGTTTTGAGAGTGATTTCCTCTTTAACATCAGAAGACATGAATCTCTCATCATCGATCAAAAATATCTAGTATTTGTTGACTAGTATTTGTCTCAATCTTATATTGTTCCCTTCCCCAAACGAACATGAAGCGGATATCTCATAGCCAACTAAATTTTTTAATGAAATTGTACTTCATAAGCCTTGAATCCATATATGTAGAACATAAGGTAATGTCAAAATGTTATGTTGTTGTTCTTATCAAATTAGCACTAAATACGTGCTCAAAGTATTTATAGTTACCATGTGTAAAATATGGAACCCTATTATAAGGTATTTTGTTGCCAATACAAGAAATTTCAAATAGCAAACCTTCAACTCCCAAAAATAGTAATTTCCTAGGCTTCCCAAATGCATATATAAAAATAGCTCAGATTTAATTCAAGATTCCCAATTTGATCAACAAAAACAACTCAAAATATTGTTAAAATAATATATTTTTTGATAATTCACACACACAATTTATACATTCATACTCTTAACTTATAAATAGTGAATATATAAATGCTCAAAAATTTTAAATATATAATCTCAACATAAAAAATAAAGAGTGAACATATGAATGTATCTTCTTTACAATGTTAAGTGAGTATCATCATAATAACATTTTGAAATGATAAATAGTTATTTATTATTTTTTTACTCCAAATAGTTGATGCCCTCTACAACATTCAGTCCTTGAGACACTATTAATGATAAGCTTTTGCACAAATCAGTCACCAACTATTAGAAATAAAACTTAGAATAATTCATCATTAGTGGATAACTGAATAAATGTAATAAGTTAAAGTATTTAAATTTTTACTTTAACCTAAGTCAATAGGTGTTAGTTGTCATTAGTTGTTAGTTAACTATGAGATAGGGTCTCATCCCTATGTTTGTGGGAAACATCTATTATGTATGTACCCGGATATCTTCCAATAGCAGTTACTAGTAAAAATTAGGGGAAATATGTTATTTCTACGTATTTCTTAGTTTAAATTATTCGATCCATTTTTCATAGATTGGGTAGATGTTGTTTGATGCTTATATACATTGTAAATCTCTCCATTGTTTTGTAATCTTCATATTTTCATATCAAACAAAAATTCAGACTCCGCCCTGTTCGACCAATAACATTTGGTATCATAGCTCTGTTCTAATCAAGGAAGAGTGTAGGAAGTTTCACGAAAATTTAGGGAGATGTGTATAAAAATTTAGAGATAGGAGGATCAATAGCAATGCCCTGCCATTTCACACCCCCTACCCATATCCACACCCCAAATCAAGTTTGATTTACAACAAAAGAATATTTTTAGTTTTCAAAGTTGTAGGAGCAAGCAGAAAAACTTTTAGTTGAAGAGCGCAATCACAGCTAATTGCATACCTAGACACAACATTAAAATTTTAAGGTGGCATTGTTCTTTGTTTAGAAATAATTCATTTAAAAATAGGAGTTTTACCTCTATATTTATAGGTCTATTTAGTAATAACTAAATTTATTTTTCTTCTTAATTTAGAGGATATTTTTTATTCTAATCTTCTATTCATTAAAAATTGGAAGGATTTAAAACCAAAAAAAATTGTGGGTACCCCGAGATTTTTAAGCTCCCCACAAATATAATTTTTTGGTTTTGCATCAAGCTGGAGAAATTGATTGAAGATCTTTGTTGGCCAAGCTGAGCCAAACCGATTGAGTTTCTTTGGAGTGAAACCTGATTGAGTTGATCCCTCAAAGGGTGATCTATATACAAATCTGGATCGAGCCCTCACAGTTACCAAGTTTGGGCCATTAATATTGCCACTACCTAAATGTCTACAAGCTCCCATCAAGCTATCACCAAAGCCCACATGTTGATCGTGATAAAGAGCCAGTTTTACGAGTTAGGGCGAGAGAAAAATGTTTGGCCGAATCTCTAAGTTTATTCACGAATGAAGAGTTGTGTTGCATTGCGATGGAGTTTTGTTTAAAATGCAATCAAATCTAACAAATCTAGGATCAAGCTCCATCTCCCCTTCTCCCATAGACTGATATGGGCGAGTTTTAAACACAAGTCAAATTTGGTATGTCAACTTGGGTGCAACTCAACACATTACATGAAGGAAATATTGGTTCTTCATAATGAGCAAAAAACCAAGGAAAAATTGTGTCTTTGAGTGATGATTGATCATATAATGTTGAAGGTATTGATTCCATTTTCACTACCACTTAGGCAACATAATTACAAAATTACAAAAGTTCTATATGTCCCTAGTTTAACCAAAAAATTGTTATCTGTGAATCAATTATTAGATCACAATCTTAAAATTGACTTTGATTATAAAGGCAGTAAAACATGTTCCTAATTTGAGATAAGTTACGAAGCTCAAAATTTTTTGCAAAAGATTCGAATGTCAGTAGAATATTTCAGTTGGATTTCGTTAAATGAAATGATCAAGCACTTGTAACCAAGGATACACCATCAGCTCAACCATGGCATCAAAGACTTGGACATGTGAGATTTGGATATCTTGACACACTTGGTCAATACAACATGGTTAGGGGTTTACCACCTCTAAAAAATGGTACAAATAAATGTCATCATTTTTTATCAGTAAAAAAAACATAGAGCACCATTCAAACATAATACATTTTGAGATAAGGTAAAACTTAACTTGGTGCACATTGATCTGTGCGGACCTATGAAACCTAGCCACTCTAGGTTTCAATATTCCATGCTCTTTGTTGATGGTTTTTCAAGGAAAAATTAGATATATTGTCTTCACAAAAAAGACCAAGATTTTGAAACTTTCAAGAAGTTAAAATCCATTGTTGAAACCAATTCTGGTATGAACATTAAAGCACTTCGCTCATATCAAGGGGGAGAATACACCAGTAATGAGTTTAATGTTTTTTTGGAAACACGTGGAATTCGTCGTCAAATGGAGACTCCTTACACATCGCAACAAAATGGTGTTGTTGAAAGGTGAAATCATACTATCATGGATATGGTGTGATGTATGATTGACGATGCAGGTTTATCAAAAACATTTTGGTTCGAAGCAGCTAAAACGACAGTCTATTTACTCAACAAAGTTCCCACTCCATCTCTTGATGGAGTAACACCACAGGAAGCATAATCAGGTCATAATCCATCTATTTCACACCTTAGATTTTTTGGATGTAAAGCTAGTATGCACATTCCTAAGATACAAAGAACTAAGCTTGATATGAAATCAAAAAAGCTTATCTTCTTGGGATATAGTGATGAAACACATGGCTACAAACTTATGGATCCTAAAATGAGAAGGGTACGCACTAACATGGATGTTGATTTATTTGAGAAAAAATTAATAGTTGTTCCTTCCATACACTCACATGATGGAAAAATCAGCCCTAAAGTAAAAATAGAGGATGGTAATCACCTTGGTGACGACAGTGATGATGGGAAAGATAGTTAAAATCAACCACCCACAGGAACCACTAAACATATGCCTAAATGGTATACAAGTATGATTAGAGATGCGAAATTGGATAGTTTCTTCGAAACATCTACCACTAGAATGAGGACTCACAGTATGGCTCAAAATGAGGTCAATTTAGCCTTTATGAGTAAATTTGTTGAAATTATTGAGTCATCCACAATTTCAGAAGCCCTACAGACTAAACCTTGAACAGATGTTATGGATGTAGAATATAAGTCACTTATGAAAAATAATACATGGCAACTTACAAATCTTTCCCCAAGAAAAAATCTAATTGGATGCATATGGATCTTCAAAATGAAGTACAAAACAGATGATAGGATTGATAAACACAAGGCTAGACTACTTGCAAAGGGATGTGCTAAAAAGGAAGGCATTGATTATGAGGGGACTTTTACTCCCATGGCTAAGATAAAAACTTTCAAGTTAATTTTTGCTCTACTATACAATTTGGTTGGAAAATATACCAAATGGATGTGAAAATTGTCTTCCTTAATGGTGATTTACATGACTCAATCAGAAGGTTTTATCATACCAGGTAAAGAGGAAATGTATGTACACTCATAAAATCGATATATAGTCTAAAACAATATCCCAGGGCATGGTACATAAAAATTTATTAGGACCGAGATAATAAATAACAATATAAAATATGTTGGGGTTAAACCATATACCAGTATTATGCATATCTATAATCAAGTAAAGCATACAAGCAATAAACACGGAATTTAACCAAAAGATAAAATAGACAAGAGAAAGATAACACTAGATATAACATGGTTCACCCAGTGTGGGCTACATCCACCAAGAAATGGCTAATCTTATTATTCAGTGCTTTACATAGGAAATACAATGAATATCTGCAATCTTCCACACCTCATAGGATGTACAATGATTTTTCCTCACCAGCTTCTATTTCTTGCTTTCTAAGAAAACTTACATGCAACAAATATAATTCACCACCTTCTAACCCTAGTTTTCATGTTTTTATACATATACAACTATTAGGAAAACTATCTATGCTTTTACAGTCACTAAATCATCTTTAAACCAAAAGATTAAATTTGACTTCAGCTAAAAATAAAACATTTCGTGCATAGGTAACCGATGTCAGTTCCTCCCTGGTGACCCTGATCGATGCCAATTCCTCCCTGACCAATTTCGATTCATCCTTGATCGATGTCGGTCACTGTGTAAACCAACAAACTATAAAGCATGATATTTTGTGAAAAAAAATTAGCTCCATACTCAACAATCTCCCACTTGGAAATCAATTAATGCACTATATCGTATAGCTCCATACTTGAATCCTTTTCCTTGGCCAATTTCTTCCTCTTCAAGTCTCAAACTCGAAGACCAACAAAAGCGGAGTGAAGCTTCAATTTCTCCTTTGCCAATGGATTCATTAGCATATCCACAGGGTTCTCATTTGTATGAATTTTCTCTAACTTTAGTTGTTCATCCTCCAACACCTACCGTATGAAGTGATATATCAAGTGAATGTGTTTCGTTCTTGAATGAAATATTGAGTTATTTTCCAGATGAATCACACTTTGACTATCACTATAAAATATGCAATCCTCTTGCTCCTTTCCTAACTCTTCCATGAACCTACTCATCCATATCATCTCTTTGCTAGCCTCTGTAGTAGACAAGGCCATAACCTTCTACAATCTAGAAATCTAACTAATTGTCATCCCACCTACTGTGAATACATATCCAGTGGTGCTCCTCCTTCCATCCAAATCATCATCCATATCTAAATCAACATAGTTGCATAAAGAAGTATCCAATCTTCCATAGCATAATTGCATGTTGGATGTCCCTCTCAAATACCTGAGAATCCATTGGATTGTTTTCCAATGCTCTTTACCTAGATTGGCCATAAATCTACTCACAACTCCCACTGGTTGTGTAATGTCTGGTCTAGTACAAACCATAACATACATAATAATTCCAAATTATGAATCATATGAAACTTGTGTCATGTGCTCAACCTCCTCATGTGATGTAGAACATTGATCTTTACTCAATTTGAATTGTCTAGCCATAGGTGTACTTACAGGTTTTGTATCCTACATTTTAAATCTTTCGAACACCTTATTAATATAATCCTCCTGAGATAAACACAATTTCATGTTCTTATTTTCTCTGTGAAGTTACATGCCAAGGATTTTCTTTGCAACTCCCAAATCCTTCAATGCAAATGTGTGAGCTAACTTTTCTTTAAGCTCACCAATGTCCTACATATTAGATCCTACAATAATTATTTCATCCACATACAATAACAAAATAATATAGCTCCCATTTTCAAGCTTCTTGAAATAAACATAATGGTGAAATTCACATATCATATAGTCATGTTCATGCATAAAACTGTCGAACCTCATATACCATTACCTTGGAGCTTGTTTGATCCTATACAAACTCTTTTTCAACCTACACACAAGTTTCTTCTTACCCTTGGCTACATAACCAAGCAATTGTTGCATATAAATCTATTCCTCCAAATCACCGTGAAGGAAAGTCGTCTTAACATCAAGTTGTTCTAAATGTAAATCTTTTGTTGCAACTAAACTTAGAATAGTACGTATGGAATTCATTTTAACTGTAGAAGAAAAAATATCACCAAATTCAATACCTTCTTTCTATGCAAATCCTTCTATCACAAGCCTTGTTTTGTATCGTTTCTATCCAACCTCTTCTTCCTTGATCATGTAAACCCATTTATTCTGCAGTGTTCTCTTACATGTTGGAAACTTAACCAAATCTCGTGTCTAATTCTATTTCAAGAATTCCATCTCCTCATCCATGTCATGCTCCCACTACTTATGGGTATTCACTTGCATTTCTTCTTCAAAAATTACAGGCTCACCACTATCAATCAATAATAAATAAGATAAGGAAGGTATAAATCTTTCTAGAGGTTTACTTGCCCTTTGTGACCTTCTCACATAAATTTGGGGTGCTTAGGGCTCATTTTTTTTATGTTGCACATTCTTATCAATTTCTAACAATAACCGACGCCAGTCACCTGCTGCCAACCATGGTTCTGTAACAAATCGTGGTTCATGTGTCTACCTATCGACCGTAATTGCCTCACCGACACCAATTCCAAGAGTACCAACACCAGTTCATGTAGGTGTTTATCTTGAACCTAAACATACCTATTGGCATTAGTTTCCCTGATAGGCACTGGTTTCTGTAGTACCAATATTGGTACCTGTAGGTGACTGTTTCAAATCAGAGAGTTGATTTTTTTTCACAAACTCATCAACTAGTTCATGTTTAGGCACCAAAATTTGATCTATGTACATTCTATTTTCATTCTAATCCATGTCACAACTCCTAACAATCTTAGAATCTTCTAAATCCCAAAAATGGAATGTGAAATCACCATATCCATAACCAATAAAAGTGTGTCTCTTGGATTTATCATCTAATTTCTTCCTATTTTCTTTATCAACGTGCGCAAAAGCTTCTAAACCAAATACTCTAAGAAAAGAAAGGTCTACCTCTTTTTAAGTCCATGCTTCTTCTGGTATTATACCATCCAGTGCACTTGAAGGCCCGTGGTTGATTAAGTATATTGTTGTATCTACTACTTCTTCCCAAAACTTTAAAGGCAAACCGGCATGTAGTCTCATGCTTCTAACATGTTTCATGATTGTTCTGTTCATTATTTCAGCAACAACATTCTCCTGTGGCATTATAGGAATTGTTCTTTCTCTACGTATTCCATTCACTAAACAGTAATCATTGAAAGCCTTGTTGCAGTACCCACCACCATTGTCAGATCTAAAGCACTTTAACTTTAAATTTGTTTTATTTTCCACAAGAGTTTTCCATATTTTAAAAGTCTTAAAAACATCATATTTACGCTTAATACAATAAACTCATACCTTTCTAGTGGCATCATCAATGCAAGTCACATAATATTGGGATCCTCTAAGAGAAGCTACCTGAGTTGGTCCCCATACATTTGAGTGTACAAGCTCTAATTTTTTTTCCTTCTTTGTTGCCCCAACCTTGAGAAATATCACTCTCTTCTACTTTCCAAATATACAATTCTCACAAAAATCAAGATCTAAATGTTTCAAATTTGATAACTTGCCCTTTTCCTTTAAGATATGCATTCCCTTTTCACTCATATGGCCTAGCCAATAATGCCACATGCTTACATCTGAATCTGAAGTAGATAGCACAGAAAATAAATCAGTAACACAGGTAGACAAATGCAATGTTCCTATCATCTTGCCTCTTACCATAATAAGGGCTCCCTTGGTAACTTTCTAAGAATCGGTTGTGAATGTAACCATGCATCCAGAGTCACCTAGTTCCCCTATATAAATTAGATTTATCTTGAAGCTTGGCACATGCCTCACATCTTTCAATACCCATGTATTTCCATTCTGTAATTTTAGATGAGCATCCCCTTTACCAATAATATTACACGGTTCATCATCTCCTAAATAAACATGCCCAAAAATACCCTGAATACAATTTTTGAAATAACCCTTATTAGGAGTAGCATGGAAAGAAACTCCAGAATCTAAAACCCATGATTTTACTTTATCATCCAAAAAGATAATAAGGGCATCTTATATTACCTCACTTGCAATGTTTGCCTCTTTACTTTTTTCTTTACCTTTATCTGGTAGATTCTCTTTTTTCCCTTGAACCAACACTCCTTTGCATGTCCTCTCTTTCCAAAATTCCAGCAACTATATATCTTTGACTCTAGATCTAGATCTATCATTTATTGACTTTGATCTCCCATTCTTTTTGCTCTTGGATCTCTCCTTTGACCTTCCATTGTTTTCTACATTCAAAGCATTTCCAGATGATGGTTCTCATGTAATTTTCCTGTGTATTTCCTCATTTGGGATTATACTAACCACATCATCAAAATTCAAAACATTAGTAGAAGACGTTGTATTACTAACAGTCATAACCAAGTTATCTCAACTATCTGGCAGAGAGCATAAGAATAAAAGTGTTTCACTTCATCCTCAAACGGAATATTAACCGATTTTAATTGATTTGCAATAGAATGGAAATCATTCAAATGATTTGATATAGATCCACCTTCTTATATCTTATAATTAAACAATTTCTTTATCAAATAAACTTTATTCGAAGCACTAGGTTTTTCATACAAATTTGTTAAAGATGTTATCAACTTTACAGTGGTTTTTACTTCCGTAAAATTCAAAAATATCAATGTTTTCAAGTTCAATCTTATAGATCTCAGAGTCTTTCTGTCAACAACCTTCCATTCTACATCAGTCATCACTGTAGGTTTTGCAATCTCATGCAACGGTAAATATAAATCCTTTTGATACATATAATTCTCCACATGTATCTTCTATAATTAATAATTACGGTCGTAAAATTTCTCCACTTTATATTTGTTATTTTCTACCATTGTTGTGCTCCCACTCAAATAAAAACCCTCGGTGAGTAAATTTTCTCAACACACAAAACCCTCAAGCAAAGCTCTAATACCATTTGTTGGGGTTAAACCATATACCAGTGTTGTACAGATCTATAATCAATTAAAGTATACAAGTAATAAACACGAAATTTAACCAGAAGATAAAATAGACAAGAAAAATATAACACCAGATATAACGTGGTTCACCTAGTGTGGGCTACATCCACAAGAAACGACCAATCTTATTATTCAGTGTTTTACAGAGGAAATACAATGAAGATATGCAATCTTCTACACCTCACAAAATGTACAATGATTTTTCCTCACCAGTTTCTCTTTCTTGCTCTCTAAGGAAACTTACATGCAACAAATGCAATTCACCACCTTCTAACCCTAGTTTTCATGCTTTTATACGTATACAACTATTAGGGAAACTAGTTATGCATTTACAATCACTAAATCATCTTTAAAGCAAAAGATTAGATTTTACTTACGGCCAAAAATAAAATATTACACGCACAGGTAACTGATGTCAGTTCCTCCCTGACCAATGTTGTTCATTGCGTAAACTAAGTAAAGAGGAAAGGTATGTACACTCATAAAATCAATATAAGGTCTAAAACAGTCTCCCAGGGCATGGTACATAAAAATTTATTAAGACCAAGATAATAAATAACAATATAAAATATTTATTAAATCAAACACTATTAACCAAACATTTACAAAGCAACACAGTGACGCTAGATTTAACATGGAAAACCCCAATAGGGTAAAAAACCATGGATAAGAATTTTCCATTAATGAGAAACTTTTAACCAGTCTAGTAACTCATATCCTCACACATGCTCCATGTTTTTAACCCAGTGTTAATTCAATTTACTTGATTATGGCCCATGGCCATATTTAAATAACCCCAAGGGTTATGAATATTAAGTGACAAAGTGTGCACCCCGGTTTAATAAATAATTAGTTATTACATAACTAATAAACATAATATAAATTTATATTAAATAATAAAGAACATAAACTATATTCTTAATTATTTAATTATGAACTAAACATTATACGCACTTAATATTATGTTCTAACACTCCCCCTTAATATTAAGTGGGGATCCATATGCCAACATTACATGTTTGTGCAACATGATTTACAAATCCATAAACTATTAGTGAATATTTAGGCTAGCATATCACTTTTTAAGGAATTATAATACCTTCAGCATGCTCAACTTTTTTAGGTACAAAAGTATTTGGAATCCATAAATTAGAAATATGATTTAGGCTAAGCATGATTTGTGAGACTACATCCCACAGTTTCTCATGGAAAAAATATTTAAAACACATTAGGAGCATTTTATAACACAAGGACTTCCTTTACAAATAGATGCATCACATTGGACTGTACATTGTAAACTCTATCTGTTTACAAATATCATAAATATTTATTTACAATGTTTTATACTAGAGTAGAAGTATAGAGGAGGAGTCATCGACTGGCCAGCCATTAAGAGGTGACATTGCCATACACACTCCCCCTCAATGGAAAATATGAAAGGCCGAGCATTGCACGAAACTTAGTATTTTACAGCATACAATGGCTCGTAAACATATCTGTAATATAATCTTCATTCAAGCAGTATTTGAGATCTATATCACCGTAGAGGATATTCTCTTAATTAACGAGCATATGAACATCTATATGCTTCATTTTCTGGTGTTAATTGGATTCTTTAGGAAGATAAATACAACATTGGCCATCACATAGAAGAGGAATAATTTCTTTAGCTTTCATGTGTATTTCTTCCAACAGCCGCTTCAGCCACATGGCTTCTTTGTTGTTTTCATTGCACTTCTCTACTATGCCTCAATAGAAAAAATTGAAGACTATTAATTGTTTTTTGTTGTTCTAAGTAATGGCACTTGTACCAAAAAAATTAAACAAACATCCATATGTATATTCTATCCAACACAACATCAACATGGTTAGAGTCATAATATCCATACAGACATCATAATAAGCATAGCATAAATCATTATTGATTTCACTTTTAACCATATGTAAAAGTTAAACACAATTTGTAAAACAACTAACATAACAATATGTTTAAGAACTAACCATGTTTGAAAAAAATTCAACATATTACCCTTTGTAAAGTATATATTAGACGTAATCAGTAGTGAACGTCTCTAATACAAATACAGAGACATCCCCAAGTTTCATTTGATATGTAGATAATAATATTTTAGTAAACACGTACTAAGAAAATATTTTATCAATAACGTATTTATCTTCTAAGCTTTTAAATAATGAGATAAGACTTGATAGATAACATATTTGAACATATAATCAAATCATACGAGAATAATAACAGGATCCATTGAAAACATGATCCACTAACTATTGACACTTCCCATGAAGTTTGCTTTAAAAAATCATCATGTAAGCCTAGATGTGTCATATATAAGTGAAAAATTTAAGCCTAGATGTGTCATATATGATCAGTTTTTCATGGCAAACATGAACATGAGTTCTATTTTTGAATAAACTACCAAAAAATGAAGCAAAATTTTAAAGCATATACAAGCCATTTTGTGTATATTTTCAGTTGTAGTTACTTCTAGTTCATTTTTACTAACCCATCTAAGTTAATTGTGAATGAAAAACTTCTTTTTCAACAATATATTCAAATAAATCATATACTTTTCATCTAGAAGTAATAGAAGTAGTTTATAAAGTTATTATATTAGCTCTATGATTATTCTCATCCTCTTCATCTTGATTTTGATCTGATTTATTCCATTTTTTATTTTTGAAATTTGACTTGTTTTTCAATTTACAATCTTTTTTCTTATGGCCAAATTTGCCACGATTATAACATTTACCATCAAAACTAACTTTTAAATTTCTTGGTTTCTTGTTTTTACCAGAAGTTTTAAAAGTTGATTTTTTATTCTTGTTGAACCAAGAAGGTTTACTTTTTTATTTTTGAGCAAGAAGTGTCTGAGTGACATTCTCTTTTAAATCAAAGTTTGTTATAACTTGCTCTTCCTAACCCAGGAGAGCACTAAGGGTTTCTAAATCAAGTATGTCTTGTTCAGTTTGATATTTAGAATTCAAAATCAAAATGAAATTTCTAAATTTTTCATGAATATATAATTGAATAATGAAATAAAGTAATTTATCTTGAATTAAGTTACAGCTACACCCATCTAAATGAGACTTAATATTTTTAATTTTTGCCAAATAATTAATTACTTTTTCATCTTCCTTTATGGGAGTTATCATAAGTTAAGAAATCAGTTTAATGATTTTTTATAACCTCGTACCTGCGTGCATCGATTTCAATTGATTCTAAGTCTCAATTGGACTTTCTTGATTCCCGATATGAACAAAAAAATTGTGTACGCTCTACAAAATGATGGACATCGCTTCCTGCACTTTTTTATATGCAGCAATGTTGTTTGTAGGTGTTTGTCTTCCAGTTGGAGCCTTCTCAATTCCATTCACAACTACCCATAGTTTCCGAGCCATGAATTCTGCCTTTGATCGAATTTTCCAAATGTTGTAATTATTCGCATTCAACATCTGAGATTTATCAATCGTAAATTGATTAGACCTCATTTTCACGTAAATAAAATCAAATAATTAATGATGATTTTAAAAAATCAAGGTTTAGAAAGATCCTCATGTCGTTGTTTAAGTCTTGGAATCAAAATTCGATGAATTTACGTCGAAAAGGACTTGTTAAACATATAATCTACACAACAGTGTATTAGTTTGATAATAATAATATTGAATCGAAATGTGAGTGAAAATATTTTTAGTTTTCTATACAAAAGACGACAACGATTTAGTCGTCATGTTGTAAAATCGTCATTTTGAAAAAAAACATCTAATTAAACTAATTTTCTCACTTTTTAAAAAAACAATAAAGAATAAATTAAATTAAATTTTAAAAACGAGAGAAATAAAGATTTAGCATATATAAAAAAATTGGTGGAGCATTCCTCCTTTGTAGGAAATTGGCTCAGCCGAGTTGGGTTACCCAACTCAACGAGCTGAGTCAATTAAGCCTTCAAGTTTTATATGTCATTGCCACATTATACACTTTACTACCACAGTAAGCCCAATCATATTACACCGAGTTAGGTGGCGAGCTCCACAAGCTCATTTAAACCAAATGCAAGCAATGCGGTGAGTTCAATGTTTTTGCCAAACAAAACAAAGACTTAATTTGGTTGTAACCACATTGCAAATAGGCCACGCCAAGGGTTGTAAAGTCTCCCGGTTAGCTTCTTTGTCTCCATGTGGGACTAAAGTCCCATAAATATAAAGAAAAAACAAGGCCCGCAGACAAGGGTAAACGCGAAGGTAGAAAGGGGAGAGGAGGAGGCATGGCAGGAGAGGATAGGAAGAGGCTCAGCTATGCAAACCCTGCCACATGGCAGTTAATGAGATGAGAGAAGTTTGAAAGGGGTCACCTCCCTCATAAACATAAAAAACCGCGACCCAATTTTAGAAGTACATATTAAAAAATAAAAGACGAGCACAAAATTAAAGTTGAGGTACAATGTATTAAAAAAACGAGAGGGGTGCTGAGGAATGGGGCCACCCCATAACCGCTTACCATAGCAAAAACATACGGATTGTTAAAATGATTTAAACTATATAGATTTTTGTATAAGTACAAATTATATATATCAAAAATGCTTATAATTGTTTTTTATGAGTATATTATTAAGAATTTATAACCTTGTTTTAATACTCAGTATTAAAATGAAAATGGCTTGAATACATAACATATAGGTTTATAAATTTTAAACTTATAGATAAAACATTTAATTTTAAATGTTTCAATTTGTATTTACAAACTTATGCAACGGTTTTGAATACAAACCTCCCCACAAACCCTTAGACTTGATTTAAGACCGAAATCATAAAGAGGTTAGGTTTAAATATAACCTATAGTTTTAAAAAAATTTACCATAGCAAATTTTATTTTCCTATTCTTATGGAACTTTGTCTCTAGGTTTTACTTTTTGCATTTATTTTTTCTGCACACTTTAGAAACGTAGGAACTATAGTGAAGTATTTACAAAATTTAATTTTTTTACCTTTTGTTTGCAGAACTGGTAACTTTTCTATCTCAAGTTTTCACGTGAGGGGGACTTGAAATAATTATTACGTGTGCACTCACAAACTAAACATGTGTCAGAGAGGGGAGGGAGGGGTTAAATAAATATTCTTAACCAACCAACCAACCACCCAACCAACATGTCTATTGGTTAATTAATTTAATAAACATTACCTAACCGCTCTGATACCATATTAGGATCGAAATAATAAATAACAGTATAATCAAACATTATTAACCAAACATTTACAAAGTCCAGTAAGTCTAATCCTCACCCTTGCTCCATGTTTTTAACCCAGTGTGAATTCGATTTACCTAATTATGGCCCACGGCCATATTTAAATAACCCCAAGGGTTATGAATATTAAGTGATGGGGTGTGCACCCCAGTTTAATAAATAATTAGTTATTAAATAACTAATAAACATAATATAAATTTTATATTAAATAATAAATAATATAAACTATATCTTAAATTATTTAATTATAAATTAAACATTATTCACACTTAATATTATGTTCTAACAAAATTGACAAGCATCTCATTCAACATGGATTTAACGGGTGTCCATACGATCCTAATCTCTATCTCAAAAAACAAGGGGGAAGATAGTGATCATTGTAGTATATATCGATGATCTAGTCATCACTGAAGTATCAGTGAGGATGATTGAGTCAACAAAGAAAGATCTAACACGATCATTCAACATGACCAATCTCAGGCTTCTGCATTATTGTCTTGGACTTGAAGTTTGACAAAGAGAAAATCATATCTTTGTATCACAATTGAAATATGCCAAGACAACGCTCAAGAAGTTCAATATGATGGATTGTAAGTCAATTGTCACTCCTATGGTACAAGACTTCAACTGTCTCAAACTGATCCATCACCACAAGTAAATGCAACTTTATCGGTAGTTGATTGGGAGTCTCATCTATGTGACTTACACTAGGTCAGATATCAACTATGCAGTCATCGATCTTTCATGATTCATGCAAGAACCAAGGGTTTCTCACTAGAAAGCAGCAAAGCAAATACTAAGATACATCAAAAAAACTATGGACTATGGCCTAGAATACAAGAACAATAATTGCTTCTTGATAGGATATTCAGATTCAGATCATGCAAGAAACATAAATGGCAAGAAATCCACTTCAGGATTTGTACTCTTTTTGGGATCTAGATTAATATCATGAGGGAGTAACAAGCAAACTTGGGTTTCAAGGTCCTCCACAGAATCAGAATATCATGCGACAAGTGGAGTTGTTTGTGAAGCGATATGGCTCCGACGTATACTTGAAGGATTGGGAATACCACAGAAAGATCCAACTATCCTACATGTTGATAACGGAAGAGTAGTAAAACTTATTCGGAATACAGTTATTCATGAGCACACCAAACACATTGAGGTGCAAGTACATTTCATTTGCGAAAATCTTTAGAACAACATCTAGCTCTAATATTGCCCAACAGATATGTAGCGTGCAGATGTCTTCACAAAGTCACTTGCTTAAAACAAATTTGTAGGCTTCAAAGAATTTTTCTCCTATTCACTTGAGATCATGCTGAATTAAGGGGGGAATGTTAAAAATAAAACTTAGCATAATTCATCATTAGTGGATATTTGAATAAATGTAATAAGTTAAAGTATTTAATTTTTTACTTTAAGTCAATAGGTGTTAGTTGTCATTAGTTGTTAGTTAACTATGAGATAGGGTCCCATCCCTATGTTTGTGGAAAACTTTTGTTGTGTGTATATCCAAATATCTCCCGACAGTAGTTACCAGCTGAAATTAGAGGCAATATGTTATTTCTGCATATTGCTTAGTTTAGATTATTCGATCCATTTTCATGAACTGGATAGATGTCATGGAATGCCTATATACATTGCAGCTCTCTCCATCTTTTCAACCTCCGCAAAAGTGAGATTGTTGAACCAAAATCCCACTTCATAATTTGTTGATGGTAACTTTATATATTCTTTCAAACCACCTCACAAGTTGATAGTCTCCTTGTTGAAGGTTGATAGTTTCCTTGTTAATAGTCTCATTTTATCATTGCACCAAAATAAAAGTTTGATCAACCATTCATGAACTCAAATACATATATCGCCATGTTATGCATTATTACAAATCAATCATTATTCAATCCAAAACAAAACAAAGTGATAAGCTCAGTTTTCTTCTCCATACGCAAAAAAACAAATTAGATACCTCGAGTAAGGATAGAAAAAATCCAATAGCATCTTCTTCTTATTTCCTTGTAAAAATATCACATTAGTAAAATGAAATCCATACATATATAAAAGATCTTACACAATTATATAAAGGCGAATGCTTAAAATTTTCAAAAAAATCGATCGTATATCTCTACGATTAATAATAAACTCACACAAGATGCCATACATCATGGCTATAATAAACTAACACAAGATATAACATTGACAGAATTATGTATGCATTGTGATTTATTAGTAGTAATTCCTAGTAGAAGGGCATCCAAAAAATCTAGTAAGAAAAAATAATAATCCCTCGGAACCCTCATGAAGCATTAACCCTATTTCACCTATTGTAGTGAACCTGTATCAAAATAGAAGATTTGCAACAAGGTATGGATATCTATACAAGCACAAATTAAAGGACACTTTGTCTTCCACACGCCTGCAAGCCAAAAGATGACTCTCCAAAAACCCTCTAACAATACACTGCTTACAAACAAAACACAAGCACACATTAATAAGGCACAACACAACACACAAGTTGTAATGGCAAAATATTCATTAACAGTGTTATTGGAATTGACTCCATCTACAACTTAAACATTAGCATTAATGTATTACTATTAGACAAAGATTCATGTGAACACAATGAATTCATTAATGGAGACCCATGCAAATGTATTGAATTCATTAATGAAGACCTATTTAAGACAGTAAATGTTATTAATTGCTCTAATTTTTTGTATCTTTTCTTATACAAAAGAACACCCTTTACATAGAAAAATAATCACATCAGTGTATTATAATCAATGATAATATGTGCTAATTTTCTTTTTTGAAAATGATGTGTTTCAAAACTTAGGAGTGAGAAAACAAGAGGAAGGTGAAGAAAACAGAGACAAGCAGAGATGACGAGAATAACAAATTGGAATATGTTGAAAGTGGAATACAACAAACATGCACCATCAAAATTTAACCTGGGCCAATAATCAATAAGCACACAAATACACTACCACCCTAACAATTAACGAATCTAGAAATTAGGTGTATATAGCACCCAACTTCATAGACATGTAGAGATATAACGAATCTAGAAATTAGGTGTATATAGTACCCAACTTCATAGACATGTAGAGATATATAACTAGCATACCCACAACATTGAGAGAGGATAAGACCTATTTTTTATTTTGTTTAAATACAAAACTGTTATGACACTGAAACCTCTCAAAATAACACACCTACTTAGGGGAGAGGGGCCAGTAGTGGTACACCCTAAGTTAAGGGGTCCACAAAATCAATTGTTTATGATATGGGATTGTGATTTTTTCACTAATATGTAGTTTAGATTTGTGTTAACTTATATTTTTTGTTTGGAATGTTCAATTGGAGGGAAAACCATATTTTGAATTGTTTTAAAATAATATATGTGAAAATGCTACAACCATGGTGGAAACCAATACTTGAATATAGGTGAAATTGCTTGAACATTGACTTTTTTGTACTTGTACATGGGTGAAAGGTCTTACATGTCATGATATGATTGGCTACTCTACATAATTATTATGTCAAAAATAAATTACTACTACAAAGACTATGACAACTATTGGGTATTGTGTGATCAATAGTCATATCAACTATTGGACCTTGTTCACCTATTGGCCCCTCTCCCCTAATGCTAAATCTGATTTCCATGTCAACAAACTTGACTCGGGCTACTTTCTAATCAACAAGCCTTCTTCTTGAAACTTGCCTAGGTGTAAGTTGCCGTCAACAAACTTTAATATTTTTTGGTGGGTAAAAGCTATTTACCATCAATCAAGTTGTTACAAATATAATCCCTTCAAACACCCAAAAAAACCACAATTGAGCATAAGATCATTTCACACATCTACAAAATACACGAGGAGGGTGTTATTATTCCACGAAGCACAATAAAAGAGGAGAATAATCTTGAAACCTTACCCGTATAATCCATGGCTTCATATAGCCAAAACCTTCTTCCATGCAGCTCTTGAGGAAATATTCTCCCACCATGTATTACATGTTACCTGTCTCTAATCAAATATCCCTTGTCAGAGCATTGAATATATAACATGTAAATGGAAGATGTGACAGACCAGCAAGGCTATAAAAATCCCCTGCCAAGTACTTGCTATTTGAGAGCCTCTCCTCATACACAACCAACACTTTACCCAAGTTTTCAGCACTGCTCTCAATCAATGCGTGGTCGTGAGGCACACCAATCTTTGGGGAAATTACCAGCTGATAAACCATTGCATAAGCACGAGGCTGTCGTTTTGACCTTCAACTTCAAGCCAAAATTCAACCAATGCTCTCTCCTCCGATGTCTTGCCCAAAAGAAAAGTCTCGTGTTCTGCATATTACTCGGCATAATGCCTTATAATAGCCTTGACTCTGCTACCCATCACATATAAATAGATAATCTACCGTACCTGAATCAGGTCTGTATAAATACAATGAACAAGTCATGTCCAAAGTGTTAATCTGCACTACTCAAATCAGATATTTATTTGACTCTGTGCATACCAACAACACAAAATCACGTATATATGATAATCTGCATACCAAAATCAGCTCTACATATATTCAATACACAAAAAGCGATAATCTACGCTATCCAGATCAGGTTTAAAATACATAATGAATATATCACATTGAAAATCTACGCTGCCCAAATCAGGACTACGTATAGTGAATATATCACATATATACAAGATATCACATATACCCAACCCAAATTTACACTCTATCCGAATCAGGTCTATATATAATGATATATACAATGAATATATCTAATAACAAATAAAATCTATACTTCCCGAATTAGGTTTGCATACATGATAATCTACACTGCACCACCCAAATCAGTTCTATATATAGGAAATAAATATAAGACGTGAAAAGTGATAATCTACAGTACCCCTATAACATATATAATGATATTCAGTTCTATATGTATATGTAATGAATATAGAGCAAGACGTGAAATATACAGTAACCAAATAATGCTTATACATTCATTAATGGAGACCCATGTGAAGGCATTGAATTCAGGAAATGCCGTTGATTGTTCTAACTTTTTCTATTTTTTCTTATGCAAAATAACATCTTTTACACAAAAAAATAATCCCATCATCAATTTTAACTGATGACAAGCAAAAGAAATATTTATTTGCTTATTTTATTTTTATAAAAATGATAAGTTTTTCAAAACTGAGGAAGATGGTTTTTCTTCGGGCTCTAATTTTTATGTAAACTAATAGCCAAAAATGAAAACAAAAGTGTCCTGAATTTGGCAGGAACTAATAATAAAATATGGGCAATCATTCCTAACTCAATCCTCATGCTTCACAATCTATCAACTTCCCTTTCAGCATTGAGAACGCCATCTATGCAGTTGCAATACAAGGATATACTAGGGAAAATGTCACAGAGGTTGGATCGACTCTTTTCATTTGGGCAATCTTTGCATTTGTTGAATGTTCATTTGTCACTTGATGCATTGATTACATATTCAAATACCAGTTACAGAGCTAGCAATACTTCCGACCGATATCAGGACCAAAGGATAGCGTTAAATAAAACATTAACTTGATTTCTATTAACCAACATATTAAAGAGATTATCAAAAGGCAGATACAATCTGGAGCTAGATTCCATCTGCTCCTTCCATTTCATTTTGAATTCCATCCATAGGATAAAAGTTGTTCTAGGGTTGATGCAAGACACTTCTCGTAGATTAGATGTTTAATTCAAAACAAGGGTTGGGTTTTGTTTTCACAAATGGTCACATAATTATGCACTAGTTGTTTCAATCTATGCAAGCAAACCCAAGCCACCTCTACCTACAGCCAGTAAACCCCAACCAGAAAGCAAACCTAAAACCAATATCCTTTTCCAAAAAGTAAATCAAAATCTGAGAAAGATAACCGATTGTTGAAAACTTTGAGCTATTGACTGATGATGTGTGCTCATCAACTCCTTTATGGATATACTGCTACCATACCCCTACTAATTTGAAACCATTGTGTATCCTTCTCCAACAAGTAAATAAAAATCTAAGTAAGGTAGCTGATTATTGAAAACTTTGGGCTATCGACTAACGATGTGTGCTCATCAGATTCTTTATGACTATTCTGCTACCATACTCCTAATTTGAAACCATTGTGTGCAAATAATTCTATGCTTGTAGTATTACATACAGTACCTCCTTTTAGAGGTTATACCAGAAAAACATACTACAGATATTCTGCATTGATAAGTGATTACAATCGATCTGAAAAACATGAAGAATGTTAAGCCCTTAATTGAGAAACTCTATTGTCGTATTTTGGGTCTGTCTAAAACAAATGATTTTTTACTGTTATCCACAGTGCCTGCAGTCCCTTCCCACCTTGCAAAAGCTTTGATTTTGTATAAATTCATTCATATCCTCAAGACAACATCTGTATTTCTAGTCATAATATGAATTGATATGAACCATGATTTCTGCTTTATTAGGCAAAGATCTGGTATTCATTGTTTGTTAGAAAATAACGACAAATTCTTCAATCCACAAGGAGTTATTAGTGTGTACAACATACAGTCCCTAAACATTTGTCTGTCTTGTAGATTTAACCTTCTTGTTCATTTGACATTAATCCATTCATCTGATTTCTAATTCTTGATTAAATGGCGCAAAATTATTTAGTTTGACAATTGAACTAATGTACTTGTTCATTGCCTTGCAGTACCTCATCTGCCTTACAATTCTAATCTTCCATTTCTTTCCATCCAATCTTCAATGAAAAACCTATCCCCTAGTAAATTAAGCCCGTGTAAAAACTCTTGTACATAAACACTTTATTATTGTCATCCCATTGTTTCAAGGACAATGCACGAGAATGGGGTGACCAGACAAAATGCGCTGTACTCATCCTTAAGCTCCACATTGACCATCTCATTTCTAATTTTCTGGTTGCCAATTTTCGGATAGTGAAGTATCAACTGTGAGTGCCTGTTATAGTTTGTATGGTTAGAATCTCCATTATATCTGTAAAAATTAAAGGAGGAAGACAACGGATAGCCTAGCACCTCTACAAGAAAGTAAAGATATTTTGATGACTTATAGGTCAACCTGCTTTTGCCATAGAAATCTTCCAGTGTAAAAAACTGGTCAAGCATTTGTAAACATTTGAATGCTATATGCATAATTATGGCCAGCACTGCATCTTATGATATCTTACAAAGAATTTATGCCTTTTCTCCCATCTATATATTGAATGAAATTCCAGCCAACCCTGATGTTGTGATGGTGAATAGTCCTGTTTTTAAAGAGCTGTGGTATAATACAAAATTATCATTAAAATGTCCAGGTTACATAAAACTCTCATATTCACTCCAATTTAAAGATGGTTTCCATAACAGATAGGCCAATTCAGAACTTTTAAAACAATCCAATTTTAAGTCTTCTGAAAATAAGTAATAAAGATTGTATGAATCCTTAAATCACCCATTCAGATACAAAATAATTTTTAAAATGTTATACATCATGCAAACGACACATGATAGTACAACATTCAGGACATATACCAGATACAAGAAATGCGCAATGATAAACAAAATATAAAAACAGTAAGTATCAATCATACATGCTCGTGCAGTGTCATTATTTAATAAAATAGATATTAAACTTCATATTTTTGGTAGCCATTCCATACCAAGGAAGTGGGCATGCATGCCAATGAAGACTGTAGGATTAAAATTGGAGCATTGTGCTAGATGTTGGTGGTTCTCATTTGATATTAATCAGAATCTGTAATTACAAAGAGCTATGGGGCACTCCATTTTTTTCAAAGCGTTCAATTTGCTCACAAGAACTCAATATAGAGAAGATCCCAGAATTATATGAACCCAACATCTAATTCAAATTTATCAGTTGAAATAATAACTTGAAGGCTTGAATGGATAAGGCCAAAAGATCCCATAAATAGAGCAAATGTTATGGCTAATCAGAAGCAATAAATTTATAAGTTGGAATAAAAAGTTAAAGGCTTCAATGTATAAGGCCAAAAGATCCCATTAAAAAAGCACATTTTCTGGCTAATCAGAAGCAATAGTAAATGAATGCAAAGAAAAAAATACACACATGAGGGAGCGAAAATGACATACATACTGTAATCAGAATAAAGAGTATTAATGTGAAAACTACACAAAAGTGACAAATGTCTATGTAGAATAATGCAATTCGCTTGCTGAGTAAATCAATAGAGAACGAAAAACCAAATTTGAAAACAATTTCTGCTCTTTAAGTAATGTACTGCAAATCCTATATTCAAGTGCCAAAAACCTGGTGAGGTGGCTTTGACTTCAAAACCAGTAGAATAATGTAAATCACTTGTTGAGAAAATCGATAGAGAACTAAAACCAGTTTTGAAAAGAACCTCTGCTCTTTAAGTAATGTCCTGCAAGTTGTATCCACAAGAGCCAAAACCTGGTGAGGTGGCTTCAGCTTCAAAAGCAAGGAGAACAACACAGTGGTGTTAAAAATGACCTCCTTGGAATGGTATCCCTTGTGTCTTCAGCTGGGCACCCTGGCAACACAGTCCACTCCATGGAACTGATATCAAAATTCAGCATATTTGTACTTCATGTAAGGATAAACCAAATTTGATTCATAGTATCCAATGCAACAACCTGGAAATATGTTCCATCCATTGACTTGACAGTGTCTTCCAACAAACCCTGAGAAATCACTGAACCCGAGATCAGGTCTTGTTCTTCGCGCTTATATCTAACTCCCATAACCCAACCAAGGTATGCTTGATTAGAAGCAAACGACCCAGGATAGACTGTTCCATGGCCCTCCTCTATAACCTCACCAAGAAAATCAGCTTCCCACAACACGCCATTAAGACACAGTAGCATGAAAGTTCTTATCATAATCAAGTCAATCCACCCTTCTGTTAATAGGCCAAGGATAATTGTTCCAAATTGGAACAAGTTGAGATTGCTATACTGTTGTTGGAAGCCACCTAATCCGGGAGTATTCAAATTGAATTATGATGGTGCCTTGCAAGGCAATCCAGGGGTGGGGGATGGTTGTATGACCTTGAATTGTTCCAGATCACTCATTCAAGCTACCTCCTAGCATCTTCCCATTGGAACCAATAACGAAGTGGAAGCACAGGCCTTAGCCAATGGTATGCAGCTTGTAATTGATTGTGGTATTGAGCATCCCCAAAATTGAAGGAGATTTGATGGTCATGATTAGGGCCCTAGAGAACAAAGGATCATGAATCTGGAACTTCGACAACATTCTCCGGAAGGTTTGGTCCCTTCTTGGTTCCTTGGTGTAATGGGATGCCCGACATTTCTTCAAAGAGGCCAATAAGATGGCAAACTCCTTGGTGAATTTTGGCATCAAACAAGCCACCTTCTCTAAAGTTGACAATGTGTTGGGTTCTTGGAATGGCCTTGAGCTAGTATGGGAGCATGATTTGCTGCCTTGACCTTAAAGGTGCCTCGAGTTGATCTCACTAACCATCTTGCTTTTGTCAATCGTATCCCACAAAGGGCTCTTGTGTTTCTATCTGTGTCATCCCATCGTATGCTTGTCTCGGGCAGGGGGGGGGGGATTGAAATAATGATCGTCCCGAAATCTCTGCCCATCCCTCTCTAGATTTGCCACCCCTTGTGATTATTATGGGCAAAGGTGCGGAGTGGCAGTGGTCAGCAATTGGAATGAGTGAGGTGACATGTGCCACGAGCTTACTTCTATCCTCAATGATTGCATTTCAAGCATTGGTCCTTTTTCTTTGAAGTTCATTTTGTGTCATCCCCTGCATTTGAAAATGAAGTCATGGTTGATAGATTTAACACTTTCACAGTCCATTCAATGATATAGAAGTTTTTGGATAAACTATGTCAAGTTTTTTCCTCGGCATTTCGGGTCACATCTCATGAACCATCATCCTGTGAATTCATGGTTGTTGCCTCCCTTTTTCTTGCTAGGAGAGAAGCAGCAGATGGCAGTTAGAGCTTCCATCTCTAACCAGCAGCCCATAATAATCTTTACCATCCAAAATGGGGAGGTGTTGAAGGCTATCAAAGAGATTTCGGGCGTGGATTACAATGAGATGGAGATGAGGAGCAGAGTAAATTTTGAGGTGGCATCAATGTTTATCTCTAACTTTCTGCATCTTATTCCAAACAAGTGGGCGTTGAAAGCAATTGCAGAGTCTTTTTTTCAATAGGAGCATTGGGATGGCACAGACAAGGTGCTTCAAAGGTGTTGCATGGCGATTCCTCAGGAACTGTTGATTTTAGATGGTGAGGTTCATGGCTTAGTGTCTATAACACTGTTCAGAGAGTTGGAGACCCATTTCATGGCCCTAGTTGATTATGTGGAGCAGCTCCAGTGTTTCCATTCAAGGCATGCAGAGGTGGAGGTTGTCCCTCCAAAGTTGGACTTCCTTGCCATACATCATCATATCCTCCTCTTGCATCCCATGGTGTAGAAGAATGCAACAAAGCAGGCAAAAAAGGCTTCTAAGCTCTTATTTCATGTGGCGGGTGCTGCAGGTTTCAACACTAGTTTGGGAGGCCGAATGGATTTCAATGACGGAGTTTCCACACCAGTTGCTGGAGAAGGGGCTCAGACTTTAGGGGATGCATGATTCGGCTTATGTGTTTGTTGTTGGTGCAATAGTATCCTAAAGCATTATTATGAGTATAGGTTGCCTCTGCTATGGGTTTTGGAAACATAGTTGCCTTTATGGATGGCTTATCAAGCTTGTGTTAGTAGTAAACTCTTTATATATGTATATAAGTTACAGTTACCTTTTGGAAGCCTGGTATAGTAAGCTACAGCTGGTATCGAGTCAAAGGATGGAATATAATGATCTTCCAGTCCTCTTTGGTGGTTTTTGAATCAGGTTTCTATACCTGCTGAAATCATATCACTAGTAAGATCTAAAATTTCCTTTTGGTTTTTGAATATATCAGGAAAGGGACCCCAGGCAATGTCATAACAATCCAGATAAAGCCAGTAAAAACTAGTACAGTACACCATGCTGTTGTGAAATGCACTTGTCCAAAGATGTGAGTTGAAAATGCAGCTGGTGGCAATGTGAATAGCCATCATCCATTTATGTTTACTGGAGTTGTACACTAGATAGCTCGCCTTAGCGGACTTTTCATTTTTAATGGTAATGGTAATAATCTTGAAGCGGTTGGACTCGGCAATCAGTTCAAAGGCCATTCCCAGACACTCCTAATTAATCCTGCTGTATTTTTTTCAAAGCTTTCAAATTGCTCACAAGAACTCAATATAGAAAGGACGCCAAAATAATATAAACCCTGCATCTAATGCTAATTTATAGCTTAAAATAACTAGTTAAAGACTTGAACAAGATATGGCTAAAAAATCCCATAAATTAAGTACTTGTTATGGCTAGTCAGAAGCAATAAACTTATCAATTAGGGCTTGAATGGATAAGGCTAACAGATTCCATAAATGAAGTAATAAATTCATTAGTTGGAATAAGAAGTTAATATTTTGAAGAAATAAGGCCATAAGATCCCATAAATAAAGCCCACATTATAGCTAATCATAAGCAATGTTAAATGAGTGCAGAGAAAACACATACATTGAAGAGCAATACTGCCACGAATATTGTAATCAAAATAAAGAGTGATGAAGTAGGAATTGCATACACATGACAGATGTCTATGTATGATATTATTATTCCAACTCAAGGGAGAACAAAAACCAGTTTTGAAAATGAACTCTGCTCTTTAAGTTAAGCCCCACAAATCTATCACATGCGAAACCTAGTGGTTTACAGTAGAGCTGAAAAAGACAATACCATGGTGGCCATGGGTTATGGGTGTGCTGCCACATGCCAACTCTCCACATTAACATTCAGCCATGCTTCAATACCATCTGTATATATTAAATGAAAAAATATCCAACTCTAATGTTCTGATGAGTCTTGTACTCAGAGTGCTGCACCATGATATGAATTTGACATTAATTTGTCCCTACATTGCTAGGAAACACAAACAGGTTGAAAATGCAGAAACACTCATTTTCAAGAAAACCTTGGGTACAAAACAGTACATGTTGTCCCTGAGAATTGCTCACCCATGGGTAACAACTTGGGAATGCCTCCTGAGGTGTGGGACCTCAGCCACGTCAAGGCAAACCTCCAAAGAAAGCTGGTTCCTGAACTAAACTATCCTAATCCACTACTCCTAACAAAGATGACAACTGCAGGGGAAAAGGGAGAGGGAAAATACAGAAAATAAAAGGAGCGGCGATTGCACCAAAGTATAGAAGGGGTCGCTCTCTCCCTATCATGAATGACATAGTGCATTGGAACCCTGCAAGGATAACCTACACACACCATAACATGAGAGACCTGAGAGGCAAGAGGCCAATTAACACAACAATGAAGGGAAAAGGCCACGATTAGAATTACATAACGGTTAAGAAGTTAGCAACTAACAAAATGGCTTCCCTTCATTGTTTGATGGTTGTAAGTAATTGTTTCAACGTTCCCATTTTGGCATGAGTTCATAGGTGCTAGCAAAGGTTGTGGAAGATGGTTTAAAATTTTCCCGTCACATCTGATTAAATGCCTTCAATACCTTTCCAAAGAACCCATTTTATGCATATTCTGAAATCATTGTTGCTCCTCCCCGAGAACACATTATTCTCTCTCTCTCTCTCTTTTTGTTTTCAATGAGTTGAGGCATTTTAAGGATTTCTAGTTTTACTTTTGCCACTCTTATTTTGCTTGAAAGTTTCCAAGGCCTTCTCAACTCAACAAGCCCATTTTGTGTATATCTTCAAAATTCCTAAGTGCTCTTAAAGCACCAAGCAAACACATCCGACCACCACAGATTTATTTGGTGTGTTGAAGATAAATGTTTGCAGATTCCTCAACATAGCAGCAGGTTTTGTGGAGCTTATCTTCACACCTAAGAATGGTGTCCATATTCCATTTTGGCACAAGCTAAGTGCATGCCGACAAAGGTTGTGGAGAATAGCTAAGGATCTGCTCACACCTTGCCCGTCAATTTCCTCACATGCGCCATACACATGAGCTCCAAATCAAGACAAAATCCCCCTTTCCACATTCTTTGACAAGTGTCCATTTACTGTTCCCAAAACCCCCATTTAGACACGAATAAGGAAGACACTTAAAAAAATGTGGACTTGGCTTTATCTCTGCTAAAATCATTTGCCTTGACACTTCTAAAGCCTTTTCAACAAATTCATTTTGTGCCAAAATTTGGAACTGCGGCAAGGCATTTGGTCAAACAGTTTGTCTACCTTGAGCCCACATCCCCTTTTCTTGTTGAAATCAACATTATACAGTGCCAATGCCATCCACGGCCAAACTCAACGAAATCTCAATCTCACAGCAATATGTAGAGAGGGTGAGCTGAAGGGCACTACACATTCTCTTTATACATGTATGCAGGGCGTTTAAACAACATGTAAATAAAAATTTCTTCCATAATGCTTTGGTGGATCACCATACCTGATCCAAGGGCTCCCATTTTGGCACAAGCAAGAAGAGGATGTTGGAAGAGGGTGTGGCACCTGATTTACATCTACAACTTGCATTTGCAAAAAGCTTCCATCGCCTATACAAAACAAATCCATTTTAACACAACCAGGGGGTTGTGTTGGCAAATATTTGAGGCATTTGGGCTTGACACCTGCCAAAAGAATTTGCAAGACAGTTCACGCGCCTGGTCAATGCTTCCACAAGCTAAATGAAAAACAGTTCCATTTTGGCACAGGCTGGGGAAAGGCAAGGAATTAAAACAAAACTGTACTACCATATGAGCGCAGACATGGAGGTTGCGTGCAAGATTTCTAAATCCTGAACAAAAGTGACTTGTCATCATGCTTGGATGGACACCCATACCTAGCTATAACTCCTTCCACCTACTCCAGTCCATTTTCTACCACCAAAACACTCACCTGCTCTTCCAACCTAGTTTATTTCCACATCACAATTCTATTTTATTTATCACTACCCTGATTTTTTTATTTATTCTAATATTTCTTTTGTTATTTTAACTCACTGTTATTATTATCATTAGACTATTAGTATATATATTTTATTTATATTATCATTATTATTTTAATTCTAACTCTACCTGATTATTATTACTATTACAACGATCCAAAATGAACTGCGCCAAGGCGTTTGGTCAAACAGTTTGTCTACCTTGAGCCCATGTCCCCTTTTCTTGTTGAAATCAACATTATACAGTGCCAATGCCATCCACAACCAAACTCAAGGAAATCTCAATCTCACAGCAGTATGTAGAGAGGGTAAGCTGAAGGGCGCTACACATTCTCTTTGTACATGCATGCAAGGCATTTAAACAGCAACATTTAAATAAAAATTCCTTCCATAATGCTTTGGTGGATCACCATACCTGATCCAAAGGCTCCTATTTTGGCGCAGACGGGAAGAGGATGTTGGAAGAGGGTGTGGCACTTGATTTACATCTACAACTTGCATTTGCAAAAAGCTTCCATCGCCTATACAAAACAAAACCATTATAACAAGGGCAGGGGGGTTGTGTTGGCAAATTTTTGAGGCGTTTGGGCTTGACACCTACCAAAAGAATTTGCAAGACAGTTCACGCGCCCAGTCAATGCTTCCACAAGCTAAAAGAAAAACAGTCCCATTTTGGCACAGGTTGGGGAAAGGCAAGGAATTAAAGCAAAATTGTACTACCATATGGGCGCAGGCATGGAGGTTGCATGCAAGATTTCTAAATCCTCGACAAAAGTGACATGTCATAACGCTTGGATGGACGCCCATACCTAGCTATAACTCCTTCCTCCTACTCCAGTCCATTTTCCACCACCAAAACACTCACCTGCTCTTCCAGCCTATTTTATTTCCACATCACAATTCTATTTTATTTATCACTACCCTGATTTATTTATTTATTCTCATATTTCTTTTGTTATTTTAACTCATTGTTATTATTATCATTATACTATTAGTATATATATTTTATTTATATTATCATCATTATTTTAATTCCAACTCTACCTGATTATTATTACTATTACAATGATCCAAAATGAATACGAAATCAAGTGATTATCAAGCCATCTTCCCGAACATAATTGGAAAAATGAATTAAAAAGGGCACTTCCTAGGCAAGAAAATTTTGTAAGGAAGCCAAACTAACTTGATAGTTTTCGAAAACGCTATCTGACCCTGACCAATGGGGTAGGCACTACAACATTTTATAGAGCAAAGAAGAGAGAAGGTGAGAAGAGAGGGAAAATTGAAACTTGAAAACCAAAAGCCCACCTTGAATATTGTTGTAGACAATAAAGCACACAAATCTAACTCTCAACTCTAAAAATCCTTGTGGTAGAGATATCAAACCTCAAACCTAGTGAATGGGGACACTTAATCTACTGTAACAGCTCCCATTCGAGCTCTAAAACTGTCTTTAACTTGCATTAATGAGAAAAACAGCCTGCAGGAGCTTTGATTGCAATTTTCTCGTAAAACACACAGGTTCATGGCCAAGACAAGTTCCAATTGATAGCATTCCTTGAGAGCTTTCCAATGAATCCACTTTGGACCCCTGAATCAAAAGATATGGCTCAAAAAACCAATGCTCTAGATCCAACCTGCACCATTGAAACTCAAAGACAAATTTAAATCTTCAACTATAGTTTTGTCCCTCTTTTCTCATTGGGCCACATGTCATGCCCCTAATTGGCCACTCAAAAGGTTGTTGCCCATCTCTGTCTTAGGATCTGATTAGGTGGAGCCCTGAATTCGTGCCATGTTCGAGTGCCTTGCCTTTGACTGTTCCCTATTCTGTTTTATCCTCCTCCCGGCGACCCGACCTCACAAGATTGTGCCACTTGGGCAATCCCAACTTTGGGCTCCTTTGCCTTGGTTGATTTCCTTGCTCTAAGCTTGAGGCCACATTTTTCCCATTCAGGTCTCCTTTTCCATGCCAATTTTGTGAATTTTGAGGCCCAAATTTAAGCCACATGGCACTCATTCATGCACCCAACTTCACAGCCAATTATCGCTTCGCTTTTTTGCTTTACTTGACCTTCTAATCACCCAACCTCATTGGATCACACCATGTGGCGTAATCCTACTTCTTGGCTCCAAAAACCTTTCCTTCCATGCCTTAGCCGATTTCAACGTTCAAGCTCAGGGCCACGTGTCACCCATTTGGGTGCTCACATAATCAAGTCTGAACTCTGCTTAACTTGCCCAACTTAGTCTTGAGGTCAATTGACTTCATGGGATCATGTCACGTGGTGTAATCCCTATTTTTTACTCTGAACACTTTTTTGCCTTAATCATTTGGAGTGGGCTCCAATTGCTATCGGGATACAAACACATGTCACGATCTCGTGACCATAGTTACCATATTCGCCTAAACATGGGCAAATTTTGGTTCACAGCGAATTTTTGAGGAAAACCGAACTTGTTCAGTTGGTTCGTTTGACTTTTAGTTTTAAATTTTTTTGCGTTAAAAAATTAAAAAGTTATCTACCTAAAAACTTAAAAAGCTAAAACGGAAACCCTAAAGGCTAAAGCGAAATCATTAAAAACCAAAAGCAAAACGAAAAAAACGTGAACGCAACTCTTGCAAAACAGTTGCCGGCACGGGTAAACGCAGCCACTGGGAGTGGAAATAGTGAACGCAGCCACTAGAAATGGAAATAGTGAACACAGCCATGGTGGAAAAACTGTAAAATGCGAAAGCCATTGGTAACTGGCAACTAGTAAGTACCTTTCGAACCCTGCAAATTTGCAAATATATATAGTATAACTGCAGAGTGTTTGCTTAAGGAATAGGTCACCATAGTTATGGTTTGCGGTAGATGCCTCAAGAGAATTCAAGGTTGGAGTAGGTATAGTTTGGTGTGTGGTAAACACAACGAAAGACTTCAAGAATGGAGATTGTAAGGTGCCACATCTTCAAAAGATCGATGCAAAGATATTTTATAGGTTACATCATGGCATTATATAGCTGTGAAGTCATGGATATATTATGATTATATAATTTGTGATAGAATTGATTACTCTAACAATAAACATGAAAATAATGAAACATTCAAGACACGTCGATATATATTGCACTTCGAAATCACAATTACTATAAACTATAAAATTAGAAACATTGTCAAAACTTAAATTTATTTGGGAATTGTATGCAATATTGAGTATATTGTAATATTTATTTATAAATTAAACCGTAATTTTATTAATTTGTTAGTAAGTAAAAAAAATTTAAAAATGTTGTCCTAATATTTGATTTTGCAGGTTCAGAGAATAGTTGGAACTTGGAAGGTAAAGGGAAAGACAAGTGGGTCGAGATGTCTAACACCAATCGTTCCTTGGAGATGAAATACATCGTCCAAAGAGATGATAATAAACTACATATGAGATGCACCTTGTGCAATGGGAATATTACAGGCAGTGTAACTAGAGTTCGGTACCATTACTTGGGAGGATCCAAAGATGTCAAGCAGTGTCCAATAGCAAATGTGAATTCAGAAGAAGGTGAATACAAAGATTTCATACATGGAGTTCAAGCTAAATTTAATGTGAGTCGTGTTGGATCATTAGCTTCAGAAGCAAAGAAGGCTAAAATCCAACACTCTATTCACAAATGGGCTCCTTCAACAATTCAAATTGCCCTCCATCACCATTTTCACAAGGAAGTGAAAGTGCAAGCAGAGGGGAAAAGTCACAAGGTTAATTGAAGTCCATGTGGAGGCCACAACAAAAACATGAGGTAGACAGGCTGACAGCTAGATTGTTTTACACAGAGGCCATCCCTTTCAATGTAATTCATTCCCCACATTTCAAGTCTTTCATAGATGCAACAGTTGAGTTTGGGAAGGGTTACACATTGCCTTGTTATGAAAGACTAAAAACTAGTCTTCTTGAAGAGGAAGTGTCATCCATATCCAGTGAGCTAGATGAAATGAAAAAAAGTTGGAAAAGAACAGGTTGCACAATAGTAAGTGATGGATAGTCTGATTCAAGGCGAAGGCCGCTCCTAAATCTTTTGGCAATATCCCCTCAAGGTGCAATGTTTATAAAATCAATCGACACAAGTAATGAGCAAAAACCTTCTCTTTTCATTTCCCAAATGCATTGAATCAGCCATTTTGGAGATAGGAGAAGATAATGTTGTTCAAGTTATTACGGATAATGTAGCCAATTGCAAAGGAGCAAGAGAGATACTTATGGATAGATTTCCTCATATCTTTTGGACACTTTGTGCAATCCATGTGTTGGATATTTTGTTTGAAGATCTGTCAAAAATAGAATGGGTAGGTAATATTGTGACTGAAGGAAAACAAATATTTAAGTTTATTCTCAATCACCGGTTAACATTGAATTTGTATCGTTCTTTTGCAAAACGTGAGCTTTTTTCCTCTGCCGAAACAAGATTTGCCACCAACTTCATTACTTTACAAAGGGAGGTAAAGGGGAGGACAACATTAAGAAAAGTGGTGGTTACTGATGAATGGGCAAAGTCAAACATTTCCAAGGAAACCCATTCAAAAGAAATTGAAAAAATTATCTTAGGGGACACATTTTGGGAGGGTGTTAAGAAGGCTGTAAATGTGTTTGAGCCACTTGTTCGAATTTTGAGAATGGTTGATGGTAATCAGCCATGCATAGGTTTTGTATATGAGGGCATGGATAGAGCAAAGGAAGAAATCCAAAAGATACTAGCAGATGATGTTGAAGAAGTCAAACGTATTTGGGAAATCGTGGACAAATGATGGTTCATGCTAAACCGTCCTCTACATGCAACAGCCTGTTATTTAGATCCTAAATTAGTAGAGGTAGATCATGATGCAGATGAGGAGATAAAGAGAGGTATACTTGCAACCATAGACAGGTTGGTGCATGATGAGGATGGGAAGGAAAAAGCAAGAGAACTTACTATTTTCAGGAACCAACTCAAAATGTTTGGTGAAAAAGACGTAAGGGTAAGTAGGATGACGTGGGAACCATCTAAATGGTGGTAGACTTATGGGTCTTCTACTCTTGTTTTGCAGAAGTTTGTCGTGTGAATTTTCAGCCAATGTTCTAGAGCTTCTGCTTGTGAAAGAAATTGGAGTACACGTGATTTAATCCACACAAACAAGGGGAATCGATTAGGGGCTCAAAAACTCTCTAATCTTGTCTTTGTGCATAGTAATTTACGATTGCTTACTCACTTTCTTGCAAATGAAGATGACAGCTCTCGCCTGGGAGAAGCATGTTTTAGAGATGAAGAAAATGTTGCTGATGATAATCCTACTACTGCAGTATTAGATGAAGATGCTAGCGATTCTTTTGATGTAGAAGTAGGATTTGATGTTACAAATGTTTAAAATTGCATTTTAATTTTTGGATAATGCTCAAAACTTTGAAGTTTGAGCAATGGATAATTCTCATCGCTTTATACTATATCAATATCAATATGTATGAACTATGAATTTTCGTTGTTTGAATCATAAATATAACTTGTAAGTCTTAAGTTTAACATGGATTTTGCTATACATTTATATGTTTTAAGACTTTAGTATACTTGTATGTTTATTTATTTGTATGTGTGATTGATTTTTTTGAAGCAAGTATGGATAATCATTTAGTTTTATATTTTTAAAAAAATTATATTTTTTTGAACCATACCGAACCGAACCAAATTTTTGCAAAATTCCGAACTTCCGAACTTTTTTCCATGTCCGAACAACCCGAACTTTTCAAACATGGTAACTATGCTCATGACCATCCACCTCAAGCTCGTGCTTTAGTCAATTTCACGCTTTGCAAAAGTGTTAAGTGGAGCCTTTGCTCCACTTTAACAACAAAGTGTTTTTCTATTTAAACCCCACTAAGGCTCTCTTTGGCAAATCTGTGATTAATCCCCATAGCAAAAAGTGATGGCCACCATTGTTAGAGCTACAACATGACTGTAATTTAAAATCCAAAGGCAAGAGTAATTTAGAATGCAAATGCAAAAGAGTTCTCCTAAGACTTCTTCCCAATTGTATAGGCTCCAAATCACCACAAGGCCGTCTATAAATGCACTGCAAACTCAAATTCCTCCCAAAGTGACTATACAGGCCCCTAGAGACCTCTAAAAGCTCAAAACACGCTGACACGAAGCCGTTAAGACGTGGAAGCACTTTGAAATCCAATTGTAAAAGTAAGGAAGAGCTTGCATCCATAACAAAACAATGTGCATATTGTTAGAAGCTCTTGTAGACGGAAAACATCAAAGAGACCGTGAAAGCATTTGAAAACGTGAGGAAAACAAGGGCAATATAGTTCAGTTGCTCAAAATGAAGCAGGGGGCTCATTTTGGCAACATTTTTGGTGACTAACAGGGTCATTTTCGTGCTAAATAAAAAGATCAGTAGCCTTAGCATTCATGGGGCATGGAGTCTGCATAAACACCTGAAATGTCTGCAAATAGGAGTTTGGAAACCCCTTAAACCTTTCACACCTTTGTTCTAAAATTCTGCCAACAACCTCTAAACAGCTCCCCAAAAGAGTGGCGCACAAAACTTATGTACAAAATGAGAAACACGTACATTTTCCAATTGAAAAATGCAAAGTATGCAACGACACTTACTTTGCAAAATCAAACCTAAACTATTCTGCTCTAACAATGGACAAAACACACTATACAAAACCAGACACTGGTAAAGAGAACTAGCTTTCCTTTTTGATGAATCAGGGCCATGCAGTGAGCTTTGCAATGGCTGACGTAAGTGAGAGGAGTGAAAACAAGTTTTTGTGCTCCTTCAAAATATCAACTCCACAAATAGAATACACCTCTTGATTTGTGCCTTGCTCTTGAAGGTGTGGAAGCTGATTTTATGTTGCATTTGGGCTCTTCCTCATGCTCAAAAGAGAGCATGACTGATGGCAACTCTGAATCAAACTTTGAAATGGCTAGATGCCTGATGAGACATCCATATTTCAAAGCTGAAAACCCACATCCTCTTTACAGGTTGTCACCTTCATCCGTGTGCTGTACTTCATTGACAAAGTTTGCAAGCATATCTTCCTCCCTGGCCTCTTCTTCCTCAAACACATAGTTTGCAGGATCATTCTTGTCCTTACAGAGAGGGTCTGTGAGCTCATTTTCTTCTTCATCTAAGGCTTTGGGCTCTGATATGTTAATGATGGCATTCCATGTGAGTTCTTCAAGTGGACACAGAATCTCCTCATTGTATGCATCACCAATGGAAAGCATAGGGCATTCAAAGTCTTCTGCCTCTATAAAATTCTCTCTCTCATGGCTAAGAGACAGCTTCAGATGGAGGGCTTGTGAGCTTATTTAAATTCTTTTCCTCTGCCCCCTCAGTCTTGGGCTTATCTTCAGCCTCAAACATAGAACTTGCAGGCTCGCTTTCTTCCTTCTTGGCCCTCCATTTGATCAGCATCGGTGTCCAAAGACGACTCTGGTTCTTCAGCACTACAGTCACCAAGGATGGCAGCAAATTCTAAAAAGAATAAGTCTAGTTTAGTTTTTTCCTCCTTTTCAGGTTCAGGCTGAACATTCTCTTGATCTGCCTCATCTTCCTTCTCCTGAAGCTCCTCCAGTGGCTCCATTGGATCAACCTTGGTGTCCAAAAACACCTCTAGTTCTTCTGCACTGCAATCTCCAAGGGCACTCAGAAAATTATGCATGATCTCCTCATGTTCCTATGGAAGTCCTTCATGTGCAAAGTTTGGGGACTCATTTTCTTCCTCTTCAACTTTGTGCTTATTCCCCTCAGCTTTGACTTATCGACCTTGGGCTCATCAACTTTAGTAGTAAGGGCCTCTTGGATAGGTTGAAATACAGCTTCTTCATCTTTCTCGGAGTCATCCCACTCCGAGATAGTTATCAATTGGCCTCCATTGACAAAGATTATCTCAGCAGGCCATGAAGTGGTTGAAATGTGTTGGGTGCAATTTGGCTCTTGGGAGAGAGCTGGTTCTACCTCCAACTGCCCAAGCTGTCTCTCCAAATGAAATGGATGCTACTCCTCATGCTCTTGCTCTTGAAGCTCAAGTGGAACAAGAGGACTAGGTCTGATTTCAGCCTGCTCTTGTGATTCCTTGAAATTGACAGGATTGCACCATTAAGGTAATGTGGCAGGCCTTGGTTGGGTGCAAGGGGTGGTGGAGGGATATAATATTGTTGCAAATGGAGAGGAATGTAGAGGAGTTTGCTGCGTGAGCTTGACATTGCACAAGGAGAGGGCTATGAGAACTCAGAAAATGAGGGAACGAATGTGTGTTGGACTGATTTTGCAGGGGTTCAAATGATGGTGTAGGTATATTATCTTCCTTGGGGGGAAGGGGAAACAAAGGGAGAGTTCAAAAAGGAGGGAGAAGCATGTGCCCTAGGCTGAGAGGGCTCCAGGGGTTCGAATGATAGAGCAGGGGGACTGTATGAGCATGGCAAAGTGTTACCCCTTTGACAGGGCTGCTTTGGACCAGACTGCTCAGCCTTTTTCTTATCTATTAGGGCCCACACTCTCTTCAACCTTCCAAAGCTTGAATCTTCTGCTGTATCTCAGAATCAGGGACGAAATAGCCTTCAACATCTGCATACTCCTGCCCCTGAAAAACACCACAGTTAGCAGAGTATCCATATGCATCAGTTTAACCTGGTGCATATACATATCCATCATAAAAATGCTCATATCCCTGAGAGTCATAGAGGTCTTAGATATAACTTATAACCAGGGTAGGGAGTAGGAGGAATGACTGTTGTTGCTCATGATTATGGAAGGAGAGTTCCAATGGCTGAAAGATTAGACCATGAGAGTGAAACCACATTAGAACAAGGAAGGGAATGGATGGAAATGGTCAGCAGATGAGAGAATTAGGTTCACGAAGTGAGTGGAGTCACCAGGTGATTGGATGGAGTTAAGATCATCAACAGAATCTTAACTGAAAATTGCAGAATTGTATTATTGCATCAATAAATACAGCAATTTTATTCAACAAGAATACAAAATGGTCCCACCAGGTGTGCCAGAAAGACTTGTACTTGAGAATTGCGCACCTGTGGGCAATAACTTGGGAATGCCTCCTAAGGTGTTGGACCTTAGCCACCTCGAAACAAACCTCTAGAGAAAGCCGACTCTTAACCTAAATTATCCTAATGTTATCCACTACTCCTAGCTAAGCTCACAACTACAAGGGAAACAGGAGAGGAAAAAATAGTAAAAATAAAAGGGGTAGTGATTGCACCAAAGAATATAAGGGGTCACTCTCTCCCTGTCACAAATGACACGGTGCATTGGAACCCTGCAAGTATAACCCACACATAGTATAACATGAAAGAACCAAGAGGCAAGAGACCAATTAACACAACAATGAAGGGTAAAGACCACAAACAGAATTACATCGATGGTTAAGAAATATGCATGGTTCGTTGCACTCATGAGAGAGGCATTGGATGCATTATAGCAGTTCAACACAAAGGCTAGGGACACCTGGGATGGTGGGAACTCAAAAGAGCAAAGCTTCCCCACAACAATGGAAGGATTTACATTTTATAGAGCAGAGATGAGAGGGAAAATTGAAACTTGAAAACCAAAAGCCCACCCAAAATGTGGTTGCGGACAATAAATCACCCAAATTTGACTCTCAAATGTAAAAATCCGTGTGGCAGTGGTGCCAAATCTCAAACCAAGTGCAAATGGGCGGTGACTTGGCGAACAGGACACTCAATCTATTGTAACATTTCCCATTCGAGCTCCAAACCTATCTTTGACTTGCATTAATGAGAAAAATGTCAGCAGGAGCTTTGATTGCTATTTTCTCATAAAACACAAAGGTTCAAGGCCCAAGACAAGTTCTAATTGATAGCATTCTTTGAGATCTTTCCAATGAATCCACTTTTCCCTAATTTGGACCCCGGAATCAAAAGATATGGCCCAAAAAACCAATGCTTTGCATCCAGCCCACGCCATTAAAACTCGGAGACAAAAATTTACTCAATTAATAGTCTTGTCCCCCTTTTCTCATTGGGCCACATGTCAGGCCCCTATTGGCCACTCAAAAGGACGCCACTCATCTATGTCTTAGGCTCTAATTATGCAGGCCCTAAATTAGTACCACGTGGCACTCATGCTCCTTGATTGTTCCCTTTTCTGCTTAATCCTCCTCCCGGTGACCCAATCACACGGGATTGCACCGCGTGACGCAATCCTTGCTTCTCGACTCTGAGCTCCTTCTTTGCCTTAAAGTTGATTTCTTTGCTTTGAGATTAGGGCCACATGTCGCCGATTCAAGCCTCCTTTTCTATGCCAATTCTGTGAAATTTGGAGCCCGCATTCAAGCCATGTGGCACTCATTAGTTCACTTGACTTCACCAGCCAATTGCCGCTTTGCTTGCTCTTCCAGCCGCCCGACCTCACAGAATCACACCATGTGGTGCAATCCTTGTTGCCCGGCTTCAAAAACCTTTCTTTCCATGCATAACCGATTTTGACGTTTGAGCACAGGGCCACCTGTCACCCATTCAGGTGCTCGCGTAGTTGGATCACAACTCTGCTTTACCTACCCAACTCGGTCTGGAGGTCACCCGGCTTCACGGTATCGCACCACAAGGCGCAATTCTTGTTTTTGACTTTGAAAACTTTTCTACCTTAACCAATTGGACCAAGCTCCAACTATTGTTCCGATACCAACACACGTTGCGATCCCATGAGCATCCTCCACCTCAAGCTAGTGCCTTAGTCAATTATGTGCTTTGCAAAGGCATTAAGTGGAACCTTTGCTCCACTTAAACAACAAAGTGCTTTTCTATTTAAATCCCACCTAGGCCCTGTCTTCGGAAAATGTGGGATTAATTCCCAGAGGAAAAAGTGAAATCCACTATTGTTAGAGCTCCAACATGACTGTAATTTAGAATCCAAAGGCAAAAGAGTTTTACTAATGCTTCTTCCTGACTGTAAAGGCTTGAAATCATCCCAAGGCCAACTATAAATGTGTTGCAAGCTCGAATTCCTCCCAATGAGACAGTGCAGGCTGCTAGAGACTTCTACAAGCTGAAAACAAGCTAACATAGAGCCTTGAAGACATGGAAGAACTTTAAAACCCAACCGTAAAAGCAGGGAAAAGCTCGGATCCATCACAAAACTATGTGTATATTGTTAGTACCACCTATAAAAAAGAGACCATGAAAGCATTCGAAAACATGAGAAAATAGTGGCAATATAGTTCAGTTGCTCAAAATGAAGTAAGAGGCTCATTTTGACAACACGGAAGTGCCTGTAAAAAATATTATGAAGAATATAAATATATATATATATATAACAGCATAGCTACATAATCCTCATTTTTAGTCCATAAAAGATAAACACCTAAAAATAGTAATCATGAAAGTTAAAAAGAATCACATGATTAAATATAGGTTTAGCATAGTGTGTTCTAGAAGTTAAAGGTTTTTGTTTTAATGTTTTTGCATTTTTTTGGCTGTTATACAGACTTGTGCCACCAGAAATGGCCTGGATATGCCCAGGCACGTGCCAGAAACGATACTTCCATTTTTGTACTGTTTCCAACATGTTCGCAAGTAAACAGTGCATTTCGCATACATTTCCATGTCATTTCATACTTGGGAATCACACCTGGTACATTTCTAGGCAAGGGTGGTACGTTTCCTTGCAACAAAGAATTGTCCAGTGCTAAATCAAACGAACGCTCATTGTTGGTGGTAATCTTAGAATTAATGAGAACCGCTGATTACAAAGAGCCATGTAAGTACAAAGACACTACTAATTAATCAACCTATATTTTTTACAAAGTTTTGAATTGCTCACAAGAACTCAATATATCTTTTCTAAAATCGCAATTTATCAGCAATAAATCAGGACATAGAAGGAAAACGATAAATCACTTGAAAAATCGCAATTTATTTTCTGGCAATAAATCAGCGATTTTTTGTGATAAAACTCGTGAAAACTCACCAAAAATTGCCTTGAAAATCATGGAAAATCGCCACATCGTGTAATAAACATCTAGACCAGAAAAAAAGGTCATTTCAATGTGTTTTTCAGCGATTTTTCCCTCCCCAATTTGACCTGCGAGTCTATGGGATTTTGCCCATGCATTTTGCTAGGGTTTCAACTCTTCAAGCCTGCTAGTGTTTCAAATATAGTGTTTTGCCTAAAACACTTAAAAGGAATATAGTGGTACTGTGCCAGCCAGCAGGAGTAAGGTTACAATCCACATTAATTTAAAGTTATTTTCATTGCTCATGATTCGAGTACTCAGATTAATACACAAATAAACTTTTAATACATACCTTTATACGGATTGCAGAGCACTCAAAGTCACGACCCACAACACACGAAAGTTTAAAGTTTAAACTAAAAAAGCTTGTATTATTACATTTAACAAGGCACTCTAGTGCTAAAGAATACCATAATTGGCTACAATCATCATTCTAGTACTTTTATTATGGGTTGTAACTAGTTATTTATGATGTAGGTACCTAGAGATCAGTTCTGGTCAAGTTATGCACACTTCACATCTATCAACCATTTTGCTTATATTGTGGTTGTGCTCTCTTTTAAACGTCATGTTATGTGTGAGTCATGAGTCATTGTGTGTAAGTCTGAAAGTCAAGACTAAGTGTTTGAAAAGTTATCATTGCTCCATAACTATTTCAGATCTGTGTGAAAAGATAGTAGCCTTATTTAATTATAATAATGTACAATAAACAAGCTTTAGCAGTGCTGGCAGCTACACAGTGCAGTCTATTAGCAATTTAGCAGCCTATAGCTCCCAAACGAATTTCATAACATTGTGATAACCTTATGGCATTCTATGCATTCACTTCTCGTGTCATTCACCAATGTTCTACATTTAATTTAAGTTTATTTAATGAGTTTAAATGTTTTCTAAAGTAGCGATAACGTCACCAAAAAATTGCCGATTCCCGATTTCCGGGTCAAATTTTGGCCTGCCGATTAATTGCCAATAACAATTTTTTGAACTATGGAGAAGATACCAAAATTAAATGAAGCCTACATCCTACATCTAATGCAAATCTATCTGTTGGAATAAGATGTCAACAGGCTTTAATGATAAGGCCAAAAGATGTCATAAATAAAGCACATGTTATGGCTAATCAGAAGCAATGAACTTATCAGTTGGAATAGAATGTTAAACGCTTGAATGCATAAGACCATAAGATCCTATAAATAAAGCACATGATATGGCTAATCAGAAGAAATAAAAAATTTGTGCAGAAAATACACACATGCATTGAAATGCAATATTGCCATGAATATTGTAACCAGGATAAAGAGTAATGATGTGAGAATTACATATACATGACAAATGTCTCTACAATCAAGTGAATCGCTTGCTGAGCAAGTCAAGAGAAAACTACCTCTGCTCTTTAAGTTATGCCCTGCAAATTCTATCCCCAAGAACCAAAACTCAGTGGGATGACTTTGGCTTCAAAAACAAGGAGAACTTCTGAGTGGTGTTAAAAATGCCCTCCTCGGAGCGGTATCCATCATGTCTTTAGCTGGGCACCCTGACAACACGGTCCACTTCATTGAGCTCCTATCAAAATTCAATTTGATTCATGTTATCCAACCTAGCAACTTGGGAATCTGATTCATACGATGGCTTGACTGCGACTTCCAACAAACTCTTATTCTTTGTACTTATATCCAACTCCCATAAGCCCAACCAAGGTGTGCTTGATCAGAAGCAAACAGCCAAAGATGGACTGTTCCCCTGCCACCCTCTGTAACCTTACAACTAAAATCAGATTCCTACTACACGCCACTAATGAAGGCAGAGTGGCGTAAAAAATCTTACCATAATCAAGACAATCCACCAGCAGAGTCAACCCTCCATTGATCTTCATAAACTTAAATTCATCACAGGCAATGCCAGAACTACCTAGATGAAAACCATAGGAACTGGAACAGTACACCACACTGTTGTGCACTGTGCTTGCCCAAGGGTGTGAGTTGAAGCGGCTGCTGATAGCGATGGGGATAGATTTTGTCCTCTTATTTGTACCGGAATTGTACAAAAGAGGGATCACCTTGGAGGGCATTACATCTTTACTGGAAAGTAATGACCTAAAGTGGTCGGACTCGGCAATCAATTCAATGGCCATTACCAAACACCAACCTAGCAGCAGGGGAAAATCAGGCAAAACCATATGTTGTTTGGTTCGAGGATTGAATATGACACGGGTGAAATTGATTCCCAGAACTCCAGTCAACAAATAGAAAATAACCTCTGCCAGCATCCAAGAGCCCCACAGCCCAGGCGAGCATTGATCGCAAGAGTAGTTTAATCTCCATCTCCACTTCTTCCACTGTGACTGGACTTGAAACCAGCAGTTTAGAGTAGCGGTGAACAAGTAAAGATTGGCCATGGGTTATGTGATGCGCCGTGGGATGGTGACTTTCCACACTGACATTAACGTGCTCCAATACCATCTATAAATTGAATGTTATTTTATCCAACGGTGATGTTGTGATGAGCATAGTCTCATTTGGAATTAATAAGCTCTGATTATAAAGAGATATGAACGTAGGAGGACACTCCTGATTACTGCAGCTGTTTTTTTTTTCAAAGCTTTCAAATTACTTTCAAGAACTCAATATAGAGAACTAATATAAACCCTACATCTAATGCAAAATAACAAATTCAAGGCTTGAATTGATAAGGGTAAAAGATCCCATAAATAAAATGTCTGTTATGGCGGATCAAAAACATTAAATTTATCATTTGGAATAAGAAGTTAAAACGGATTGAATGGGAAAGGCAAAACATCCCATAAATAAAGAAAGCACAGGTTATGGCTGGTCACAAGTAATAGTAAGTGAGTGAGTGAAGTCGACTCTGCTTCAGAAACAGGAAGAACAATCCTATCCGCAAGTGTAAAAACTCGGTGAGTGAAGTGGCTTCGGCTTCAAAAACAGGGAGAACAACACAGTGGTGTTAAAAGTGCCCTCCTTGGAGTGGTATCCATCATGTCTTCAGCTGGGAACCCTGGTAACACAGTCCACTCCATGGAATTCATGTCAAAATTCAGCATATTTTTACTGCATTTAAGAATAAACCAAATTTGATTCATGTTATCCAATGCAGCAACCTGGAAATCTGCGCCATCTGATGACTTGACTGTGTCTTCCAACAAACCCTGAGGAGTCACCGAAACCAGAGACCAACTCTTATTCTTTGCGCTTAAATCCAACTCCCACAGCCCAACCAAGGTGTGCTTGATCAGAGGCAAACGACCCAAGATGGACTGTTGCCCAGCCCACCTCTGTAACCGCGCCACTAAAATCAGTTTCCCATTACACGCCACTAAGGCAGGCAGAGCAGCGTGAAAGTTCTTATCATAATCAAGACAATCGACCAGAGGAGGTAGCCCTCCTTCAATCTCCATAAACTTAAATTCATCGCGGGCAATGTCATAACAACCCAGATGAAGACCGTAGGAACTTGTACAGTACACCACGCCATCGCGCACAGTGCTAGTCCAAGGATGTGAGTGCGAGATGCAGGTCGTGGCGACGGGGACACCGATCGTCCAATTATTTGTACTGGAATTGTACACGAGAGGGGTCACCTTGGAGAGCTCTGTATCCTTGCTGGCAATAGTAATAACCTTAAAGTGATCGGACTCGGCAATCAGTTCAATGGCCATTCCTGGACACAGCGGAAAATCAGGCAAAACCCTGTGCTGTTTGATTAAAGGATTGAATACGACGGGGGTATAATGTCTCCCGGAACTCCAGTCAACAAAGAGAAAAAGCCCTCCGCCGGCCGCCGAAAGGCCTAGCCCGGGCGTGCATTGATCGCGAGAGTAGTTTAACCTCCATTTCCACCTCTTCCACGGTAAAGGGATTCGAAACCAGCGATTTAGAGGCGAGCTGAAGAAGACAATACCATGGAAGCCCTGAGCTATGTGATGGGCCGTCAGATGGTGTCTTTCTACATTCATCAGCCCTCCAATTGCGGCGTCCCATGATTTGCATACGCTCTTAGCCCTTATCATCGACGGGAGAGGAAGCCTAGCCAGAATCTCCCCTATTGAATGAGGATCTAGAGGGAAAATATTACTATCACCTCCTCCGTCTTCCGCACAAGTGTTAACGTGCTCAACTGACGTCGAAGCCTCTCCGCCCCTATTTTTTACACCCTGGACAAATGCCGCACTGGAACCCTCATTTCCTCCATATCGATGGTGGAAAGCAGTAAGTAAAATGGAACGTGAAAGGCCTAGACACTCATCACTCACCACGAAGCGCCAGTTGCGGTTGAATTTTACGGGGATCTTCGAGTTCAATTCTGCATCATCAAAAATCCATTCGATATTCTTCAACTGCATCTCCATTTCCCTCTCCGTCTCCACTTCCGTTTCAATCTCGATCTCTGCTTCCGTATCCTCTCCGTTTTCCTCAATCTTCGTGTTGTTCTTGCTAAAATTACTCTTCTCCTTGGTCCCGCTATCTTCCATCAACGCCTCCACAACAATACCTCCATTATCAAAATTTTCCTCTTTATCCTCCTCAGCGCTCCCTCCTCCATTCTTCTTCTTATTATGACAATTCTTCTTCTTCTTCTTCCCGCTAACTCCTCCCATCTTTACCTGGATTTCTTTGCAATCTTTGAATGGTTCCCCTGGTTTTCTTCCCCTGCCTTCGACAACCGTCTGTCCAATATTCAATCAAGCAACGCGAAAGCTTTATAAACAAATAAACCAGTATATAAGTAACTGAATGCAGTGTGTCTGGAATTTGACGGCCACCCTTCCTGTCAAACCCGAAATATAGGACGGTTAGATATTATAATTCAGATGACTCCCTGTTTTCAGAGTTGATATTTAGATCAGATATTATAATTCAGATGACTCCCTATTTCAATTTAGAGGACTTCCATTTGAAGTTTTGAAATCACAATTGATTTTTAGAGTTAATATTTTCAAGCGGTGATAAAGTACAGCATATACGGTTGGTTTATAACTAGCAATGGCATATTTATAAGCGGTGATAAGGTACAGCATATACGTTTGGTTTTTAACTAGCAATGGCATGAGTTAAAATTATGTCACATGGTGATGGGATGTTTATGTCAGTTCTAAATTTTCTATCACTCACAAAGGTTGTGGACTCTGAGTTTGCACTTGTCAATTACATTTAGTAGAAAAAAATTAGGTCTTTTTAATAGATTCATTTCGTGTATATCATGGGATCAATGTAGTTTATGAGGCCATGTATTTGATAAAACAACGTCAATATTTCGTGAGGATGTCCATATACTTTGTTAGTTGCAGCATTTTGGGAAAGAGGTCGTCAGGGAAATGTTCACCGAAATAGGGACATTTTCCGATAAATGACTCTTCAAAGATGGACGCCTCTAATATCGTTAATATTTTTTTGATTGAATATTGAAGCATTACATTTGGCACTTACATCGAATGTCAGCGTCTTTGCCCATGTTTTGGAGGAAACATATAACAAATTACAAGGTTGAGTAAGCATACATCTAAATCAGTGATCGCCTTTAGCTAAGTAGCTACGAGTAAGGGGAATCTACGCCATCAAAATCAACTAGGGCATACCCTGACTTTAAGTGCTTGACTCTGTGTTAGGGTGTCGGGGACCTTTGCACTCAACAAGAATTTATCTTTGGCGTGTTCTATGTGAGTCAAAGGTCGTTTAATCCAGTACATATATTTTAAATAATATTTATTTAAAAAATTTGATATAGGTTAATCGATTTTTAATTTTATTTTCTTTTTCTAATTTTTCTTTTATAAATGTTTAAAAAGTGATTGTCAAATGAACATCAAATTTAAAATTGAAATCCCAATACTTGAACACTATTTTGCATTTAAAATATCCAATACTTGATGGAATAAAAACCAAAATTTTGATTATTGAAGTTCAAAAAATTGTTTTTTTATAAACCATATGTGAATAGGGTCAACATCTCAGTATTACTTAGTACACAATAAATACTGATTGGTACTTTCATTTTCTACAATAAAAGACTCATTTGTTCAAAGTATAAATACAACATATCAGTTGACAAACCCATCATATCTATTTAATGGGTTGAATATTTCTCTTTCCAATTCATCTCTTTCCATATTCCAAGATGGGTTGTTCAATCACCAGATCTTTCATATCCAGACTTTAATACATACCTGCAAAAAAAGAGGGAACCTTCTTCTCAAGATTCAAATTCATCCATTAAAAACACCAATAAAATTGTACACTTGAAGGTAAAAAATAAATATGAATATCAAATCAAATAATTTCAGCCACAAGATCATCTCAAAATCAATTTCAACCTTTGATTAAAAAGACCCTACACCTTGATCCATGTCTTACATTTTGATTGGATACTCTCTCCCCTATGTTGGTATTATATATTCACTTTCCTAGTCTTGTTTACTGCTGATTTACTTCTGTAGGGTGCCTGATTACAGTGGATTTTATAAGAAGAGATTACTTCTATCAAGTTTTGAAAGGAAAGGTCCAGCAAAGCAAAAATTGCAGGTTAGTTTTCATACCTACTGCTTATAATTTCTCAGAGCATGAGTTTCTTGTTATCCAGTTGAATGCTGAGAATGTCTCCCAAATCCCTAGAGGTGTGACAGAAATCTCATAAAGTAATCAAACAACTTCAAGAGGACACTTAAATATGTAAAAAATAGTCAAATTTATTACTTAAGGCCTTTTTCCACTGGAATGTATTCATATATAACCTCAACTGGTTGTTTTCTCATATAAGCTAGTATACCTTGCATGAAAGCATGTTGTGATCTACTTTTTGTTTGACCAAAGATCTGTTCAATTAAGTTAGAATTAGACATAACAGATTGCTGAGCAGAACTGCAAGTTTATGGACTGATTTCTATTTAATTTATCAAAAATTGGCCCATTTTGCAGAGCACATTAAAAAAATATTAAGATTGGAATTGAGTGATTCTTGATCATAGCATCCTGCTAATTAATTCTGTGAACATCTATTAGATAATGGCTTTATGTTTTCTCCCTTAAAGTACCTTAAAAGCAAATAATATTAACTTCACAATAGAACTAGTAACTTCAGAATGTAAATGTGTTTTTTTTGAGATATTTTATTTGATCGATCATATGTAAGCAAATAATATTACAATATGATTCGAAATTAAAGGCTTAGGATAAAAAATTGTTTAATTATAACTAGCTGTCAAATTGGTGATCCTACGTGGCAAGGAATTGGCTCCATGGACCTGCGATCTTAGGGTGTTCGCATACTGGCCCTTCTCCCCTATGTGCAGCAAAAACGAGGTAGAGAGTTTTCTAAATGATATTCATAAATGGTTTTCATTAAGCTAATATGCAGTCGGCGCCCCACATTTCCCCAAGAGTGGCTTCCGTCAAAACCAGTTATAATTTCTCAGCTGAAGTCTCTTGTTATCCAGTTGAAGTATTTTCCTTACTTATTTGACAAGAGAACTATTAACTTCACAATGTCTTCCCTTATTACCCATCTGCCTTTTCCCAAATGATCATTATAATCTGAAATCTAATACTTACGAGCAAGTCTTCTATCCGCCTGATGTTATGAAGCATGTATTCAAAATGCTAATGAAAGGAGTCACTCCGATGCCCAGTCCAACCAGAAGCAAGATATCCAATATAATTGAGCACCGTAAGGCCCGTCAATGAGCAGCAAACATGGTGGTTGAGCATTTATTTGTTTCTTAATTACGCGTGTCAAAATGGTGGAGGACAGATTGCATTTCCCTCTTTTATTTCGAATATACCTGTCCTCTTCGATTGAACCACTTCGGGTCTCAGTAAATGTGGATATTTTATTTATCATATGAAGCAAATATTATTAAAATATGATACGAAATTAAAGGCTTAGGATAAAAAAATGTTTATTTATAACTAGCTGTCAAATTGCTCCTACGTGGCAAGGAATTGGCCCATGGACATAGCGACTGAGGGGGATAGGCCTTTTCTAAAAATAAGTCATCTACAGATATATCAAGAATGTGCTGGACATATCAATTGGTTTCGTCCTCAACCCATAGACATCTGCAAAATATAGAGAACTGAATTTTCTCACAAACAACATCCACTGCATCCTATAAAATTGAAAAACTGAAATTCAAACCATTATCAATATCCACAAAGATTAATGGTAGTGAATATAAATCGTAGTACAGTGTAGGTAAGAGAGAAATCATCTAACATACGTGAGCCAAAACATCTTCACCTTTAGAAATAGAGAATGTAACAAAAGTCCAAAACAACTCAAACATATTTCAGAGTTGTGGCTTCACCTAAGACGTCATTGGCTTCACCTAAGGATGCAACAGCTAGCAAACAAATCAAAATTGAATCTTTCATTACAATGAACACCGTTGAATTTTTAACAGAAAATCCTTCTCAACTGTAGAGGGAGGAACTTCGAAGATCTGTTAGAAGGTGGATTTCCATCTCTAATGCTCGAAACAAAGAAAAAAAATATGTCCAGCACATTCTTTATATATCTCTCGCTAACTCTATAAGATATAAAATCTGTACCATTTAATACAAAACAGAAATCTGTAACTCTATGTGAACACTGCCCAATACTAAAGAGATAAGATAAAGAGTTTCCAAACTAAAGAGATAAGATAAAGAAATGTTTATTTATAGCTAGCTGTAAAATTGATAAACCTACATGACAAGGAATTGGCCCGATGGACCCGTGAACTTAGGGTGTTGACATAATGGCACTACTCCCAGAAATTAAAGATATAGGAAAGAAAAATGTTTATTTATACCTTTCAACTTAACTATTTATTCTTCTCCCTACTTAAAATCAAGCACAAAGTAGCTGGCAAGAATGCAATATATTATTGATCGACAAGTTATCAATGATTGTCATTGGAGATCCGTAGTTCCATACCAAGTATTACAACAGATTTGCTGCCACCATAACAACATATGTAGTCAAGCTATTACAATTACGATTCTTACATGCATTCACTTCTGAAGATGATTTGATGTCACAAAACATTACATTAACAAGACCTGCGTCAATTGATCGATATGAATTACAATGTCGAAAGGGGTGACTGCATGTTCGAGTGAAACATTCTAATTGATATTGATCAATTACAAACAAGCCGATGAATGTAGTGTTATTTGATAACACCTCATCTTTAGAAGAGTTTAGGGGAGAAGGGCCAGTATGCGAACACCCTAAGTTCGCAGGTTAAGTGAACCAAATCCTTGCCACGTAGGAGTGACAGTATGCCAGCTAGGTATAAATAAACATTTTTTAATCCTATATCTTTAATTTCGAATCATATCTTAATATTATTTGCTTCCATATGATCGATCAAGTAAAATATCTAAAAAAAAACACATTTACTGGTGGAGATCCGAAGTGGTCCATACCAAGACCTACAGTAGTACAACAGATTTGCTGCCACCATAACAACATATGTAGTCAAGCTATTACAATTACGATTCTTACATGCATTCACTTCTGAAGATGATTTGATGTCACAAAACATTACATTAACAAGACCTGCGTCAATTGATCGATATGAATTACAATGTCGAAAGGGGCGACTGCATGTTCGAGTGAAACATTCTAATTGATATTGATCAATTACAAACAAGCTGATGAATGTAGTGTTATTTGATAACACCTCATCTTTAGAAGTGTTTATAGATGATCTTATTGATATATTAATACATATTTTACTAATTTTATATTGTTTCATACTGCAGCATTTAGAGAAGATGAAGAGAAAGAGGAGTTTACATCGAGCACAACGTATGCCCAAAAAACGAGGTGTACAATTTGAAATTGAAACATCTAACCATGAAACAGATGAACAGATGCTACAATAATAAGCGAAGAGGATGGTGCAACAACAAATCAAGGAGATACAAACACAACTGATGATCATCAGCCAGAACCTGCTGGATGTGAACTAAATAGGCATGAACTACAGGAGACTGTGGTTGTTAGAGGCAACACTTCGACCAAGAAGGTTAGAATTTTGTCTAGTTGGTCAAAAGAAGATATGTTAAAGGCCATAGATGATATTGAGTTTCTCGCATTATTCAATTAGAGCTGCTGCACTGAAATATCATGTCATCTGTGACATGATATTTCACTTGAACACTATTCTGCATTTAAAATATCCAATACTTGATGGAATAAAAACCAAAATTTTGATTATTGAAGTTTATATAGGGCCAGTATGCGAACACCCTAAGTTCGCAGGTCCATGGAGCCAATTCCTTGCCACGTAGGAGCGCCAATTTGACAGCTAGTTATAAATAAGCATTTTTTTATCCTAAGCCTTTAATTTCGTATCATATTTTAATATGAACAGGTCAGGTGTTGAGCATTAAATTCGAAATAAAAGAGGGAAATGCAATCTGTCCTCATGGATTTTGACGCGCCTGATAGATAAGACACAAATAAATGCTCAACCACCATTTACCATGGCTTGTTTTGGACGCGTTCCATACTGTTTCCTTTGGACGCGTTACACATTGTTTCCTTTGGACGCGTTGCATTTCCTCATGCCCAGTTCTAATGCAAATGTTGGTTGTTTGTGAGTGGGCTTACAGCCTGTGCGAGGTTTGCGTGAAGGGGTCTTTCTCAGTGCCTTGCTCGAGATGTTGACCCTATTCACATATGGTTTATAAAAAAACAAATTTTTGAACTTCAATAATCAAAATTTGGGTTTTTATTCCATCAGGTATTGGATATTTTAAATGCAAAATAGTGTTCAATTATTGGGCAGTGTTCACATACTGGCTCTTCTCCCCTATGTAATCAACAACCCAGCTTATAAATTCTGTCTTTATCAAATAATATGAAATTAATAAAACATGTATTCGATCATCGTTAATGGCGCCCAACGGGGTAATCACAAGTTTACCTACAAGTTCATAATTCATACTGTCATGTATCATAAGCTTGCTAAAATTTTCCCATTGTAGATGATCTTATTGATATATTAATACATATTTTACTAATTTTATATTGTTTCATACTGCAGCGTTTAGAGAAGATGAAGAGAAAGAGGAGTTTACATCGAGCACAACGTATGCCCAAAAAACGAGGTGTACAATTTGAAATTGAAACATCTAACCATGAAACAGATGAACAGGATGCTACAATAATAAGTGAAGAGGATGGTGCAACAACAAATCAAGGAGATACAAACACAAATGATGATCATCAGCCAGAACCTGCTGGATGTGAACTAAATAGGCATGAACTACAGGAGACTGTGGTTGTTAGAGGCAACACTTCGACCAAGAAGGTTAGAATTTTGTCTAGTTGGTCAAAAGAAGATATGTTAAAGGCCATAGATGATATTGAATTCAACAATTATTCTATTAGAGCTGCTGCACTGAAATATAATTTACCTCCTACATCTGTTCATTATTGGCTGAATGGTCTGACCCATACAAAAAGGAAGGGCCCTGCACCTGTTTTGAGTGAAGGAGAGGAGAAAGAGATAGTTGAATGGTGTAAGCAAATGGCAGATTTAGGGCATGGAGTGGGATTTATGCAACTGAGGGCATGTGTTGCACAAATTTGTGAAACTAGAGAGACTCCATTTCGAGAAGGATTACCTGGAAAATCTTGGTGTGAAGGATTTAGAAAAAGACACCCAGACATAGTCCTTCGGACTGCTGAAGGTCTAGAAAGAGATCGTGCAATAGGTTTACGTCCAGAGGTGGTTAGCAAGTTTTATGAAAAACTAGCTAACATTTATATCAATTCCTATGGTGCAGGCAAAATATGGAATTGTGATGAGACAGGAATCCAAGCAGGGAGAAATTGTGGCATGAGGGTGCTTGCCACCAAGGGTTGCAGGAATGTTCCCAAAATCATTCCTCGTAGCAGAGAATGGATGACAATTCTATGTTGTGTAAATGCTGCAGGGCAATGTATCCCTAACTTTTACTTATTTAAAGGTCAGAAAGTTTCACAAAATTACATCAAGGGATGTGAACCAGGTGCTTGCATGGCTGCTCATCCAAGTGCTTGGATGACTAGAGAGCTCTTTATAAGCTGGTTGTATCATTTCAGTAAGTCTGTACCTGGAGGAGTGTGCCCTGAAAATAGGCATTTACTTATATTTGATGGTCATGGAAGCCATGTGGCATTGTCAACTATAGAAGAGGCCAGGCGATTGGGGATTGATTTATTGACATTGCCAGCACATACTACACACAGGTTGCAACCACTGGATGTTAGTGTCTTTGGTCCTTTTAAAGCATATTTCAGATCTGAGAGGATGCAGTGGATGTGTAATAATAAGTACCAAGAAGTCAAACGTTCAGACTTGGCAGAAATAGGTAGTAGAGCTCTCGCCAAGGCCTTGACACCTGCAAATATTCGTGCTGGTTTTAGACGCACAGGTATATGGCCACTTGATCCAAATGCATTACAGAATGACATGGAATGTAGTAAACTATATATCATTGAAGAAGATGCCAACGAAGATGATGCTGAAAATGTCACAGATGATGATACTACTGAAAACATTATGAATGTTGATGGTACTGAAAACATAATAGATGTTGATGCTGCTGAAAACATCCTAAGTTTGTCAAGAGATGTAGCTCCACCAGTTGGTGACAAAATTGGAGAAAATTACTTAATGGAATCAGTTGAGAATCTGTCAACAACAAAAGAATTCCATCCAACCATTGAAACAATGGTTGTTGCTAATACAGAGACGGAGGAACCAAGTGTACAGGGAGAAAGACAAAGTATAATGCAGACCAAAGATTATGAAGTGAACCACATTGTGAATACTCGTGACCAAGGCACATCCAGCTGCAACACTGAGGCCCAGGGATTTGGAGAGGACGATCTCTCATTGCCAAGTGCACCAGAACAACCTACTTGGCTGCAAGAGCATATTGCAGAGTTGGGACTTGATCAGATTGGAAACACTGAGGATGAAAGTATATCTTTACCTTCGATGCCAACCAACCTTGAGCCAACAGACTTTGAACCAGCAAACTTTACTCATTATTATGCTGACACAGAGGAAATTGAGGTCATTGATAAAGATAAAAACGAGGAAGAGACAACTGGCCATGATGTTGAAAGTGGTATATCAAATGATGGTGTTGCTGCAAATGAGAAGAAATTGGGTAAATTTTTAAGGTTACCGACACAATTTGTACGGGATCCTTCCAAAGGTAAGAGTGATGCTGCACTCCGGATAAGTCGTGCTTCACAATTGTTAACATCTGATGCTTATGTTCAGATGTTAAAAGATACACAACAAAAAAAACAAGAAATATGTGAAGGGAAACAACGTAAAAAGGAGCATATTGAGGCAAAAAAGCAAGAAAGGTTGGCAGCAAAGGAGCAAAAAAAGGAAGAGAGATTGCAACGCATTAAAGAGAGGCAAGAAAGGGATCTACAAAAGTTTGTTGAAAGACAGGAGCGCGAGAAACAACGGGAAGTAGCTCGCCAAAAAAAGGAATTGGAATTACAACAGAAGGAAGCCACTCGCCATCAAAGGGAGAAAGAGAAACAAGAAAGAGATAACAAGTTCAACAATCCGCAGGTTTTGTTTCCCATGCATCATTCCATGCCCATACAGAACTCCATGTTACAAGATATGTTGAAAGTTCCTATCCCAGATTACCACCCTTACTTCCTTGACACCAACAGAATGCAAATAACTTCAACTCCAACTACACACCCCATTATCCCACAACCTCCTACTTCACATACAACCTTTCATACCATATCTGGTTTTCCTATTCCACCATGGGTTCATCCAGTGAACCTCTTAATGACTCCAACAACATCTGTCAATGATACAATCGTTCCTGATAGTCCAAACTAAGGGCCTTTTTGAAGGTGTGACATGGAAATTGACTAACAAACTGATCCCAAAATTATGGCAGCATTCGAGGAGAATTCTTTTTTGTGTTGCAGAAAAATATGTATCGAAATCAATTGAGAATGCATTATTGCATTCACGATTATAGGTTATAGTTGGTATATTTTGCTCCGAATGTAATGAATATGGACACATACAGTATAAGTTTATATGTTTTGCTCCAAATGTAAGAAATATAAAGACATGCAGTTTATATTAATACATTTTGCTCGAAATGTAATCATTGTTTCAGATGTGGAAACCAAATCAGCTCAGAATTTGTTCAAAAAATACGTTAAATTGTTGCAGCTTAAAATGAACACCGTTAAATAAAAACTGAAAGACAAGGATTTATTTGAATCTTGGTGAGGTTGAAACCTCACCTCTATATGGCTTAAAAACATAGAATTGTAGGTAACATTTTCCTTGAGTATTAGTAGTGTGAATACACACTGTTTCCACCCTGCTTCAAACGATCTCGCCGCATAAAACTGCCATTCCAAAGTTCTCAGCTCTTGCGCCAACACTGGAGCTCCACAATAAAATACTCCTACACGTCCAGCCAAAAACAGAATTTGCTTAATAAATAATAAACATCACATTCTAGAAGCTTGTACTAGACCATGCGTATGGAGTGTGGAAATGCCAAAAAATATATGCAGGGACCTAATGGGAATAGACACAAAGTCCATGTTGATGTAATACTCACCAACTTTGGCATTGGGATGCTTTGTGCATATTCGTGAGAAGACCTTTCTCCAATTGGGCCTTGCAAAATGAGTGCGCACCTGTATGGAAAAATGAGAAAGCGATCAAGAAGCAGCAGCAGATTTGACCAGGTCAGAGAATGGAGAGACAAAAACCTAATTTGCTTCAATAAGATTACTGATTTGGAAAATTTACTGGAGTTAAAGCAGTACAAAGATTTGAAGGAGCTTAAACGGCCTGTACTGCGTATCCTCATATTATCAATAATTTTTTTTACAATTAAAGAAAAAGTTGTAGAATTTTACAACATTATCATGAATAGCTTTCAATTTAACCTTACAAATTTGTAGAATCTTTTCAGGAAGCAGTTCAGGCAGAGATCTCTAATCTATGAAATTATAAAGTGAGAAAGAAAATATATTTAGGAACAACTTCACAAATTTTCATCAAACTGCTTATTTCCGCTATCTACTTGGTCAGATTGAAAAAACAGGAAGCCGCAAGAAATCGTTATGTTGTCAATATTTACAAATTTTCGTAACGGTCTTAATTTGCAGTGGAACCAGCAGCAAAACTGTAATTTTCTTAACAAAAAGACAAATTTTCGTATCATAAACAATTTGCAGTGAAAATCGTGGTAATACCTTGGAATTTCTAGGCAGTAAAGAGAGAAGATTTGAGAAGTGTTGTTTGAGTTTGACTCTCCTGTTTCACTCGGCTAGCATATGCTCAAACGCCGACTTGTTCTAAACCCTGATTTTGGTTGCTGGCCATTATTAATCTTGTGAGTGGCAGGAACAGTTACTCTTGATCTCTGGCTTTCTAATTTTCTCTCCTCCTCGATTTTTCTGAGAAGACTGAAACATTTCTTGTACTGAATCTCGGTATTGAAAGAATTCACAGCGGCGTTCGAAATCCTGCTCGATTAATGTCCAAAACCCCATCAGATTATACTGATCAACATGAAAACTAGACCCTTTTCTTTCCCCAAATGTTCATTATAATCTGAAATCAAATACTTACGAGCAAGTCTTCTGTCCGCCTGATGTTATGAAGCATGTCCTCCAAAATGCTAATGAAAGGAGTCGCTCCGATGCCCAGTCCAACCAAAGCAAGATATCCAATATTTTCTGTAATCCTGCGCAGGAGCACCGTAAGGCCCGTCAATGAGCAGCAAACATGGTGGTTGAGCATTTATTTGTTCCTTATCTAATACGCGCGTCAAAATGGTGGAGGACAGATTGCATTTCCCTCTTTTATTTCGAATTTAATGCTCAACACCTGTCCTCTTCGGTGAACCACTTCGGGTCTCCACCAGTAAATGTGTTTTTTTTGAGATATTTTATTTGATCGATCATATGGAAGCAAATATTATTAAAATATGATACGAAATTAAAGGCTTAGGATAAAAAAATGTTTATTTATAACTAGCTGTCAAATTGGCGCTCCTACGTGGCAAGGAATTGGCTCCATGGACCTGCGAACTTAGGGTGTTCGCATACTGGCCCTTCTCCCCTTTACTTGGTCCAATTTTTGAGCAGGTACTGACAAGGTCATTAAAAGGCTAGATCGTGTCATGATTTCTCATCAACACGCTTTTGATATGGACAGTAATAGTCATTCCCATATCATTGTATGGTCGGGCCTTCTATTGTTAGACCATAGCCCCATATCTTTAAAAGTACAATGGAGTGGGACCCCTTTTAAGTTGCCTAACAATCAATTCTATCTTAATGTCTCCTTATTGAGTCATGTTGGTGTCATCTCTCTCATTGCCAAAGTTTGGAATATGGCACCACATCCACCCTACACTGCCAGTTGGGTTGATTGGTGGAATGTCACCATTCATCGTACGGCCAAGTTTCTCTGCCATTTTGGCAAACAGGTTGTTCGGGTTCGAAAAAGGGTGGATTCCACACTGGGTCAAGGGTTTCAGAGAAATTCTACTTTGTTTGAAGCTCAACCTTTCGACATCCCTACCCAAATTTGGGCGGTCAAACTTTGTCACCAACTTAAGGTTATTAAAAATCACAAGGCCAAAGGTACTCATATTTGTGTCAGCCTTCGCCGGATTAAAGTGGAAGAGAAAGCTTCCAAAAGCTTCTTCAAATCCCTTCGAGCTATGTTTTTCGAAGAGCAATTCAAAGTTGTTCAGTGAGCTCATGATCGTGGAAGAAGCCTCTCGGATATTGTCAATACCTTTGTGGATCAGTACACCTTGGTTTTTCAGGTTCAACAACCCTCTACAGAAAGTCAAGTTGTTTTACAACATTGTGTGGAAGTGGTTCCTTGTGAGTTGTCTTCTCATGATAGAAAACATTGTGACGCTCATCTTTCTTTATATGAGCTCTACAATGCCCTCCTTTGTCTTGATAATGATAAATCTCCAGGCATTGATGGTTCTCCGGGTAAATTTTATAAGGCAGCTCGGTCAGTGGTTGAAAATGACCTTCTTCAGGTCTACAAAGAGGCTTTACAAAATCACTCTCTTGGCAATATTATTAATAAAGGGCAATATTAAGTTTATTCTGAAAGCCAGGAATCTTGAGCTCATCACTAGTTGGAAACCTATTACTCTCATTAATGTATCTTACAAGATTTTGGATAAATCTTTTGCTCTCTATATTGCTAACCTTCTTCTAAAGGTGGTTCGCCCAGAGTAGACTGGTTTTGTTAAGGGCATATACGTTCTTGATAATCTCATTGTCGTTTGGGAAGGTATGGAGTGGTTCATAATTTCCTTACAGTGGGTTATTTTCTTAAAATTGATTTGAAAAAGGTGTATGATCGGATTGAATGGCCCTGCATTATTGTTATGCTTCAAGCCCTTGGGTTTGGACCTTTCAATATCAATGATGTTCAAACTTTGTTTGTTGACGCTTCTTTTTGCCTCACTATCAATTCCCATTAATCTAAATCTATTGGTATGTTTTGATTTGCCAGGAAAGGCTGCCCTCTTGCTCCTGCTCTTTTTTCTTGTAGTTGATGCCCTTGGCTGTGTTTTTGCCGAATGGGCAGAGCGGGGACGCATTCGGGGAATCTTTCTCCCAGGTCATGTTTCTAAGTTCGTCAATGGGCATTTTGTGGATGACTCTTTCCTCACTTTAGCCAAGAATGAACTGAACATTATAGAAGCTTTCTCGTGTTTAGAAATCATCTATCAAGCTTCTAGCTCTAATGTTTAATTAGCTAACTCTCTTGGTTTTAGACAGAGTTCTTGGCCTATGCCCGATTGGCTGGCAGCTTACCCTTGGCAATGGATCAAACGTATCCTCTCCATTTTCCTCAATCTTCGTGTTGTTCTTGCTAAAATTACTCTTCTCCTTGGTCCCGCTATCTTCCATCAACGCCTCCACAACAATACCTCCATTATCAAAATTTTCCTCTTTATCCTCCTCAGCGCTCCCTCCTCCATTCTTCTTCTTATTATGACAATTCTTCTTCTTCTTCTTCCCGCTAACTCCTCCCATCTTTACCTGGATTTCTTTGCAATCTTTGAATGATTCCCCTGGTCTTCTTCGAGTAACCGTCTGTCCAATATTCAATCAAGCAACGCGAAAGCTTTATGTGTAACTGGAGTTTGACGGCCACCCTTCCTTTCAGACCCGAAATATATAACGGTTAGATATTTCAATTTAGGTGACTTCCATTTGACGTTTTAAAATCACAATTGATTTTTAACGTTAATATTTTCAAGCGGTGATAAGGTACAGCATATGCGGTCATGAGGTACAGCATATACCTACGGTTGGTTTATAACTATCAATCGCATGAGTTTAAAGTATGTCACATGGTGATGGGATGTTTATGTCGTGTTCTAAATTTTCTATCACTCACAAACGTTGTGGAGTCTGAAGTCCTGCGCACGTGGGGAAGGGCGAAGCCCAGAGTCCAGCGTCATTTGATGACGTCAGAGAGCCCTAAACCCTTGCTTTGCGCACATGAGAATACAACAGCCCTAGCCGAGTTTGGTACTACTCTATGTCACATCAGGGGAGCAAAGGGAAAAAATAGAAGTTAATTTAAAAAAATTGATTAGCGAAGTGATTGATTTTGACACATTGTAGAGTGAATGGAAGGGGCCTGCGCTGCACTGCTTGCTGTCGTGGAGCTCTGTACGGTTGCACTGTGGAGGGTCTGAAGTGCGCTAAAGCGCGCTTTTTCCTTCCATGTGCGTAGGGCATGAGTTTACACTTGTCAATTATATTTATTATTAAAAAAAATAGGTCTTTTTAATAGATCTATTTCGTGTATATCATGGGATCAATGTAGTTTACGAAGTCATGTCTATTGCTTGTCTTTGATAAAACAATGTCAATATTTGGCGAGGATGTTTATATTCTTTGTTAGTTGCAACATTCTTGGAAAGAGGTCGTCAGGGAAATGTTCACCGAAATAGGGACGTTTTCCGACAAATGACTCCTCAAAGTTGGATGCCTCTAATATCGTTAGTATTTTTTTGATTGAATATAAAAACATTACATTTGGCACTTACATTGAATGTCAACATCTTTGCCCGTGTTTCAGAGGAAACATATAATAAATTACAAGGTTGATTAAGCATACATCTAAGTCAGTGATCGCCTTTAGCTAAATAGCTATGGGTAAGGGGCATCTACGCCATCAAAATCAACTAGGGCATACCCCGACTTTAAGTGCTTGACTCTGTTTTAGGATGTTGGGGGACCTTTGCACTCAACACAAATTTATCTTTGGCGTGTTCTATGTGAGTCAAAGGCCATTTAGTCCAGAACATATTTTAAATAATATTTATTTGATAAATTTGATAGAGGTTAATCGATTTATAATTTTATTTTGTTCTTCTCATTTTTCTTTTCTTGAATATTTACAAAATGATCGTCAAATAAACATCAAATTTAAAATTGAAATCATTATATAATTTCTAAATAACCATCAAATTTAAAGTTGAACACTAAAGTAGGATGATGGTATAATTAATAAAAATAACATGATAGTTTAATTAATGAAACTTATTTAAAACTAAAAATCAATAGTTGGTTTTTTATTGGGTGGATGGTTGTCCATTTAAAAGTATAAAGGTCAAACTTACAAGTTTTTAATTGGGTGGATGGTTATCCATTTTAAAGTATATTTGTCAAACTTAAAATAATGCATGCCGTCATCCATATTACACTTTTCCTATAAGACGAATCATAACGTTTAATATAAAGTATTTTATTTTTCTAGATAATAATTTCAGCACTACCTCTTTCATAATTCCACCTTCCCATTTCCTTTATTGGTAAATCGAAGGAGAGGTAATTTTATATCCAACCTATTGTGATTTAATTTTATATAGGAATTGGAAAATACGATATTAATTGGGGTCTTTTCTATGCAGTGGTGCGTGGGGAACGTGAGACATGCTTTTACTTTAAAAGTCATTGGGGGTCTTTATAATCCACTTTTTAGACGACGGAATGATTTCCTTTTTCAAAATTGGTTTACTTGGTTCAACTTTCGAGCAGGTACTGATAAGGTCATTAAAAGGTTGGATCGTTGTTATCCAAATAAATCTCCTAGTGATTTGGGGTAACTTACATACACATTCTGGCTCTGAGGTATTCATTGAAAGGCCACGCGTGCTCAAGATCACTTGGCACATTCCCTTGGTCTCAGCTTCCCTGCGCGCCCCTTTCTTTCTTCGCGTGCCCTTGCGCGCTCCTTCTCCTCTTCCGTTATGTTCCTCTTTGTTCCACTCGTCCTTTGTGCCCACCTCATGTGCGTTCACCTTCTCCCTTAGTGATTTCTTCACTCCCTGCACACTCCTCGCACTTGCTTAAAACAACTAAGTCCCTGGCCCTTTCGCGCGCCGTGCCCATTACTTGTGCCTTGACCATATGTTCTCCCCTCACTAGTTTGCCCCATTTCCTCGCGCGCGCATCATGCGCACCTCCTCCTACTTTCTTCCGCGCCCATGCTGCCGCGCACAATATTTCGCGCCCTCTTCTGCTCTTCATGTGTCAGGTCATCCTTTGACATGCTTGAGTGTGCTACACACAACCTATCAGAGTGCACCAACAGGGCATTGAATCCTTACAACAAACCGGTGGGTGACATGTGGCAGAAAACGACAAAACATCTGAACAGTGGCCAACATTTCAACCAATTCGCGCATGCCACATATCTTGCGTGCGCCAACAGCTCTGACAACTTCTAACATGCGTATCTTCTGCTACAGAGCTCCAATCGAGGCACGCCCAGACTTGTCAGAGAGCTGCTGACATCAGCTACAATGCCAAATATTCAAATTCAAATTCTTGGCGGATATGGTAGATGAGAAATGAGAAAACGACTCTCTGAGCATTGATGAGCAGATAGGATTGCTCCAACCACCCGATTTGATCTGATTCGCCCTCCACGCATCTGACAGATATACAGGCGAACCTACATGCATTCAATGCATCCTATTGGTGGTTGTATTTCGAAATCAGATTTTCCCTCCTTCTTCTCTTCCTCTTCCACCGATTTATCTATAAATGTAAGAGCAAGGTTCATTTGTTATGTTGGACACTCTGGATCCTCACACATTTTGCCAAGGACTCCATACTTTCTGTATTTTGAGTTGCAAACCTCTAGATTTGGCTCTTGCATGTGGATATCGGCCTCCTTTGCCATTGTAACAACATTGTGCATGTCTGGAAGTAATAGAAGAATCGTTTTATGACTATTCTCTATCTTAACATGTTTACACTCCTTGTTTCTGTTGCGTTGTGTGCTGGTTGTGCCATTCAAGTCCCTTACAGTTCCTCATTTAAGTTGTGTCTCATGAAACCGATCTGGTAAACACGTTCTAAGTTGTGCTATATGTGCCTAGCCTTCTTTCACACATTTCCTTTCACCTTCACTCATAACAAATAATGCTCATCCCTCTTTTTTGGTGTTATCGACTTTCTAGTGTAGATTTCTTTCATGTTATCTTTCTATCCCTGGTCCCTTGGAATTATTAGCTTAGTTTCCCTTTCCAGCATTAGGAGTAGCAGTAGCAATAGAATTAAAAGAGGAAGCGACCTTCTCCAAAGATCCATTCCAAGCGCATAAGGTCCCACAACTTGGGGACGGTTCCATTGTTGTCTCAAACACCTCAATCATTCTGGATCCGAGACGTGGGTGCACATTTGAATGACCAACAGTTTTTGGCATGCCCGGTGGGACAAGTATTGAAAGTTTACATTTCAAATTGCTAAGTTTTGGTGTGTGAACTTAGTATTTCAACCTTTGGAGGCTCATTTCAACACATTTGGCAACTCCCAAACTTTGTAGATCTCTGTTTCAGCAGTCTTGAGCGCTTTTCATGAGAAGAGTGCACACAAGAAAAAGTGCATCAGCTGAATATTCTTTCGAGTACCTCTAGCTTATCCCTAAGGAGAGTCCATTCTAGAAATCCTCTATACGCACATCTTTATCTCCTGCGCGTCGTGCCCATTCAACCCCTCCTCAAAATAGACAAACTGTGCGCCCTGAAATGGCGCATCTGCAGCCTCCTCCACCTAGGAATTTTGCTAACTTCTCTGGAGGAAGTCCTCTGGTCTTAGTTGCGTAGCATGATATGCCAAATGGCGCGCTCAAAAGCATTCCATACTTTACTGGTGAGAATCAAGTCACCCCTCAGGAGCATATCCAAGTTGTAGCAAACGTGTGTTCACTTTATCTGATCACACATGATGATGTAGCAGTTAGGCTACTTGCAGCCTCTTTCAAAGGAAAGGCACTCAAATGGTATTGAGGCTTGAGGCTTAGATCCATAACCACTTGGGATGAGCTAGGAACATCTCTTTGTAATTATTTTGAAGACAAGTCAGATCACTTGTCTTTGGTGGAGCAATTGACAACAACTAGGAGGGCACCCAACGAGCAGATGACTGATTTCAACATCAGATTTCAAAAGACTTGGGACAAAATCCCTCTTGTGGTAAGGCCTACACTCTAGCATGTTTTTTGTATTATCTGAAGGCATTGAATAGTGACATCTCAATCATGATTCAATCCATGGGAGGTAGGACTTTACCAGCTACTTACACTATTGCAGTAGGAGCAGAAAACAGTCTCATACAGGCGGGAAAGATAGCTCCTAGACCGCCTATTCCCTTGTTCCCATAAATGTTGCAGGCATCCCAGCCTTTTGTGGCCCCTATCCCTGAGCATAACACACAACTAGTTGCATCAACATCCTACTATCCAGTGCAACAGAAAGAAGATGAAGAATTGAAGGCCCTGATTAGAAATTTATCAAACAAGGTCATATCACTAGAAAAATAATAGACGCAAGCCTATAAAGGCAACTCTAATCAGGCGCACAGCCAAAGCAATCAACCTTGTCGGAATCAATATGGAAGACAAAGGTACGCGCCCAACTAGCAGAATGATAGATGGCATGCTAGCAATTTGTTCCCCCCGCGCCCTCTCTCCCAACACCTAGTGCAAGTCAAGCACTTGTCCCAGTTCAAAACAAGTTAGCTCAAGAATCAGAATGGTTCTTCCCTTGCAACATGCCTCATAGTCAGTATCACTATGTGAATGTTGTGCATGCGTAAGCCTCCATGATCCAATAGGCTTCAGCCTGTGAACCTTCAACAAATGCCCCTGAAGCAGAGGATCAAGGAAGACCAGAAACCTCTCCTGAAATAAATTTGATGTTCTTTGGTGCTGAAGACTTCTGTGCAATCAATCAAGTTGCAGAGGGATCAAGCAGACTGCGTGCCCAAGTTGCAGACGACATAAGATACAAGAAAAGAATGCTAGAGTCCAGCGCCCAGGCCATAATTCCAGCAACTCAAGCAGATCCTCAAAAGCAAAAAGATATGGCTAAGGAATCTAGTAGCAAAAGCTCTCAAGTCCCTACACAAGAGGCTCTGCAAAAGTCTCCAGAGATGGCACACGCCCCTCCTTTGGTAGGTCAAGCCTCTGCTCTAGCTAAAGTCTAGGCTTCTATGCTTGAACAATCAAGAAGGGATATCATCCCTCAAATGAACAAGACAACATGACTTCCATTCAACATTGTGGATCAAATGAGGAGAACAAACATAAATGTCACAATGTGGGATGCCCTCACCATCCCTTCTCAACGGGATCTTCTGCATGAGGCCCTGTCCCAGCTTCCGCACCCTAATCCAACTATGTAGCAGTCGTGCGCTTCTATCAACATCTGCTAGGAGGAGGAGAAGCAAGTAAGTAAAGTTGTTAAAACACCCCCTTTCTATATGTCCTTGATCATAGACAAACACCTAGTGCACAATTGCATGATTGACTCTGGTGTTAGCACCTTCGTTATGCCTAAGAAGATTGCTAATGTCCTAAATCTTAGCTATAGCACCCTTGTCTAAAGGAGTCCTGCAACTTGATGGTTCAATTGTCAACACTTTAGGAATCATCGAGGATCTTGAGTTAACCCTTCATGCATGTCCAAGCCTCACCATAACTCAAGATGTGTCTATCATTGACCTTCCTCCTTTGTTTGCCATATGTCTATCAAGGGACTTTACTACTAAAGTGTGTTGTTACTTGTCTTCTAATTGGTCTCATATGTTACTCAAGGTTAGGTATGGTACATCTGGTTTACCATACAAGCTGAACCTATATTTTCCTATCATGTAGAGTCATATGTCACATCTCCTCTCCAAGCCAACTGCTTAATCCAAGAACAAGCTTCAGTCCCCGAAGAGCAACCTCTTCCACCCCCCTTTCTTGATCTAGTACTTGATGAATGGGCGGAGAGGCACCATAAGTTTGATCCATATGCGGAAGAACTGGAAGCCTATGAAACTAGGTTTGGCACCTACTATATTCTTGAAGAAGAAACTATGCTGCCGCGCACGCTCAAGAAAGATAAAACTGAACCTGGTCTGTGGAAGTTATACTTTGATGGGTCCTAGAAGTAGAAACATCATTGGAGAATGAGTGGTCCTCATTTCCCCTAAGGATGAGTATTTATCTCCTTTTATGGCATGATTTACAATATTTTGTCCACGTTATCTCCTTCTATCAACAAGATCAATACTCATTGTAGTCTTATTTTTACCCACAATAGCCCAAGGCGCGCTGACACATCACTCGGCCAAATTTGAGCACTCACCTAAAGCGCGCAAGGGTACCAGGTTCCTCTTTTATGGAAGCTTTGTCAAGAAGTTAGCATGATCATATGCAAATATTCCATATCCATAACAAATAACCAAATATATTGCATAACATAAACTAGATCTAGATCTCAACTATTTGCAAGAATATCTAAACTAGAACCATAATCAGATTTACCTTACAAGATCCATGCTCAGTTATGTCAACAACCAATATCCAACCACAAAGACCCATTATATTAATTGATGTAAAACACAGAAGCTTCATACATGCTTAATAATGTCACCATCAGTCATGTGCGCCCATAAACCAACAACATAACTCTACAAAACGTGGATGATGCCTAAACCATGCAAATCAATACATATATATTGGGGTGGGGACTTTCCCTTCACCGCCTATGCATCCTCAAAATAGGCTACATGCTAAGAATAGCCATGCGCCACTACAAGATAATTATAAAAGCATGCAAGCTCGCTATTAATAGATTATCTAATAATAACTACAGTTATAATCCTATTAATAACCCAAAACTGTGCATGGTGCTTGATCTTCCACTTGTCTGAAACAACCTTTGTGTGCTCTTCAAGTCTTTATATTAAACATGCTCTACACTCCATGTCTATATTTAGCCTCATACTGAAAATGGCTAAGTCCTGATTCCAAACTTTCACGTGTGCGCCTTGTTCCACTATTCTTCCACGCGCACCTACGCACCGTGTTTCTGCGCGCCCAATCCTTATACACCTTTAGTACTTAGGCTATATTTCATCAGCCCAACATTACCCCACACTTTCTTCATTACCGCCCCCGGTAATGGGTAATCATAACTTATCTTGAAAGATCCCAAACCCGTTTTTGTCTGATTTTTTTTTTATATATATATAATGCTCAGGTATGGAGCTGAACTGGTAATATCAAATAAATCCATGAAACAACATTCTCACACTGCATAACAATTAAAATACTGCAAACTCCCGCAAACTGGGTATATATAGAAATGGCGCCTAGGGTTTAAATGATTGATTTCTTCATTAATAACGCAGCCATACATACAACATTGATTTCTAATGATAAATAATTAGGGCAAAAAAAATAGAAATCTGCAGATGGAATAATACAGATACTTCCCAAAACTCAGCCAGAAATAATCCAAATCAAATCGATTTGGTATATATATGTGGCTGAAATGTATAACAATAAACTATCATGAAAAATACCTCTGATAATGCATACATCAACTGTAGAACAAGTCACCTCACTCTAGAAGTTGCCTGAATGCCCACTGCTGCAATTTATTTCTCTATCTGACTCTGCTGAAATGATAATAACCTGTGTAAACAATGAAGATTCCTGGGTGGAAGCTTCTCTCACTGCTCCTGGGGTTTTCATCTGCAAGAGTAATAATCCAGAGGGTTTCCGTCCTTGGATTTTGTCCGCAAAGCTCTGTGCTAACTGCTCTGTGAAAATAATAATAATAATCTGAATGCCTCTTCCCCAAGTCGCATTTTCTTTCATATAGCCAAAACCCTTCCAAATATCCAAGTCGTACTTTTTGGCTAAAACCCAATAATTAATATTAAATTAATTATTTTGCTTTACTAAGTAAGTCGCATTTTTGGGTTTAATTAATCATACCCAAACAAGTCGCACTTTTGGCTAGGAAGTGCATTTAAATAGTTTATTAATTTATTTAAATACACTTTCCTAAGTCAAATTCACTCAAACAGTCTATTAATTCATTATATGTGCTTTAATGATATTTTACTTTAATTCGAGCACCATATAATAGAATAATAAACCGAAGTCACCCTTGAAAACACTCTTTTGGCCGTCGGGTAGACAAAACAAGCCAAAAGGTCTTCGACCGAACTAATCGAGAAAGAGGGACATTATAGTCCTCCCTTCCCGAGATTGCTTGTCCCCAAGCAACTGTAGAGCTAGATGCTGTAATATAATCTCACCTTCCCATGTAGCATCCTCCTCTGGCAATTCTTTCCACCTCACCAGGAACTCCCGAATGTTAGGAAATAAGAGATAAAATATGCGGAATAATCCCTCACAGAATCGCAATAGTAGAAACTAATATGCAGAAAATATTACAAATCTCAAATAAAAGTGCAAAATAAATAACACAACAAAGAGAGATAAGATTTAATGTGGTTCACCCAATTTGGGCTACGTCCACCAAGAATCACTTGCTCAGATTTTATTACAAGCCTCCACTCTCTGAATACAATACCCAGATCTGTTTGGAGCTATGCTCAACAAACTCTACCTGCATTCACACCCGAATTCAAAACACATATGCAATACATTTACTTGTCTATCTATCATATACATAAGACCATATAAATAGACAATTGCTTAAGTAGTTTTACAAAACCGTGGGTATTAAACAATGGGTAGAAAACAAAACCGTCCCATAAACCTATGGGTAACCGAAGAGGTGGTTTTACAAAACAATGGGTACCGAAAAAACATGGGCCCAAAAACAGCCCATAACGGTTACCCATTACCCATGGGTTAATAAACCACCCATGAAAATTTGCTTCGGGGGCTTCAACCCCCCGAACCCCCCTGACCCGCTCACCGGCGAGCGGGACCGCCGTAAAAATACCCGAGTGTAACACATGGAAGGTGTACCATACTCTAACATGAAAATAGGCTCCACAAACATAACAATCTCCCACTTGGAGACTAATTTCCACTGAGAAAGCTTCTCAACCCTTCACTGTCATCCGTGAAGGCCAACCAAAGCTGAACATAGCTTTAGTTTATCCCTTGTGACCACCTTGGTCATCATGTCTGCAGGATTCTGACTGGTATGAATCTTCTCCAACTTCAACTTATCTTCCTCCAAAGCTGTCCTGATGAAGTGATATCTCAACTGTATATGCTTCGTCCTGGAGTGGAAAGCAGAGTTCTTAGCTAGGTGTATAGCACTCTGACTATCACTATGCAGCTTACATTCCTCCTGCTTATGCCCCAACTCCTCAAGCAATTGTTGTAACCAAATCATCTCTTTGCTTGCCTCTGTGGCAGCAACATACTCAGCCTCCGTGGTTGACAAAGCCACCAGCTTCTGTAGTCGTGAAATCTAGCTCACTGCTGTCCCACCTACAGTATAAATATAACCTGTCGTGCTCCTCCTGCTGTCTACATCTCCAGCCATGTCTGAATCTACATAACCACGTAAGGTGGTATCTGATCCACTGTAGCAAAAAACTGTCCCCATGGTCCCTCTCAAATACCGAAGGATCCACTTTACTGCTTGCCAATGCTCTTTACCTGGATCACTCATAAATCTACTCACAGCTCCCACTGCATGGGAAATATCAGGCCTAGTGCACACCATAGCATACATCAAACTACCAACTGTTGATGAGTAAGGTACCTTGGACATCTGGTTTCTTTCCTGCTCTGTCTTGGGACACTGCTCCTTTGATAACTTAAAATGGCCTGCCAAAGGGGTCCCAACCAGTTTAGCATCCTGCATGTTAAACCTATCCAATACCTTCTTAATGTACTCTTCCTGAGATAAAGTCAACTTCCGTTCCTTCCTATCCCGAGTTATCCTCATACCAAGGATTTGTCTGGCTGCCCCCAAATCCTTCATATCAAAGGATTCACTTAGTTGTTTCTTGAGTACTTTTATTTCCTGCATGTTTTTACCTGCAACCAACATGTCATCAACATACAAACATAGGATAATATAACTTTCATCCTCAAATTTCTTTGTATACACGCAATGGTCAGAATGACATCTAATATAACCTTGCTCCATCATGAAGCTATCAAACTTCTTATACCATTGGCGTGGAGCTTGTTTCAAGCCATACAGGCTCTTCTTCAGTTTACACACCATCTCCTCTTTACCTTTGACTTCATATCCTTCTGGTTGCTGCATATATAGCTCCTCCTCCAAATCACCATGGAGAAATGTAGTCTTTACATCTAACTGTTCTAAGTGCAAGTCTTCTGCTGCTACTATTCCAAGAATAGTTCTGATAGAAGTCATTTTTACTACAGGAGAAAAAATCTCATCAAAATCTATACCTTGTTTCTGTGCAAACCCCTTGACCACCAACTGGGCCTTATATCTTTTCTTTCCTCCTTCATCTTTAACTCTGTACACCCACTTGTTCTGCAATGCTCTTTTTCCTTCCGGTAGCTTCACCAAATCCCAAGTCTGGTTCTCCATGAGAGACTTATGCTCCTCATCCATGGCTTGCTCCCACTTCTTACTGGCATCTACCTGCATTGCTTCATCAAAGCTCTCTGGCTCTCCACTATCAGTGAGTAATAAATAATAAAGAGAAGGAGAAAAACCGTTCAGGTTCTTTTCTTACCCTAGAAGACCTCCTCACTGTAGGAGTTTGGGGTTCCTGTTGAGTAGGTTCCTGAACTGATTCATGGGTCACTTTCCCATCCGGAAGATCCTCTACCACTGCATATTCTTTCTTGGATTCTTCCCTGTTTTCCTGCAACTGTTGCTTATACATGACTTTCTCATTAAAGACGACATCCCTAGACCGAATGATTTTCTTGTCCTTAATACTCCAACATTTAAACCCAAAGTCATCACCACCATAACCAATGAAAGTACATTTTTCTGATTTAGCCTCTAGCTTGGTCCTATCATCTTTGTCTATATGAACAAACACTTCACATCCAAAGACTCTAAGAAATGAATAATCAACTTTCTTACCATACCATGCCTCCTCAGGTATGCCTCCATCCAAGGCACTTGAGGGTCCTCTGTTTATCAAGTACACAGCTGTGCTCACCGCTTCTGCCCCAAAAAGAAAGAGGCAGTCCTGCATGTAACCTCATGCTCCTAGCACGTTCCATTATTGTTCTGTTCATCCTTTCTGATACCCCATTCTGCTGTGGAGTTCCTGGAACCGTCTTTTTCCTACGGATTCCATTCTTGGAACAGTAATCATTAAATTCATTGCTGCAATACTCCCCTCCATTATCCGACCTAAGACATTTTAGCTTAAGACCTGTTTCATTCTCTACCAAGGCTTTCCATTTAACAAAAGTGTCAAATACATCAGATTTGTTTCTAATACAATAAACCCAAACTTTCCTTGTTGCATCATCAATAAAAGTAACATAATAACTTGAACCCCCAAGAGATGATACCTGAGCCGGCCCCCACACATCAGAATGTACCAACTCTAACTTACTCTCTTTCTTCGTAGGTCCAACCTTGAGAAACCTTACTCGCTTCTGTTTCCCATATATGCAGTTCTCACAAAACTCCAAACCTGTTTCTGTATATCCAGGCAAATTCTTCTTTATGATGTCCATGCCCTTATGGCTCATATGACCAAGCCTATAGTGCCATAATGTTGTATCTGTATCTGAAGCCACAAGATTACAATCATTAGTACTATCAGTGGTTAAATACAAGGTTCCAACCTTCTTACCTCTTGCCACCACAAGAGCACCCTTGGTAACCTTCCAAGAGTTAGCTGTAAATATCACAGTACAACCATCACTTCCCAATTGCCCCGCCGATATCAAATTTCTCCTTAATGTAGGCACATGTCTGACATCCTTCAATAGCCATGTATTCCCATTCTGCATCTTAACCTGAACAGAACCTTTTCCAACTATACTTCAAGGCTCATCATCACCAAGAAAAACATGCCCAAAATCCCCTTGAACATAATCAACAAAATAATGCCTATGTGGAGTAGCATGAAAAGAAGCCCCTGAATCTAAAACCCAAGATTCAGTAATATTATGCAAAGAAAGAATCAAAGCATCCTGACATACATTACCCGATGCCACATTTGCCTCCTTGTTTTCTTCCTGTTGTTTCTTCTTATCCCGAAGCTCCCAAAATTCCTTCTTTGCATGCCCAGGCTTTCCACAATTCCAGCATACAATCTTGTTCTTAGATTTTGACCTTGCCCGATCTTTTGATTTTCCACGGTTTCCTCTATTCTTCTGTCTCCCTCTAGTTTCCACTGTCAAAGCATTCCCTGAAGTAGAAGATTCCCCAGATATTTTTCTTCACATTTCCTCGCTTAGAATCACACCTACAACATCCTCAAACTTCAACTTCGAGTTAGCTAGAACCGAGTTACTTACCATCATTACCAGGCTATTCCAACTCTCAGGTAAAGAGCACAGAATTAATAAAGCCCTAACTTCTTCATAAAATTCTATTGCAACTAAAGCTAGCATATTCACAACCGTATTGAAATCATTTAAATGATCTTCCACTGAACTATTCTCAGACATCTTCATATTAAAAAACTTTTTCATTAAAAATATCTTATTAGAGGTAGAGGGTTTTTCATACAACTTCCCTAATGCATCCATTAGATCTTTTGTAGACTTCTCCTTTGAAACATTAAATAATACCGAGGATGAAAGACATAGCCGAATCATTCCAGGGTCAAAGCATACAGGTGTGTCCCACTTTGTGGCCATAAATATTTTGAAAATCTGACTAGTAAATAAATAATTAAAGAATACTATAAAAATTTAAAAAATCAGGTAAATTCTGGATGCCCTGCACCTTGGTATTTATAGCCTCTTAAAAATGCATTTTTGGTCATTTTATATGTGTTTGGTCATGTTTTGGTTGTTAGACATAGTTTGCTGAAAGTACAAAAACTACAAAAAAGTGGGACGCAGTTATATGCTTTGACCCTCCAAGTGCCTTCCAATCCAACAAATTCCATTCCGCATCTGTCATACTCGAGGGTTTGTTCACCTTCTCAGACAGTAGAGTATAAAGATCCTTTTGATAAAGGTAATCTTCCATCCGCATCTTCCCAAGACTAAAATTTTGCCCGTTGAATTTATCAACCCTCGATCTTCCATCATCTACCATAGCTCCCAGTCAAGATAAAAATTTCCCTACGATTCAACACTTCAACAAACCAAACCAGGCTCTGATACCGATTGTTAGGAAATAAGAGATAAAATATGTGGAATAATCCCTTATAGAATCACAACAGTATAAACTAATATGCAGAAAATATTACAGATCTCAAATAAAAGTGCAGAATAAATAACACAACACAGAGAGACAAGATTTAACGTGGTTCATCCAATTTGGGCTACATCCACCAAGAATCACTTGCTCAAATTTTATTACAAGCCTCCACTCTCTCAATACAATACCCAGATCCGTTTAGAGCTATACTCAACAAACTCTACCTGAATTCACACCTAAATTCAAAACACATCTGCAATACATTTGCTTGTCAATCTATCATATACATAAGACCATATAAATAGACAATTGCTTAAGTAGTTTTACAAAACCATGGGTATTAAACAATGGGTAGAAAAAAAAACCGTCCCATAAACCTATGGGTAACCGAAGAGGTAGTTTTACAAAACAATGGGTACCGAAAAAACATGGGCCCAAAAACAGCCCATAATGGTTACCCATTACCCATGGGTTAATAAACCACCCATGAAAATTTGCTTCAGGGGCTTCGCCCCCCGAACCCCCCTGACCCGCTCACCGGCAAGCGGGACCACTGTAAAAATACCCGAGTGTAACACATGGAAGGTGTACCATACTCTAACATGAAAATAGGCTCCATAAACATAACACCGAATGACCCTGTTCCTCAATCTCCTCTCTCGGCTGTCCAAGATCTCCTCTGGCACTAGGTCTAATCTCCCTTCCTCATCCAAGGGTGGCAAATCTGTAGAGGAAATAATGTTCTACCCCAAAGCCTTTTTCAAAGAAGACACATGAAAAACATTATGTATCTTACTCTCAGAAGGCAATTCCAGCTCATACGCCACTTCACCAACTCTCCTCAACACCTGTATGGCCCATAAAATAATGGTTTGAGATTTTCAGCCCCACTCTTCTTGAGAGTACTTTGCCTGTAAGGCTGAAGTCATAGAAAAACCATGTCTCCTATCTCAAATGATCTCTCCACTCGGTGCCTATCTGCATACATTTTCTGCTGATTCTAGGCCCGCTGAATGTTTTCCTTAAGCACCTTAAGGATTTCCTAAATATCCTGTAGACTCTCCTGAGCCTCGGGAGCTCTACTATCCCCAAATGCCATATCAACAAAGGATCTCGCATCATACCCATAAAGTGCTCGGAATGGAGTCATACCAATAGACATATGGTAAGTGGTGTTATAGCAATACTCACATAAATACAACAACTTAACCCATGCCTTCTGCTGTCCTCCAACGTAGTTGCGAAGATAACCCTCTATCCATTTGTTCACAATCTCTGTCTGTCCATCCGTCTGAGGGTGATAACTAGTGCTAGGATTTAGCTCAGTGTAAACTAGACGGAAAAGCTCTTGCCAAAATATGCTCATAAACCTACTATCCTGGTCGCTAACTATGTTCTTCGGAAGCCCATGCAACCTGAATATTTGACGAAAGAACAAATCAGCCACGTGAGGTGCCTTGAAGCTAGTAGGAATAGCGAAAAAGTGTGCATATTTTGTCAACCGATCCACTACCGAATAAATGCAATCATTCCCTTGCACCACGGGAAGACCTGTAATGAAATCCATCGAAATACTTTCCCACTTCTGCTTCGGAATAGGCAATGGCTGTAGTAAACCTGCTGGGAAAGTATGCTCTGACTTGCACTCGCGGACATGGTGCAAGACATCATCCTTGAGACCCTTCCAAGATAATCTCTCTCTAATCTGCCTGTATGTTTTAAAATACCCTGGATGTCCTGCAAGTGGTGCATCATGGAAAGCATGCTTAATCTTCTCCTTAAGTTCAGATTCAAGAACTAGGTAAATTCTACCCTTATACAAAATCATATCAGCTATTACCTTATACTGGCCATCCTGAATTTTCCCATCCATAATGTCACATGTCCATGTGTTTTTGGAATACTCAACTAATTGTTGAGATTTCCAATCTGCTGAAATTTCACTCAAAGAACATAGGGCAGCGAGATGGGGTTTCCTGGAAAGTGCATCAGCCACTACATTCTTAGTCCCCTTAACATACTCAATATCAAAATCATATGCTTGGATCCTGCTGACCCATTTTTGTTGCCTCTCATTGAGTTCTTTCTATTCCAGGAAATATTTCAAATTGTTGTGGTCGGTTCTCACCACAAACTTTCCACCCAACAAATACTGTCTAAACTTTGCCAAAGCGTGCATAATGGCAAGCATTTCCTTATCATAGCTGGAATACAGTCTCTCATTATCTCTCAGCTTCCGGCTCTCAAAAGCAATAGGATGGCGATCCTGCATAATATTTGCACTAATTCCCAATCCCGAAGCATCACACTCTAAAATGAAGGGTCGTGAGAAATCTGGAAGAGCCAAAACTGGACAAGTACTCATAATTACCTTGAGCCTCTCAAATACCACATGTGCCTCATCTGACCAACTGAATGTGCCCTTCTGTGTAAGATCTGTCAATGGGGCTACCAACTGAGAATAACCCTTCACGAACCTCATGTAATAACCACATAACCCTAAGAATCCTCTCAAGTCAGAGATATTCCTGGGTGGTGGCCAATCCTGCATTTCCTGTATCTTCTCCTAATGAACCTTGACCCCATTGGCCCCAATGACATGCCCAAGATACAATATCTCCGTAAGTCCAAATTCACACTTGGACATCTTAGCAAACAGAGACTGAGTCTCCATTATGCTAAACACCTCATCAAGATGCCTCAAATGATCCTCCCATGTCCTGCTATGAATCAAAATATCATCAAAAAACACCAACACAAACTGCCTCAATTTCCTGTTGAAGAGATGGTTCATACATGACTGAAATGTAGCAGGTGCATTAGTGAGTCCGAATGGCATCACCAAGAACTCATAGTGCCCATAGTGACATCTGAAGGTTGTCTTGTGGATATCCTCATCCCGAACTCTAATCTGGTGGTAGCCTGATCGTAGATCAATCTTCGAGAAGTAGATAGATCCATGCAGCTCATCTAACAACTCATCAATGTGGGGAATGGGATACTTGGTTTTGATGGTTTTCTTGTTTAGTGCACGATAGTCAATGCACATCCTCATGGTCCCATCCTTCTTCTTCACCAAAACTACTGAAGAAGCAAAGGGACTAGAACTAGGACGGATGTGTCCCATCTCCAAGAGCTCTCTAATGGCCTTCTCTATCTCATCCTTGTATGTCTTAGGATGGCGATAAGGCATAGTCATCACGGGTTTAGCACCCTCCTCAAGCTCTATAACATGCTCAAACCCTCTATCTGGTGGTCTTCTTGGAGGAATGTCACCAAACACTGGGCCGTGCTTATCCAGTATGGACTGGATGTCAATATGATAAGGCTGCTCATCGTCTGAAGAAGATTTGGATGAAATGAAACATTGGGCTGCCCATGTAACCTCTCCATGTCTCACTATGGACTCCATCCTGCGTGCTGAAACAACTCTAGGCCCACTGTCAGAAAGAGCCCAAAGCATAATCTTCTTCTTATCCACCATAAACTCCAACTCCATCTTATAGAAATCTTGCACATATCTGCCAAGGGACTGTAACCACTGAATACCCAATACTGTATCAATCTCACCAAGCCCAATAACATAGAAGTCATCGGTCAATGTATAGTCCCCCATCTGAATACTAAGTCGTGGAATCCTCTTAGTGCAACTGATAGCAAATCCATCTGCCACCCATACACTAAACCCATCAAATTCCTCAACCTGTAATCCTCGCTTCGTCGCCAACCCCTCATCAATGAATTTGTGCATAGCTCCACTATCAACCAGACAAACAATCCGCTATCCCTTAAGCACTCCCTTCAGCCGAAAGGGATGGTACCTAGGAACACCTGAAAGTGTGGCAATAGTAACATCAGATGAATCCAATGCCTCGCCCTCGCCAAGCTCTATTTGGGGCTGCTCCCCCTGTGCATCATGGTCACCGCCCTCCTCCTCTACATCTGTACCTGGCGAGTGATCATCCTCTCCATCTGAAATCACCTTAATGAGATGCACCTTGCCTTTACCAAGGCAACGATGTCCAGGCTCCCAATGGTCTTTGCAATGAAAGCAAAGCTTCCTCTTCCTTAACTCATTACGAGTCTCCTGATCCACCTTAGGAGGTGGTACACTATTTTGCGGGGCGGTAGAGCGTTGAAATGGCTTGGAGTTCATGGGAAACTTCATATTGGGCTGATAAGAAGTAGGCTGATAGGAAGTGGGGGATGTGTCCAAGTCCAATGCCGTCTGAATGGCATCATGTAATGTCCTAGGCTTAAGAGCCTTGACCAATCCTCTCATCCTGTCATGGAGGCCCTCTATAAATAACATCACCACCCTCTTCTCAGGCATCTCTAGAACCATAACGACTATCCGCTGAAATTCGTTGATGTAAGAATCAACATGTCCACTCTGTCTGAGCTATGCTAAATCCTTGTAATATAACTCCACATCCTTGCGATCAAATCTCAAAATCAATCTATCACTGAAATCGTTGTATGAATGTAGAAGCTCATGACCCTGTGTAACTAACCCATGGTGCCACCAATCATAAGCCACCCCCTCAAGGTGCAACGTAGCGAACTCTATGGCCTCCTGCTCCCTCATGGGCTTGAGGCTAAGGTAGGTGTCGAGCTTGTGAATCCAAGCCCTGGCACTGATCTTTCCACTACCATCAAAAGTGGAGAGGGTTACCTTTTTGGTAACCTGCTGCAAATCTCTATCCTGTTGTGCTCTAGGTCTCCTATCCTATCTAGCCCTCATGTTGTCTCTCCTCTAAGCACAATACTATGGGAGGGGAAATGCATCCCTCACATGCTGTGGCAAACTCCACTCATCACTAACTGCCATGATAGTATCCGGGAAAGTTGCTTCTCCCGACCGTCCCTCAATCTCTGGTGGGTCACCCCTAGGCAAGAAGTTAGGCTGCATGGGCCTATCTGTCATCCGTGTAGGTCTCCTCTCGTCTGTATGGGTATGCCTCCGCTCACGGCATGGCGATCCCCTAACACTCCCAAGCTTTGAAGGTGATTTGCTATGACCCCTGTAGCTACTGGCAACTGATACGGATCTATCCCTCCTGCCATGCCTGTCCCACGGCCTATCCAGTGCCAACCTGTCCAAAGTAGTACCCATGCGCTCCATGGTCTGTAATAACTATCTCTATGTGGTTGCCATATCCCGAATAAAATTCCTATCTGGATCTACATGTTCCTCTCGAGGAGGACTCTCAGGCCTCTCACCCAAATATTCCATTCTATCACCTCCTGCAATACCAGCCTTGAGTCATGCTCATCTGCGGGTGTAGTATCTGTGTGGACCGTCCTCTCTATGATGCATTCAAAGCTGATTTCTATTGTAATACCCTATCTGTTTCTTCCCACACAGGCTGGGAGGATACACTACTCTGATACCACTGAAAGATCCCAAACCCATTTTTGTCTGATATATATATATATAATGCTCAGGTATGGAGCTGAACTGGTAATATCAAATAAATCCATGAAACAACATTCTCACACTGCATAACAATTAAAATACTGCAAACTCCCACAAACTAGGTATATATAGAAATGGCGCCTAGGGTTTAAATGATTGATTTCTTCATTAATAATGCAGCCATACATTCAACATTGATTTCTAATGATAAATAATTAGGGCAAACACAAATAGAAATCTGCAGATGGAATAATACAGATACTGCCCAAAACTCAGCCAGAAAGAATCCAAATCAAATCGATTTGGTATATATATGTGGCTGAAATGTATAACAATAAACTATCATGAAAAATACCTCTGATAATGCATACATCAACTATAGAACAAGTCACCCCACTCTAGAAGTTGCCTGAATGCCCACTGCTGCAATTTATTTCTCTGTCTGACGCTGCTGAAATGATAATAACTTGTGTAAACAATGAAGATTCCTGGGTGGAAGCTTCTCTCACTGCTCCTGGGGTTTCCGTCTGCAAGAGTAATAATCCAGAGGGTTTCCGTCCTTGGATTTTGTCCGCAAAGCTCTGTGCTAACTGCTTTGTGAAAATAATAATAATAATATGAATGCCTCTTCCCCAAGTCGCATTTTCTTTCATATAGCCAAAACCCTTCCAAATATCCAAGTCGCACTTTTTGGCTAAAACCCAATAATTAATATTAAATTAATTATTTTGCTTTACTATGTAAGTCGCATTTTTGGGTTTAATTAATCATACCCAAACAAGTCGCACTTTTGGCTAGGAAGTGTATTTAAATAGTTTATTAATTTATTTAAATACACTTTCCTAAGTCAAAGTCACTCAAATAGTCTATTAATTCATTATATGTGCTTTAATGATATTTTACTTTAATTCGAGCACCATATAATAAAATAATAAACCGAAGTCACCCTTGAAAACAACCTTTTGGCCGTCAGGTAGACAAAACAAGCCAAAAGGCCTTCGACCGAACTAATCGAGAAAGAGGGACATTAAATATCTCTCCATGAACAAAGAATAAGGAATGAAATAATAATTGTACACAAGAATAAAAGTACACTTGAGCGCTCTATACTTTTGCATAAAGAATCAATTATGGATATTATGCTTTGACCTCTGATTCTAACTCATTCCAATCACTCAACACTTTATTAGTTTTGTTTGGGATGTCGGCAAGCACTCCATCCATCTCATCTAAGGTCATGTTCTGACCTTCATTCTACAACACTCTAAGAACATTTTCTAGACTGGAGACCATCCCTTCCATCACATCCATCCACCACACGATGAGTTTTCCAATCTCCTTTACTCTTTCCTTGTGAGGGATCTAGGCTGTTGCGAGTGCATCACACTTTTCTTCTACCAATGTGAGCCTCTCCTCACACCCAAGTGCTTCATTCTTTATTGCCTTAAGGACTTCATCCTCCTCTGCTATAGTTCTTGTCTTTATTATTACATCAGGTGATGCACACATATTTAAGGCCAAATCTACCTTTTTCAATTCATCCTTCAAGGTTTCAGTATGGATTCATAACTTGTGATTTTCTGCGCAATAGTTTCCTTGACCTTCTTTGTCTGTGCTATAGCATCATTTGGTGTTGGCATACGCACTGGACCTTCTTCCAGCACCATCTGAACAAGGGTGTGTAAATAATGCATCACAAATGGGAACTTTATAGAACTCTCTCTTCCAAGCGTGGTCTTACCTTCAAAATTTTATCTCCAATTTTCTCCGCCATCTTTACCAACATGTCCACCTTCACCTTAACTTTTTCCTTCTCTTCTGTCAAGAACTTTATCTTAGTATCTTTGTCCTTTTAATCATCCAACAACGCCTGAATAGTTGTCTGTTTATCAATGTTCTGGTGCGCAACCTTAGCAGATACTTTTGTCAAGGCATTGGTCACCTATTCATCTAACATTACAAGAGGCTTGACAGTCACATGGCATGAATTTGGCACCTTATTCATTCTCCTTGATACACATGAATCTTCACACACATAGAATCTAGGCTCATCCATGTGAGTCTACATTTCCCATGATAATTGTTTCTATGTATAAGTTGTCACCATTTCTGAGTCCATCAGCTCCTAGCCATACAATTCCTTAAGTTCCAAAGTGCTTTGAAACCTTGTGCATATGATCTTGGTTGGGTCATTCACATACCCAAATTTTGGTGTCTTATAGGTTTCTTCCTCTTTTCCCTTTCCCGAACACTTACCTTTAGATATTTACACACCTAAATCCATCACTGGTCCTTCACATGTTTGTGTAATACGAGGTGCACCTGATGGCTCACCCTTATCTATATTTAACTCTTTATTCATGGAACCACTATATATCTCCCTCTCCTTCAACTCCTTTGCATCAATTTTTAATTTCTCTTCATGAGGCTCTTCTGGATCCTCAGTGTGCGTTGGAGTGTTCAACGCGTTGTCCTCATATTTCTCTCCATCATCATCCTCCTTAGTTAGGACGTACCTGCACCTTTTCCTTACTAGTTTTGTCTTCACGTGCAAAGTCCTAAGTGACCTCCTCAATGGTTGTGAAGGTCGCGCACCTTGAGTTCTGGTTCTTCTTAGCACTCTTTTGTATTGGGGTTCTATGGCTCCCTCTCCGATCTCAATTGCGTCTATCTCCATTTCCACTTATTCACCTTCTTTCTGCAATGGTGGGGTTACCTCGCACTCTCTTTTCTCCCCTACGTTGGGCTACCTCCTTCTACAATCCAAGCCACCACTATCTTCTTTCTCTTGTTCCTCCTATTCTTCTTCTTCTTCAAGGGGCAAAGTGTCCTCTTCATCTTGCAGTGTGCCCACTGTATGTTTCCCCTTGGGTGGTCCAAGGAGCTTGAACTCATTTTCAACATACTTCCCATTTTCCAACTTGGGCCTTAGATAAATGTAAACAAGAGCTGCCCCAAACTTCCCAATGTCCAAGCTCATAGCTTTAATGTTAATATCATCATGAAATCAGTTTCTCAATGTATGCAGACTTACTTGGGTAAACGTAGGTTTTCCTGAGTGTATGGTAGTCACAATCTACCTTGTCTGCATTGAACATAAGCCTTCACACGTTGGAGAACCTATGCACTAATTCCTGAAAGTAGCCTATGATGAAGGCATAGGGGAGCTTGCACCAGGGGCTCCACTTTCCATCCTTCATGCCAAAATGCGCTATGCAAAAGTGTTGGTATACTACAAATTGTACCTGTTTTCCCAATACCGAAGGAAGATCCTTGGGTATTCTCCATTCCTCCTCAGTCGTAGTGCATAGGTGCTCATACCAAAATTCTTCTCTCTACTTCAAGCGTCCACTCATGGATCCATCACATGTATACTTAGAAAATCTCTCTACAAGAGATTTCTTCTCCTCAGGGTATTGCCATATTTTATCCTTTGGCCCATCGGGCACTCCAATTTCTACAAATACAAGAGATAGAAGGATCACGCCGAAAATTATTTTCTCACCTTGGTGCACCTCATCAATAATGGTTTCAATAATGAAACTGGCCAAATTGTAAACTACCCCTTCTGTCATCTTCTTTTCTATGTGCAACCATGCCTTGTTCACCTGTGACCAGTGCTCTTGATTATTTAACTTAGTTAGGAGGTGTGTTACCACCTGAATAACTGGATACTTCTGTAACTTGGGTATATCCATCCTGTGCCCTCCCTTCATGTATCCAATCACTTTCTTTGTTGCTTCTATCCCCTCCTTATCAGTGAGGTCACTGTTAATTTCGGTACCCAAAATCCTTAAACCTGTCAGTCTCCCAATCAGGGGCGCAGTAAGCCTCATTCGATGCCCAACAAAGTAGAAAAATTCCTCATGGAATCTGCTCATCAACCATTGGTATATATTTTTTGGTTTTCCAAAATAAGGGAGTTCATACAGCTGTAAAACTCCTACATTTGTCAACATCTTTTCTCCTGCATCATCATATACCGCCATATCGTTTTTATTCTCAATGTTGTCTTTACTACCAATAACTTATCTAATTCATCTTTGTTATGCTTTGTTCTATGGTTATAATCACTTACTTTGCAGTGATGAACATGTGATTCCTAATCACGACCCATAAAAACCCCTTATGGATATTGCATCTCTAAAAAACAGCTTTCGGGGGCATCTTTTACTTTGACCTCGACTTCCTTCTGCTTCCTTCCCCTTGTGGCCACTCCAGGTGCTTGCTTAGGTGCCATAGAAACAATAAAGGTGTGTTCTTGTGGTTAATTCAAGCTCTACAACTCAAACCTATGTGCCCTAGCTTGAATCCACATGCCCTAGCTCAAACTCAAACCCTAACAAATGATTTCTCCTCCCTGCATGCCTTTGCTTCGCTCAAACACTTCTCTCCAATGGAGCGCCAAACAATCCTATGCGTAACTTTGAAAAATCATGTCTGGTTCAGCTTGGTATCACAACTCTCTTTCACGTCACAACTCACTCTTAACTCGCTCTTCAACTTGCTTGAATTCTCTCAATTGCAAAGGTAAAAATGATTTCACAACACCACCTTATATAGCTTTTGAAAAACTTTATCCACATTTATTGCTCTCCACCTACCACCATACTCAACATTAAATTGGTGTTTCTTTGCTTTTCCATGCATTTTTCCATGCCACAGTCATAACCTTCTGGCACACCTACTACTCCTCTACCACATACCTCCTTTTGCATGCCTTCATGCACTGAAGTACCTATCCACTACACCTTTCACCAAGTAGTTTCCCATTCTACAACCTACCGTGTGTTACACTATGCGTCCATTCATCCATACGTGGTCTTCATTCATGAGAAATCTTTCTGTATCACACCTTTACTTCAAGCACCTGCACAATATCTCTCTATGCATACCCATCTTCAGAGAACATTCAAACTTGACCCATTTATCTGTATACACTCCACCCCACACTAAAAGTATGTGCGGTCCTCTGCGCATGAATTCAATATATAGTAATCAGCTTCTGGCGCGCAAGCATGCTTATTACACAAAACACTGAACTAAATTGACAAAGCATAACAACGATGAAAGGAAACACATATAAAGGAAATGCATTAAAGAAATATAATCTAATGGAAATACTACCTTATTACAAACACCAAGAAGACTTATTTATAGTAGGGCTTTAGCCTACTCCCATTGAAATAACCTGGGAAACCGTGTCCCATCCAACCTGTAACTGCAAGCACCTGAATCAAGTATGTAAGTCACAATATATGGTCCCAACCAATGCACTTTAAGCTTTCTAGGGTGGTGCAAGAACTTGAATCATAAAGAAGAACCATTTGTCCAACTTCAAGCTTCTTATCCTTAATATGTCTATCATGCCATGCCTTCTACCTGGCCTTTTCTATCTTCTGACTCCATCTGTTAATGTGTGCCTTTCATCCAATTGCATCATTTTATCAATGCACTCTTCAAGTGCTTTTCTCATCAGCCAAACCTCCTGTGCACACAATACACAGAGAAGGTAACATGAATTCCATGGGAAAACAACCTCCACACCAAACACCAACTGAAAGGGTGTGGCTTTGTTCAATCTTTTATAAGTTGTCATGTATGCCCAAAGTACAACAGAGACTTTATCATCCCAGTATTTCCTTCCAACATCACAAATATTAGTCAATGTATGTCTCAATATCTTGTTGAAAGCCTCAGCAGTTCCATTTTCCTGAGGGTGATAGGGTGTTGTTTTATGGTGTGCCACCATAAATTCTGCCAATAGTATCCTGATGGTCTCATTAAGAAAATGAGTGCCCCTATCACTTGTCAAACTCAATGGGCATCCATACCTGTTGATAATGTTCTCCCACAGAAACCTTATTGTTGTAGTTGCCATGCAATCCTTTGTAGGTGCTATGCTTCTACCCACCTTGTAAGATAATTTGTAAAAGTTATAATGTAGCGTGATCCAGTCTTGCACACGGGTGGGGAAATAGGACCCATAAAGTCAATTTCCCACTTTTTAAAAGGTTTTGCACTAGCAATAGGCCTTAAAGGCATTTCATATCTATGCCCAGGCTTTCCAAGGCATTGAAAATGATCACAAGCCTTACAATATTCTTTACAATCCTTATACAATGTTTCCCACCATAGGCCAGCCAATAAAATCTTACACGCAGTAGCATCTCCTACATAATGTCCACCTACAATCCCACCATGAGCTTCCTCCATAATAGCTTTGCGCTCATGCTCAAGTACACACCGGCACAAAATTTCATCCTGACCTAGTTTGTATAAATATCCACTGATCAACATGTAAGGCACGACACGTATGGCAAGTTGCTTCTTCTCTATACTCTTCATCCCTTCAGGTGCCACACCAGTATGCAAAAAGACAACAATATCTTCTAAGTCAGAGGGTGCATGTTGTTCAATCTGAATAGTTGTGCATCTAACATTGTGTCCTCAATGCTCTACATGTCCTCACCTGAATTAATCCTTGATAAATGATCTGGTCCAGAATTTCTCTTCCCTAGCTTAACCACCACTAGTAAAATCAAATTCCTGAAACAACAGAATCCAACGACATATGTGCCCCTGCAAAATGGGATTGTTCACTAAGTACTTAAGTTCCATGTGATCTGTATAGAATATAAATGGTGTTGCCAGTAAGTATTGTCAAAACTTATGCAGCACGTAAATCATGGACAAGGCCTCACGCTCTGTAGTTGTATAATTTTGTTCAGCTGGTGTTAATTTCCTGCTTGCAAAACAAATAGGATGATCAACAATACCTTCTCCAGGTTGGGCTAATACTGCACCAATGGCCATGCCAGAGGCATCCACATGCACATGAAAAGGTTTGGTCCATGAAGGAAAGCACAAAATAGGTGTTGTAGTAAGCCTTTCCTTCAATGTCTCAAACACACGTTGTTGTGTTTCACCCCAATGGAACTAGCCTTTACTCTTCAATAATTCTTCCAAGGGCACAACGATCTTAGCATAACCTTTGATAAACTTCCTGTAATACCCTGTGTGCCCCAAGAATCCATGCACCTTGCTCTGGTTAGTAGGTTCCTCTAAGCCCAAAATAACAACAACCTTAGCAGGATCTACCAACAAGCCTTCTTTACAGATAATGTGTCCCAACAAAGTCCCAAAAGGTGTAGCAAAAACACACTTCTTAATGTTTAAGGAGATGCTCAACTGTCGTCACCTCTCAAACATAAGCCTTAAATTATCACAATGATATTTCACTAGCCCATACACTGTCCAATCATCCAAGTAAACCTGCAGAACTTATGAATAAAGTTCTGGAATGCTTGCACAACAATGTGAAAATACTGCAGGCACATTCTTCAATCCAAAAGGCATAACTGTGTATGCAAAAATTCCCCACTCAGTGGTGAAAGTTTTCTTCTCTTGATCCTCTTTAGCTATCTCCACCTGATGATATCCAGAAAATCCATCAGTGAAGGAGTAGATCTCATGCCCTGTAATGCCTTCCAGAATCTCTTCTGTAAAGGTGTGGGAAAGGGATCTATTACACATGCAACATTCAACTCCCTATAATCCACACAAATTCTTATTCTTCCATCTTTCTTTATACTTATCACCATAGGGCTAACCCACTCTGACTCCTCAATGGGCTCAATGATTCTAGAATTCGGCATCTTATCAATTTCTTCCTTTACTTTGACACAGATTAGGATTCATCCTGTAAGGCCTCTTCCTAACCAGGTGCACACCTTCCTTTAGCTTGATCTTCATCTCACCCAAAGAGTGATGTACCCCTTTTAACTCATGATATCCTCTAGGAAATAAGTCCTGGAAGTCACACAATAACTCAATTATTTTAGAAACCTCAGAGTCAGACCAGTAATCACCAATGATGGCCTCCTTAGGTTCAACATCTATCCCAATGTTGACCTTCTTTATTTTCATAGGCTCATGATACGTGTGCGCCTTCTCATCTGCACTTTCTAAGACCTCACATGTACCCTCAGTATGCTCAACATCTAGATTCTCCACTTCTTCATCATCAATTACATAGACCATCTTACCTTTTTCTTTTTCTAGGAAGGCACACCCAGTTTTCTCTGCATCTGTCTCTTCTTCTTCAAAACGTGCCTCCAGATCTGACTCACCTAGTAACTCCTGAATAAGTTCCTCAACCTTTGCACTATCTCCCAATGTCAAGCACTTCATAACCTGTAATGCCTCATTCACTGGAGGTTTAGTGGAAAAATAGTCAAAGGTCTGAATCATACATGCAGTCAGTTCTTGCCAATTTCCTGTTTCTCTGTTCAACTCTGCATAAACATACCATGTGCGTGCGCAACCTCACAAGGTGTAGTAGAACTTGTGCACCCATAGTGAAGGTGGTAAGGCCTCCTACCCCTCTATCCAAAGTCTCTCACACTACTGAACATGGTGTTGAACATCCTTCCCATGAAATTCACATGTCTTGGTAGGCGCATTGCTCCAAAGAAATCTACAGAGAAGGCAATTCTCACTTCTCACCACTCTAAAAGACCATCTATGTGTACCATCCACCAGTGCGTGTGACTATCCCACATAAGGTATATACCAACATATTCCTTCTTTCCACTTGATCTGTCCATTGAACTTCCATAGCACACAAAAAACTTTAGGATTTCCCTCACCAGTGTATCTTGGTACCTAGTTACTACCCAAATGCCTAACACAACACCGGTCGACTTATGCATGTAACTACACTTTTCATCTCACATGGCCAACCATTTCATAAGTCCCATGTGCCCAGTTATCACAAGCAACACTTGGTCGTATCACTCATAGATTATGCATCATCCCATTGAATAACTCCTTCCTTTGATGGCTCAAGTACTTTAGGATCTCTAATGGTGCGCACATAAATTCTATTCAAATCCTTCTTCACTCAAAGGTTCTACATAAGGTGCATCTTTTCTCATCTGTTAAAGGAATGATGACACACTCTTCCTTGTTCTCAAAACTGATGTATCCTTTATTGAAGTGTAGATCAACATTATTTGCATAACACCAAGGGCACCCAAGCAATGCTGGAAAACTATCTACTTCTGTAAGCACCAAGACCTCAAAGTCCCTAGTAAACTTGGCCCCTTATATAGTAATAGTAGCATCTTTCAAGACTCCAATGGGCGTGGCTTTAGTCCTATGTTTCCATAAACAACACATTTGAAGATGGTTGTAATGGTGGCCTCCCCATCTGATTCCATGTATCCAAGGTGAGTACATTCACTTCTGCACCTGTATCAATCAAAATGTTACTCAAAATTCATCCATCAACAACTGCATTCAGAGTGATTTCTTTTTCATAATCCAGACTAGTGAGGAGGTAGGTTAGCATGTAAAATATGTCTCTCGTGCTCAAATCCAGGACAACATCTTCCCCCTTAACCATTCCCCTAATAAAGGAATGATGTTTTCTTGTCACAACATCTTACAAACCTCCTTCAAATCATCAACATATTTTTGAGGAAGCTCAACTGATTTGGCCTGCTCCAGCTTCCGTGACTGCTCCTTTAAGCATTATATCTCACCCTGTAAGTTTCTAATAACTTCCATGGTTTCTTGATAAACTTCCTTCTGATGAGTAGGGTCTAGATACTTTACATGCAATACCTCCTCCTTTGTAATAATAGGCTTCTACTTTGGAACTTCCCTCGCATGCATAACCTCAATGCGTGTAGTGACTAACACATGTACTATCTCAGGATCAGACACTAACTTTGGCATCCACTGATCTTCCATGGTGTGTTGTACTCTAACCATTCCCTCGTGCCTTTTATCTTCTTGTGATTCTTTCTCAAATACTCATACAAGTCCAAACATTCTTCATAATTGTGGTTCTTTCTGCAAAAAGAACAAATAATATTATGAGGGCATTTGCCTGTAATGATCAGGGGATCTGCATGTATAACATGTTCCTCATGGAAATTCACTTCTTCCACCGCCATGACCTCAACCTCTGAATCCTCCACGGTAAGCTCTACCTATACCTCAACCTCCATCAGAGCACCCTTCATTGTGATTATGATCATGATGCTCACCTTGTTCCTTGGAATTATTTGCAACACTGGTCTGTTGTACACCAGTATCAATGACATCATGAATCCAATCAATCAACCTACAATTCTTAGTATCATGCATGGTAGACCTAAAAATCACAATAACAGGACACATTCTTCCTTATCATGTGTTGCAACAATGGGAACCTACTTGAATCATGGTCCAAGTGATAGATCTCGTAGTCCAACAACATGGCATGCACATAATTTCTAAGGACAACTATCCTTAGTATGTCCTTCTACTTCACAATTCATGCACCAAATTCCATTACACATCTCATGTGCTGAATTAGTTGACAATTTTTCTAACTATTTTTCCATAGGCACAATCTGAGCATGCAAAAATGGGCTAACTCTAGTGTCTACACTCCCAACTACCTCAACATGCAAGAAGCTTCCAAAGCCTCACATGGGTCTATAAATGTCTTATGTGAGAGACCCTTCTGAAAGGTGTAATAAAGCCTCCAACGAACCATTAAGCATGCTGACTTGGGTGGATGTCATAAGACAACTTTGACAATAAAGTTTTAAAGCAAGCATCATACTCCCTTACACTCTCAGCCATGCCCTACTTGATGTCCTTTAGTGTGTTGATGCTCTTCTTCTCAAACTCAAGTATATGGAACTCTGCCAAGAAAGCATCACACAACATGTATAGTCTACACAAGTCTGGTTCGGATCATATTTCATGTACCAACTATGCATGCACCCTTACAAAGTAGTTATAAACTCACTTGCCTTACGCTTTGGAGTTGTAATCCCTTTTGCGTGCCATAATATTTCACACATATGCACATGCTCAGCTACATCTTCAATTCCTCTGTATTCTGGGAGACAAAGAGACATCTCTAAATAGACTTTTTGGGGTTGGTGCAGACCATGCCCACCAGATCCAGAACCTGTATTACCTCTTGTGTTTCCTCTACCTCCAAAACACTCTAGATCCACTAGATCCCAAACCACCTGATCCTCCCGATCCTCCCCTATAATAGGAAATGGACCAGAGGATGCACCACCTTGTGTTCCAAATAGTTGTACTAAACTAAACTCCCAGTCTATGAATTTTTACTACTTCCAGATGTAATACCAATGTTCTGTGCACCCATGTTCTGTGCTGATGACACGCCAAAAAATATGCCTCCAACATGGACCTCCAACTAACACAGATGATGATTGCACCACCATAGATGAATAAGCTACCTGATTAACTCCTGAACTTGATGAAAATTAACTCTATTTGTCACTACTCTACTACCCACACTAGCTTTCTTACTGATGACTGTCATTAGAAACTGGAAAACCAAGCTCAAGGGCTAGGTCACCAGGAGGGATCAAATGCATGCCCGTGGTCCTTGCAGTCTCCACTGATGCACTCTCATCTGAGGTTGAAGAGGGTTCTCGGCCATGCTTACCCAAATGGGGGAGTTCCATATGCTCTAGCTCCATGTCCTCTACGTGAGCTCCAAATCCTTCATGAGCCATCTCTCTCCACAAAACCATTCATTCGTAAAACTTCATGCTAATTCTCTAAATCCCTCTCACACACCTCATTAAAATTGATCCGCCTTTTTATCTCTTCCTTTCTGCCACCAAGTCTGTCATCTTTCACCACACCTGCTCCTACCCACATGCATGGTGGGGTTTAGCTAGCCATAGGACGTTGTTCCAAATCCAGAGTCACAATCAAGATCTTAATCGCTAAAGGATACCATGTAAATACAATCCTTTAGGTTCATATAAGAACTGGAACTCAACAACCTCTAGACAGGAATAAGTAGAAACTGTGTACTCCAAAATATAGCTATTTAGAACACCACTCCACCAATGATCTACAATGCATGTCCAAGTTAGATCAGCATCATGTAAAGCGTGGAATTCTTCCTGCATCCAAACAAGTGTTCTAAACCTCCAATTTCTCTTTGATGCATAAGCTACCAGCCACTCATACAACTCTATGGGGAAATAGGTAGAAAACTTCTCATAGAGCTTGTGATACAGATTATGTTCAACCCATGCACGTGCATCAAAATCAGGTCCAGTGCTAAATATGTGAGCATACTCTTCCTCTAAATTGTCTAACCACTCTTCAATAGATGGAAAAGGTCAATTGATACGTCTTCATCATGCAACATCCTAGAAAACAACTAAAAAAGAGGTCCCGCCAATGGAACCAAAATGTAGTCTTATTTTACCCACAACAGCCCAAGGCACGTTGACACATCACCCAGGAAAAACTTGAGTGCTCACCTCGAAGCACGCAAGGGTAGCAGGTCCCTCTTTTATGGTAGCTTGTTCAAGAAGTTAGCATGATCATACAAATATTCCATATCCATAACAGATAACCAAATATATTGCATAACATAAACTAGATCTATAGATCTCAACTATTTATAAGAATATCTAAGTAAGAACCATAATTAAATTTACCTTACATATGTTCCATGCTTAGATAATTCAACTACAATATCTAACCACAAAGGTCCATTATATTAACTGATGTAAAACACAAAAGATTCATACATGCTTAATAATGTCACCATCAGTCATGTGTGCCCATAAACCAACAACATAACTCTACAAAACATGGATGATGCCTAAACCGTGCAAATCAATACATACACACACACACATATCTACATACATACATACATATATATTATATATATACATACATATATATGTATATATATATGTATGTGTATATATATGTATGTAATATATATGTATGTATGTGTCTATACATATGTATATATCTATATATGTATGTATGTATGTATATATATACATATATACTGTACGTATATATGTATATATATGTTTATATATATATATATGTATATGTACATACGTATATATGTAGATATATATGTATACATACATACATACGTGTGTGTGTGTGTGTGTGTGTGTTAACCAAAATAAGCCCCATCTTATTTTGGGTTAACTTACCCCCCTTTTTATGCTTCAGTCAAAATTTCACAAGTTTCAAGCATTCAAGGAATTCTGGAAATGGCTTCAAAAGATAGAGAATTTCTTCCCCTTTCTAGAAAGGTAAAGAACTCCTCCTAACTCCTTGTATTTTTTGAGTTATGGTTCGGTGGAGTTTGGAGGGAAAATTTTCCCAGGGCAGACCTGTGGAGCTTGGGAGAGTTTTTTGCCAAAGGAACTCAAGCCGACAGAGTGGAGGAAGAATTTGAGAACCTAGCGCTTTTTGGTTTAAAAGTGCAAAATTCATTTGCGCTCCCGCGAGCCCACAAAAGGAAACAAAATTAAAAATTTCCTAAGCCCCGAAAGGGACACGTGGAAACACTTTAGCTAAGGTAGGCTGGCAGAGGATTTTGGAGACTTGAAACTTTTTTTCAAAATTTTTTGAAGTCAAAAATATTGAACGCATCTCCAAAGGCACCCGGAAGTGCCACATGGCAAACCTAAACTAGTAGCAGACCGGCGAGGAATCGAAGGAAAAAGTGAAAATTTTCCTTTTCCTCAAAAGGTATAAAATCAAAATTCGACCCACGGCCCCATCAAAAGCTAATGCGGGGATGCGAGCCTTCAGAGGAAACTTAGAATTTTTGGCTTTTGTCAAAAAGGGGTGCAAAGCATGAAATCGGGCCGTAACCCTACAAACCAATTAGATGATGTCACGTGTCAAAACCTTCGGCGGGGCGCGGGTCGTCAGAAGACTTTTGAGTTTTTGCCTAATCTACGAAGGGAAAAAAAGATAGAAATTGAGCTGCATCTCCATGAGAAATCAGATGATGCCACGTGTTATTTCAGGGACACGTCACCAGCAGGGAGTGAGCCGGCGGGAGACCTTGGGAAAATTTTGCACTTCGGTGTTAAAATATAAAATGCTATTTTTTGAAGCATCAACTAATCTGATCATGCCATGTGTCTATGGAGCAGCGGGGCCACAGAGGATTTCTGGATTTTTACAATTTTGTGAAAAAGGGAAAAGGGGAAAATTTCGGCCCGCAAGCCCGATTTTTTCCCTAATTTTTCCCTAAATCTTCAGAGGGGCATATCTTTCGAACCAGAGCTCAATTTTCAATGATTTTGGTATCATTGGAAAGATGTTGACATCCTCTACATGATGGAAGCTTCAATTTTGTTTTTTGGTGGGAAAAATTTAAGAAAAATTTCTCAGCACAGGAAAAAATGTAGAGTCGACCCCCAACTACCAAAATTGATGAAGTATGGCACCCGTTCCTTCTCTAGCATGGTCAAATACATTGGAAAATGAAATTGTAGATACCCCCTTGCCTTTTAATGGATCTTATCAGGTGGTTGAGCTTTCAAATCAAATTACCCACATTTTTTTTCTCTCTGCATTCTGCTTCTTCATAAAAAGCCAGTTTTGGCTCATTTTGTAAAGGGTTGTTCATTTTTCTTCTCTGCCTTCCCCTTCTTTTCTTCCCTAGGGTCAAAAAATGGAGTTTGAACCATTAAATGGTGCATTGTTTAAATTTTGAGCAATAAAAAACGTGTTTTGTGATGCATTTGTCCGTCCTTGGCTCATTTTTTTGTTGTTTCTTCTTGCCTCTCTTCATTGCAGGGTATCTATGCATGTTTTGGATGTTCATTTACAAATTTTGGGAGCTGTGTTGTCAGGTTTGAAACATTTTGTGTGATATATGTTCTTTGGCCTGTGATGCAGTTGTTCATCCTCTCCATTGCTCACCTCCCTTTGTTTCATGGCAGTCTGGTTAGATGATCGGTAATTTTCCTTCTCTGGTATATCACCGTTTTAGTGTAGGATCTATTTTTCTTGTTTTCTTTCTCTCCTTATCTCCTTGGAAGTTAGATTAGAGTTAGATTAGCTTGCCTACACTAGAATAGCTCATGGTAGGTATTTTAGGAAGAGGAACCAACCTTCTCTGGAGAGATTTCCCCATTTGCAAGGTCCCACACTTTGGGAAAGCTCAATGTTGTGCAATCACACCAGATTCCCATTTTCAAATTGTAGATCTGAGAAACATCTGGGGGTGCTGTGATTCTACGCTAACAATATATATGTATATATATGTATATACATATATATATATCTATAAATACATATACATATACATACATACATACATACATACATACATACATACATATAGGGGTAGGAAATTTCCCTTCACCGCCTATACATCCTTAAAATAGGCCGCATGCTAAGAATAACCATGCGCCTCTACAAGATAACTAAAAAAGCATACAAGCTCATTATTAATAGAGTATCTAATAATAACTACAGTTCTAATCCTATTAATAGCCTAAAACCATGCATGGCGATTGATCTCCCACTTTTCTAAAATAGCCTTTTTGTGCTCTTCAAGTCTTCATACTAAACATTCTCTACACTCCATGTTTATATTTAGCCTCATACTGAAAATGGCTAAGTCCTAATTCTAAACTTTCCTGCACAAGCCTTGTTTCACTATTCTTCCATGCGCACCTACACGCCCTGCTTCCACATGCCCAATCCTTATGTACCTTCAGTACTTAGGCTATATTTCATCAGCCCAACACTCATTGGAGCCTGAACTCTTTTATCTCCACTTGGCTTCAAAGGCTTAACAAGGCCTAGAACCCCAAATTTGAGCCCAAGCTCAATTTATTTCTTTGGTGTCTGATGTAGGAGCATCTCCAAAATGAGTTTCATAGTGTATTTTTTGGCATGTTAGAAAGGGATCAATGTGTTTTACTAGTGTGCTAAATATTTCTCTTCATTTGTTTAATTTGAACAAATCCTTTGTATAAGTTGCTCAATGAGCTAAAATAAGCCTATGTGTGTGAACAAGGCAAATTAAGAAATTGTGATGGACTTGAAGATCTTTTCCCTCTAGGAAAAGATCTCCAAGTCCTCTCCTCAGATAAAGGGAGTCAAAATAGGATGGTTAGTCTAAATTTTAGTGTTTTGCCAAGTTTAGGGGCAGTCCAAGTCAAGTTAGGAAAATAAGGAGAAATGGTGGAGGTTGTTTCTCCAATCCAAAATTTGGTCTTTGACAATGTAAGAGAAGAGGGGAGAGAGGAGATTCAGGGAGTAGGTGTGGAGAGAGTGATTTTTGAATAAATAAAAACTTTGGTGTTTTTTAGTAAAAAGGCTTCTTGATGTTTTTGTGAAAATTGTAGCATTTTGCTTTGTATTTAGGATTGTTCCTGCTAGACCCAAGAGGTAAGAAATGACAGTAATGATTGGAGCTCAAGAACCCTGACTATAACTATTTGATGAGGTGAAGGGGGGAAAACACATCTCCTCAAATTTTTTCAGCTCATGAAACCTCCCTAATAGCTCCCTATAACCTGATTTGTCCTCGTTGGGGTCATCTTAGGGCATCGAGGATCTCAGTCGATACTTGATGAGAGGAACTACAATTTAGAAGACACCATTATTATGCAACCACCTATAGGAAACCGAGAGTGTAGAGCTTGAAACCCCCTGCACATGTGTAAACCTTAAAAGCCATGTTCATGATAATTTTGAAGGCTGTATAGTCAAGAAAAAGTTGAAATTAAAGTATTTTTGGAGTTCCCTAAGCTAGATTAATATTGTAACAAGTTAGTTAGGTTCGGTTTTACCTATAAATCATGTTTACAGAGAGTAAAGAGGACAACTGAGGGATTTCCATATTTTTTCCACCTTGTGTGGGCTGAAGAAACCAAACTAGGTCCTTGGGATAGTCACAAAGTAGGAGAAAGAAGCCTTCCATCCAAAAAAACCCCTAGTGAATTAGAGATATGCCTTTTATGGCCCAAATGGGTATTCAAAACTGTATAGGTGCCTGCATGGTTCGTATTCCTCTGTCAAGTAGAGGTAAATTTTTAAGTTTTCAAGACTACAAGCCTACCACTAGGCCAATACTGAATTGCATTAGGAATGTATATACCCTAAATTTTTGGGAGTTAGGATGGGTATTTCCTGTCCTGTTTTGAGTCTCAGAAGTGTGGGAATGAGTGTGGAGTGTGTGTGAATGTGAGAGTTTGAATGTGTGAGGGTAGATAGCTTTGTATGTGTGTGAGAGACTGAAATAAGGATGACCAATACTTTGGGTTTGAATTCTCTGTCTTAGAACAAAGCTTAGGGTGAGTTGTGAATAAGATTGGATTGTTTGAGTCACACCATTTTTGGTATCAAAGCAAAATTGATTGTGTACAATCCAAAGATCCAGAGCAGAGGAGAAGAACTAGTGAAGCAGAACAAAGTAGGAATAGAAGAGTCAGAGAAAAATGCCACCAAGGAGAGCATTTCAAGTAGCCCAAGCAACCTAACTTTCTTTGGTTGAGGATATCAAGAACTTGATAGCTAGGTTGAGTGACCTAGAAATGGCACAGAGGAGAGGAATGGATATCGCAGAGGTCGCGTGAAAGTCAAGAAGATTGTCCCTGCAAGATAGTCAATTTTTTTTCCAATAATGCTTATGAATTGAAGCTACCTGAAGGCGTTGGGATTTCTCCAATCTTTAATGTTGCAGACCTATATGAGTACAAGGGTGAGAACCAAATGGAGGAGGAATCTGAAACATGACAACAAAGGGAAGGTTGGCAGGCGTAGATGCCTGGAGCTAGAATAAAAGAAATAGAGAAGATGTTGGACAAGAAGGTGATTAAGAAAATGAGAGACAAATAATACCCTTAGTATCTGATTAAGTGGAAAGATTTTCTAGCTGAGGATGCAACATGGATGATAGAAAATGATCTTATCAAATTTGGAGCCAAGATTGAAGACCCGATGAAGACAAATCAACCACGAAGAAGACTTTTTCTCTCAGGGGCAGAATGATGCAGGAGCACCTCCAAAATGAGTTTCATAGTGTATTTTTTGGCATGTTAGAAATGGATCAATGTGTTTTACTAGTGTGCTAAGTATTTCCCTCCATTTGTTTCATTTGAACAAGTCCTTTGTATAAGTTGCTCTAAGAAGCTAAAATAAGCCTATGTGTCGTGAACAAGGAAAACTAGGAAATTGTGATGGAATTGAAGATATTTTTACCTCCAGGAAAAGATATCCAAGTCCTCTCCTCAGATAAAGGGAGTCAAAATAGGATGGTTAGTCTATATTTTAGTGTTTTTTCAAGTTTAGGGGCAGTCCAAGTCAAGTTAGGAAAATAAGGAGAAAATGGTGGAGGTTGTTTCTCCAATCCAAAATTTGGTCTTTGACAATGTAAGAGAAGAGGGGAGAGAGGAGATTTGGGGAGTAGGTGTGGAGGAGAGTGATTTTTGAATAAATAAAAATTTTGGTGTGTTTTAGTAAAAAGGCTTCTTGATGTTTTTGTGAAAGCTGCAGTATTTTTCTTTGTATTCAGGATTGTTCCTACTAGACCCAAGAGGTAAGAAATGACAGTAACGATTGGAGCTCAAGAACCCCAACTCTAACTATTTGATGAGGCGAAGGGGGGAAAAAAATGTATCCTCAAATTTTCTCAACTCATGAAACCTCCCTAATAGCTCCCTGTAACCTGATTTGTCCTCACTGGGATTGTCCAAGGGCATCGAGGATCTCAGTCGATACTTGATGAGATGAACTACAATTTAGAAGACACCATTGTTATGCAACCACCTATAGGAAAACAAGAGTGCAGAGATTGAAACCCCATGCACAGGAAGCGAACCCTGAAAACCCTGTTCATTATTGATTTTCAAGGTTTTATAGTCAAAGAAAAGTTGAAATTAAAGTATTTTGGGAGTTCCCCAAGCTAGATTAATATTGTAACAAGTTAGTTAGGTTTAGTTTTACCTATAAATCATTTTTGCAGAGAGTAAAGAAGACAACCGAGGGATTTCCATATTTTTTCCACCTTATGTGGGTTGAAGAAACCAAATTGGGTCCTTGGGGATAGTCACAAAGTAGGAGAAAGAAGTCTTCCCTCCAAAACAACCCATGGTGAATTGGAGATATGCATTTTGTGGCCGAAATGGGTATTCAAAACTGTATAGGTGCCTGCATGGTTCGTATTCCTTTGTCAAGTAGAGGTAAATTTGCAAGTTTTCAAGACTACAAGCCTACCACTAGGCTAATACTGAATTGTACTAGGAATATATATACCCTAAATTTTTGGGAGTTGGGATGGGTCTTCCCTGTTCTGTTTTGAGTCTCAGAAGTGTGGGAATTGAGTGTGGAGTGTGTGTGAATGTGAGAGTTTGAATGTGTGAGGGTAGATATCTTTATATGTGTGTGAGATATTGAAAGAAGGATTACCAATACTTTGGGTTTGAATTCTCTATCTTAGAACAAAGCTTAGGGTGAGTTGTGAATAAGATTGGATTGTTTGAGTTACACTACTGTCTCATTTATCAGGGTCTTCCGCTGGGAGGCAGTTAAGTCACATTGGCCTTCCCAATCTTAAATGCCTTTTCTGAGGTCAACCTGAATCTTTCAAACATATTTTCTAGACTTGTTCATGAGCCCAAACTGCTTAGAATTGGAGTACACTCTCTCTTCCTTCCCTTCCATCCCAAACTATTTGATTGGAAAGTTTCCCTCTTTGGCGACTTTGTTAATCTTCTTTCTCGACTTGTTTATATATGGAATTTATTTCGGGATGTTATTCTCTTTCAATCGTGGAAAGATATAAATAATGGTATTTTTCAGAAATATAAACTTACTTTGGAGCTAAATGTTAATAATAAAGTTGTTATTATCTTTTTTGTGACTATGTAGATCCAAGCCCATACGTATAAAGTGGTGTTGGAGTTTGCACACTTATAACAAGTTATGGATCACTGGGGGAGCACTCATTGCACTATGAGTCTTGTTCCTCCAGAAAATGCTCATGACCTGCCACTTATCCCTGTGCCACATTACAGAAGTCACTCTCGTAGCCAGTTTCTTTCACCTCCTTGGGGTCTTCTTGCTCGATCTAATATTGGACTGGGCTGGATCCCACCACCTCGGGGTAAGGTTGTGGCCAACTCCTCTAACTATAACTCTCCTCCTCGGGGATCTAATTTTGGAGGTTCTCTACGATATGGCTGGGGAATCCTGGTTCTTTTAAATATACAAATGTAGGATCATAATGGTTGGGTGATTAATCATCCATATGAAGTTCCTACTATGGGGGGTTCATCCCTCCAAGGGATGATCCTCCTCCAACTCCTAGTGTTGTTGCCTCATGTGCCTAGTTCTATAATTATGTGATTTTCTTTTTTTGTGGTTACCTTGTTGGTGTTTCTTGTTCCTTCGAGGAATTTTCAATTTGGATTGTGAGTTTCCGATCACCCCATTGTTGTAATTTTTTTGTATTATTAATATAAAGGCATGTTCCAATAGTAATATTAATAGAGATGGTTAGCTTGAATGAACTCGTGATAAATTTATGTTAAAATGTATATGAAATTACATTAACCATGCATGAATTAAATATTAATTTATAAGTTTATTTTAATTATTTTTTAAAAAATGAGATAAGATAAGAGGCAATAAAGGATTTTATTTATTTGGTGATCAGATAGTCGTTACATGTTGAACATGTAAATGAGGGGTTTGAAGGATAGATAGAGAGAACTTAGAAAACTCATAGTAAATAGAAATTTCTATATAACACGTTAGGTCTACGACATATACTTGACATTTTGGGTAAAAATGTTCCAAACTAAATTTTTCTTTGACAAATTGATTTTTCCATTTTTACCTAATGTAGGAACATCTGGGGCTCATAGGTAATCATGTATTAATTAAAAACACTTTAACAGTTAGAGTCAATTAGTGTTTGCATTATGTTAAATGCATTTTGAGTTGTTGGTAGGTCGTATAATCAATAAGTGTGTTGTTGGCAAGTCACACAATAAAGGAGTTTTGTCGGTGGGCCACACTATGAAGAAGTGTGTTGTTGGTGGGACACAAAGTATTATTTTTGGCAAGCCACAGAGTAGTGAAGTATTATTTTTGTTCAATATTTTAAATCTATGTTCATTTGATCTTTCCTGCATGTGCACAATTTCAATTTTTCTTTGTTTTTTTTCCATGTGTATTTTGAGGGGTACGAGGTGTAAGATAACTCTTCATTGGACTTATTGACCCCATCTATGTCATTTGGTATCAAAGAAAGGATTGTTTTCATCATGAGTGGAGGCATGCTAGATTTTTGTGGTATTTTTATTTAATTAAATTAAATATAAGATAAGAACATTATTGATCAGATAGATAAAACAATAAATAAGAAAGATCAAGATAAAGAAAAAAAAGAGAGTGATATATAGGGTTTGTAGAGTGACTCAACTTGTAATAGTAGGTTTGAAGTAATTTTGGACTGGAGAAATGTCTGTAAGGGCATATTATGGGTTTTGCAAGCTCTGTGTCTAAAACTATGATTTAGAAACTGTCAGGACATAAATGCTTTGAATGGGACAGGGCCTCCTAAGCACTAGTGTCTGTTCTGGGTGTTAGCGTCTGTGGAATGGCTCAGAATTTGGTTATTTCTGTATTGCTTAGTGTCACTCCTTGTTTGATGTAGGTCACATCAAATATATTGTACTCATATTATGTCACACCTATACCTCTAAAAGAAACCATAACTACCTTCTTAATACTCGAACACATATTAGATGAATAAATAATGCATGTGATTAAGTCAGACTGACCTCAGGGGTTACCAAAATGTGATTGTCATTGAGTATTGTACTACATTTCAGACTCCATGTCATTCATGTGTGTGTGTGATTGAAATAGTGTCCCTTGAGCTAGGATTCCCTTAGTGACAATTGTACATAGAATATCGAGCTACAACTATTTTTTCCCAATGAAAAAGTATGTGGTATGGAATTTAAAATAAACCCTCATATCCAGTGAAGTATATAGTGCCAAAATGTAGTCCTTGGTGTAGTAGATAGAAAATATTAGCTCCTGGGTAACACTATGTGTCTCTTGAATGCTTTCCCCCTTAATGAGGTTAAATAAGACATGTATATATATGATTCCTTTGCTTAAGTTTTGTCATTAGTAAGTGAAAGGACGACCAAGAGTGATAAAATAAGACAAGAAAGAAGTAACATTCAAAAGATCAAAAAAAGAGGTAAAGAGGACAAAGGCACTAGAGGGGACAATAGTGCCTAGGTGCTCATGTCCCTAATGAGCGGCCTTGTATAGGGTACTCAAAAGGTCAAACAATGAAATCAGAGATGAGTAGCATGTCGACTGGTATGCAAAACTATAAGTTTTCAATTAGAAACAATAAAACACTAAAGATGAAAAGGATAAGAACAATGAAAAAGCAAAGTAAAGAGGGTGTGAATGAGTAATTCTCTTGCTTAGGAAATGTTAGTGAAGGATTTATTTTCCTCGCTTTAATTTATATTTATCCTACTCAGGATATTCCACCTAACTTAGAGTTTCCTTACAATTATGGGATATGCTTTTTTCTTAGGTGTACACTTGACCATAATATTTTAGTTAGTGGTATTTACTTCCTTTGGCCACTTTTATGTTGAATGACTATTTTGGGTATGTAGGTTACCACTATTATAGGGGGAGGTTTTCATGATTCTTGGAGGAGGTTACACATTCACCTCTTATATGTACATCTCTTGCATTATTAAATTTAATTGTAATTGTGTTGGAGCTATTTATGCGTTATTGAAATTATCACTTTTATATTTTTGTAATTTACAGTCTTGTATGCATGCTTTATTTTATCTTGGAACAATTCATGTCTCACATCATTCACTTGTGCATTATTCGAACCAGCAAATCCATGGTGCTTTTCCGGATATGGTATCAAAGCCAAGATGGTATTGACCTTGTCTAGTTATTATTTGGCAATTTTATTTTCATTTGAGGTCATTATTTGCAAAGTATTTAGGTGTTTTTTGGTGCTAGGTGTTTTGTATTTTCTGGTTTTTCCTGGTTTTTGGTGCATATAGCCTCTTTACAAGCTTTTGAGATTTACATGCCTGTATATTGCATATATAGTCCTGGAGATTATTTTTTGCAGGTTTCTGAGGTGTTTTACAGGCCCTATAACATTGTTACAAGCTCCCTATTAAGAGGTAAATGACTCACATAGGCATGTTATAGACCTCTGAAGGTGTTTGGACATTCCATACAATCATCAAGGTTGATTGTTGGGTGTATCCATACCTAAAGGTTGATTTGCAGACCTGTTCTCACCCTTGAAGGTTGTTAAACGACATTCACATCCCCTTCAGGATCTAGTGAAGGTTTCAAAATTTTCCCATACACGTATTTTTAGATCCTACTTAAGTTTTTTATTTTGAGTCCCTCAGTAGAGCTATTTGCTACACTCAGATGTGTGGCCATTTGAGGGTCGCGGTGAAGATCTCCTTGATCCAACATGGCCACAACCTGTGTACAGACACAAAAACAATCTCTGTCTTGGCCTAATGGCCTCACTAAATCAGCCTTTAGTTGTGGCAAGGGGGCTATAGCCACCCCCCATAACCTCCTTTACTTTTCTAAAATTATATTTTAGTAAAAAAGTGCATTTCAAGTTTTAATGCAAATTCATTCAAAATAACGCTTATTTACAAGAAATCACTGTTGTAATAACTTTTTATTGGTAGTTCAAAATCGAGTGCCACCTTTTTAGAAGTTAACAAATTATTTTCCATTTCCCACGCATTAGACATATTCATTTTGTAAGGTGCATTAAGTTATAAAGTGCCAAATTTGAGGGGGATTACCTGATATAGTTTCGAGGGGGTGTACTGTGTGTTTGCCCTTTTATTCAACACTTCCATCTTTCATTCACATTTTCTTGACAAAAATACACAACTTCACTTTCTAAAAAATATATCCTAATTTCGTTTAATTCACTTACACATTTTAACTACAAGGAATGGAAATAAAAAATGACCATTATGCTTATGAGTAAAAGGTTGTACTGTATCACAATGGGGTTAGCAAACCGAGCCTAATAAAAGACAAAGAAAAAGTTATGTGGTTTAATAAGTATGATGAAGCTTTTGGCTATCTTGTGTCTTTTAGTGTCTTGCGAACTCCTCCTTCACATAGAGTCAGCCAAATCTCCCAACCAAGTGTGGACAACCTTAGAAACCCTATTTGAAATAAGTTAACACTGTGAGGAGTCATGAGTTAAAAATAGAAATTATCAACTTAACTTCTAGAAACTTTGAAATTTTGGAATATGTCTTTACCAAACTCAAGTCCTTACGATTACAGTTGAAGGAACGTGGAATATAAAAGAAGGATGAACAACTAGTTCTTTCAGTGTTTACCAAACTAGGTCCTTATTACTCTAGCTTTGTCTCTACATTTTATGCTACCAAAAGGAATCTTGAAGCCACATGGTCTATGCTGTATTTAGATGAATTTATTATTGATTTAACTAAGGAGAAAGAAAAATTAATCTAAATGGGCACCTTTAAGTCCTCTAAACATCAAGCTCTCATTACTAGGAATGGAAAACTGAAAACCTTTAACAATAAAGAGTAAGAAACAAAATAACAAGGATCAATAAAGCAAAAAAGGATCAGCATTCTTCCACCTCTACATCAAACTCCAAAAATTCCTCTTCTAGTGTTAAGTCCAACAAAGAAAGGATCGAATGTGGGTATTGTAAAGGTAGACATGATGAAAGCAAATGTATGAAGAAATAGATTGACTACCTCATGAGTCTTCTTGAGAAGGAAAAGATAAGTTCCCCTAAGTATTCAAAATAATCTTCATCAACCAATGAATCCTCCAATGAAAATACCAATGGAAAAGGGAAAGAGAAAGAATTAGGAAATGATAATAAGGGGAGATACCTAGTTACAGTTGTACCACCACCTCCTACATGGGTTATTGATTATAGTGCATCACATCATATGGATTCTTCACACATAGATTTCACTTCATTAGAGCCATGTGACATGTCTACTATACGATTAGGTGACAATAGTTCTGCACAAGTTATTGGGAGAGGGTTTGTTGAAGTGAATGGAAGAACATTCAATAATGTTCTTATTATTCCCTCACTATCAACTAATCTCTTGTCAGTCTACCAGATTACTCACCTTAGTCAGGGCATGCAGGTTGAGTTCACTCCAGATTTAGTATATGTTAGAGAGTTACACATTGACAGTGTCATTACAGTTGGTGTAGTTGATCATCAGACTCAGCTATATTCTTGAAGGAGTGAAGGATGAAGACCTGGAAGGAATTCACGTGCATCGAATATTTGCGCTTCACCAAAGTTGTAGGAGTTACGAGATTAAAGCAAACAAGATTTGTAAAGCAATGTGTATGCATATGAGAGCTCAAGATTCAAAAAAATGGAGTAGAATGGAATGCATTGGCTTGGCTTAGGATTTTCATAGATCAAAGGAGGTGAGTACAAATAGGGGAGTGAATGTGTAACTCCCATGTAAGAGAAGATTCCTCCATAATGGAAAAGAGGAGTTACTTTCCCAAATGGGAATGTAACTCCTATGACACACTTACACATATGACAGATTCTGTAAGAGACTCTGTCATAACTAAGATGACACCTAGATCCATGTCCACCTAAGTGAGATGACTCACCCAGTGAGGTGGAATAACACTAAATAAGTGAAGAAAAATACCACCTACACCGACACCCCCCCCTTCATCATAACTTAGGATGAGGCATCAAGTCATAAATGAGAAATAAGTCTAGGCAAAAATCCTGATGAGGTACCCACGTACAAGAAACTCTCAAAAAGTGGAGTAAAAGGAGAAAACCCAGTGGGAAAAACTCCCCCCAAAAGAGAGACAAGTCCACTCTCTAATCTAAGAAAGATGCCAAAGATGGGCCCTGATCACAAACGAGCCTGTAAAGGTACCCATGTACAAAGATGAAATATCTTGGAAAGAAGAAGAAGAGAGAAGAAGAGGGAGATGAAAGGAATGCAGAAGATGCCATGGATGGATCTGAACTCTGCAGCTCTAGGAGGTCTCCCAGAAGAATGTGGATATTGAGATCCTCTACCTCTAGACTAAAGAAGAGCTGCCCACACCGAAATATGTGCCTACCCTTAGGAAGGACAAAAATGACTGTGTTGGGAGTCCACCCACTCCGCGAAGGAAACTAAGGGCAGCAACACAAAGAACTCTGAGTTTGGTCCACAAAAGTGTGACATAGGTCTAGCAAGTGAGTGCAAAGGAACTGAAGGCAATGTCATGAGTGCAGAACTTTCAGAGTGTGAAGAGTGAACACCGGCAGAAAGGATGTCAAAGAAATGTGAAGGTAACAGAACCCCCACAACAAAAAAGGGATCCACAAGCAAGGGTGGATCAATGAAGGTCTCTGAAAAAGTGGAAGTGGTAAGATTCCTAGAAGGGGCACTCCCAGCAATGGAGATAATGAACTCCTTTAAAATACCTATAGATGGATGACAAACCTGTAGTACATTACAAGTGTAATATATGAAAATACGACCAAGGTCAGGCAGATACTCATCCCAATGAGGGGGCTCAACAAATAGAAGAGCGATGTTAGATAGGTATGAGTCATCCAATGAAGGTAAAAGAGTGGAAGGGGCCTCAAACACTAAAGGTGGAAAAGAGGAGGGTGTGATGACTGTATGAGACTAAATAGGAGACTGCTTGATAAATGATGAGATATGGGATGTGTCAACACTCTCTAGAATAGTGAGAGAAGGAGGAGAAAAGTCCTCTGTAGTACTCTTGACATCAAAACTAGGTGCACAATCCTTGTCATCAGAAGTAGAACCAAGCAAGTTTGTGTCAGTGGAACTGTCATCGCATGAAATAACAAGAGGAGATCACTAAATCAACAATAACAACAATAACAACAATATGTGAAGGGTCTCCATAGAGGGACTGAAGAATGCTCTAGACACGGTGGGGTGGATTTGAGTCTGCCACGTGAAACTAGAGAGATCTGGAGACATGCATTATCAAGTGACCAAAAACATGGTCGTAAGTGTCAAGGAAGTCCTCCAGTTGACGATGATAAGTGGGTGCAGAAACTGGCCCAAGTAAGAAGGGTGAAAGACCCTCGTGAGCAAAGTAACATTCCATAGAAGCACGCCAAACTGAATAGTTCCCTCTCCTGGTGAGAAGTGGTAGAGGATGTAAAGCTATCCTACGACGCTCAAGTCTGGAAAGATCTCCCTCCATGATGCGGAAGCAAGAATTACAAGGTGCACAAAAGCAAGACATCAGACTCGGCCGATAATGCGTCTGCGTGTAAAAACCCAAGAGTACTAGTGAACCCTCTAAAATGTGGAACTTTATAAAGTAGCGAATTTACAAAATTGATAATGTCATCACCTAATGTGTGAGAAATTGTGCAACTTTGACTAAAAAAGCACTAAAAAATGAGCAACGAATCAAAAATTATAGCAAAAATACAATTCCCGCAACTGATGGAAAAAACCAATGAACTTTGCAAACTAATTAAAAAAGTGCTAGAAATCAGTGCAAAGGGTGTCATATGGGTACTCATTGGAAACAACATCAAATTTTAGATAGGGTTTGTTTTTCTTGCGAGGGGGGGATTAGCCTCCTGCCAAACCCAGACCTCTTCCCTCCGTCTTCGACACACATAGGAAGGGCATACTTAACAAGAAAAAAGAAGCCTTAAAATTATTACAATGCCATAAAACGAATGTTTTTAACCTTAAAACATTAAAAAGAGATTATTTTAACCTCCATACAAGTTCTAAAAGGGATAAACCAAGTTGAGTTGGTTTTACATGACCGGGGAGTTGGTTGTTGACTGAGCTAAGTCAAGCACCAAGCTTTGTTCCATGTGGTAAAGTGGTGCAGGGTAACCATCCACGAGTAGTTGGAATGAAAAAGGTAACCATGTCTAGAGAAACCACCTCAAAGGTCAGCCACGTGTAAAATAGACAATAGAAAATGGTTGAAGGCATGTGTCCTAACAATGTTGCAGCCAAATACGTCCATGTTTTGATGGAATTAGGAATCAAATAGTGAACAAACCAAGCAGGTGAGGTTTGGTGCAACCATCCAGGTAGGATGCTTGGTAGGGAATGATCACGCATTGGGAGGTGGTGTCAAACAAGAGATAAGAGTCCCTACACTGAGACCAAATGGTTGAACAAAAAAAATGTTGTAGAGTCAACCATGCGGGAAACCAACGACCAGTGGTGAGCTCGGTAAAGGGATGCAGAGGTAGGTGCTAAACGATGAGCCATGTAATGAAGCCATGAACTAGGCCAAGAATGTGATGCAACTGTTCGAGCTTGGAAGAAACCTTGGTTCAAACCAAGACTGCAACTAAGGAACTCCAACCAGGCACGAGAAGGAAGATAAGGCACTGAAATGGATATGTTGGAGATCAAGTCTGAGGTGCCAAGAAAATCACGAGCACACAGAGCCAATAGCCAGATTGGTGATCCAATGTAGGCCAGCTCAAAAATGTGAGTGGAGGAGTTAATCCTTATAGCCCTTCACGATTGAATGAAGAATCAAACCACTCCCCCTTCTTTTTGAACCTACAAATGTTGAATCCACAACCAACAAGAAGCACACTAAAAAAACCACTAGAATCTTGAAATATGCAAGTAAAGCACAAGTAAAAGCATGATGGAGAAAAAAATGGTGAGCAATGCAATTCTGACCCCCTCAACTCTCATACCATGAAGGAGTGAAGGATGAAGACCTGGAAGGAATTCACGTGTATCGAATAGTTGCACTTCACCAAAGTGTAGGAGTTGCGAGATTAAAGCAAGCAAGCTTTGTAAAGCAATGTGCATTCATATGAGAGCTCAAGATTCAAAAAAATGGAGTAGAATGGATTGCCTTGGCTTGGATTAGGATTTTCATAGATCAAAGGAGGTGAGTACAAATAGGGGAGTGAATGTGTAACTCCCATGTAAGAGAAGATTCCTCCATAATGGAGAAGAGGAGTTACTTTCCCAAATGGGAATGTAACTCCTATGACACACTTACACATATGACAAATTCTGTAAGAGATTTCATCATAACTAGATGACACCTAGATCCATGTCCACCTAAGTGAGATGAATCACCCAGTGAGGTGGAATAACACTAAATAAGTGAAGAAAAATACCACCTACACCAAAAATTCCTTCTCTCACTTTGTCCCTCCTTTAGACTCTTCACCAAATTCACCTGTACTTGATTACACTTCTGAGCTTGAACACATTTATGATGAGAAATTATCTTCTTACACAAATGACTACAGTAGTGATGGGGACCCACCTCCACCATATCCTTGTCACCTTCCAAATTTAGAGGAGTTAATTCTTGATCCACCTACTTCTGGTCCACCACAAACGTTTCAGGGAGCAGTCATCTTGATTCAAGACTCATCAGACATAAGGAAATATTATACTCAGTTACAATACCCTTCACATCCCTTCTTCACTTTTGCATTAGATACATTATTCCTTCATGGACCATTTAGCACTTATACCTTGCATGAGGAGCATAGTTCCTTGGATATGAACCATGTCGTGGTTATAAATCCATCAGACACTTGACGGATACCTTCACTCTTCCATGGTGATCTTATCTTCACTGCATCTACTTCTGAGTCATAGTCACTTAAGGAGGTTTCTTTGTAGGATACCAGATGGCTATAGGCAAGTATAGCTTCGAGTGGGGCTTTCTAGAACTACCTTCGCTTCTTTGTCTCTCTTTTGGGGGAGTTTTTCCCACTAGGTTTTCTCCTTTAAATCTATCTTTTTGAGAGATGAATTGTAAGTGGGTACCTCATCAGGCCTTGTTTTCAGGACCCATTTTCCTTTTTCACTACCCACCTAAGTTGTGCTTATGGGGGGGTGTTAATGTAGGATTTATTTTCCTCGCTTTATTTGTATTATCCTACTAGGGATATTCCACCTCACTTGGAGTTTCCCTACACTTATGGGATATGTTTTCTTAGGTGTACACTTGACCGCACTATTTTTGTTAGTGGTATTTACTACCCTTGGCCACTTTTCTGTTGAATGGATATTTCAGGTATGAAGGTTACCACTATTCTAGGTGGAGTTTGTCATGATTCTATGAGGAGGTTACACATCCACCTCCTCTTATAATATCTATTTCATTATTCTATTTGATCGTATTGAGTTGGAGCTATTTCAATATTATTGCAATTATCTCTCTTGTATTTTTATAATTTGAAGTCTTGTATATGTGTTTTGTTTTGTCTTGGAACAATTCAAGTCTCGCATCATTCATCGGTGCATTCTTGAAACCAACAGATCCACAGAGCTTCTCCGATAGGAATTATGCATATAGATGACATATTTGGAGGCTAGATGTAAATAGTAAGCATTTGATTTTAGTGACTAAATTTCCCCCCACTTTATGCTTGTAAATAAGAACTCGGTTGCATAAAGTAGAAAAGAGAATTGAACGTTGGAGAGTAGAATGAAGATTGTGCCCAATAGCGTTTCGAGTGATTGTTGTAGCATACCAAATGGAATAGTGTAAAATGTGTATCATGAAATTTTAAAGGACTGGTAAGGATCCTAGGGGCGACCCTTACGTGCATACAGTGATAATGATGTATGCATGTAGTTCCTTGGAATGTTGTACCTTTATTCAGAGCGTGTTTGAGATTTGTCTTCATGGTTACTTGTTCATGACTTTTCCTTCGTTGGGATATAGATATGACCTGCAAAAGAAAACAAGTATAGTTAATTACTCTAGGAAAATGCAATTGAACTTTAACTTAGAAAATATGTAAAAATGGAAATGTGTATTGGAAAATCTAAACCAAGGGGTTAGAGTACACCTAGAGTGTTGAAAGAGAAAGAGGATAGAAATTTTTTCTATGCTTGTAGACCTCGATGCTTAGGAGCTGGTTGGAACAACATAAAGGATTTGGGTGTCTTATGCCGCCAAACTAGGGATTTGAGCATATTGTTGCTAAACTTAGGATTTAGGCATGTCCTGGTCACTGTTAAGGGAAAGTGTATTGGGAGAGTGGTTTGTTTTACCCTCTAATCGTTAACGCTTCTCATATGGATAAGTGACACTACAGATAATCACAAACCTATTTTGTAACTTGCCTTGAGTGACACATTGTTCCAAGCATATCACTTTCTCTGTATATTCCCTTGGTGTCATTCCCTTATTTAGTTCCTACTTTGGTTTTACCTTTAATTTTTTGAGTTAGTAGTTAGTTCTTATTAGTAACTGATTATAATCTGAAACTGGATATGTAATTTCTAAAAATGGAGAAAATTTTGACTATGCAACTGTTGAAATTGCTCTTGTAGTTGTTTTTACCCTAGGATAGGAGTGTCCATGTGGGACACTAGTTCCCGAGCATTCCTATCTATTCTAGGTGCATTTATCTAGGTTGTGAACTTTTGCCAAGTCTATTTTGGTCCCTATCATGTAACTAATTGCTGTTTTGTTCCCGGTGTATGTGTTTCAATAACTGCTAGGAGGGTGAAATGGTTCACTTGATGTTTTCCCCCACTCATTTGAGGTGCATGATATGAAAAATTGTGAATGAAGCCTAAACGAGGAAGACTTGAAACTAATGTGCACATTTGATATAGGAATCTTGCAAGGGGAATATGAATTACACATGGTAGTTACCATGACGCAAGAAAAATAATGGGAAAATGCTAGCATACAAGTGTTAGTGACAAACAAGCAATCCACACAGAAAAATAAACTAGGAAAGAGCATATAGGAAAATATAAAATAATGACACAACTAGTTAGTTGGTTACATACATGGGACACCACTCAAGATGTCACAAGAAAATCAGATGCATTAAGGCTTGTGCAAACAAGGTATCAAGGAAACATAGGGCATAGCCCGCAAACAATGTCTAATAAAGTAAAACCAAATCAAAAAACCATGATTGGAAGGAATACTGCAAGGAAAATGCTACACATGAAACAACCTTTAGCATGTTAGGAAAGGTAAATAGTATGCCACAATGTAATATCTGAATATAAGAATGAAAATGTGAAATATTGCAATGATAGAACCTGATAATAAGTGAAAAAGGTAGGTGCACTAAGAGCCTCAGTGGGACTGGTAATGGACAGGGCCAAACATCATACATCGTGTAACAACATGTACATGACCTTCATTCACCTTAAGATACCATGCAAACATGCATGTGTCAATTTATGAAAAATGATAAAGCATACCATGAATCGTAGTAACTGTTGTCACTTTGAAATGCACCCTTTGGAGAGTGGTGTGGAAATTCTCATTTCAACATGACAAAATGGAAACACTCTTAGGTTGTGGGTGACATGTATGTTGGAGAGAATCTCCAAAGAGGGTTGGTTCCCCTAGTACCACACCTAATACTATTTTCTACTCCTAAGACTACTCTACTCTACCAGATTGACAAGGAAAAGGGGAGAGGGAAATGGGGAGAAAACACTTCCTAAGAAGGTCATATTCCACCTACCTATGAGCTTCTTGTAAGCCCATACTGGACCACCCAGATGAAGTCTGTTAGGAATCCATCTTGTCCTGTAACTTCAAGTTGACACCAACCTTCAAGATTAAGTATATCACTGTAAATCTAGTTCTCAGAGAAAGGTTTGCACCTATGAAAAAATGAACCTGGGCTTAACCTACCACTTTTCCTGAAGGCAATCTTGATGATTCCAGCTCCACCTACAATATGCTTCAAGATTTCCTTAGTTCATCAAATACCAATCTTATGACTCCTTGACTATTAACGTATGACTGCATAAGTTCATGGAAATTCAATTGTGCACCACTGATAAATGAGTCTAACGAGATCCTTATTTCCTTTCCTTACAATGAGTCTACACTTGAACATGGGTTGTGAGTAAGGTCATTAGGACTCCCTTAAATACAAGTTTCATACACCTTAAAACACTCATGTACAAGCCTTTGATCCACTCAACTTTACCCTCTACTCTTCCACTACAGAATGTAGAATAAACCTGTCAAAATTAGGCCATATTTTCATGCATTGATGTTCCATTTACAACGAATTACTAGGTTTTTCATAGACCATTCAGAAATAGGGAAGGGAGGCAATAAGAATACTTACAGTCCCAAGTTTTAGTTGCTAAGAATTCCTTCTTTAACACCTGTCAAATGTCCACTTTTCACTGATAAGAGCTAAAACTTCACTGGACTGTGCAGATTGTATCAAGCTAAATTGTCAAGGAGAAGTTTCCAGAATATGTAAAATGCTTTCAATCCAAAACATTTTCCATCTCCTAAACGACCCTAAGACAAAGCATTCTTCCCAATTTCAACGAATCTTGGAGGGTAAAAAATTACTTCCCCTGCATGCTTTGATGTTATTTTCCTTTTCAAAACCCTAGCTTTCAAGGTTACGGTCCAGATTAAAATCTTTAGGAGGTCATATTTAAGTCTCTCTCCCTTAATTGTTCCACTAATATCTCTACTCCAAGAGTCCAAAAGGACTATGGTGACCTACCTCGACTAACTACCATGTTTCAAAGTCTGCTATTACAGTAACCTTTCAACTTTCTTTATAAGCACGTTTCACATGTGGACCATTCTATCAAAAGTCTACACATGAAACATTGAGGGTTCACTCCCAAGTTTGTTTCAATACAAGCATTTATCTTTTTATGGTTTTTCCCTAGAATCTTCTGAGACTCCAATGAATTCATTCTTCATACTCATTCCACACCAATGTACAATCTCTTTTTAGACTCTAATAGCAGTTCAAAATGTTGTCTTGACCTCTGTGGATTTCACATAATACCCTGTTACAAGTCTTAAAAAAGAAATCAAGTAACCTAATTCACACCATCTTGTTAATATGCACTGAATTAGTTAACACAAGAAATGAAGACCTCATAAAATCTATTAATATAACCTTCTTGTTATGTAGGTGCAAAATCTATTGTATGGAAAACTTACATGCACTGATTGACATATGTCAGGAAACCATCTAAAGTTCACTCATAGATGACTATAGACCATAAATCTGCATGAATTTTGCAAGAATCTAGACTAAATTATTCTATCAAACCTGGGATGACTTCAATATGCACCACCTGTGAGAGCATTGAAACATGGAAATACTTTGTCACCACGAACACATTCAAGACATTTTACACATGCAAGCCAGTTATAACTCAAAAGTATCACCTTCGCAATAATCCTCTTGAAACCATACACATTGCATTATCTTTCTAGACCCTGGAATGAGGTAAATTAGTTACATTTTCAAATTTATATGTCTTCCATCAGCACCTAAATGATTGCACTACCCTCAGAACACTTAAATTGGTCATATGAGTGACCTTAGTCTTAATACCAATTTTCTTAGACTTTAAGACCAGGTCCTTGACTTCTAGACTCATGTTACGCTTTCTAGACCTTAGATGGACCTAAAACACACACGATTTACACCTCTTTTCATGAAATTGTTACAAGGTTAAAAGCTCCAGGAATTCATGAAAACAACAATAACAACACACTAAAAATGGTATCCATATTCAATCCCGTTACATTATCTGGAGGGAAATGCTCACATACTACTAGAAGTTTTGAAGAACCTAGACACCCACTGAACACCTAAAATTGAACTTAAATTGGCCTCCAAGACTCATGAACATACTTCGAAAAACTCTATAACTTCTTCCCTATTGCTTTTCGGCCTTCATGTGTACTACTCTAGAGTTCAATGCTCATGTATCAAGGAACCTCTACTCTTTGGCTGACTAGTAATGACTATGACCAAGCATCATACATCATGTGACAAGTCTATTTTTTAAGTGACCTAGGTCCATTCACCTCAGATATATCTTAAGTGTGAAACGTGTGTATATGTGGTATGAAAATATGCATGGAAACATATGATGAACTGTAGTAACATCATAAGTAAAGGTGCAACGTAAAGTAGTGTAAGTAATGAAGAATGTATCCAATCAAGATCTAAGCTAATGTTTTTTGTATTTTTAATTATATATTTTGGAAAGAAAACCAACTAGAAGGGAGGAATAAGGATGTGCCCCAGTTGTGTGTGTGTGTGTGTGTGTGTGTGTGTGTGTGTGTGTGTGTGTGTGTGTGTGTGTGTGTGTGTGCTGTGTGTGTGTGTGTGTGTGTAAAGTGAGGTCCATGTGAAGAATTCCCTCAACAATCGAGTATGAACCATGAGCATAAGTGTGAATAAACGGGTGGTGTGGGGGAATTAGGATGCCCCCAAATTTGAATACCAAAAGGATCTATGTGAGATCATCAATAATATCGTTCTAAACCTGGGATAAATCCAAAAGGGACTAGTTGAGATGCATGGTATGAAAAGCATTTGGGTTTTCCTTTGAAAAATCATGAGATACAGAGATCATACATGCACATAGCATATTCTTTGTCATTTAATGGTGTATTGGGGCACTTGATTGCATTCCATCATGTCACATTAGGAGAGTCATTAGAGAATGAACCACTGTGAATAGTAATAGACTTGGAAGTAACTAGAAAAGTGATAATAATATTATGTTGATCAACAGTACCACCAATGTAACAAAGCCAATAATGTCTGAGAGTAAGGGGATAGGGATGAGGGTCAAGTGTAATAAAAAATTTCATGTTGAAAACACATGGGCCTAGAGCTGCTAAGAGGAAGATATAACCTTGATATTGAGAGTGCAGTGTAAGCAAAGGGATAATACTAGGAGGAGTAAAGCCCAATTGGGTGAGGCCATCATATGTGTAAACATTTTCATGTCAGGCTTACCAAATGATTTAATAAAATTAAAATAAGATAAGGACACTACTAATATGATAGATAAAACAATAAATAAGCAAGAGAAATATAAAAAAGTACAAACAAGAATGATAGATAGGGTTTGTAGAGTGACTTAACTTGTAACTGTAGGTCTAAACTGATTCTAGAATGGAGATCGATCTGGAAGGGTAGATTCTGGGTTGTTCAAGTTCTGTGTCTAAAACTGTGATATGAAAACTGACAAGACATGACCACTTGGAATGGGACAAGACCACACAAGCGATAGTTTATGTTCTGGGCACTGGTGTATGTAGAATGGCTCAGAATATTGTTCTTTCTATATTGTTTAGTATTGTTCCTTACTTGATGTAGGTCACATCATATTTGTTGTAAAAGAAACCATAACTACCTACATAATACTCAAGCACACATTAGATGAATAAATAATGCATATACTTAAGTCAGACTATCCTCAGAAGTCACCACAATGTGATTGTCACCGAGTGCTTCACTACATTTCAGACTCCATGTAGTTCTTGTGTGTGTGTGTGTGTGTGTGTGTGTGTGTGTGTGTGTGTGTGTGTGTGTGTGTGTTTGATTTAAATAGTTTCCCTGGAGCTAGGATTCCTTAGTTCTAGCCGCACAAAGAATAACAAGCTATAACTACTTTGTTCCAATGCAAGAATGTGTGATATCGAATTCAAAATAAACCCTCATATGCAGTGAAGTATACAATGCCAAAATATGTCCTTGGTGTAGTAGATAGAAAATATTAGCTCCTTGTAATAATATGTGCCTCTTGAATGATTGCCCCCTAATGAGGTTAAATAAGACATGTATATATCAATTTTGTCAAATATAAAATATAATGAAATGTAAGTATTTGAAGTCAATTCTCACAATAGCCATGAATTGTTCATATTTCTCATATTTGTTTTCTAGTTACCTAGGATTTTAGATGTCTCAAATCCAAAAAAAAAGATTCTTAATTATTGGCAGATTCTTTCCTATTATCATTTCATACCTCTTATGTTTAACGAAATGGAGTTTTCAGACCCGAAATGGCCTGCTTCTATTTGTCTATTAATATAATTTTTTATGTGTAGGTTCTAAGAGTGTGATGACATTTAATGAGAGGGTGGTTGAATTCACTGGTGATAACAACGATTAGATTTAATAGGTGAGGGAGCATAGGAGGAGGAATAATAATTTTTATTTATTTATATTTATTTTTATTGTTAAACACTTTTGACCGAAGATATGAGTCGGAGGGTTAGTGGGGCCCCACCCTACAACAATGTCCTCAGACAAGATATTACAATTAAGACCAACAAAAACTACTGTGACCACTGAGCCCACACTAACGATGCAATTTTCTGCCACCACCGTTTTTAGAGCCACCAGCCGCTGCCAACGCCAATGCCAATGATGCAAATTATGCCACCATCGAGAACCACCATCCGAAGTCACGAGCTGTATCCATCGGTGATGCAACACCTGCTACCACCAGTAAATAATAATATATTATTAGCAACATACAACTAGAAGGTTTTAACAGTAATAAGATGATTCAGTCACTTTGTGAAGCATAAGAATTATTTAAATAATGCATACTCTAGTTTATTTTATTAAAATTTCATTTCTATTTCATTGGTATTTATTTAATATCTATATTACACTACACAATACATTCCCTTCCTATCATTTCTTTAATCTGTGAAAGTGTGACCAGCCCAACATTTATACAATTAGTTATATAACTAAAAACAAACTTATTCAGATCATGAAAGTTCCTCAGTACATAACCAAAATCCCTATTAAAAAGATGATTTGTATGTAATGTTTTGCTGGTGCAACACCTTCCAACTAGCATTGGCAATAAATGCAGATGGTTATGTGAGTGTATTGATTTCCATTTATTTCTATAATCCCAATTAACTTGTTTTTTTCTTTTTTAGGTTCATTTCATGGTTCCTGAATAATAAAATGGTTAGTTGCTCTCTACAGAAAAGACAAAAGCATAAATGCTAATTATGCATTGGAGAAAGCAATATTTACTTGGCGGTTTTAACAATTGAAAAAAGCTACAATCTATCCATGGAAATCCTTGCTTTTCATGATAAAATTAAATGGGTTGCCTTTTTGTTGGTGATTTTGTGTAGCATGGAACCCAGATCAAATGGTAAGAGCAACATATATATGTTCTGACATTTATATATAATTATACTTTATTACTTAAATCTCACATATGTTAGCAAGTAGTTGTGATAAATAGGCTCTTCCTGACTGTAATATTAGAGATTTTATACATTAAATCTCAATTTAATCACAAGGGCTTTTAACTACAATCCCTGCGCTTATACACATGTATGATCTTTGTAGATTTTGCAGTTAATAGTAAGCCATGAAGAGAGTTAGATAGATTTTGGGCTTTAAAAACCCATATTAATGGAGTTTGATATAATTTGGTGTTAAAAGTGAGAAGTGCTTAAACAGTAGGTGGGTTGGGGTTGAGGGGTGTTAGTAGTGCACATTCAACTTAAACATCACATATGTTTGCGAGACTCACTAGTCAATCAACCAATAATAAATTCTCCAAAAATAATAAATGGCCAATTAATTAAATGTTCTTAATATTTTTTAGTGTTATAATATATTTTTTAATAGACATTAATTTGGTTCACAATAATTTGTTATTTAGTGTGAAATACACCCAACAACACCTCTTTACAATGGAGGCATGCTTGTAAATCCAACTTTTGAAGATGGAAGCCTTGGTTGGACCCAGTTTGGGAAAGCAAAGTTACATATACAGACTGAATATAAAGGCAAGAAATGTATTGTGGCATCTAATCATCAAATGTCATATCATTCTCCATCATAGGAACTACGAAATATATACCAAGGTGTAACGTATAGCTTCTCAGATAGGGTTGGAATTTTGATTTTATAATAAAAAAATTGACTGTGTAAACATAGATAATGTTTAGGCACAACTTTCTATTAATATGTTTTATTGTCAATATACACAATATAAATTAACAAAAAATTGAATGTTCAACATGGGTGCAGATTAGAGGAGTTACAAAATTTTCCTTAGTGAAAGCTATTATGTCTATGGATGGTAAAACAAATTCATAACTACAAGACATATCATAGATAGAAATGGGTGTCGGTCTTTTATTAAGGGTGGTTTTTTTCCTGACTAGTCTCCTACTCACTCCAAACTCTATTTTGAGGTTGGTTACTTTCTATTAATTTGTAACAATTGAATTATATAGATATCAACATTTCTAACTTAAAAGTTTCCATATAGATATCGATATCTCTACCTTAAATATCGAAAAAATTATGACACTTTGTATGTGTCCTACTCATTCCAAACTCTATTTTAAGGTTGGTTACTTTGTTTTAATTGGTAATAATTGAATTATATAGATATCAATATTTCTAATTTAAAAGTTTCAACATAAATATCGATATCTCTACCTTAAATATCAAAAAATTATGAAACTTTGTATCTTATCAATTTGCAGAGTAGCAATACAAATGTTGATATCATTTTCATTCTTTTGTACACGGTTGGATAACAATTTCATCATTTTTCATTTACCAAATATATACAAATTTTATTTAAAACAAAATCATTTCCTTTCATGTTACATGCAATATGTTGGTTATGGCTACATTGTGCTCATTATGCGGATGAACTAATGCAAGTTAGGCCCTGCTACTCATGTTATCGATTGTGTTTCTTCCACTGAACTCGGTAATATTTTTTCCATATTCCTTTACTTATCAATGGAAGGCCTTGATTTAGTTGTTCTAAATTTTGTATTGTTTGTTTCTGACATTTTATTGACACTTGGTTGCTGGTATATGTAGGTAGTAAGGAACCTTTGCTGAAATAAGATATTCCCTTGTCAAATTACATGTGTTATAACTGATAAAACAAGATTCCTCAATTCAACCGGGGGAATAAATCCCTCTTGTTACCAAATTATTCTTTCATTGCAAACAAACCTCTAATAGTTTCAAGCATTCTCCCCTCTACATGCATGTCATTACTTTTGTGTTTCTCTAACTATGTATCTCCATCACAAATTGATGTAAAAATGTATGTCACTCTCCGAAGTTACATTGAAAAAAAAAATATGTAATTTTAATATATCATCATTGTTACCAATCAATACATATTTCTAGTTCACAATGATACTCATTAACTTTCAGTTTTCATCCGCTGTTGTTTGCTTCTCTTTTTTCCACCCCTATCGTCATGTCCATTGTACCTTCGGGTGCAATTGCTAGTTTTAACTCAACAACTATGTGTACCATTATATGTCAAGGGTTAACAACATTGAGACACACTTTTGTATTTTATCTTATTTGATATTAATAAAAAAAATGTTTGTGGACCCATTTGTAGGCACAAGATTCAACTCAAATTGTTTTTAATTTGTAATATTGATTACAAGCCCACTCTGACACCACAGATGATATGTAGCCATTGATTGCACTAGATGATATTTGGTTATTATTTATTCTTGAAATTCCATTTTTTCGTTCTTTATATCTGTATCGTCTGTAGAGATAGAATTTTTTTAATTAGTATTGTCTCTAGAGAGACAAAAAAATAGTATTAGTATATCGTCTCTAGGGAAACAACAATGATATTGTCTCTCAAGAAAGAAAATGTTTATTAATCTATATTGTCTTTGGAGAGACAATAATTAGAGACACCCGCTTTGAGACAATATACAATTTTTTTTATTGTCTCTATTTGAGATTATTTGGTTAAGTATCGTCTCTAATGTTGTCTCAAAACACCCCCTTGTAGTAGTGATATATACATACATTAATATATATATATATATATATATATATATATATATATATATATATATATGTATGTATAATATATATATATATATATATATCTATATCTATATATATATATGTATGTATGTATGTATATACACGTACGTGTATGTGTGTGTGTGTGTGTAATCACATATATGTTTATAAATTAGTGGGAACAAGTGGAGCTCCAACACTGTTTAACAACATTTTTGTTAGATGAGGCAAGTGATACACAACTTCAAGGTTTGATTAAGAATATTTACTTGTCATCATTATCATGATTTTTCTTATATAGTAACCATTGCATTACATGATGTAATTTATAGACGAATCTAGGATATAATGAATGGAGCATTCCAAGATATATAAGGAATGGATAATTTCTACATAGTGAGTCTAGATTATTACATGTTGATGAGGATGGAAAGTTGGGGGAGTTGTCCACCTCATCCTGTTTTCCAGAAGATGGAGTGAGATTGGGCATGTTGTTAAGCATGTGTGATTTCACTTCACCTTTGAATGGAGAGAAGTTTAGAAACATTGAAGGATAAATATGTGGAGCTTGGTTTGCACATAATCTACATGTACATGCATGAAGTATTATGGGAGGAAACAAAAGCACGTGTCAAGAACACCCTACCCTATTTGCCTCAGGGAACCAATGCTTTTTATTTCTTATGACAATAGATCTAGATAATTAATTGGCTTTTCATTATAGTGATATACCACGTGGAATAAGGTTCATAGTTTTATTGCAAGTGCATCCACGTGTGTGTGTGTGTGTGTGTGTGTGTGTGTGTGTGTGTGTGTGTGTGTGGTGTGTGTGTGTGTGTGTGTGTGTGTGTGTGTGTGTGTGTGGTGTGTGTGTGTGTGTGTGTGTGTGTGTGAAGAGGGAAGCAAAAGACTTCAAGATTGCGAGGTAATATTTCCCAAGAATAGAAATGATGACGAAGCAAAGGGAGGTTACGAATTTGGTGGCACGGGTAAATTTCTAAGACTATTCACTAGTCTTCAAAAAGTGTACCTCTATCTTTTCATGCCCACACTTTCAAAAAATGACTAGGTTTGAGCATTTAAGTATGGTAAGGTGGATGTCAGGAAACATGGGGATAAATAATAACACCTATTTATATATCTACCAAAATAAATAAGCCAAGGATTATGATTTATGTTTGAACAAAAAATTATGATAAATTATATCACATAATGAATTAGATATTATACTATATGTATAAACCATAAAAAAGGATAAAAGAAATTTTTATTCAAATCAAGATGATGAATTTTCATATGCAAGTAGTGGTGTATCAGACTTTGAATCTGTAAACTGAATTTTAAATTTTAGGAAATGAGGCCTTATTCATGGCTAAAAGAAGCTATGAGGTCTTCATGTGATGGATCTTCTTTATTAGGGGATTTTATTTCTGGTTATGGTAACTATTCTGATAAGGAATGTGAAGATGACATAGATGATCTTGAAAGTATCAAAAGAGAACTTGAGCAAGATGAAAAAGAGAATCAAAATCTGAATTTGTAGATTAAAGAATATGAAAATCAGTTCCATAAGTTAGATGAACAAGTATGTGGTTGAGTCTACAAAACTAATTGAAGCAAACAAGTTGTCTAGAAGAAAAGGTGAATTTTTTTGTCTCTAACCTATAGGATAAAGAGAATTTGTGCACCAAGTATGAACAAGACATAGATTTTTTGAGGGCTGAGTTGTTAGAAATAAGTAAGAAGACTATGTCCTTGCAAAAATTTGAAAAGAGTGCTAAGGATCTAGATGACCTACTTGGACAACAAAAGAGATGCATAGATGATAGGACTGGTTTGGGTTTTAAAGAAGAGTCTAAAGATAAAAAGAACTAAAGCAAGATGTTGGTGCTTCAAGAAAGGAATTAGATAAACCTATTGTGAGAAATAAGAAAAGAAGGTGACACCTATCAAGAACAATGAAAATTCAAGGTCCATTAGACAACCCAATGCTTCAAGGTATGAAATAACTTTCAATGGTCATTGTTTTACTTGTAATGATTTTGGTCATAGAGATAATGAGTGTAGAAGATATTCTAGAGATGATCATCCTTGGAGAGACAATAGAAGTGAGTTTTCTAAAATAATTGTATGCTATAATTGCAATGAACAAGGACACACTGCTAGGTATTGCTTACATGATAGACCTAGTCAAAATGAAGGACTCAAAAGGAAAAAGCTCAGTTGTTTGCTACTATTGTAATGAGATTGGTCATGTGGAAAGAGTTTTGTTTTCATGCTTATTCAAGAAAAAAAGATAAATCAAAGGCCTAGAGTAATGCATGAGAACAAATTTCAAGGAGCTATAATGCAAGGTAATGACTCTAGAAGAACATGGGAACCAAGGAAAGACAATGTTTGTCCCATCAAGAGCAATTGATATTGAGAAGATAGTTCTAACACAATGTTCAGATCAGAAAAAAGAGGATGAAGGAGTTTTTTAGGTGCCCAAGAAGGCTTGGGACCTCTTCAAGACCTTCTTTTAGGTCTTCATAGAACCTATATGCCTTCACTATGCTTCTTGAAGGCATATCATTGCATATGAAGCATATAGGAGAGGGGGAGTTGTCTAAGTCACTATGTGACTCCTCCATCAAGGTCAAGGTATGTGTAATCATGCTATATTCAGTCTTGTTTGGTTCATAGTAGTGTGTCATGTAGTCCTTGATAACATAGTTTTGGATCTCTGAGATGAGTCTTGTGTACCAATCTTGAAATCTATCTTGAGTCTTTGAGTTGTAAGTTCTTATGGCATGTAATCTCATAGTATGAGTTGGGTGAATATGTTATTGAGTATTTTTGTCATGATATAATGGTATTTGAGTCCATGAAACTTGATTAATAGGTCCTTTTGTCAAATTTTTTGACAATATTGAATGATAGTATGATATGTGACTTGTTTGATTTGTTGATGTGGTATCATGGACGTATGTTAAGTGATTTTATCATGGAGTGTGAGTAATTGTATTTGTTGTCCTTAAGTAGTCATCAAAGTTTGTGTTAGGTTCATTATGAAAAATTCTAGTCATTTGTTCTGGTATGTGAAGGTTTAGTGTCCTCTTCTGAGTCTGTCATGATGTTATAAGGAGTTGTCATGAAGTATAAATAGTCTTGACATATGTATCACATTATCATCTATGTATATGTGTTAAGATCTACAATTGTGTTCAAATGCATTAAAATAGGTGTCTTGCATACCAATTCATGAGTGTTGTCAGTTTCTAGGGGTCTGTGTTTGCGTCTTGGTTTGCCTTGTCTCTTATGTCTAGTCATGGGCTCCACAGGCATCTATTCTTCTCTCTCAACAAGCTAAAGTATCTCTAGAGAAGATGGTGGATGTGATCAAGTGATAACTTGATCAGTTTTATGGAGAAAATCGTGTTCAATAACCTAAGTACCTTAATATCAAGGTTTCTCCAAGTAAATCTTGAGTTGTTACAAGTATGATTTCAATGTTTTGTGCTTCATAGCCATGATGAAGGTACTCATATGCTTGAAGAATGTTTCTCTACATGCTAAGATAAGTTTTGGATGTCATCAAAATATATGTATGATGTACTTTGAAGCATTTCTCCTATATATTGTGTTTTGTCACAGTGACTGTGACAGTCTTCATGAAAACTCATTTTGAAGGGTCAAATGATTGAGTTAGGAGTTCAAAATTTGGAACATATTATCTTGGATGCAATAAGAAAAGGATGAAGTTGGTTTCAGGTGTTAACAATGCGTGAAAACTTTGAATTTCATGACAGTGTTGAAAGAGTGCTCTTGATGCACAGTGAGGAGGGTTTTCTCATTAAAACCCTAACTCTTGGGTTTCTCAAAGGCTTGATAAGGAAATATATTGGTTGACACAATCAAAGGAGTGTTCAAGGATCAATGAAGTATAAATTATCTATATGTGATCTCAATAAAGGTGAGTGTGTAGCTGAGAACTCACACAATCTATTAGTCTATGCATCCTTAGCTTGCTATATGTATATGATGACATGAGAGACAGAGCTTTCTTGTTCATCAAAGGAAGGAGGTATGTTTTTAAGCTTCTTGTAATATTTCTTGATGTATCATGTAGCTTGTGACTTACTTTGAAAGCTGATTATGAGATCTAGTGATTGTGGATAGACAAGTTTGTACTAATAGGGATTCTCAGAGGTTAACCTACATGCCTGTAATGCATCTTGTATAGCTTGTTGATAACACATTCTATGCTTGAGAATGCACTCAAAATATTTTTTCAATAATATGAGTCTATATGGAAGAAAATGGTTGGTTCCTAGGATAAGAAAAGGTAGTGAAGGATTCCTAATCCCATGAGGTTTTCAGTTCTACAATGATATGCAAGGCAAGAAAAAATGTTGTTACAGGTTAAGTATTGCTCCTTATGTGATAATGAAGTCCTTCTTTTGTATGGAGTGTGTACATCTTCAATCCCAAGTCAACATGATGGATCTTGAGTTTCTTGTGTGGTTAGTTTTGATGATGAGGCTAAGAAATTACATGGAAAATTTGATTACAGTGTGCACCTACAACTGTAGGGTAGGTTCTATAGGAAGGGTATGCAAATTATCAGGTATGGTAGTGGTTATTCATTCTTTTTGTTAGCCCTTGAACATGTGGAAAGACATTTATGCCTTGAAAGTTGTGAAAGACAAGCTTTGCATTAACAAGTTTGTGGAAGTTTCCTCCTTGGTTATCAGTACAGGGATGATTACCTACTAATCTTAGTGAGTATGGAGGATAAAGTGTCTCTCAGATATGTTAGAGACTCATGAAATGGAAAGATTATGTTTCATCCCTTGTCAAATGTGTTTTAGTGCCTCAAGTGATGTCTAACTTGACCTAGTGGAAGAATAACTTGATATGTTGATCAAGCTTGTTGAAGTGATTGAAATGTTGTATTAGAAAGAAATTATGCTTCTACAGGTGCATTGTGTGAGATTATCCAAGACAAGGGGAGTGCTTGGTTGATCTTTTCATAAGATTGAAATGGTGTTCTCAAGGCCATTCAAGGTAATAAAATGATGTTTTCTCCTTTTTCCATGCTTATGATGGTATGTATTGGCTTATATCAGTCAAATATGACTGTAGAAGACTAAAAATGTTGTTTTGGACCCTGAGAAAGTGGTAAAGTTTATTTCAAGGTATGATAGCAATGCTAGTAGCTCAAATTTTTAATCTTGAGCTATATTTTGGAGGTATTGTGTCTAGGGGGAGTGATAGTTGGTTGATTCAAATCTTGGTTGACCTATGGTTGCATGTTGAAATTGGTCAAATTTTCTCTAAGAAGTCTATTTTGGACTCATAGTGTTGCTCTTGGTATGAAGAGTAATAATATGCCTTGTATTGCATGGTTTTGCCTAGATAAGATGGATTTTTTGTCAAAAAGGTGGATAATTGGTATTCATGGACATTCATGTCATTTTTGGCATGTTAAAGGTGTTGATGACCCTATTTCCAGGACTGCTACAATGACCTCAAGAGGCTCAAAATAGGGTTATAGGTGAAAATATGCTTGTTTGCATGCCTAGAAGGTATGGAAAATGATGTTGTAGCTCCTAACAAGGTATGATTATGCTTCTTTCATGCCTTACTAATGTTTTTCAGATGTTGAAGTGGATATTCCAAGGGGAGCATGGTGTTTGCATGCCTAAAATGAAGGAAAGAATCATATTTTGTCCAAAAATCAAGAGATGGAGCTTGTTTGAGACCTTTGGTTGATGTTTATAACCAATAATGATGGTATGAAGTTTGAATAAGGTGAAGAAGGTGAGCTACAGGTATGCCTTTTTCATTAATGTAAAAAGGGGGAGAAGTTCAGGGTGTTTTCCATCAATGACAAAGGGGGAGATTATTGGCATGTGGTCCTAATAGGTGTTGTCATTGATGAAAAACCACATTAATGATAAAATGAATGTTGTATTATGGATTATGATGATGTAATTATGCTAACATGGTGTTTTAGATGTGTTTGTGTTGATACAATGAGATTTAGTGAGGTGTGCTTGCTCTTGCAAGCCTATACAGTGCCTAGGAGATGCAGGCATGACAGTATGAGCTTCTTAGATGCTTGGGAAACATGTTGACATGATGGCTAGCATGTTTTGAGGGTCTTAAGAACTCACAATAGTGGCATGGTGCAGGTACAAGGTGGTTCACTTGGTTACAGGTGCTCATTGGGAGCAGGTACAATAGCTTGGAGGTGTGACAGTGTGGTTTGGAGCTATATGAGCTCATGGAAGTATGCAATTAAATTTATATCATGGCATATGAGGTATTTTTGGGTCATTTTAAGAGGTTTCTTATTCAGTTATTGCATTATTTCAGTTGACCCTAGCTTCTACAGTGAGGATCTAACATGCAAGCATAGGTAAGTCTTAGTGAATAGAGAGATTGAGGTATGGAATTGATATTATGATGATTTTATATGTTAGAGGGATGATTCATAGATGCTTTGAGAAAAATTTTAGGTTCCCATGATGTGTATTTTTCAAGATATGACTGATTATGTAAGACAGGGTCAAAACAAGTGTATTTCCAAGCTCGAAGTTCAACTTCAGATGCTCATTGTGAACAGTGTGATTTGAATGGGACCTTCTTCCTTTCAGGGAATATTATATGGTGAGTTTATAAGGTTTCAAAAAATAATGAGGTCATTTGATTGTCACGTTTTTATGAATGAATGTTAAGAAGGTAAAGAGGTCTAAAACCCTAGTTAAACCCTAGCTAGGAGTAGTTGGAAAGAAAGTGAAGTATAGTGACCCAGTTTTGATTGGTTCATAAAAATTAATGATTGGATGTTGTAGAGGACTTATTTTATATTTCCATAAATGTATGGTTGAGGTCATGGTCATGAGTGGGCCCCACCTAAAAATAGTAGTTTCTGAAGAAGAAGGTTTTAGGACAAGATGGTCCAAAGGAGTAACATGAAAAATTGATGGTGCATGATGTATGGGATTTTTTATTAATTTCCATGGAGGTTTCAGGAAAATTTCATGCAGGTACATGGTGTTTTTAGGTCCAAATAGGTTGACTGGTCAAAGGGTAGTTTTGGGATCTCAAATAGCAGGGTTCAGTAAAATGGCATAACTTGAGCTACATGTGGATTTTTGAAGGTGATTAAAGTTTTGTTGGAAAGAGGATTCAAAGATATTTTATTGATATATGTTTTTACCTCATGATGAGGTCATTTTGATATGGTTTCCAGGGAATTCTTTGGACAGGAATATTTTTGACAGTTCAAGACAACATGTGTTCTAGTGAAAGTTTTATGTTATTTGAGGCATGAGATGGATTGGGTGATGATTCCTATCACCTGGAATGTAAAGAGGGATGAATTTTACATCCAATGAATAAATTTTTAGGTATTTAATGTATGTATAAATGATTTTATGAGCTAACCTTTGGAAATAATGTTTTTGGCAGGTTGATCTGGTGAAGGCAAAATGTAGTTGTGATTTGAAGAAGATGGATGTTTCATGACTTATAAATTGCTTAGAAGTGTTATAAAGGTTCTGAAATTTCCATTTAGTGGTTACATGGCATATTTTATCTTTGTTAAGTGATATTTTGTGACCTAATGAAGTTTCCAGGTGATGAAGGGTGTAGGAAACAACTGTTTTGAGAATTGTAAAGCAAAATTGGGCCCAGTAAATGAAATAATTTGATTGTTTGATATTAATTGTGACCATGTATGAATGTTTAAATGATATTTTAATCATGTTTAATGGGTTTTGGGTCATGAAAAATTTATGGTACTAATGTTAGGGAAATTTTAAGATTGTGCCCATGGGGTTTTGAGCCATTTTTGGCACATGAAATGTTGGTTTGAGTTAGGCCGACCTAATTGGGTAACTTGTGACTATTTTATTTAAAATTTTAATTTTTTCCTTGATGTATGGGTTGAAACAAAAAGGAGGGAAAAGGTTGTGCCTAAGTTTGAAATGAGGAGAAGCATATAAAAGCATGTTTTTGGGTGCTTTTTGGAACTAGTTGTGTGTGTGCATGTGGAGTGACCTAGGTGAGAGTTTATTGCATGTGTTTGAGAATTGCATTTGAGCATGATTTGATATTGATCCAAGTGTGTTTCAGGTGAATAAAAATAAGAGGACATGAGAGCAATATTTTGATGAATTTTAGAGTGATTGAAGAGCTTGTTTTGTGAAGTGTGATCACCTAGGGTTTGATTGAAGAAGTTTGAGCTGAAAAAGAGGTATCCATCAATTGTGGAAGAAAAAATCATATATCTACACATCATAAGGTGGTTGAGTGGGTGCTTGATATCTTGGTGGGTTGTAGCCTCCTTGTGGATTTTGTGCTTCACAAAATTAGGGGTTGGTGCTCCTTGTAGGGTTGGTGCTCTACTAAACTAAAGGTTGGTGCTCCTTGTGGGGTTGGTGCCTCACTAAATTCAGAAACATATCAATATAAGATTTTGTTTCAGTGGGTTTTCTTCCCCTTGAGGGTTTCCCACTTATATCTTGTGTTCTTGTGTTTCTTCTTTGATTTCATGGTTATATGCTTCATTGATGGTTTATGGTGTGCACACATTAAGTATTGAATAAGTGAATATTGTGATTGAATACATATGAGCATTTGCAGTTTCAGATCATGAAATATTTTTTGAATTTTTTATAAGGACTGATTCACCCCCCCTCCCTTTCAATCCATTGTAAATCTAAAAACTACTACCACTAAGATGACCAATATCCCACTCAACCACTTGATTAAGAAGATCACAAATCTATGTTGCTCCTAAAATAGATTTTGGTCACAAATTAACTCATACCACTCAAAACAAGATTCAAACACACTCACTTCTACTTCTCTAAAATGTTTGTATTCAAGCGATTATTAGATCAATTTACCCTTATTCAATACTATTATATCTTTCTCAAAACTTCATGTATCCTATCATATTTTCTCTTGATGTGCTCAAACCTCTTTCACACTCTCTCTTAGCTCACATATTACTCTCAGTCACAACTAGTCACAAATGAACAAAGACACTCACTTAAATACATCATTCATCTCCCAAAAATTACTAGGTTGGACCTGACCATTAAGGTTAGTCATAAAAACAATAAAATGCATATAAAACATCATATTAAGTCATAACAAAGACCCATATAGCTCAGCATAGTACCAAGCCACTTAACCAGCACAAACTAGGCCAAGAAGCCTAATTCCTTCTCCAATGGGCAGTTCATGGTCTCCAAAGACACAAGAAAATTTTTTCATACCTCCAAAGGCTCTATAAACATCATGAAAATCCTCTCAATATCTCTCATAACTTCAGGAATCTTTGCATCATTCATTTTCTCTACATCACCGTCAAGTTGGAGTGTTGCCTTCTCATTCTAGGCACCTTGAGCTGACTAGTCTTCAAAGAGGAAGACCTAAATTCATTCCAACAGTTCAATTATGCCATGAAATGAACCATTGTAAATAAAAAGACCCAAGTCCCACTTCTAACCTTTTCACACAACCAAATGAATTCACCAAATAAAAAGACCCAAGTACTACATTATAGCCCCAAGAACCTATCTTCCTATTTGGAATTATGCACACAAAAAAATGAATTCACCAAGCTCCGAAATAAATCCCAAAATATATAATAGCTCCCATAAAAATTAAAACATAATTTTTGACATTAGGTCTAGTGTTAAACCTAAGAGAAAATTGCTCTTTTGTTAAAATAAGAGAATATGACTGGGTTCCACCTACAATCAATACTTCAAACCACCACCATATAAAGGAGGGGAGAGTCCTATCCATATTCCAATCATTACATTTTATGATCAAATGCATATTAAGATTGCACTATCAACATTTCCTCCATCACTAGTAAACTAACGTTTAGCAAGATGTTTGGACCTCTTTGGCTTATTAATGATTGTTCATAAAGAAAAAAACATTATTTTGTTTCATTCCAATTTTGAAACCTTCTTAGGTGTGCTTCATAATAATTGAAAGGATCAGGTCCTTGTGCAAAATTTACACATGCCAACTCACATGATTTATGTCATACAGATCTAAAAAACTCACTCTCTTGAGCTTAGTAAGGCTAAAAAATTAATAGCTTGCAAAGTATTCAAATTATAACATTTAAATATTTCCCACAACAATAGGAAAACCTCTCAGAACTTATCTATGGCTCACCTAACCATAAATAGCTCTGAATCTTTTAAACTACTAGGACTTTCCCAATTAGGTCCTAGAATTAGGTTTAGTTTGGACCTAGAAAAAGTAGATAGACACCATACCTTGACTATAAAACTCTTGAAAAGGACATAAAACCTTTGATACAACATATCTCACACATCCGTATCCCTTCATGGGACAAAAAACCCTTGAACCTAATCTTTATGTTGGAAAACACAAAAACTGAGAGGGAAGGGTTGAATCAGTCCTTCTTGAAAAATTTGAAAACCTTTCAATAACTTAGAAAACCATTTAATTATTAATCCATATTTACCTTGTTAGGAAAATTACATTCACACATACTAAAATGAGAATAAAGTACACATGAAAACATTGTTTAATTTGGGAAACACTTAAAGGTTGATAAACCCATTGAAATCAATGCACTAGTGTGGACAATTATCCTATAAAGATTACAAAGATTTCAATTATTGAGCATCTATTGACTATTTTTGGTCACCATGTATCAGGAGTAGAAACCAACTTTCAGGTTTCTCATTTGTAATTAGTGATTGGGTAATGCACAAGTAATAAACATCTTTGAAATCTGTTCTAGGATGCTAATTCCTCACATAGGAGACCATTCCAGTTGTTTTATTCACTTAGATCAGACATAAACCATTCATGAATACTATAGGGTGATGAGAAATATGAGAAAGGAATTATATATTAGAAGTGATCATGCTAGAAAATAATGGATTCAGATTAGAGATTGGGCAATCCTTAAGTAGAAGGAATCAATCATGGTTGCTCGGGGTGATAACTCATTCATTCATTTAGTTTTAATGATTGGAAAAGGTAGAAGAAATTCATTTTATTTCCTTATGCTTATATGTAGTTGTGTTAAGTATTGAATTTCAAATGTTCATTTTAGATATGCAACTGAAAATAAATTCAAAGGAACCTCCATATAACTTATTTCATAGAACAACTCAATATATTCATATCAAAATTGTACATGTTCCCCCAGATAAGCATGGGATATAACTGAAAGCAACTAATGCATATAAATTTAATAATGAAAATGTAAAGAAGAAAAATGACCCATAATTTCCTAGATGACAAGATCCCCTCTCATGATACCACTTCTCCAAGCTTCATATATCTGTTCCTACACCTGAAAGAGAGAAGAGATTCTCATTAGAGCTTGGAGTTCCTTGACTTCATTACATTCTCACCTTTGCACATATATGCATGTTAGAATCAAGTTTCATAAATGAAAGAATGTCACAAATCATCATAATGTAGTTTCAGAATACTACCTTTCAAGAAGAAAGGCAAGATTTCTTATACATTTTATAGCCATATATGTATAGATCTTGTTTTTAGAATAATAGGTACTAGAAACTACTTTAAAATGAATATGAAAATTCCTAGCTTTTACATATCTATTAAAATATATCTAACATCACAACACTTGAAGATGGTATTTTTAGTCAGTTCCAACAATTATAGATTATACCAAAATTCAAAAAAATAATTTTCAAAATATAATTAAATGAACATTTTCTTCATCATTACAAATTAAAAAATTCAAGAAATGGATTTCACATTTTTTAATTGATATATCTTCACCAATCCTTCAAATCAAATGATCTTGCAATATGAATTTTAGGGTATGCTATGAGAAGTACAAGTTAATATATGAAAGGGAGCATGTGTGTCTTCTATTTTCATGGGGAAAGGATAGGAATATAAATTTTGACAAAGTGTTCCTCATGGGGCTTCACAAGCTGAAATATTTGCACAACTTGAGCCAATTATAAGATGTTATTTTCACGGAAAGTAATGTTTGTACCTTTTGCTTATGGGAAGATTATGGAACTGGTAAAATTTTTACTATGGAATGAAAATCATATTGTATTGGTGTTGTTCCCTGAGAATTTTAGGATTTTTTTCATCATATCTTGCTAGATAGAATTGTTGCTTGTACTTTCATATTTAAAACATGATTGAGGCATACATGCAAAATGTGACCAGATTTAGATCCTTGGATAAGCCATGGAGACTATGACTCAAGGAAATGATATTCTAGGGCATCAATATGGTTATCATGAAAGGATAAGGAGTGTGAGATTGTTAAGGGATTAGTCATCATACATGCATGCTAAAAATATATCAAATTGTAGGGAAATGCAGAGAAATATATACCATATTCAACAAATAGTGGTAGAGAAATCATAAGGTCAAATTCCTTCAGGTTTTCCATCAGTGATAATGATGAGTGGTTAAGAGGAAAGGACATGATTATTCTACAAGCTTAGGATGGTTTTCAAGAGGAAGGAGAGATAAGTAAAAATGGATGTAGAAGTAAGGAGGATAGGGAGTAAGACATACCCCTCTACTTGTAATGATGTAATGAGTGCACTATGATGTAAGCAAGCTCTGCTAGTGTGAACATTTCCATGAATGGGACTCTTTTGATGTAATCAAGCTAATCTTTTGGCTAATAAATATAATGAAGTTATGCTTAAAACATCATGTGTGATGGGTCTTGATCTCATGCATTTTCCTTATGTTCACCATACAGTGTTAGGGTTCACCTTGATGTTATCTCATGGTCCTGATTCTAGTTTCATTGAGTTGATCATGTTGTTTTATGCTAGAGTGCATTAGGCTAGGAGTTAATGACTTACAAAGTTAAACAAATGAATGGATGCAGTATTCTCTGGTTATATTAATCCTCATGTTAAGAAAGAACGTTCTTGAAAAGAGTCACATAAAAGGAGGGACTCGAAAGCCTAGTTCAAACCACGGGTAAGCTTTAGGGCTAAAAGATGATATCCATGTATACGTTTGGGAATGGTCTTTTCAGGCAAAGTGATCCAGAGACTACATTTTGGTTCCATGTCGGGACCTATTTTCAAAGCTGTTGTGAGAATGGTGCCACAATGACCCGAGATGGCTTAAACCTTGGATAGATGTCCATGTTAATCCATGGCTTAAAACACCCAGGATGAGTTTTCATAAGATTTACTAAAGACCCCAGTTTGATGCCATAAATGGGTAGAAGAACATTTGAATCATGAACTAGTATCCAGACCTTCTTTTGTTGTTTTCTAGTGGAGTTATATGAATGGACAAGTGTATGCATCTAGATGAAACATGGTACCTATAGACCTTCGTATGGACCCAAATGAGTATCAAAACAACAAATGATACAAAAACCTCACTTGGATAAAGTAATACAGATCACTGTTTGTGGAGTAGAGTGTTGACATTACACCTTGGAGTAATAGAATTTCAAGTATTTAATCTAGAAATTGTTGAGTTTGAGTTCTTGAGAGAGCCAAGAGGATCATTCTTGCATGTCATCCCTTTAGCTATAAAGATCCTGATCATTACACTGAGTTTGGAAGCATTTCATATGGCTGGCTAAGATTCTTCTAAGTATTGGGTGAGGAAGCTAGAGTGGAGGAAGATGGTGGACCTTGCATGGCTGAAAAGGAGAGGGAAGAGAGATGGATTAAGTATAATGAGGCTCGAGAGAGGGAGTTGAAAAGACAATGTGAAGTTGTGGGAGTGATGGATTTATGGAGGCAGATGTTGTGGGAAGGATTTGAGGTTCACATGGAGGATGTGGAACCTAAGCAGTCTTTGCTACCCCATCTTGGCAAGTGTGGAAGAGAAACCCCCTCGGCTTTTGGAGAGAGCTCATCATATGAAGAAAGGAGAAGAGTCATTGGCACACATCTGAATCCACCTGGTGACCAACCCTTGGCGCTTAGTTTTCCAAATCTAGAGATAAGTATTACTAACCTAGTTGGTATTGGTGGAAGTAACTGATCAACACCTAGGAGGTATAAATTTTCATTTGGCACATCTATGGCTGCACAATCATTTCCTATGTTTGGAGGTATATTATCTGGAATGACATTTGGGAAAAGTACGGGTACACAAAGCTTGGGTATCATGCATCTAGAAGTGGTGCAGGACACACATCTGGTAGTGGTGCAATATCACATACTATTGGTGTGTAGTTTAGCGTGATAGTGGGGACACAAGGCATGACCACTTCAGGACCTTTGCCAGCTATGGGAGGTGGATCTGGTGGGTCAAGAGGAACATGCATTGGTGGATCTAGTGGATCTAGTGGTGGAGGCAACACCAGAGGGAATCAAGGTTCTAGATCATGCGGGAAAGGACCTCAACCGCCTCAGCAAGTATTTTTTGAAATGTCTTTGCATCTACCAAATTACAAAGGTGTTTAGGATGTTGTAGAACATGTACATACAAATGTGAGTTGTTATGGTGCATGAAGGGGATCACTACCCTAGAACATGAAGGTAAAGTCAGTTTGCAATAACATTGCAAGGGCACATGTATAGTTGGTACCAAAAGTATGAACCCCCACTAGACAGTAGTAGATTATACCGTGCATTACGTAATGCCTTCTTAGCTGAATTCCATATTCTTGAGTTTGAATAGAAGAGCATTAGTGCGCTGAAGGAGATTCAACAAGATATGAGATAGAGTGTGCAGAAGTATGATGCATGCATTTTAAAAATCTCTTATCAAAATTATCTTATGATATTCATCCTTCTCAGCATGCTTGAATGGTTGATTGGAGGACTAATAACTCCCTTCAGGAGAGCACTTTTGCATCAGACTTTCATAGACCCCGCACAAGGCCTTGGAGCCTTGCCCTATGCACACTGAGGCTGTGGGAAGCGTGGATACTAGTGTTATTCCTTTTCTTGAAGCTCATATTTCTGTCCATGGACAAAAGCAACTAGAGAATTTTATCTGCGAACTCAGCACATGAGACTCACAGTGGCCTATGGTGCACAGATTGTGGGGTAGAGGGGTATACAAAGGAAAGTTGTCCTCGGAGATCGGTACACATGTAATAACGGTAGACTAGGATATTTTCCATGGGGATCATGATGTAAGTAGGTGTCTATCTGCTACAACATGTGATCCATAAGAAATGTGTCTTGCTATTGCAATATTTTCACCTCTACTACTCATGACACCGAGGATTGTAGATTGATTGACCAGATACATGATGCCATTGATATTGGTGTGTGTTAGACCAACACTGTAAACAATTCCAAGGATGATGGTCGTTCACTATGAAGAGCACATGGATGGAGGAGCTCATGGGCGAGGATTTTGTGGAGGATTTAGAGGCCGTGGAAATCACGGAGGTGGAAGAAGTGAATTTCCTCGTGGGACCTATTATAACTGTGGGTCCACAGAACATTACAAGTGTGAATTCCCTGACTTACTATAGTGCTCTTGGTGTGGAAAGAAGCACAAGTATGAGGATTTCCAAGAGTTATTTGAGCACATGAGTCAACAAAAATGGAAGGATAAAGGCGTCAGAATGGTAAGCGTGAAGAAGGCCGACTCGTAATGGATGCCAAGGGTGGCGCGTGAGTCAGAGTTAGAACCTGTACTGGTGACAACACGAGATGAGGCTGCATGTGCACTAGGGAGATACCAAATTAGAGACCAATGGTCACAAGAGAAGAGGTGGTGCATGGGAAGTATCCAAATCCTGCTCATCAAAAATAGGTTTATCAAGAGACCATGGATGTGATTTGAAGCCTACAAGGAGAGATCTAGTTCCTAAAGGAGTAGTCACGAAATTCATTAGCAAAGGAAATTCTTTGAGGCTCCACCAAAGGATCTGGATGAAGTCAAGGAAGTATGCAAAATGCTGAGGCAAGAGAATATCATCCCTTTTCTAGGGGAATGGTTATAGGAGAAAGTACATGCACGTCCAAAAGAGAGTACGAGTGATAGGTCTTTCAAGCTAACCTTCCCCCTCACACCATTGATTATGATAAGGAGATTACCTTGAATGCAGTAGTCAATGGATGGCTCCTAAGCAATATTCTGATAGACATGGGTGCGGAGGTTAATGTTCTCACCCTAGATGCATGACATCAAATGGGAAGGCCCCCATTACAACCATCCTCAAATGTGCTATATATGGATAAAAAGACAAAGGCGATGCCCATTGGCAGTCTTGAAGGATACTTCTATCACTATCCAAGGGGTGAAATTCACTAGAGACTTTGAAGTCTTAGCGCTAGCTGAGGTGGACAACTTTCTAGCATTACTTGGGCACCCCTGGTGCTATAAGAATAATGCGGACCTAAGGTTCAATAAGGGATACATAATTTTTGAGAACAAGGAAGAATGTGTTATCATCCCCTTGACTGATGGGAATTCAACACCCTATACTAAGCCCTTGGGAGAAGAATCCCTCGATAGAATCTATGTGCGTGCTATCAGGGACCCTAAGGTGATACACCCTACATAAGGGAGTTATTCAGTGGGAAGATGCTCAATATATGAGTGATACAACTAGTGTAGGCATGTGATAATTGGGCACATGAGACATATGAGTTAATTGGGTGAAAATTGTGAGGCTCTGTTACAAGGGTGACAAAGGTCCACCTACTTAGGCATTTGAAAGGTAAAGTAATTTCTCGAGCTACACTGGGGAAGGAAACCCTGATTTTTTCCTACAAGCCATGGAAGCCCAGTGGAGATATGAGATCGAAACGTGAAGGATGGTTATTTATACATTGATGCATGGAACCTGCAACACAATGGTCGGAGATGCACTAGGAGAATCTTATAGAATGACATGATATGAGTAACACACTCTCTATTATATTCTTCCAGAGAAACACACCTACTAAAATTTGTGGCTATGGTGGAGGGGCACCTACCTCATAACATGTTGAAGAATGTGAGAGAACGTGGATAGGTGGCATGTAATCTTTACCCCCTTCCCTATGGTTGCACAAGTGTTATTCCACACTACATGGTTGTGTATGCATGTGCATGGTACGTTCATTCAAAATTACACCGTCAAATAAGGAACTAGAGGGAGTTAATAGATGATTTTATTTCAAACCTTTGAATATCAGAATTACTAAGCCATTAGTGAATGAGGCATTGTAGGTTGCTAAGAGCCTAACTATGGGAGACAGTGCCATGGCTGAGGATAGGATTTTGGAATTATTGGGAGAACCTGATTTAGAGGTCCATTTTTCTAGGGTGGAACCAGAGGAGCTATAACTTGAGTGTTCACTTACATGGAGACAGAGAAGCGTAAAGTTGCTCTATGTAATAGATGGTGAGGAAATGGATAACTTGAATTTTAATCATACTATGGGTACACACATAAGGTAATAAATAATGTTGATGAGAAAGCACATGTACCTACTATGAACCTCTCAAAATGAAAGAAGGTTCATACCGGCTCAAATACGGAACCTAAGGAAGTGCTACTACTCAGGGATTACTGGTAAAAAAAGGATGTTTCAAATATAATTTATCTATTACGTGGGTTTCAGGATCTATTTCCGTATGCGGGTTCAATGAGCTTAATGTATTTCACCACTATTTAGGGGAGATGCGGATCAAACTAAAAGAGGGAGTGTGACTAGATTTAGAAGATAAATTACCGAACGATTCCAAATCTGTGCGTTCCACGTCAAAGAATAGATAGATAAGATGTTCACCTTAGCTATCGCTAAATCTAATAAGGAATCATAATGGATAAGCCCAATGGTCATTAGAATTAAAAAGAATGGGAGGATAAGTATATGTGTTGATTACATGGATTTGAATGCAGTATGTGTCATTGATCTCTTTCCAACCCCTTTCACGGAGGGAGATCCTAGAAGGAATATGACGGGCACGATATCTATTCATTCACGGATGGATTCTCTATATATCGTCAAGTTAGGACTGCAAATAAGGACCAAGAAAAGAAAAATTTCCCCAGTGAATGGGGAAGTTTGTGCCTACACGATCATGCCTTTGGGAATGAATAACATGGCCTGTTATGTTTTTTCACGCATTAGTGGTACAGGCATTTCAAGACTTCATCCATAAGTTTCTTCAAGTCTACCTTGATTATTGTACAAAATGTATGGACTAGTAAAGGAGCATTATGATAATTTATGGTTGATGTTCGAGAGATGACTGATAATTGCGCATATCCCTTAATATCAAGAAATATCTCTTTTCTACTGCATTTAGAACCTTGTTGGGGCATATCATATGTAAGGAAGGCTTGCCGTTTGATCCTACCAAAGTTGTCATTATTGTATGATTCGAAGAACCTATCAGCTAAAGCACAGTTCATAGACACCTTGGGCATATGAGGTACTACCAAAATTTTATTAGGGGGTATGCCAAAATTACTATGCCACTGGAGGGATTATTGAAGCATGGATGTACATTCCATTAGGGAGATGTGTAGCAACAGGAAAAGTTTGACACATTGAAGAACAAGCCTTATCACTGCACCCATATTATGCTTTTCTTCCTAGAATAATCCTTTCTATGTGCATGTTCATGCCTTAGGGATAACCATCAGAGTATTGTTAGCACAACCTAGTGAGGTGACTATCGATCACCCTCTTTTGTTTTGCAAGTAGGAAGTTGACATCAATAGAGCAGAACTATACTACTATTGAGCACGAGGTATTATTAATTATCTACATGTTGGACAAATTTAGGAAGTGTCTGCTAGAAACACCTTTTATATTCTACATAGACCACATGGCATTGAAGTACTTAGTAAATAAGCTTATTTTACAAGGGTGCATATGTAGTTGGGTCCTATTATTTCAAGAATTTTAGTTTACATTTGTTGTTAAACTAGGTAAGAGTAACTTGGGACCTAACCATTTATCAAGAATTGACTCAGTGGAGGATGCACAAAAAGCATTGAGGATACAATGCCAAATGTAAAACTTTTTAGGTTGTGACACGCACCCTTTGAATTAGAGGATATTGTTGTGGTTCTTAAAATAGGTATGACGCTAGAGGAAATGAATACTGTTGGAAAGAAAATAGTTGGATATACGTGCCGCACCCTATATATTAATTAGTGGAGATTGATACAAATTAGGTTGTGATGAAAAAAAAACGTCGGTGCATATTAGAACATGAGCTCGCATTGAAATCATGGAGGAAGAACATAGTGGGATCGTAGGAGGACACTATGTAGGGAATTCCATTGCACGTATAATATTATAATGGTATGGATTTAGTGGGAAAGAATCTACTAGTATTGTATTGAGTTTTTCAAGGCATATGACCATTACCAACACCTTGGAAAAATAGGAAGAAGAGATGAAATTCCCTTGAGACCAGTAGCTAGTGTAAAACCATTTGAGAAGTGGGCGATTGATTTTATAGGACCCATTTCACCTGCTCCGCGAAAAGGAATGGTTCACACTATATAATTACTTGCACTAATTACTTAACAAGGTGGGTAGAGGCGATGCCTACAAAGGATTTGTACAGTGAGCACAACAACAATATTCTTGTGGGAAAACATAAACAACAGGTATGGGTGTCCTTTAATCTTGAATAGTGACAGAGGCACACACTTTTTGAATCAAACGATCAGGAGTTTTATTAGCAGCGTTCATGGTGGCCCATCACAAGAACACCCCATATCACCCTTAAGCTAATGGAACCAGCTAAGGCATTTAAAAATATACTAAGTCACACATTGACGAAATTTTTTAATGTGGGGAGAAAAGATTGGGATGAACAAAGTCTCAGCCGTACTATGGGCTTATAGGAAATCCTAAAAGAGATTAAATAAGGCCATACCATTTTAATTGGTGTTTCACACAGGAATCTACTTTTTTTACAAGTAGAATTATATGCTACCCTCTCTACGAATAACATGCATATAGGAGGATTAGCCAATGAGAAATAACTACAAGAGTGCACATGGATAAGTTAATGAAATTGGACGAAAGGAGATCACTTGTTAGGTCGAGTTAGAAGACTAAGAGGAGTGAACGAAATCATTACATGATCTTCATATCAAAAACAAACAATTCGAGGTTGGGCAGATGGTCTTGTTTTATGACTCTAAATTTATATGCCACCCTAGGAAACTGAAAGTCCATTAGTTAGGACCATACATCATCTTGTACATCCTTGATTCTGGCACATGTGCTAGTTACCAAATCTTGTCAATGAGACAAGTTTACCAGGTTACTATCAATGGGAGTATGCTGAAGCCCTAACTATAAATAAGGATTTTGAGTAGTAAAAAAAAAGGCAATATGGCCAATTAGATTAGATTTTCTTCTCGTACTTTTTTCTTTTGGTTGTTTCCTTTTTCATTATTTTCGGTTTGGTTTTTCACATTAGTGTGTTAGTAGCTTATTGCATTGTAATAGGTGCTATACGCATAGGGGACCGCACATACATTTTTGTGTGAGGATGAAGTAGTAGATATATTGAAAACAACTGACAACAAAATTCTTTGATAGTGGAATCTTGGGAAAAAGTAACACGAAGATAGAAGAATGAGTAACGTAGATGGATAAGGTATGCATAAATTCGTGTAGTTACGAAGGTGGGTAGAGATAAGTCTGAAGACTACAAGAAGGAAAGGATCATACATAGTATAACATAAGGTAGAAAACACTATGGTGAACTACTTAGTATACAATGCAAGAGGTTATATACTTCAGCACGGTGATGTACATGAAGGAGGTCTGTGGAAGTTTAATGGTACTGGAGTGTCAGAAGGGTTATAGTTACGAAGCACAAGGGGAAGTCACGTAGAATTTAATTTAAGTGAAATAATGTGATTTATCATAAAGTGACAGTAGGAAACTTGGTTAGAGGAAATATAACGCCTCGATAAAGTATAAATAAGAGGTAAGAATAGTAATTTCAATTACTTTGACTTTAAGAGATTTAATTTTGTACTCTCAAGCTCAAAGTGTGACAAGTTTTTTATGAAGAAGAACGAAATGCAAAGAACTATCATGAACCAATGGACTTATGTAAGCTATAGTATAATCTTGCGGTGTGGCAAGGAGGGGCCCCTGAAGACAACAGAGAAGGAAGAAGGTTACGTGAAAGAGAAGTGGGGAAACTGTTGAGTTAGGGAAGATAAAATATGGGATCAATGAACCTAGGGCACATGGGAAAAAAAGAGGAATATGACACCTAAGAAGGCTCGAAAAAAGAGACCAGTTTTGGAAAAGGAGGATCCCATGGAAGTTTTCTCAGAAATGCAGTACCCTCTTGGAGTTATCAAGGTGGAAAAGTGGAGCTCAATAGCTATACAAATGCAAGATCAGTGAATACAACCAGAGAACATCCGATAATGAAAAGCTGATGCAGGTGCGGACGTAGTATTAGACACTCCAACAGTGGATGAGCTTGAAAACCCTAAGGTCGATGACTCGATGCAGACAAGAGCTACAAAACACTGGAGTTTTGTGGTCTATTGGGAGCTGTCTTTCTTTACAAAACCTGCCCTTGCTATTTAGATGGTTAATGTCATCAGGTGCACGAAGAATTCTTATACTTCGTGGGAAGAATAATGAGGATCACAAGTCATTTGATTTGGATGGTTAAAGGCCTGCAGTAACACCAGAGATAATATGACACTTGATTTATGTGCCACTGCCAAGATTGAGGAGCTGGTCGAAGAAATTGAACTACGAGTAGGGAGGTAGGGCATACGAGTAATTACATATCTTCCAGACCCAATGTTAAGAGTCACCTCCTGGGTCATTAGCTACAAATTAGGCATGTAAGAAAATGTGGATGGACATTAACAGGAGGTTCATGTATGTGGCCTACAAGGTGTCTAAGAGAGAACACTACAATTTTTCCCAATTTATTGCAAATGGCATTATCGAAGAGGCATGGGTGTAAAATGAGGTAGGAACAAAGATCATATGGGGATGCCATCCTAATATTCATCATGTTATAGGAAGATTAGTGTCCTAGATGGACTAGATAGGAACATTTAGGTTCACCCATCCGCACACGCATCTCCTATAGTCCAATTTTTGAAGTTCACCTACGATAGGACCATCTCAAGTGCTTACAAGGATCAGATGAACATGTGGTTTGAGCTGATTGCACGCGATGCTTTTGAGAATGAGTGGCACATTCCCCATGAGTTACAACAGGTTTTTGGGGACCAAGTAAAATTTTCCCTTACACAACATTTTTGTCTAGAAAAATTTGAAGATGGTCAAGGGAGAGATGCGACCATGGTGTAAGCTTCCCCTTCGCTTTCACTGACCAAATATATGAAGTATGCCATCAACTGGATTAAGGATGCGTAGAAGTTGATTTTTGATGCATAGACAAGGTGGATGTTTGATATCCACCACATTACACACTACGTACAAGTATGGAAGGTCAACCTACCTATATCGAATTTTTGGAGCCAGATCTTCTAGACTTAAAATCCCGAAGTCAACGTTACCATCAATAGATACATCCATCAGCTATTCATACATCCGCGCCCCAAAACACATGGGAGAATTGAGGTGGAGATTATGGAATCCCCCTTTCCAAAGCCAAGGGGAATGCTAATCCCACCCATGAAACCAACACAGGAAGAAGAAGAATAAGAAGAAGAAGAGTAGGATGAAAGAAATTTAGATATGTTCAGGAAGAGGAAGTACTAAACACGACATAATGGTAGTAAGGGTGTCACCACTTTGGTATAGGGTGGAGCTAAGGCCTCATTGTTATGGCATAAGGGAGAAAAGGAAGGGAAGGAAGGAAGAGGAGAAAGAGAAGGAAGATCTTGAAGAAAAGAGATAGAAGAGACATGATGCATCAAGCTACATAACAGGCTCAAAGGAAGGAGAGGAAGAAGACCCCACCAATTTCAAGGCAGAATTGGAAGCGAAGCTAAAGGGGTAGGAAGCTGAGGTGGAGATTAGGGATGCAGACAAGGTGTGAAAAGAAGGGGAGGAATATTTTGTACGGATAGAGAAGAGTCCAACGTGCAAGGCCTCTATTCCACAGACCACCAGCCTAAGGGGAGATAAAGGGGACTCCTTTACCATAAAGGAGGATAAGGAATTCACCCTTGGGGTGAAGAAACAAAGAACAAAGCACAAAGCTACAAGAAAGATGTGGACACATGTGTCCCCACATATGGATTTCATGGATGACCCCATAAAGGTCTTGCGTGCGAGATTCCAGGCCACCCTCCCACCTGAGAAACTTTATGGATTGGATTTGATGGATCAAGAATGGGGTCTTAGTAAAACCAGAAAGATGCTTAGCTGGAGCATGCACTGCCACTCTGAAGAGCCTGATTTTGAGGTTAATGATCATGTGATTGAGACCGTTCATTTGAAGAAGAAAAGAGGAGAAGTATACAAATTGGTAGATCCTAACCATCTAATAAATGAGAAGGCATGCAATGCATTGTAGAAGATTTATTCAGAGGTGATCTAATGTAGTTTGGATGTAGGAGCCACTGCTTAGACCTTGATCACAAAGAAGAAAAGAAAGGAGAAAGAAATAGATAGATTATGCTAAGGGTTAAGGGGAGAACAAGCACAAACAAAGGAGGCATATGACCGAGTTGACGCCTACATAAAAAGCATCTTGGGACAATTTCCAACATTAGTGAGCCAGGTCAGGACTGATTACAGGGATGAAATGGAGTACCTCAAGGACCTTGTAGGGATGTTACTCAGTAACATCAAGGACAATGCAGGCCCCACAACTGTAGATCTCACAAAGGAAAAAGAAAAATACAAGGTTGCCATTGAAACTTAGATCACTGAGTTGGAAGACTTGCTCTCCTAACTCAAGGAGGAAAATATACTGGCAGATAGGGGCTTCAATAGCTGTAGAAAATGTGAACCAATCATCAACGTGCAGGTAATAGAGGAAGAGGAAACCCACTAAGTTTTTTAGGAGACCATCCCCACCAAAAAGGTGAAGTGCACACACTTGTTAGTTAACACTACGTATTCAAAGGAAAAAATCAGGACAAAGCGCAAGAAGCTAGACTTTAGAATCAACAAACTCTGAGATTCCATCATTGAATGGATGAATGAGTTTGAGGGTGTCTCTGAGGAATTAGGGGTAGCTATCAACATGCTGAAGGGGAGGATGGAAGAAACCATCTTAGATCAGGTGCCAAGTGTCGTAGGTGAAGCGTCGAGGAAGGCCTTATCATAATTAAATGCCTGTGATAAATTGAAGAACGAGATATATACAAAATTACTTGAGCTCCTCCAATTGGTCACGTAGCATCCCCCCATTCCTCAATTATTTATTCAGATTCTCTCACAACCACTATTCTTTATTTTTTGGAGTAGTATTTTGGTCGACATGATTTTTGTTCAGGAAGTGCGGAGGATTTCCAGGGCGACAACCAATTTAGTCTAGGTGATGATGGGCCCCTAAAGCAACTGAGTACCTAAGCTGTGAAGCCTTGTGGCATGTGGAAGTAGGGCATGAAGGCATGAAGGCTCGCACCCAGACAGGATGGATTTAAGACTTAGTGAGTTTTGGACAATAAGAAAATATGCATAGAGAGAAAATGAAAAAGTGATCAGATACAGATGTGGATAAGCCATGGAGACTTGTGACTCAAGGAAAGGATATTCTAGGGCATCAATATAGTTATCATGAAAAGATAAGGAGTTGAGGTGGTTAAGGATTAGCTAGCACATGCATGCTAAAAGGAACTCAATTGAGGGAAATGAATGATGACATCTGGCATATTCTTGGGTAGTGGTAAAGCAATCATAAGTCAATTCCTTCAAGCTTTTGCAGGTGATGATGATGAGCGGTTAAGAGGGAAGGAGGATGATTACTCTAAAGGAAAGGATGGTTTTCACAGAGGAAAAAGGAGATATAAGTAAGGATGGATGTATAAGTAAGAGAGGATAGGGAGTAAGAGATTGAGCATTATTGTGTAATGCATGATGACAAGCTCTGTGATCTAAGGAAAGCTCTGCTAGTTTGAAAATTTCCAAGAATGGGACTCTTTTGATGTAATCTTAGCTACCATATTTTGGTTAATAAATATGATGAAGTAATTCTGAAACACTCATGTGTGATAGGTCGTGATCTATGCATTTTCCTTATGTTCATATGTGTGTTAAGGGTTTTCTTGATGTTATCTCATGGTTGATTCTACTTTCATTAAGTTGATCATGTTGTTCTATGCTCGGGTGCATTAGGCTAGGAGTTAATGCTTACATCTTAACTTCCATGAATGGATGCACTTATTATCTTGTTGTATTACATCCTCGTGTTAAGAAAGAATGTTCTCATGAAGCTCACATAAAGGAGGGATTCGACGCCTGTGCGTGCCTCAGGTGATCTTCTAGGGTAAACTGAATGATATTTCAGTGCGTTTGGTAATGACTGTTGAGGCAAGCAATGATTAGAGACTACATAGTGATGTGACAATAACAACTATAGTTCAAAAAGGAAAAAAATCATGTTATGTAAGACATTGATGGAACTATTTCCCGAGATATATCATAATGTAAGGATCCACGTAAAAGTACTATTGAAGCAAATAGAGCTTCTTGTAGAACTTTTTAGGGACTCTTTTAAATTTTAAGTTGGAGCAATTACAAAGAAGAAGGAAATGCAAGAACACTCATTAAAAATTGAGCACACCCAAAAGATGGACAAAAGAGAGTAATTATCTACCGAACATACATTGTATTTTTTTGAATTTATTATTTTACAACTTCAAGGTTGTCAACTGAATGATGTTTGATTTAGTTATGAAAAGGGAGTGTTTCAAATCGAAGGATATAATTTGGTTGATTGTTTTGAAGATTATAATTCATTTGATTAGTTTAAAGATTATAATCTATTGATAAGCTAACAAATCTCAATAATTTGAATGTATTTAATGCATGGATATTAGTCAAGGATTGTATTTAGGTTGAGTAATTGTATCAAAACATGTGATACAGGTAAAACCAGTCAACATCGATCCCATATAGTGGATGGACATATGAGTGAAAGGAAAATTTTATCCAACATTTACACTTTTTTTACGTACGTCAATGACCAACTAAGCCAGAGCCCTTTGATGTCTATAGTGTGTAAAAATATTTGTTGCTCAATTTGTCTTCATGAATTATGGGCCTCCGTGTCCCAAAAATAGTTGTCTAGTTTTAGATGGATCAATCTTGATTGAATTAGACAAACACATAACATGGTCTATACTTGATAGGTTATCAGTACTATCAATATTCTTTGATTTGGCCCAAATCACAACATAAAAACCTAGCACAATGAAAAAATCTCCCACTACACTATAAATGAAACAAAGAAATAGAAACTAACAAATTAAGCTCAAGATAGGAATTTCCCTAGGATCTTTCCTTATACTATATTATATCTCTCTCTGCTTGTCAAAACATAAAGGTTAGCCGAATCTGAAGAATGCTAGAAGTTAGACCTTCCAATGTGAAGTTTGTCACCAAGAAACACAGTTGGTGCTATAGTTGTGATCATTATTCCAATGGGCTTAAAATTTTTGACAACTAAAGGTCATTTCTTTTCATTACACCAATTTTCCAAGGTATAAGTAACCCCTGTACCAATAATTGCCTACAAGAAAAGGATTATTATATTGATTGTGAAGGTATGCTTGTTTCTAGTTTATAACTACCAACATAAGGATAAAGTTAGCAAGATTATTTCTTACTAAATATGAAATGCTTATGACACCAATGTCCCATTTTAAACTCCAAACATCTAAATTGTGCTCAATAATAGATGTGAGAATGTCTGATTCCATAGTTTCCAGTGTGGTCATGAAAGCAATAAATGATAATTCAGCTGGATATCTCTGCAAAGTTACCACCTAAATACACAATTTTTCTTACAAACCTATTATTAGAAAAAATGTTGAAGAATAGAGATTCATATACAACCCAACTTCAAAATGATTACCTACATTATGTTCTAAGTTGACCAAGAGATTAAAGCCCCTCCAAGAAAAATAGATCTTATGATCCAATCTCTAACCGATGATGTTTCCACTGTAATATAGTCACTTTCTTCTGAGCTATGGTTTAGATACAAAGAAAATCTTATGACAAGACCCTTGTACAAAGCGACTATCATTGATCTTTCAACAGAATTGAGGGTACCCGTAAATTTTTCCTGGCTGGGTGAGCTTCTTATCTCTACTTTCTGCAGCCTGAATTCTAGTCACGATAGAAATTATTGTACGTATAGTGCTGGATATATATAAATACCCTGTACGGAGTTCTAGTATGAGATACTTTTGTATTCATTGGAGCTTCACTCTAATATCAAATTAAGATAATTGTATGGATTTTTTTGGGATAGAAATAATTCTAAGAGTTGTTTTATGTTTCCAAAGTCCATGAAAACTAGAAGATGATTTCTGGAATCAGCTGTGTATCATTTTTCCCCTACACATTTGAATCACAGCCCGTGATTCATCATTAGGAAAAATTTAGATAGAGTAATATATAGACCCAACACATGATTCATCATCAGGAAAAATTTAGACAGAGAAATATATAGATCCGATGCAGTGATTCACATCGAACAAAAAATAATACACAGTTGATTCGAGAAATCATCTTCTAATAAAAAGGATTGATTCATCTATATGCAATTTGTAGAGATGCAGTTTATATACCATCAGACAAGAAAATTCGTACTGGTAAATTGAAATGTGAAAAAGGTTTACAAGCATGTTGTACAAAAATATATGGCATTTAAAAGCCATAGATACCCAAAATATCCTCCACTGAATCCACTCTAGGGTAAGGACTACAAGTATATATATGAAGAATACACAGTTATGTTCAATGTAAATTGTTTACTTAACTTGGTACCTACAAATAATAGATGATATAAAGATAAATGCGGGGATTAATTTCCCCATTGTTGGGTAGTATAATTTACATGTGTGAAGGCACAATTCTATATGAAAATAATCCTGTAAATCCACATACACTTACTAAAATGAGAAATTGAAATTAATATATACATAAGCTTCCACAAACTATAATTGTTTGATTAGGTAAATAGATAGTGCTGACAGAAGGCCTTCATTTTCATAGGAGATGTTATTACGCATAACAAAAGGTAAAGTGATTTTCTGCCCCATCATTTAGAAGAGACCATTTTTTTTGGGTTGTTTTCGATGCTAACCTTGACCTAAATGGTAATTACAAGCCACGATCACTCTTATATTTTGAAAATCTAGTGCTCATAGGTAGCTTCTCATTTTGATTAATTATTACATTCAATTTTGGGGCTTCTCTTAGTTAAAATCTTGGGTGTCAATTTATTCTTTGAGAATGATTTCTTATTTTGATATTTGAATAATTCACCATTTTCCACAAAATTTTCAGCCTGGGAACATAGATTTTATTCTGTCAAGATGAATTAGAAACTAAGATGATTGATAATTTCATGTCATGGTTTATCAACATGTTTACTGTTTTACATAACTTACAAGAAAATTCTAAATTCATTTGGATGGATGGATGGAGGATTTCAGATGTATAGACTTACCCACATAAAGCAAGTAAAAAAAAATCTACCCAACATAGACCATGTGAAAAGTGGTTGTTTTCCCCTGCAATCCAACCTGTCATATGAAATTAGTACACAATTCACTCTTGTAGTTACAACTAAAAAATATAACAAAATAATTTGTAGGTATTACGGAAAATGTCCTATATCTCGAATATAGCAAGTGAGAGTGATTTTAGACATGGTATGGGTTAAATCAGACATGCACACAAAGATGAATTTGTAACCCTAATATCTCCTTATTTTACTATATATAAATTAATTGATCTAGCTCTGTATCTATATCTGTAGTGGGTTCAATTGTCTCTAAGAGTAAATTACTGCCTGTTGTTATTTTTTTTGTTGTATGTAGAAGAAGAAGAAGATTGATGATTAAGAGGCACTTCATTTAGGTGTAATGTCTAACTGTATTGATTTTTTTACTTTTGATTTTGAGCACCTGTGCCACATGCACTGTAACCTTTGTAGCATGATTCCTGAGGTACATGACAGTGCAAGGGCATGCATAAGCATTTGATTTCAATGCATTCCCTCTATAAACTTCCTCTATCTGATTTTTGACGGGTGTCAGAGTTAGCCGACCCTGATCAAATTGGGGAACGCCTTTAAATGTAATTATCATCTCAATCTTCTAATTAAAAATAGCTTATTTCTATTAGATAAACAGTTAAGTTTTAAATAGCTTTTAATTTTTCTTAAACAACTTTTTAATTTTTATGTTAATAGGTGTAACTTGACGATGGGAGTTAAAATGGGTAAGAAAGTAAATGTAATAGTGAGTCGTCAAACTTTAATTATTGTGTCTGTGGACGTAACTTAAATCCTAACCAAGACAGGTGGGACAAGGAAATGTAATGGTGTGAGATTTTAATAAAGATATTGAACCTTAATTAATATTTCAATAAGTATAACCTATAGTAGTAACCAAGGTAGGTGGAGGAGTGAGTGTAATAATGTGAGATGTAAATCCTTGATTAATGCATCGATAAATGTAGCATATAATGGGAGCCAAGGTGGGTGGGAGGAATGAATGTAATAGTATGAGATGTCAAAAAATTTTGGATTGGAAAATGCACTTTTATATATATAAACAAGTGATGTATAATTTTAATCATATAAAAACTGGGTGGAAAAAGTCACGCTCCAAAATCCAAAGCATATCGAGCTAGATAGGCCTCGAGAAGGAGGCCAGTTTACAAAAAAACCAAACATTTTTGATTGAAAAGTGCACTTTTATATATATAAATAAGAGATGTACAACGTTATTTGTATAAAAACCAAGTGGAAAAAGTCACTCTCTAAAATCCAAAGCATATTGAGCTAGATAGGCCTTGAGAAGGAGGCCAGTTTACAAAAAAACCATTATAAAAGTGTGATAATCAATAAAAAAATGTGAGAAAAACGAGGAGCCCAGAAATTTAGGCCACATCTGTAAACATGGAGGACAGAGGAATAGGCAAAGTGTTGTCGGGTCTGTCACCCAAACATGAACTAGAATGGTGAGTTGAGTTTGGGATGGGCTCCCATCCACTTACTTTTTGTTGTTTTTGTTGTTGTTATTGCTTGGAAACCTCAATAGAATACCAAGAGGGAGAATTGACAAGGTCCAACCAGGGGAATTTTCCCTATTAAGGGGCATTCCAATTAGCGCCACCAAAATCACTAAGCCGACTAAAAACCAAGCCACGAGTAAGGGAAGGAGGTAAAGAGTGAGGAGACCACCACCATCGAGGATAAGGGCTCCGTCATCTCTAAGAGTGATGTTTGTGATTTCCCTAGCACTGAGGTAGAGGAGAAGAGTGAAAAATGAGATGGCAAGTGGTAACAAGAAAGGGCATCCAGAGGCACGTGAATGATCACATGGGGGTAGTGCCCCAGTGGTCAAGCAAGTGCTAGAGGTGATTGACCTCCAATCAAACTTTCTCTGCTTGGTTTTGAATATGGAGCATCATAGTGGAAATAACAACCACTTTATTAATAACATTAAAATAATTATCCATAGGAACATCATTAAAAGTGGCATTATTTCTTTCTTTCCAAAGATGAAAAACAATATCAGCTCTGAAAATGTGCCAACATTTTTTGTAAGTGGCAAGTAACAAAGATGAGTCCCCTCAGAGAATCATTTTCCCGGTAAAGAATTCTGGAGAAAAGGGTTGAAACAAGGTATGAATCCACTTCCACGCCGACTAAGCTCAAGGGCATAACCAAAAAATGTGATTAATAGACTCCGGTTGATGGAAAACCAGGAAAGTGGGGTTAATACTTGTATGCTTGATTTGATCGCCAACTGGAATCCCTTGGTGTAAAATACACCATAAAAAATGAGTTTTCAAACCCTTTGATACTGACATTTCCATATAGAATCAAGTGAGGCAATATCCCAGTGATTATTAAGAGGTCAGTGGGAACTAACTGAGGGGCCATTAAGGAGTATCCCAAATGAGGCTTGTAATGGCAGAAAGGTGTAACAGTGGGCCAGTTCCAGTCTTTCCACCATGGGACACCAAATGTGATGCCAACTTTATGCACATATTCATCAGGTATAAAAGTAATGATTTTTCAAATTGGTTCTGCATATTTATGTTGAAGATTTTATTTAGTAGCAAGTGCACCCCAAGAAAGTAGAGATTTAGAGTGTTTACAAAATAAATCACCCACCAACTTGATTCCTTTTCTGAAAAGTCTAGTACCTTTAGCCCAAAGAGCAAACACAAGAGGATCATCACGAAAAGTGAGAATAGATGACCATTAGAGAGAGTGGGAGTTAGTAGATAGATCATATCTAAAACCATCCTCCTTCCAAATTAGGTGTGTTTTAAACAACTCTTAGGGTTTCCAAATGATTTAGGCAATGAAAGTACCCCCAATTTTAACTATAATAAGGTGTTGGTACCCAAATTGATTCTCCCGTTGTGACTGAGAAGAACCATAGTTTGAGTAGGATGTTTGGAAACAAATAAATCAAAGTATGAGTCATTTTGTATCCCGGAAAGGATTCAACCAACTCTTCAATCACTCAGTCCTTGAAGAAATGGATATCACCTTGTATAGGGTTTGACCTACCCTAGCTACTTTAGGTTGTGCCTTCAACCAGGGTGAGAGGGCTCGTTTTGTAACCCATGTTGGTGGATAATGTCTACAAATTTATGATATCTTTCTTTCCTTTCACAAAATTACAAGGAGACTTTGAGAAGTTCTGGTCAAGGAAAAATAATCTAACTCTCACGAGCTGTCACTTTAGAGAACGAAGAAACCTTCAAACAAAGTTGAGGTTACTAAGAGGCAATGGTAAAAACGGATTGCTCCTGCACATCTAGGTAAGGGATGGGTAAATCAATGAATTCTCTCAGCATTTATGAACAAACAATGCAAACAGGGATAGTTCCTGTAGGATTCATTACTCAATTTATAGTTTGTTGTTGGGAATTTAAACAGGATAAAGTTGATTATACCAGGATCTAGATATATTTTAACAAATGTTGATGACTTCACTTAGCAAAACGACATACATGTCTTAAGTATTTAAGAATGAACTTTCAACTAGAAAATACGCATTCATGAAAGCTTAGTGATGCATAATTTAACACATCCTTTAAGATTTTAACACAAAATATCATGTTAAAGACTTAATTAAACCTCATAAATCCCTAATCTATTACACCTAAGATGCACTCAAAGACTTACAAGCAATCTAGATCATTCAAATGAAAATAAAGTGAATTTAAATTGTTTATTTGCATCATGAAATGAAAGCTCTCTTCACGATGAAATTGCAAATACCACAATATTATCATAGGGATATGATCTTGTGTAATTCAAAGGGATTACTAACGTAAGGTTGAAACAAGAACATTAACAATTACTTGTGATTGTTTCAGAATGAAAGTGAAAACAACTATGCTCATGATTGACACAATTTACTCAAGGTTCATTGAAATTTGTCAGCAAGGGAAAGTTTTATTATGATCTCAAAGCTTGTCAAAGCCTGTACAAATGAAACCATCTTTACATGATTGAATTTCAAAACACACAGAAAAACATGTTTCTCAAATAGTTTCCTAAAGAAAATGGCTTTTCTCGTTTCTCCTTTTCTTTTTGTCGACTATTCTTAGAAAATTTTAACCCCCCCTTTTGGCATGGCTTTTACATGATTTTATATTACCTTTTTCAATTCAAAACGTTTCCCCCCAAAAAAAGGAATATTCAAGGGAATAATTATTTGTTACAAATTTGTTCTAGAAGATGGTATTTATGAACTTAATCTTATACCGCCAGGTGTTCGAAACATGAGTCTTTTCGATGAGATCCACTTGTATCTGACTGGGATGTCCGGTTGTCACTTTTGGCAGGTTACCTAAAACCTTTCCTTCCTATATTGATTAAATAATCATCTCAAATGATCACTGAGTGTCTCCAGATGCTTGTTAACATGACACACATCTACACTCATCTCTTGAAGTCCTTCTCGGGCTCAGCGCACTCTACTTCACATATTATTGGTTTAAATGCCATACATGATGTTTGTCAAATCATTGTGATTTACCATTTCTGCTCATTTATATTTTCCCTCATTTTTAAAAATTTCCCTTGTGCGAACTGAGAAAAAATCCTTCTCACCTCAGGGGAAATATTTTTCCAAATTAAAGATATGTGTCTCCTTTGGACTATAAAACTCAGTTCTACTCCTTTGCATTTATGTATCTCATTCCTAACTCTGGGGATAGAAGAAATTTACCAGAAAAATGACAAAGACACTTGTGGCACACAACCTAAAAGAGATCTCTTCGGAAGACTTGAATCAAATCTTCAACTTGAGTGGCCAAGATGAAGCCTTTGTTAGGGACCTATTTGAAGTAGAATGTGTAGGAGACACAAAAATATCTCTGACATATCAACAAGTCCACTTAGCACTTTTAACCAGGCTGATCAGAATTAATCCTGTATTCACATCTTTCCAAGTTATGTATTTCCATCTTTTTAGATGGGAGCATATGAAAACACCTGAGGATTTAAAAAGATACTAGGTTGAGATGAGGCCTCAAGGCTCTAGGAAAACCAGTTTTCAATGCCCCTTTTTATGCAACGAGGAATTTTTATTAAAAGAAATTCCTAAGGAATCATACATATTATATGACAAAACCTCCATTGATACGGTGTCTGCCATTTACAACAAAGTGAATGGGTTGGAAAGGAGGATTCATTCATTGGAAAAGAAATAGGAAGAAAATGTGCCTCTGCTACTATGTCCAGCATCAACACCATCTTCGAGCAAGAGGAAGGATGAAACACAAACTCAGTCTCTAGTCATCATCTCGTATGGAGAAGAAGAGCAATCTATTTCTGCTCACCGCTAAAGGGCAACACTTTATTCATCTTGGGATAGAAGAGGGATGTTTGTAACTCAACTATCCACACGTTTGATGCATTGTGCCCCTCGTTCTGAGTAGGAATTTCAAGGACCTCAGCCAATTCCTTCTCCAAGGGAAAACCTACCTTTTTCCAGGAAATGGGAAGTAAGAACTAGTTCCAAGCCTCACAATTCATCCAGTCACCAACATGTAGTATCTGCCCCTCTTATCACTCTAAACATCCCTCTTTAAATTAATCCTGGCAAGTCAACCCTTCACGAGCGGAAGGGGAAAATGGCTTTCTTTTCATGATGTTTGGACCTCTTAGATTGGGTATCATCCCATCAAAAGAAAATTAAGCTTGAGGAAATTATGGGCCACCCTGTGATGACTTTGGAGTATTTGATGGACATGGGGATGTCCAGGGACATGGTAGGCTTGATTATCTTCATACAAAAAACACAAGGATTGGATGAGATCTTACTGAGGAAGAACAAAATTCTGAATAGACTTCCCTTGCTGAGGGGAAAATATGAAGTAGGACTAAAGAAGTTTTAAGTGTTATCCTCCTTTCATTGTTTCGATCTCTGGTGTATGTACATATATTTTTTGTCATGGAAAAAGGGCCCCTATAGAAACCCTATCTTGTTTTTTTATTCAATATTATAAGCAATACAAGGATGTCAATAGTTCACATATATGTTCCAAATGTATGTGAAATTTTAATCTAATCCACTATGAACTACTACATCCTTTTTATCTTATAATTGAAACAAAGAAAACAACAAAATTTCAGAAAGATAATTAAATTTGATGCATCATTTGAAATATCAATTCACAATATTAGTTAAATGGAGTGTGAAAAGAGAATACAAAAATGAGGAAGAAATGTGCTTAGGCATGTTTATCATCGTTTATACCTACATCTTCCTTCTCTTCATCCTTTCCTCTGCATCAAGCTCATCTAGTAATTTGGCCACATAACCATCATATCTCTTGAACAATTCATTTAATTCATCTTCATCAAGTCCAATATGATATTGGAAAATCAATTTTTGTCTTGATATTAAGTCTAAACACTAAACCATTTTCTACTTATACTCCAATGGCCTGGCTTTCAATTCCTCAATCCTATTTTCAATCTTCATCATAGTTTCAATAGTTTCATAGAAGAATTCATCTACCTGGATATTATTTTCAAAGGAATTGAGTAAGAAATCAGCTTTAAGTCCCCATAGCTCTTTTTAAATTTATCCACCACCATGTCCTCTAATCTTTGATCAATAGCATCAAGTAAATCATCAACCCAGTTTCCTTTTGATCTTCAAGCCTTTTCTTGATTTCATTTAAGGTATCCAATCTAATTTTTGTCAATTCTTCAAGAGCATATTGGCTCCCTTTGCACTTATATTGGTACAATGCCTTCTTGCTCAGCCAGCTCCTCACTAAGCCTGGGTTATGCGGTCAAGCTTGGGGAGAGTTCCTTCTAAGTAAAAAATCTCATTGTCACAATCTTCAATTACTCCATCAATTTCATTTAAGTTGACTTTTGAAATCTTCATATTTTTCCTTGCTTCTGTAATAACTTCCTTTCCCTTCTCAGTCAATTGTTCAACCCAAGTATCCACCACTTGGACCTTCTTAACAACACTATTTATTTTTATCCATATGCCTCAGGGGTATTCATTAAAGGCACTTGCTTGGTTCATGACTGGTTTTCCCTGTCAGTTGTTGTAAACATGAACTTAAGGCCCTAATTTGTTCCTTAAGTTGCCTTCTTTTTCATTCCATCTTCATCCACCTTTTAGTAGAAGATCACTCACTACTTCAGATACTCCTTGCTTTAATTGTTCCCTTGAAGGATTTACCCAAGGGAATAATCTGAATATTGTAGTCATCATCAGTTATGTCTTTTCTTGTCTTACCCTCAAAAGGAGTTGCTATCTCTAAGGTCCTTGCCCCAGATGAATCAGTATGAGTTCTTGTGATGGTTCTGGCCCTTTTTAGGGCTCTCACTGTCTTTGGAAAAGACAAAGCAGTAAGGTCAACTACTTGTATAGGAAGGGTCATTTCTTCATTTGAAATTAATTCACTGATCCATCCCTTCTTCAAACTTGTTTCCAACTTTTGTTTCTTGTGATCCTTGCTGGAGTTTCTTAGGAATAACTACTATTTGCTTGGACACTTCTTGTTCCTTTTGTACTAATAATTCTATCTTTTCTTGAACACTTATTTCAATTTTCCCTAATCCAATTTCACTCTGTACTATTGATTCCTCTGGATGCTTCTTTTCCTGATCTGGCACTTCAGATTGATCATCCTTAACTTGATCTGCATCAAATTTCAAAGGATACTCTTTTATTATTTCTCCATCTGAAACCATGGTGGCATGAATTTCTTCCCCTTCACCATTTTGTATCAAAGTTTGGGCAATGGGTTCCTTTTCTCCCAAAACTGGCTGAGTTGCCAAACTACTACTCTTCATGTCCTAATGATACCTCAGGCAATGTTATGGAAGGTTGTTCTACTAGAAATGAGATCCACATTTCCCATTGAAAGTTATGATTCTCTACCAACAATAATTTCCTCATCATTAATTATATCTTGTGCCATTTTTAGTTTTTCTTCAAAAGACAAACTTTTTCTTCTTGGTGAATGTCATCACTCTTAGTAACCTCAACAGAATGGGCACAACATCTTCTACTATCAACTCAGTATTAACATCCTTTTCCACCAATAACTCTATTGTTTATCCATTTCCACAATATTTGTTCTGGGGAAGACATTCCTTGATTTGATTTCTCTTCAGTTGTCAAAACATGAGTATCTCTTTCTGATTCCTTATCTATGTGAATACTATCCACTGGTGTCAATAAGGGTTCCTCAATAGATAAACTAAGTGCATCTAACATAGATAATCCCTCATTAGCATCTACATCAATTACCTCAGTTTGTACATTTACAAATTCATGCATTGTTTCAACTGGAGGTGTATTGATATTCCTAACAAGTAGAGCTTCAAGAATTTTCATACCTGGGGTAACAAACTGACTATCCACTAGATTAATAGCATGATTCCCCTAGGGAATTGGGTTTTAGTGCATTCCACTTCTTTTTTCATGAAAAATGAATGAGGGATCAAAGGATTGATTGCAATCCATACTTGGCAATGATGTATCATGCTACTTCTGGGGGTTATTAGTTTTCTCCATTTCTGGGGGATCAATTACCCCATCCCTATGTTTGAACTTTTTGGTGTATGAGCACCTACCCTTACCAGTACTGGCTAGTGGGTAATCCTCAGGTTTCTTGGTGTCCACTCAAATTCATTCAATTCTGGTGTGTTCCCTTTTTTCATCTCTGTGTGGCCTAGGCTGAATGTGACCACTTGCAATAGCTACACTCATTAATTTTTCAGTACTATGTAGGCTTTGGTACAACATTTGGACAACCACATGTGATGCTAGACCCTTTCCCTTTTCCTGGATTGGCATTGCAACAAGTAATAGGGGCATTTTCCATGGACTTTAAAGCATTTTTTCAATTTTTTACCTGAGGGCTGACATGGAAGTACCAGTCTCACTAGTAGCTATTGTCCATTCATCAATAATCCCATCAGTAGGCCTTTTGGAGGGTAATAGAGGGGATTTTCCTCCTAATGGATCAATTTTATTAGTGCCCTCCTTAAGAGGTGGGATATCATCATTAAGTTCCCCAGATTTCTAAAGTTATTTAGGATTCTTGTATTTTGTATTGATAAGTCAATATTCATCTGGGCCAACCAATTTACCATTCTCCTCATGACATCAGTTATCCTTATGTAGGGATCATCAAACTCTTCCTCATTCCAATTTGGGGGAGCTATAGGTTGACCTTCTATCTTCTATCAATGTAGAATCTACTTACTGTGTGTAAATCATCCACAACCCCCTCTGGGATGACTGCAATTTTGAAGTCTACTACTTGTGATAAATTCATTCTAGAAAAATCCCTCAACCATAACTTCTTCTTCGTCCCTAAAATTCATCCAATAATCCTCAAAGTGAGGCTCATGCTCAAAAGTGTTAGCAACATTGTTAAATACCCACCGAATGTCATAATTAGCTCTAGCCTCAAATGTCTCCATGGCCAAATTCTTCATTTCTTCCCTAATTAATCTGGCCTTTATAATGGAAGGGAATGAATACCTTCCAATTCTGATAGGGAATTTGAAATTTTTTTGTTCCTCCCAACAATTAACTTGTGCATAGGCACCAATTGCCTTACCAATTCACATAAACACAGCTTTTCATTAACATATCTAGGAAATTTAAAAGGTTTTCCCTCAAAACCACTAACCTTGATATAAGTGAACTTCTTATACGGAATGAAGTAACACCCATACTCCAATAATCACTTGCCTTGCTTGCTCAAAAATTCTATATTATCCCCATTCTGGTTCGGAACAGGAAGATGATTGGTGTAAAGAAAGCATCATTTACCAATCTGACATTTCCACTCCAAGTTGGTTAACTGTAATTGAGGGAAAATTTCATGCATTTGGCACTTTTTAACATCAGCACTGTGGTGACAATGCTGGGAAATGCCTGTGTGCTGCAACATTATAGATCAAATATGTCATCATATAAAACTCCAACTCTTTAGTATCCCCCATCTCAATTTTTGTTGCTCAGAGTAACCATATGATCATGAATTGCTTCTGAAATGAAAGTGGCCCAACAAATATTTCCTTTTCTCTCAAAATAATCCATATATATGTGGTCATCCACTCCTTAAACTCATTTGTAGTCTCTAATCCTACCATTCGACTCAAAATCACAATGATATCCTCAACCTCCTCAACAAATTGAGCCCTAACCAACCTTTTAGGGATTTTAGTTGATGCCTTTCTCTCTGTAAGGAGCCATTTTGTGTTTATCATTTTGGCATAATCCTTCTTATTTGTTTCATAATCCTCCAAGGCTAGTTTGATGCCAATGGTAATTGGGTTTGTAATTATAGGTAATTTTAGTATTACTCTAATGGCTTCCGGTGTTAATGTCAACACGCATCCTCGCTCATGTCTAATACCTCCCTCTTCTCAGAGTCATAATTCATGGCACAATACCACACTAATTCTCAGGCATTGACAAAAGGTGGGATGGCACCTAGCTAAGGAAATGTGGCTATCATGAATTTCCTTTAAAGATTCACTCATATGGGGGAAATATTTAATCATTGATGAAATCATTTAAGTCAGCACTCATCAAATCCATGTCTGTTATCTTGTCTAGGTCACTTGTGACCCCCGATGTAACCAGAGGAAGAAAATGGCATAGTATTCATTTCAAAAACACTAACTTTACTTAAATTTATTTTACCAATGGAATAGACACAATACACAAGAGTTTTAAGCTTCTTACCGGTTTTATGTAAGGTGCCCAAGCAATTTTGATTCAAAACAACAACTTTTGCACTTCTCAGGTTCACAAATTGAGCTCCACAATAATTCCAATTGCACTTCACTGATAAAAATGACAAGAGATCATCAAATTATCAATAAAGGATGAATGTATTCGCATCCCATAAGGTCTTTTGTTTGCATAGGAGCATTAATGGTGGCAGAAATAAAAGCATTATATCATAGCCGTTAACTCTATTTTTTTAACTTCAAAATTGAGCCATCCACGTGGAATTTTTTTAGCTGAAGTGGGCCTGGGGGTATCTTTCGTATTTTGTGATGCTCAAATAAATTTTGTATTTTTTAGACATTTTGGCCCATTCCCTTTTGATAAAGGCCTGACAAGTGGCTTTCCCTGGGCGTCATGGGGGCATGGCTTACTTGTATAAATTTACACTTTTTCACAACAAAGCCAAAATTTTCAAAGTGCCTCCGGCGACCCGCCTCCCCGATTTTAACTTTAGATTTCAGCTCAACATGGCTTTATCTAGTATCGGCAGAGTCACGGCTCATTTTTATGAATTTTTACTCCTTTTCAAAACAAAGCCAAAATTTCCAAAGTGCCCATGTGACCCACCTTCCCACTTTTATGATAAAAAATGGCCACGTGTCCTTTTGCGGGTCTTAGGCATTCCTCTTTTATATTTTATGCCTTTCGCCATAATGCCTCAAAACAAAAAATGGGCCCGCCTTCCCGCAACCGCTTGATTTATGACAAGTGTACACCTTCTGGGGCCAAAGTAAGAATTTTCTCCCCACTTCATAGTTTCTAATATCCAATTAGAATTCATCGGACCATGGGACCAATTTGACATTTTGCAAATGTAATAAAAAGTGACAAGTTCGCCAAATAGACCCACCATGCCGTAGCCAATTAGAGATTACCACGTATCTGTGGAGATTGGGACAAAATTTACAAAAAAAACATGATCATGGAAGAATAAAAAGAAGGGGAAACCCCATCATTCATGCCCAAAATACAAATTGTTCCTTATGGACAGAGAAATTGTAAACAATACATGGCTCGAGCGTGGTCCACGACCATAGAAAAGGATTGACATTGACAACCTTGATAAAGGTAAAATTTTCACACATCCATACAGGGAGACAAAAAATACTTAAAACCACGTAGAACTGAAAAATTTTAAAATGAAAAGGGGTGAGATTAAAACCAAGCACCAACACCGGCTCCGACTTGGGGATGAGCACTCCCAGCGAGTGCTCGCAAGAACAAAACATAATTCAAAAGACAACATACCATGTGCCAAAAATCCATTAGGACCATGGAGTCAAGAACCATACTTGCAAAGTGGAAAAACCATTGCCAACCACTCCTAGGAATAGACTGAGAAACCAACAAAAATCAGCAGCTAAGGACCAGGACAAACCAAAACAGACAAAAATGTATAAGTAAAGAAAAAAATAAAATTGTACACTGTACCATGATGCATACCTTGATTCTAAGAAATCAGTCAAGGAAATGTTTTCAAGTTCCTTCAATTAAGAGGCAACTCAAGCAATTCCCCATCTAGGTCTTTTAGGAAGAATGTATGCTCATCAAACCTAATATCAATGGAGTAAGGGCCCATCCATAATGCATCAAAATTTCCATGTTTTCCCTTATCCTCATGTCTATTATCCCACAGTAGTACAAGATCTCCCACATTGAAAGCTCTTGGAGTCACCTTTTTATCAAATAATTTCCTCAATTTCTCCCTAAACTTCACATGCCTTTCATGGGATTCTCTTCTTTCTTCATCCAATTCAACAATTTGATTGATACGTGCATCATAGGGACTAACCTCCTGGTCCTCCAACTATTAGATGAATTGATATGAAGACAATTGGATATATGTAGGGGAAGTAAAGCTTGAGCTCCATACACCAATTCAAATGGACTTTTTCCAGTAGCTCTTTTAGTAGTAATTCTGTTAGCCTAAACAACAAACTTCAACTTCTCACCCCACTTTCGTTTATTTAATTCCAAAGTCCTTCTAATTATCTTCAAACAAAAATTTGTTACTTGATTTTGCTTGTCCATTGCCTTGGGTATTATGTAATTGGAAGCATATGCTAAATTTATCCCATACTCTTGACACATGGATAACAAAAGGTTTAGGCTCAAAAGCTCATGGCATTATCAGCAACTATTTTAGTAGGTACTCCAAACCTGTAAATTCTATGATTTAAAATGAAGTCCATAGCAATTTGGTGAGTTGCTTTCTTAGTGGGAATTGCCTCCACCCATTTGGTAAAGTAGTCAGTGGCAACCAATATCCACTTATGGCATTTGTAATTGAAGAATCTGAAATCTCCCCAACAAATTCCATTCCCCATTGCTTAAAAGGGGCTTCAATTGATACTGGCTGCAAAGGGAGGGATCTTGAGGCTTTCAATCTTCTTGAAAAACATCGACAACTTTCACACTTTCTTACCAATAGAGTTATGTCCTTAAAAAGTGTTGACCACCAATATCCAGCCCTTAAGATCTTATGAGTTATTACTCTTCCAGCGAAATTTCCCCCCACAAACTCCTCTATGGAAATCAGTAATTATTTTTCGGGGCATCATCCTCAGTGATACATCTTAAGAGAACTCCCTCAGATTTATTCCAATCCAACCCATAATCATTGATAATACATTTATAGGAAGCTACCCTAAGTGCTCTATTTTGATTCTTGCTTAAATGTTCAGGGCATTGCACAATGTCTGAGATAAAATATAATATCCTTGTACCATTCAGACTTCACCAACTTTCTTAAGGATATTTACATCTTTCTTCTTCAACCTCATTTATCTCAATTTTTTGCATATTTCTCTCTGTCATTAGCTTTGCTAGGCCCAGACCTCTAACCAATTTTTGTAGTTTGGATGTCCATGTCATATTCTTGCAACTTGTTCACCCATTGACATCTCTTACTTAAAATTTCCATCTCTGACAAGATATCCTTAACCATGGTATGGGGGACATAAGCTATGACTTTAGAACTTAGAATATATGCCCGGAAGACTTTTGTGGCCCTCGCCAAGGAAAAGGCTTGTTTCTCTATGATAGTATATTTCAGTTCTGCCCCTTGTAATGCTTTACTAAAGAAAATAATCGGCATTTCATCTTCCTTCATCATCCTTTTGTAATAGCATAGATGCAATGGTACTCTCAGAAGAAAAAGAAAATATTTGGAAATATTTTTTTTATAATCTAGAGGCTGCTAACACAAAGGCATTTTTCAATGCTTCCTTGATCCCAGTAAAGGATTGAATAGCTGATTCTTCCCATTCTGAGACTTTGATCCTTCTTCAAAATACTCAGTGATTGGGACAGTCAATTCAGCAAAGTTGGAAATAAATATCTTGACAAAGTTTATCTGTCCCGAAAAAGGATTGAATTCCCTTCTTGGTTCTTGGAATAGGAACTTTTCCAATGGCTTCTAATGTCTTAAGATCAATCATGACCCCTTCTTTTGATACAATGTGTCCAAGCAACTTTTCCTTTTGAACACCCAAAATGACATTTCTTATGGTTTAGTGAGATACCATATTCCCTGCATCTTAACAACATATTTTCTAAATGTTGTTAGGTGATCAATTATTTTCCTTGAAAAAATTGGCACATCATCCTGATACACGACAATGAAATCATTTATATACCCTGAAAATGCAACATTCATTGCTCTTTGAAACGTGGCTCCAACATTCATCAAGCAAACTGGCATCCTTATGTACACATAAGTACCCCATGGAGTGGTGAAAGCAATTTTGATTCTTTATTATTGCTTCACAACCACTTGGTTATACCTAGAAAAAACCATCTAAAGTAGACAACAAACTCAGAACAGTAACCAATTGCAACATGTTATCCATATTTGGCAAAGGATAATTGTCCTTGATTGATGCTTTATTTAAATTTCTGAAATCAACATACAATCTTATGTCCCCATTCTTCTTTCGAACAGGTACCAAGTTTGCTACCCATGAAGAGTATCTTGTAGGTTGAATAATTCCTCCATTCCCTTAACTTTTTCAACTCCTCTTGCATTTTCCAGGGAAGAGGAATGGATTAATTGGCCTTTGTTTCTACCTAAACAGCTTAGCATTAGCTTTCCAGGGGTATCTCATGTTGAAAAAGGTCTTCCCTATAAGCCTTTAATTCTAAGTATGACCATGCTAAGCAGTCCTGATACCTTCTTTAGCAATTGGACATATAGATTGTTTCTCTTCTCTGTCCAAGTTTCTACCTAGCCATATTCTTCTAGGCCTCATCCTTTGTACCTAGGTTATGTTCTTCAACATCTCTTGAGGCTGACAAGTGTCTATTAATAATGCGATCAACATTATCAAAATTTGATTCCTAGTGCAACCAAACCTCTAGGAATAGTGTTGGTTTTCAATTGAATGATATGTCCTTACCAAATAAGGTCTCTTTTCCTTCATTTGTGTAAACCATTGGTTCCTAGTCCATAATTTGATTGGTAAATTCTCCTTTATTTTGTAAAAAACCTTTGCACCTGGGCATCATCCTTAAAACACTTGCCAATGCTTGATGTTATCAGGGATAGATGACCTGGTTAATATTTCAATATCATATTCACAATAGGGAGATATTGTACAATTCTCAAATTTAGATCCAAATACTACCAATTTTTTCTACTACAGTATTGTATTTCCTATCGTGGTGAATTATATTGAAAGAATCAAACATTTCAATGAAGTCCCAGACTACATGCTTATATTTCTTCATTCTTTGATTTTTTTTGTAGCATACAACTTTCTAACTTGTTTGAATATCAACTCTGAATCTCCTTTAACAATAATATCTTTGAACACCATATTTCCAAGCAATTCTTAGACCTAAAAGTAGTGCTTCGTACTCAACAATATTATTTGTGCATTCAAAATTAAGTTTAAAAGAAAAATTAAACTCCTCTTGGCTTGGAGATATCAGGACAACACCAACACCATTACCAGATCTAGAGCAAGCCCCATCAAACATTAGATTCCAAGGAGAACCAACCTGCTCAAGATATTTGCACTTGTCAATTTTGTGATCCTTGAAATCAACATAACCAACAAAGTTATCAACATCGACATATGTGTACAATACTTCATAAGAAACATTATTAGGGATCTTCAATCAAGATGTAACATTTTATTTTCAACCACGTACAATTTCACAAGACTCCCCTCTATTGGTATGGTGGTGTATGACATGTCCATTTGCACACTTCCTCCTACACTAGACAACCCACTTTCTTGACAATAACATGCCCCATTTGGCAGGACAGTCCACAATAACTACATTCATAGTTAAGTACTTTTCCTGGGTAAGCTGCTAATTGCACTACTAATCCTTTAACATAACCAATTACTAGCACTTCCCTTGAATCCATAGTAGTACACTTCCCAAAAGTTTTGTGTAGTTACCTTGATATTTAATTCGTTCATTACCTCAAGGGGCATTACAATACATGAGGCTCCTGAATCAAACATGCATTTTGTGTACCAACCTATATTTAATAATTAAAGTGGTATAAAATGGATCCACATCAAGCTGAGATTCAACCAGAGAAGTTCCAAATACACCTCAGGTGATTCTCCTAGTTCCTCAATGCTTGTGGATATTTCTAATTCTGCAATAATAGGAGGAACCCTCTACATTATTCACACTTTTTCCTTGGGTAATATTTTCTTCCTTAAATCCCAAATACTCAAATGCCCTTTTCCTATGCTCAAGGATCCTAAGTAATTCAACAATGGGAACAATAACCTTGATTTGGCTTAAGATTTGGGCTATGTCACAAGGAATATATTTGAATTATGTCACAAGGAATATATTTGGGTAGGGCAGCATTAGGGGGGTGGATTCACAACTTCTTCAGATAGTGTAGGATTATTCACAGTCTTGGCATGGGTAGGAGTACAAGTTCTATTTGGGGAAATTAGGCCTTTGTTAGATATATATTTCTTAGGGGTTTCCTTGGGGATATTGGTAAGAATTATAATTATTTGGTTTGGCCTGTGGCCCTACCCCTTTGATAACCTTACTTCGATTATTATATTCTTTCTCCTGAGAAACCACGAAATTCATCAAAAGTTGCGTGTATTTCTTTACAAGGAATTCCCCCATCATATTTTTTAATCATCAAAGCCCTCAAGTATTCAAAATCATTATTAGGAAAATTAAATTCTTTTACCATATCAATTTCAAAAGCATTAATGAGAGGAATAGGTAATACTCGAATGAATGCAATCCCATTTTTTTTTCCATAATTCTGACACTTATTAATTTAGTTGAGGTAACTCCTTTCTATGAGTTCCCTAGAGTGCACTCCATCATGCATTCATCACCATATGTCTCATCATCATTTGCTTCCTCAACTGACTTATCTCCATAACATGGGGAATGTGGTAAGAAACACCTATCACACCACTCAATAACATGGGATTCTTCCATAATAGAAATTATAGCAGTTAAGGGATCAGGAACCAATCTATTTTTCCTAGGTTGAGGTTGTTTATTTCCCAATCCCATCGGTCCTTTTCCTCTATCATCCAATCTATGATCACCTTTGGGATGATTTCTAAAATATTTCCTAAACTTGTGGCTTATGCTGACCCTAGGAACTCTTTCCTGTCCCCTTTTCCACTTTAGCTAGTTTGTAGGATATTTCTTTAACTACTCTAGCCAAAGTTTTCACAACCTCTTCCAGATCCACTAATTTATTTGACTAATGATCTTTCAAGATTGATCAACTTGACTCCCTCCCTCTTAGGAGGATTGCTAATTGCCTTGATGTTATTTTATATTTGTCAGGCCATTGTGAAAGCTTTTCTCAAGGTTCTTGGATTCTTATCTCTTAAGTAATAAGAAAGTCTTTTTATCAAAAGCATCATAATACTTGATCAAAACAAGACTCATCACTTGGCCTCAAGATTATAGGTAATCTATTCAAGGTTTTATTGAACATAGTATTGAAAATCTTGAACTGATTCATTTCGAATCTTCTTTATAGTTTCAAATTTAGAACAAAAGAAACCCAGGGTCTGTCTCATCCCCATATTGCAATCTGAAGGAATTTTTCATCTTTGTCCAAGAATCCATAGAATTATCTAGTAATTCCTTATACCAATCATGTGCATCTTCTTCAAGTGTGTGAATGAACAAATTTATATACACATCCTTAAAATTAATTTCGAAATATTCCATCATATTGGTAAAGAGCCTTTAATGCTGGTCACCAGTGATTGCATTATTCCCCTGAAATTTTGGCATCCTATTTCTAACATCTTGTGGCACCATATTAGGATATCCAACCATACCTCTGAAATTTATTGGTCTGAAAGTATTGACAAAAAAAGGAGGTCTAAGTGGAGGCTGGGCCATATTTCCTTGACGAGGTGATTTGTAGGAGAATCAAAATGATAAGGGACACAGGGTATTTGGAGCACAAGAGTATAACTTTCATGGAAAATCCTATCAAATTTGGAAAACACGAGGAAAAATTGAGAGGCACCCTTTTTAGACACAAATGAAGGCCCTTCTCCTGTAGGAGAATTCAAATTTACACAAGGACTACTTGGCTCAGAGTCACTTGAAGATGTGAGGTAACTTTTAACCAAATGTTGATCACTTTCCAAAGTTGATATCTCCTTTCTTGATCCTTGATTTCTCAATACCTTTCAAATTTGTTTTCCTTCTGAATTTTCTTTTCCTAGTTCTGGAAATAACTTTCTAGTAGGGTCCCTAGTGAAGAAATACCTTATTCCCTCCATCTTTGCAAATATTAATGACAAATTTTACTTGACACGGCTTAAGACACTAGTAATCATCAAAATTTCAAACCAACTCGAAGTCGCCACTAAGGATTCTCACCTCAGATTTGCAAATGCACTTTAAGTAACTTGTCAAATGTCTATCAATACATAATTTCCACAAAGCTTAGAAAATCCAAACTTCCTTTACCCACATTTATTATTATCGATACAAATTTAGTGCAATAACCACTAGAAAATGGAAATATTACACAATGAACTTGTGATCTCACACAAATATTACACATCTTAAAAAAGGATGACGTTTAAACAATGTATTTGCACTTAAATCATATAAGAAACATTACTAGGGTTGGTATGTGTATGCATTTGTACAAATGGTCCCCAGAAATGGTGTTAGATCGGTGTTGGTACCCAAATTGATTCTCGCTTTGTGACTGAGCATCACTGTACTTTGAGCAGGATGCTTGGAGACAGATAAATTAGAGTATGAGTCATTTTGTAGCCAAGGAAATATTAAACTGACTCTTTTATCACTCAGTCTTGGAAGAAATGGATATCACCGCCTATAGGGTTTGACCTAACCTGACTACTTTAGGTTGTGCCTTCAACCAAGGTGAGAGGACCTATTTTATAACCCATGTTGGTGGATAATGTCAACAAATTTATGATATCTTTCTTTCCTTTCAAAAAATTAAGAGGATACTTTGAGAAGATAGTTAAGGAAACATAATCTAACTCTCACAAGCTGTCACTTTAGAGAACGAAGAAACCTTCTAAACAAATTACAGGTTACTAAGAGGAAATAGTAAAAATTGATTGCTCCTGCACATCTAGGTAAGGGATGGGTAAATCAATGAATTCCCTCAGCATTTATGAATAGACAATGCAAACAAGGGTAGTTTCTGTGGCATTCATTACTCAATTTATAGTTTTTTGTTGGGAATTTAAACAGGATAAAGTTGATTATACCAAGATCTAGAGAAATTTTAACAAACGTTGATGACTTCACTTAGCAAAATGGCATACATGTCTAAAGTATTTAAGAATGAACTTTCAACCAGAAAATATGCATTCATGAAAGCTTAGTGATGCATAATTTCACACATCCTTTAATATTTTAACACAAAATCTCATGTTAAAGACTTAATTAAACCTTAGAAATCCCTAATCTATTACGCCTAAGATGCACTCAAAGACTTACAAACAATCTAGATCATTCAAATGAAAATAAAGTGAATTTAAATTGTTTATTTGCATCATGAAATGAAAGCTCTCTTCACGATGAAATTGCAAATACCACAATATTATCACAGGGATATGATCTTGTGTAATTCAAAGGGATTACTAATGTAAGGTTGCAGCAAGAACATTAACAATTACTTGTGATTGTTTCAGAAAGAAAGTGAAAACAACTATGCTCATGATTGACACAATTTACTCAGGGTTCATCAAAATTCGTCAACAAGGGAAAGTTTTATTTATGATCTCAAAGCTTGTCAAAGCCTGTACAAATGAAACCATCTTTACATAATTGAATTTCAAAACACACAGAAAAACATGTTTCTCAGATAGGTTCCTAAAGAAAATGGCTTTTCTCGTCTCTCTTTTTCTTTTCGTCGACTATTCTCAGAAAATTTTAACCCCCCCTTTTGGCATGGATTTTACAAGCTTTTATATTACCTTTTTCAATTCAAATTGTTTCCCCCCAAAAACAAGAATATTTGAGGGAATACTTATTTGTTACAATTTTTTTCTAGAAGATGGTATTTATGAACTCATCTTATACCGCTAGGTGTTTGAAACATGAGTCTTTTCGATGGGCTCCACTTGTATCTAACTGGGATGTCTGGTTGTCACTTTTGGCAGGTTACCTGAAACCTTTCCTTCTGATATTGATTAAACAATCATCTCAAATGATCACTGAGTGACTCTAGATGCTTGTTGACATGATGCACATCTACACTCATCTCTCGAAATCCTTCTCAGGTTTAGTGCACTCCACTTCACAACTTACTGGTTTAAATTCCATACATGATGTTTGTCAAATCATCGTGATTTACCAGTTCTGCTCATTTATATTTTCCCTTATTTTTTAAAATTTCCCTTGTGCGAACTGAGAAAAAATCCTTCTCACCTTAGGGGAAAGATTTTTCCAAATTAAATATATGTGTCTCCTTTGGATTATAAAACTCAGTTCTACTCCTTTGCAGTTATGTATCTCATTACTAACTCTGGGGATAGAAGACCTTTACCAGAAAAATGGCAAAGACACTTGTGGCACATAGCCTAAAAGAGATTTCTTCAGAAGTTTTAAATCAAATATTCAACTTGGATGGCCCAAATGAAGCCTTTGTTAGGTCCCTGTTTGAAGTAGAATGTGTATGACACACAAAAGGACCTCTGACATATCAACAAGTCCGCTTAGCGCTTTTGACCAGGTTGATCATAATCAATCTTGTATGCGCATCTTTCCAAGTTATGTATTTCCATATTTTTATATGGGAGCATATGAAAACACCTAAGGATTTAAAAAGATATTAGGTTGAGAGGAGGCCTCAGGTCTCTGGGAATACCAGTTTTCAATGCCCCTTTTTATGCAATGAGGAATTTGTATCAAAATAAATTCCTAAGGAATCATACATATTATATGAAAAAACCTCAATTGATCCGGTGCTTGTCATTTCCAACAAGGTAAACGAGTTGGAGAGGAGGATTCATTCCTTGGAAAATAAATAGGAAGAAAATGTGCCTTTTCCATGAGGTCCAACATCAACACCATCTTCGAGCAAGAGGAAGTGTGAAACACAAACTCAGTCTCCAGTCATCATCTCATATGGAGAAGAAAACCAGTCTATTTCTACTCACCGCTAAAGGGCAACACTTTCTTCATCTTGGGATAGTAGAGGGAGGTTTGCAACTCAGATATCCGCATGTTTGATGCATTGTGCCCCTCGTTATGAGTGGGAATTTCAAGGACCTCAGCCAATTCCTTCTCCAAGGGAAAACCCACCTTTTTCAAGGAAATGGGAAGCAGGAACTAGTTCAAAGCCTCACAATTCATCTAATCACCAACATATAGTATTTGCCCCTCTTATCACTCTAAACATCCCTCTTTAAAGTACTCCTGGAAAGTCGACCCTTCACAAGGGGAAGGGGAAAATGGATTTATTTTCAGGTGGTCTGGACCTCTTGGATTGGGTATCATCCCATCAAAAGAAAATTGAACTTGAAGAAATTATGGGCCACCCTAGGATGACTTTGGAGTCTTTGATGGACATCGGGATGTCCAAGGACCTGGCAGGGTCGATTATCCTTATAAAAACAACACAGGGCTGGGATGAGTTTGTACTGAGGAAGAAAAAACTTTTGAATAGACTTCCCCTGATGAGGGTAAACTATGAAGTAGGCCTAAAAAATGTTCAAGTGTTATCCTCCTTTCATTTTTTCAATCTCTGGTGTATGTACATCTCTTTTTGTCATGGGCAAGGGCCCCTACAGAACCCTATCTTGTTTTTTTTTTCAATATTGCAAGCAATACAAGGATGTCAGTAGTTCACATATCTGTTCCAAATGTATGTGAAATTTTAATCTAATCCACTATGAACTACTACATCTTTTTAAATTATAATTGAAACAAATAAACAATAAAATTTTAGAGAGATAATTACATTTAACGTATTAGAAACATCAATTCATAATATCAATTCAATGGAGTATGAAAAGAAAATACAAAATGAAGAAGAAATTGCTTAAGCATGTTCATCATCTTTTGTTCTTGCATCTTCCTTCTCTTCATCCTTTTCATCTACATATGGATCCTCTGGTAGTCTGGCCACATAAGCATCATATCTATAGAATAATTCATTTACTTCATCCTCGTCAGGTCCAATGTGATACTGGAAAATCAATGTTTGTGTTGATATTGAGTCCAAACATTAAGCCATTTTCTTCTTATATTTCAGTGGCCTGGATTTCAATTCCTCAATCCTATTCTCAATCTTCATCATATTTTCAATAACGTCATGGGAGAAGTCATCTGCTTGGATATTATTTTTGAAGGAGTTGAGTAAGAAATCAAGTTTTAAGTCCCCATAGCTCTTTTTAAATTTCTCCACCACCATGTCCTCTAACCTTTGATCAATGGCATCAAGTAAATCATCAATCCAGTTCCTTTTGACTTTGAGCCTTTTCTTGATTCCATTTAAGGTATCTAAATTGATTTTGTCAATTCTTCAAGGGCATACTGGATCCCTTTGCACTCTATTGGTATGATTTTTTCCTGCTCAACCAGCTCCTCACTAAGTCGGGTTATGTGGTCAAGCTTAGGGAGAGTTCCTTCTAAGTAAAAAAACTCGTTGTCACAATCTTCAATTACTCCATCAATTTCATTTAATCAAATTCTGAGATATTCATATATTTTCCTTGCTTCTGTAATAACTTCCTTTCCCTTCTCAGTCAGTAGTTCAACCCAAGTATCCACCACTAGGACCTTCTTAACAAGTCTATTTATTTTATCTATACCCTCAGGGGCATTCACATAGGAACTTGCTTGTTCATGACTAGTTTTCCCTGTCAGTTGTTGCAAACGTGAACTTAAGGCCTTACTTTGTTCCTTAAGTTGATTCTTTGTCATTCCATCTCTGTCTACCTTTTGTAGAAGATCACTCACTACTTCAGACACTCCTTTCATTAATTATTCCCTTGAAGGCTTTCCCAAGCCAATAATCCAAATGTTGTAGTCATCATCAGTTGTGTCTTTTCTGGTCTTACCCTCGAAAGGATTTGTTATCTCTAAGGTCCTTTTCCGCAAATGAATCAGTACAAGTCCTTGTGATTGTTCTAACCCTTTTTAGGGCTCTCACTGTCTTTGGAAAAGACAAAGCAGTAAGGTAAATTATTTTTATAGGAAGGGCCACTTCTTCATTTGAAATTAATTCATTGATCCATCCCTTATTCAAACTTGTTCCAGCTTTTGTTTCCTGCGATCCTTGCTGGAGTTTCTAAGGAACAACTACTATTTTCTTAGACAATTCTTTTTTTTTTATACCAATAATTCTTTCTTTTCTTGACCACTTATCTCAATTGTCCTTAAGCCAATTTCACTCTGTACTATTGATTCCTCCTGATGCTTCTTTTCTTGATCTGACACTTCAGATTGATCATCCTTAACTTGATCTGCATCAAAATTCAAAGGATAGTCCTTTAATATTTCTCCATCTGAAACCATGGTGGCATGAATTTCTTCCCCTTCACCCTTTTGTATCAAAGTTTTAGCAATGGGTTCCTTTACTCCCAAAACCGACCGAGTTTCCAAACTACTACCTTTATGCCCTATTGATACCTTAGGAACTGTCATGGCAGGTTGTTCCACTGGAAACAGATCCACATTTCCCAATTAAAGTTGTGATTCTCCACCAACAACAATTTCCTCATCATTAATTATATCTTTTTCCATATTTAGTTTTTCTTCAAAAGATAATTTTCCTTCTTGAAGAAGGTCATCACTCTTAGTAACCTCAACAAGAGTGGGTACAAAATCTTCTACAACCAACTCAATATTAACATCCTCTTCCAAAAATAACTCTGGTTTATCCATTTCCAAAACTATTCATTTTGGGGAAGACAGATTTACTTCCTAATTTCTTACTCCAATTGTTAGTGTATGAGGATCTCTTCCTGATTCCTTACTTGCTTCAATATTAACCAATAGTGTTAATAAGGGTTCATCAACAGATAAAATAAGTGCATCTAACATGGATAATCCCTAATCAACATCTATATCAATTATCTTAGTTTGTACATTTACAAATTCATGGATTGTTTCAACTGGTAGTGTATTGATATCCCTAACAAGTAAAGCTTCAGGAATTTTCATAGTTGGAGTAACAAACTGACTATCCACCAAATCAATTTCAGCATTCCCCAAAGGAACTGGGTTTTGCATTCATTCTACTTCTTTTTCCATGAAGTATGAATGAGGGATCATAGGACTTGATTGCCCCATACTTGGCAATGATGTATTTTGTTGGTTCTGGGTGTTATCATTTTTCTTCATTTCTAGGGGATCAATCACCCCATCCCCATGTTTGAAATTCTTAGGTATATGGGTACCTACCCTTAACAGGACTGCTTGGTGGAAAATTTTGGGTTTCTTGTGTGTCCGCTCAAATTTATTCAATTTTGGTGGTGTTCTTTTTTCATCTTTGTGCGGCCTAGGCTGAATGTGACCACTTGAAATGGCTACACTCATTAAGTTTTCAGCACTATGAGGCTTTGGCACAACATTTGGGCTAACCATATGTGATTCTAGACCCTTTCCCTTTTCCCAGATTGGTATTGCAATAGTAATAGGTGCATTTTCCATGGAATTTAAAAGCATTTTTTCAGGTTTTTGCTTGAGGGTTGACATGGAAGTACCAGTCTCACTAGTAGCTGATGTCCATTCATCGATGAGCCCATTAGTGGGACTTTTGGAGGGTAATAGAGGGGATTTTCCACCTAATGCATCAATTTTGTCAGTGCCCTCCTTAAGAGGTGGGATATCATCAATCAAGTTCCCCAGATTCCAGAAGTTATTTAGGATCCTTGTATTTTGTATTAACAAGTCAATATTCATCTGAACCAACCAATTTACTATTCTCCTCATGACATCAATTATCCTTATGTAGGGATCATCAGACTCTTCCTCATTCCAATTTGGGGGAGCTATAGGCTAACTTTTTATCTTCGAATCGATGTAGAATCTACTTACTATGTTAAAATCGTCCACGACCCCCTCTAGAATTACTATAATTTTGAAGTCTACTACTTGTGATAAAGTCATTCTAGAAAAATCCCTCAACCAAACTTATTCTTCGTCCCTAAAATTCATCCAATAATCCTCAAAGTGAGGCTCATGCTCAAAAGTGTTAGCAACATTGTTAAATACCCGCCGAATGTCATAATTAGCTCTAACCTCAAACATCTCCAAGGCCAAATACTTCATTTATTCTCCAATTAGTCTAGCCTTTATAATGGAAGGGCATGAATTCCTTCAAATTTTGATAGATAACTTGACATTTGTTTTGTGCCTCCCAACTATTAACTTGTGCACATGCACCATTTTCCTTACCAATTCACATACACACAGCTTGTCATTAACATATCTAGGCAATTTAAAAGGTTTTCCCTTAAAACCACTAACCTTGATATAATTGAACTTCTTATACTGAATGAAGTAGAACCCATACTCTATAATCACTTGCCTTGCTTGCTCAGACATTCTGTATTATACCCATTTTGGTTTGAACAGGAAGATAATTGGTGCAAATAAATCATCATTTACCAATCTGACATTTCTACTCCAGTTGGTTAACTATAATTGAGGGAAATTTTCATGCATTGGGAAATTTTTAACATCAGCACATGGTGACAATGTTGGGAAATGCCTATGTGCTGCAACATTATAGATCATATATGTCATCATATAAAATTCCAAGTATGTAGTATCCCCCCATCTAAAATTTCTATTTCCAGGGTAACCATATGACCATGAATTTCTCTAGAAATAAAAGTGGCCCAACAAATATTTCCTTTTCTCTCAAGAATGATCCATATATATGTGGTCATCCACTCCTTAAACTCATTTTATAGTCTCTAGGCCTACCATTCTACTCAAAACCAAAATGCTATCCTCAACCTCCTCAACAAATTGTGCCCTAACTAACCTTTTGGGGATTTTAGCTGAAGCCTTTCTCTCTTGAATGAGCCATTTTGTGTTTATCATTTTGGCATAATCCTTCTTCCTTATTTCATAGTCGTCCAAGGCTAGTTTAATACCAATAATAATTGGTTCGGTGATTTATAGGTAATTTCATATTACTCTAATGGTTTCTGGTATCAATGTTAACACCGTAGCCCTGCTCATGTCTAATACCTCCCTCTTCTCAGAGTCATAATTCATGACACAATAACCCCACTAGTTATGGGCAATAAACAGAAGGTGGGATGACACCTGCTGAGGTGATGCGGTTATCACGAATTGCCTTAAAAGATTCACTTATATGAGAACTATTTAATCTTTTTTGAAAATCATTTAAGTCAGCACTCATCAAATATGTGTCTGTTATCTTATCTAGGTCACTTGTGACCCCCGACGTAACAGAGGAGGAAAATGGATAGTCTTCATTTCAAAAACCCTAATTTTACTTCAAACAATTTTTCCAATGGAACAACCACGATACACAAGAGATTGAAGTTCTTACTGATTTTCTGTAAGTGCTCGAGAAATTCTGACTGAAAACAATATCTTTCGCACTTCTCAGGTTCACAAATTGAGCTCCACAATAATTCCAATTGCACTTCACTGATAAAAATGACAAGAGACCATCAAATTAACAATAGAGGATGAATGCATTTGTATCCCATAAGGTCCTTGGTTTGTGTAGGAGCATTAATGGCAATAGAACTAAATACATTGTATCACAGCCGTTAAATATGCTTTTTCGCAACTTTGAAATTGAGTCGTCCACGTGGAATAAATTTTAGCTGAAGCGTGCTTGGGGGTACCTTTCGTATTTTTTGACACTCAAATAAATTGTGTATTTTTTAGACATTTTGGCTTGCCCATCCACTTTTGATGCGGGCTCAACACGTGGCTTTACCTAGGTGTCAATGGGGGCCGCGGCTCGCTTTTACAATTTTACTCATTTTCAAAACAAAACTGAAATTTCCAAAGTGCCTCGGCGACCCACTTCCTTGCTTTTATGATAAAAAAATGCCCACATGTCCTTTTGTGGGTCTTAGGAATTCCTTTTATATTTTCACGCCTTTCACCATAATGTATCAAAACATAAAGAAGGCCCTCCTTCCCATAACCATTTCATTTATGACAGTGTACACCTTCTGGGGATAAAGTAAGAAATTCCTCATGCCGCTTCATAGTTTCGAATATCCAATTAGAATTCATTTGGTCACCAGACCAATTTTGACATTTTGTAGATGTAGTAAAAAGTGACAAGTTCACCAAATAGACCCACCATGCCGCATCCAATTAGAGATGACCAAGTATCCGCGGACGTCGGGACAAAATTTACAAAGGAAACACAATCGTGGAAAAATAAAAGAAGGGGAAACCCCATCATCCACACCCAAAATACAAATTGTTCCTTATGGGGAGAAATTGTAAATAATACATGGCTCAGCGTGATCCATGATCATAGAAAAGGATTGACAACAACTTAATAAAGGTAAAATTTTCACAGCATCCATACAGGGAGATAGAAAATGCTTCAAACCCATGTGAATTTGAAAATTTTAAACAAAAAGGGGTGATAGTATAATTGAGCACCAACATAAGGTAGAGAAGAAGGTATTGAAAGTTTATACTTTTCCAGGAAGGGTTCATTTTAAGACCCCCCCTCCAAAAAAATATTATAGAATGGGTGGAAAATCTTAGAAATGGAATTTTGAAAACATGACGAATATCCAAAAAATGATTCGTGGCAAATGCAATTTGACAGGATGCAATTTTCCGTGGTTTCACATTGTTGGACAGATGTTAGACAGTCATCTATCTATAGTTATAAGTGTAAGTTAGAAATCTATCCCATTTGTCATTAGATGGACTAGGTTGGAAGGTCGTATCTTCCCTATTAGATGAACATTGTTGGTCATCTGTCTATCTATACTTAGAATAGGTTAGATGACCATCTCTTCTGTATTAGACAGATTATGTTGGACAGTCATCTCTTCACTACTAGAGTGAAAACATTTGATGACCATTTGTTCACTATTAGACGGGCTAGGTTAGATGGTTGTCTCTTCTCTATTATACGTCTGTCTCTATGGAAAATACATTCGTTGAGTAAGGAAGAGACAGTCATCTCTTAACTATCTATCTCTTTAATAATGGATGCTCGTTTCTCCTAGAAACAAACGATCATGGAGATTGTCAACTGATCCACCATCTCTAGACATGTGTTTCCTCGAAGCTTTGTGCCTATCGTTTTTTTCCAATTTCCTTGCCGTGAACCCGAGCCCTATACATATCCCTACAAGGTTAATTTATTTACTTTTTTCCATAAACTTTTACAAATATACAACGTGCTAACTCCAATTTTATACAAAACCAACATGTATATTCATTCTTACAGATCCCTCTTGTGTGGCTTTACACTAATTTACAACACTTTCAACAATGGCTAGTTCCATATTTACTCTTACCTCCAAATTCCAGTATAAAATATCATGTACCCTCAAATTATGGCACTAATGAAACTGAAAGATACATCTAAAGACTGGATGCACAAAACACAATTCATGGGGCTTGTCAACATGTCCCAATTTGAAACAAATAATCCCATCCTTAATTACTTGATCAATTCTTACAACTAGGCAGACATACATTTTTTTCCCCCTGATGGATCGTACATTTTCATTCAGTGTGAATCCTGTAGACTTCATCGATTAACTGGTTTACCATTTCAAAACTAGATGGCCATGTCTACAAAGGTTGTCTTAATTGATACAAACAAAAATATTTGGAATCTCATTACAATGTGCAGGTTGATGGTAAGTTCAATTTTATTTTTTCAATTATTTACTTTGTTAAATTTTCTTTTGTGTTGTTGCAGTTGTAGTTAATCGATCAAAAGAAGTCCTTGTTATAAAAGGTGTTACACATCATTTATTTTTTGCAACGATATCATTGTTTCAATCCAGGATTGTGTTGTAGGGTAGATCTGCCAACATTCCACTTTGGGTAGTTCAATATATATTACGGACACTAGTAGGGAAACAATTCAATTGTTTGATGTATATTTCTAATTGAATTAAATTAGATGTCAAAAATACCATTGGGGAGACACTAAATCACGCACTTGGATACATTTCTAGATCCTAATCATATACCACTATTCATATGATTCCCAAGTGAGAAAACTTGTAATTGACATCTATCTTTGGCCTCTTTTCTGTCTTTTTGGTTCCCTCTTTGGCCTTACACACCCCCACTTCCCAGTCTGACTTTCACTACTTTATCTTTATTGGCTCTCGACAACCAGTGCCCAGATGTCGTTGTCCCCCTCTAGACACCTCTAACCTCTTTGTATGTTGGTCACCACTTTTGGGCCTCTTTTATCTTTCAGATATCTTATTTTTTTTGGTGGTCATCCTTTTAGAAGTTAATTAATAAATTCAAACAAGGGAATCATATAAATACAAAGCTATGTGATCATAATAAGGGATCAAGCTAAAAGCATCTATTATCATCACCTAAGGTTGCATTCAAAGGAATTCTAAGAGCATCAAAGCATCCATCTAGCTATCATTCAAGGAACAAGGGACTTCATTTTTTCGCATACACTTCATAGGAGGGGAAATTAATTTTTTCCATTCACAACATCTATCTACATTACTACATCTAGATATTTCTCGATATTTGGTGCATCTTGCACAAGAGATTTCTAGGGCACAATTCTACACACATGCACACAAAACTACATGGATTCTAAGAAGTAGTTGCAGTACTCGATTGTAATTTCACTTTGTTGGGTGATTACATCTTTTTTATATTTAGGATTTGATGTGTTTTGAGGTTTTGCATGAGATCATTTGTTTTACAAGTTACATGTGAATTTTGTGGGACTTAGTGCAACATATATGTGATCATTAGCAAAGGCTAGCAAACATCTTGTGACACAAGAGAATTCAAATTTTGACCCATTTTCTGAGTCACAGGCTCCCCTGAATCACTCTCTGGTGTCTAGGCACCCCCTAACCCAATCTAGGTGCCCTAGTCCCCGACACATTACGACAATTTTGCAATCTTTTGAGTTTGGTTGTGACAATTTTCCTTCCTGTTTCATCAATTTTTCAACCCAATACACTTCAGAATTATTGTAAAATCAGTTAGGTCCTCCATCCCCTCTCTTGCACATAGGGTTTCATTTTTATCTAGGTTATTGGCTTAGGTCATATATGTGCTTTTTTGCTTATTTATCATATGTTACTCTACAATTAGGGTTTTACAAAAAGTTATTTTTTGTTTAATCTTTTGGCTAACATGTTTCATTTGAATACTCTTGGATCGTCATTATTCTTTGTCATGGCTTCTCAAGCTCCTCAAGTCCCCTTATATAATTTGCTTCAAATGCACCCATCTAGCAAAGAGGCTATCCAAAAATCCGTATGCTCTATATGCCTCCCTCTTAACACATCACTTTCTCAAATAAGTGTTATCTTTGACCATCTTTCAGTCAACTCTCTTGGTCCTAATTCTAATCAAACTATTTACAATTTCATTCAAGCTTTACATTCTTTTGATCAAATAATACTTGTCAAAGATCACACAAGGAGTCCGCACGGGATAGAAGGCCAGGATCAAAGGCACGGAAGGAAAGGAAGGACCTACATGCGGAAGGCAAGTTCAACATTCAGTACTTCGCTGATTTTGAGCATGGAGACCTACTTTTAGAAAATGTCATGCGGAACACACCAACGATGTGGAGATGTGCGTGCCATACATTGTCTATCTTTGGAGAAGAATATTGAAGCATTTTGTATGGAGACGAGCTGAGAATAGAATTGACACTTCAGTTAAATGCAAGAGGACTATACATAGCACACTTGCATGTGTGGTTATGCTTATAAATGACATGTGGCCTATTTCTGGAATAGATAAGCGGTGAAGGGAAAGTCCCCACCCTATATATATATTATGTTAGGTACATAGTAGAAGGAGCTATGAGTGTGTGTGTGTGTGTGTGTGTAATAGAGAATATACACATGTTTGAATTATTGTATCAGATCCATACGCGCATTGGTATAGATTGACAATACTATAAGGAGCTTCTGTATTTATTAATAGATGGAAGATATTGGCTGAATCTAAGTGTCATTCTGTGTGTAGTTGAGTAGTGCATGTTATTAATTCAATCATGATTACTGTTTAAGATTGTTCTTTCATAGATCTGAAGGTAGCATGCATTATAGAATGATGGATTAGTTATGAATATATATGTTTCTCCCTTCATCATGCTAACATCCTACTACAACAACCCTAAAGAGGGACATGGTACCTTTGCGTGCTTTGGGTGAGTGCTTAGCCAAGGTTGAGTGATGTGCCAGCGCAACTAGGGTATTATCTGGTAAATTCTAGGTTGCAGTCACATTCTTTATTTCAAGATAAATTTAAGGCTATGGAATCCATGATTACATCTCTTAAATCTGAAATCAAAACATCTTAAGGATGCTTCTAAGGCTCATGCTAGTTCTCCTTCTTATCCTCATTATATTTCCTCTACATGTGCTCATATTAGCGAACCATGAATCTTACCACCCCCGGCGTCTCTCAAGTTGGATATCAATGCTAAGTAACCTAATATTCTTCCTCACCTCATCACTCATCAATTGATCAATTTTCCAACTACTCATTATTATCCTCCTTATCAGTTGGTCAAATATCAAGGTCTCCCATTTTGTAATTATCATTGAATCAACGGACATAATGATAATGATTGTTATGCTTTACAAAGTATAATCAAGCATCTTGAGTGTCAAGGTTTTATCTCATTCATTGCACAACATTTTTGTTACATGCTCCTCTCCAATTGCTACATCTCAATGGGTTCATAAATTTTATTCATCTATATCTCATGAGCATTATACCATCGTTACTAATGTAATTCAAGCAGATCCTAAGTAACCTCCTCTAAAAATCAATACCACAACCTCCTCCGTTCAAAGCCATCTATGACATTACCACACCCAACTAAGTAATTGCCTCTCAAAATTAGTCTCATTTCTCCTCTCATGTCATCTAAGATGCTACCAAGTCAAACTACGCAACCGCCTCACATAATCAATTTTACCCTCTTCTCCTATCAAGTATTCTACAGTGTTACCCAATAATCCACCACTTCAGTAACTAAATTTTTTTTTCAAAGAAACTACTCCTTATATTGATGGTCAAGACACATTTCAAACTCCACCACCATGGCATGGTCTTACTATTGCTTCTGCATACCATTGTGTTGGCTCTCTCTCTCTCTTATCATGACATAGATAACGTCTCCCATAATGACATGATACCTCTCACATCACCACATATATCTCCATCATTGGCACACTTGGGGGGCATTACACTTCCCCACCTTTTAACACTATCAATTATTTCTAACAACCTATTATCAAAATTAAAACTCTGCGCTTCATGATTCATTTTTCTAAGCACTTTCAAACCACTTGATACATTTGTATTGTCACTACCCTATGATGCACTCTTGTGCTACGGTTCACACTTGACTATTGAGGGTGTACTACATCCATGAACCTCACACACTACACATTCCTACACTATGTGCATTCATGACACATATTTCTATCATCACATTCTCACACAACACACTATCCAATGACACACTCTAGTTCCATGGTTCATTCTCGACTGCTGAGGCTCTAAATCTGAAATTAACCCTCACCACATTCACTCTTCATGCTCTAGGATTCATTGATAATATCCTTCTAGTGCACATCTCAAACCATTTCCCGATGACAAACTCTTGTTCTATGGTTCATTCTTGACTGTTGAGGGGGCATTCATAAATGAACCTCACCTCTTACACATTTTCTTATGGGGCACGCTGCTCTTATCACATTCGTATTGCATACCATTCCATCTCACTCACTCACATCATACTGCATATTTTGGTTGCACATATTTCTTGTTTTCTTATACTCGCATGTACACTTTGTTTGTTGTGTTAGACATATATATCGTATGTCATTATCTTTTCTATATAAACCTGCATGTTTACTTGATCTCTAGTTGTGAATACAAACTTTACATAAATATTTTCACACAACATGGATGTTAGACACTATACCTCTTACCACTCCCACTGAGGCTCTTGGAGGCATATACTTTCGTACACACTACAAGTGTTATTGTTTCATTTTATAGTACTTCCTATTATTACTAGCACGCTATTTTACATCGGATCATACATGCTTTGACATACATTTTATCTTTGTAACATGCTAACAGGTGTTTCATGTGCAATATATTTCTTATAGTAATTATTTGCCACTATGGTTATTTGATACTCTGCTTGTTATTTGTCTACTATTATTTTCCATCGTATGTCATTGTTTTTTGGCTTTGCCCTATGTCTTGATTGTTCATTGCTTGTATGATTTTGGCCACTTCGGCCCTAGTTTTCTTGCAATATTGTGAACAATGTCCCATGTTTGCAAACCATTTTTTGCGGTCTACATTTTCTTCTTGTTTGTTAGATTACATATTTTCTTTCATATGCGTGTTTGTCTTGTTTGTACTAACGCATGTTTCTAACCACTTTTTTTGTGTGTGCCTTGGTTTCTATAAACACATTCCCTTCCTAAAAGGAACGATAACCAGATTGTACTAAGCCAAGAACACATATGCTAATCAAACACCACGATCAATAAGATAAAAGTAATTCTCTAGAATAACTTTCCATAAACCTTTGTAAACAAATGAGCAGCAATATCATATATTATTATGGAACTGAATGCAATACAATGAGAATGGGCCTTGCTTAAATAGGCAAGGAATAATAATCTAAGAACCAGTCAAGGTCGTAGATCAAGCCATAAATCATGGAAAGAACTAGTCATCAAAGAACTAGTCAAGACCATAGATTTAGGAGAGAACTAGACATCAAGGATCTAGTCAATACCATAGATCAAGGAAAGAACTCTAATTAACAACTAGATAATATCTCCTAATATCTAAATAAGATAAAATAAATATCCACACACATAATTGGGTGAGGATAAATACAATAAAGGTAAATAAAGTACCTAGGTGAACATGAGATAAGGTAAATACCTACTCTAACACTTCCCTGTAGGATATCAGTTTCATATCAACGTCTAGTCCTCTCCTTTTGGCTGCATCCTCCTAGCGATGTCACATGCAACCCAAATGAAGGGGGCATACATTGGGTGAATCAGTCACCCCATACAATAGTACACAACTAAAGTTCATACCTACACAATGCAAGAACATAACAATCTTTAGTTACATAAATGGCCCATATTTTGACTTGGGTCCTCAGTAAAACATGGACACTAGTACCCCAGATATAGACATGAGCGCCTTTGGCACCCTTGAACCCTTCTTGGGCACCTATCACTAGGGGGAAGTTATAGATCATTTCTCAGATAATCATGGTTCATAATAGTCTACAGAGTAATTTTCTCAGTATAGGAACAATCCTCCAGCAATCAGAACGCATTCTACCTTCATTTTTTTATCTTTCTACTTGGACCAAACTTGATCAAACTGAAACAAAGTAGGATCACACCATCTGCAGTGGTGTATAAATATTGGGAAGCATTTAGGGATGGAGAATAACACTGGACCTTTCTCCCCAACACTTCTTCTTTCGTGGCGTGAGATCACCCAAAAAACTCACACTTGGCGTGAGATTGCCCAAAAAACCTCACCTTCTATGGCATTTGGTCAAGGATATTTTCAAACAAACACATTTTCACTCTTTACATACTTCACTCTCTCACATATTAGGTACACACTTACTAACTTTGCACAACTTTAAACAATTTTTACATATGTGGACTCAGATGTTTCACATATAAAAAACTTTGACTACTCTTTTTATTCTTCTTTTTACAGGTCCCTCCTTATGAGAAGCAAAAGTCACATCATCAACACACATCAAGCAACTATGACAGTAGGTACAATGTGACATAACACACATGCTTTCACCCCTAGGGTCCACTTCCTTTTCTTTATCTTCTCCACTCTTCACTTTGTAATCACTCCACGCTTTCACTTGTCGATCTTGACATGCTATTCACCGCATTTACTCTACATGGAACATCAGGTAGGATATCTCTTATCTACTTTATGTTATCGAGTAATCAATAAAAAACATAAAGTGGGGGAAAATGTAGAACAAAAAATCACGCACTTGGGTAAATTTCTAGGTCCTAATCATAATGCCAGTATTTACATGATTCCTAAGCAGAGAAGATTAGTGGTTAACGATCTATCTTTAGCCTATTTTCTTTGTCTCTTATAGTTTCCTATTTGGTCTTGCACGTACCCTACAACCTAGTTCAAATTTTTACTTTTTTATCTATTCATGGCTTTATACACCAACACCGAGCCAGAATATTAGTGCCCAGGTTCACCTCGTCCCTCTTTGGGCACTCCTTGAACCCTTTCTCACCTTACTCACTCTTTTTGGGTCTATTTTATATTTTAGGCATATTTTTAACTTATAGTGGTTAATTCTTTTAGATGTTCAATTACAAAAATTCAAATAAGGGAATCATATAAATACATAGTTATGTGTTCAAAATCAAGGTACCAAGCACTAGGCATATACTATTATCACCTAAGCTTGCATTCCAATGGCATACTAAGAACATCTTAGCATCCATCTAGCTATCCATTTAAGGGACAAGGGGCCAAATAAAATTTTCTGCATGTACATTGGATAGGAAATGGAAGTTCTATTATATTCCATTCACACATGCTATCTACATTTCTACATTCTAGATATAACACATTATTTGGTGCAACTTGTATAAGGGAATTCCTAGGGCATCAATTCATACAACACACGCAAAAAAAACCTATATGGAGTATGAGATGTAGTGCAGTCACTCATTTATAAGTTCACTCTATTGAGTGACCACCGGGGTTAGTGTGACTCCACATTTTTCATTTTTTCCATTTTAGGAATTTGATGTGGTTTGTGGGTATTGTGTAGGAGGAAATTATCTTTTACAGGTTACAGGAAAATTTTGGTGGATCAAGTGATAGACATATCAGACGATCGATAGGGAACAAATGAAGGCCAAAAAACATCTTACGACAAAAGGAAAAAATCAGATCCTAAGCATTTTCACATTCACAGGAACCCTAGATTTGGTCACTAATGCCTAGGTGCCATTGACCCAGTTTATGGGTGCCCTTGTCCCAGTGACATTATTACTGAGTTATGCAAAATCTTACTGGGTTCGAGTAGGTTATAATCTTGTTTTCATCCTATTTCAGCACTTTACCTTTAACCTATCATCACTTTCCAGTTCACTCAGAAATCAACTAGGTCTTCTCATCTCTCCTCTTCACTTAGGGTTTTCATATTATCTAGCTTATTGCTTACTTGTGTCATATCTATATCTTTATTGCTTATTTGTCATATGTTACAATACAGTTAGGGGTGTAATCAAGAATTTAATTTAAATTAATCTAAATCAATATTGTTAGTCATCAATTCATCTCTTTTTATCGAATACTCTATTTTCTTATACTTGAATATATCTATTTACATTTTTTTATCTTCCCTAGCTTTCCAACCTTAGTGTGACATATAAACGGACGGAAGCCTATATAAGCACTGTCAAATGCACATGAATAAATCACTTGGTATTCTCAATAGGTCTCTTAGTTGAATATATCAACACTAAAGTAACTCATGAATTTCCTAAATCGTTACAACAATTAATTATTTAAAAAACCAATAATAGTAAGCCAACACATAGGTATGCAGAGAACTCAAATGAACTTGCAAGATCTCATAAGCAGGTTCCATTACCAAGTCGGGCTAAAGGTCCTCCAGATGCCTCTGGTGATTATGATAAAAATTTAAGTGGAACTCCAAGTAGGTTGCAAAAGGTCTTCGACAGGGAAAAATGAAATTAGGGGTTGATAGCATTTCCCAGGACCATCATACCACACTACATATTGTATTGGGTACATGTTTATTTACATGTACTAATTATACTTGCTAATTTTTTGTGTCAGAGAATGACTATCAAGGGATCTATTTTGTAGAGTGTTTAAGTCTTTTAATATTTGTACATTATAATACTTTGTACCAACATTAGGAGAACTACAAGATGGTGTAGATCTCACTCGAGGAGATCTCAGTGATAATGCTTGTATTGAATCAACAAGGGTGGACTAGCATACCGGGCCATTCTAATCTCACCCACATAAAATTATGCTATTGTTTACTTACAATTCATTTCATAAAGTATTTTTGTAGGTGTACAAAGTGTTTCTATTTGTTTCAAGTAATTCACTAGGTTATAGTTAACAGGTGTGACCCACCATAGATTCCAAACAAACCTTTACAAACCAACGACATGTGCGGTAAAAATATAGATAAGTCAACTATTTATAAGTTCAGAATATTACATATGAAGTAGACTCCACAGGAACAGTTCATGCTTGAAACTTCAGAATATGTAGTTATTCCACTACATGGTATCATGAGTGTTCCAGGTACCCATATCTTGAACTAGATTGAGCTCGATGATGAGTTTATAGGTTTTGATAACTGGTAACATTGAGATGGGTACTTATTTTGGCTACCCATAATATGATATAAAGTACTCCACTTTTTGATGTAGACCTAGAGTTTACTATGAAAACCCAGGCGTGCTGACACATCACCCAACCTGAGCTGAGTGCTCACCCGAAGCGTGATAAAGGTATCATGTCCCTCTTTAGAGTTTCTTGTGCTAGGATGTTAGTGAGATGAAGATAGATCATAAATAGATCCATCAATAAGCATAAACATTCCACATTCATAACTAGATCTAGATCTTAGATAATCATGAATTAAACATTATCTTTAATAAGATTAACCATACAAGAACCGGTTATAGTCATGTTTAACACCATTTTCCATCCAATATGTTCCCTTATATTAAACACTGTAAAAAATAAAATCTTATTACATCATATAGCATTACCATAAGTTGTGCACGCATTAGATCTAGAAGCATAACTCTACAATACCTTTCTCTCTCTAAACTACACAATTCACTACATATTTATAGGGGTGAGGACTTTCCTTTCATCGCTTATGCACTTCCCAAAATAGGATCACATGCTGAAAATAGCCATGCACCTTTACATTAACATGCACACATGCAGTTGTGCTAATATTAGACATCCTATAGTTAACTGGAAGAATTAATCCTATTATTATCTCAAACTCATGCATGGCACTTATCAGTCACTCATTCCCAAAACAACATTTGCGTGTCACGCAAGTCTCCATCCCAATATGTGCTCCATATGCTATCTTCCAAAAATATCATGTATCCATGAAAATGGTTAAGTCATGAGCTAAACTTGTTCTGGCACGCGTTTCCTTTCCTATCCTTCTGTTCTTTCTAATGCTGCCTTGTTCCCACCTGCGAATCTTTATGTGTGTCTCCTCTTTAGAACAATATTGTCTGCTCAACATTACCCCCACACTAAAGTACATTGTCATCCCAGAAATGGGGTTTATTTCTGATGCTCCCAAATGATAAAGAATAAGAACTGAAAGAATTTAAAGAATCACTATACAAAATGAATGGACTTTACTTTGCAACACCCTCTTTTTCAACCAAGAGGATCAAATCTGGATATTCAGTTTTGATCTCTACCTCCAATGTTTTCCAGTCATCTAGCGCAGTCCTTTTCTTCTCTAGAATGTATGTGGAAATGGCATCCATCTCGTCCTAACTAATCTTTTCCTTCTCATTCTGCAATACTTGGACAACATTGGCCATAGCAGACATCATTCCCTCTAGAAGATCCATCTTCTGCACTATGAGCTTCCCAATCTCATTTATTCTCTCCTTATGTGGATCTTGGGCTACCACAAGAACTTTGATATTTTGCTTTACCAGTGTCAATATTTCTACATGCCCTATTGTTTCATCCTTCATTTCCTTAAAAAAAACTTATCTTCAATTATAGTTTTGGTTCTGATTACCGCTTCTGGTGCTGCACAAATATTCAGATCTTGGTTTGCTTTCTTCAGCTCATCCTTTAAAGTTTGGAGCAGCGCCTCATACATTGAAATATATCTGACCAAAGAGTACTCTTGCTCTCTCAGCTTCTTGTTTAACATCCTTTGGTGTGAGCATTCTAAGTGGCCTCATCTTCTAATACCAAATCAACTAATGTGTGCACATAATACATTACAGAAGGAAAATTCTCAGGTACCTTTGGTTCTAGATGAGGCCTTACCTTCATAATATAGTCACTAATCTCATCTATTATGCTAACGAAGGCCTCACTCTTTATTCATTCTCTTTCCTTTTCTACCTTTAGGTGCTCTATCTCCACAGTTTTATCCTTATTATCCTCCATCAATGCTCTAATGGTGGCAGCCTTATCAATATTCCTTTGTGCCACCTTAGAAAATACCTTAACTAAGGCATTGTTGACCTACTCATTAGACATGAGAGTGGGCTTTATGGTCATGTGCCTACCTTGGGGTGCCTTCTTCACTCTCCATGATACACAAGACTCCTCGCATATATAAAAATTTGGTTCATCCATGTGAGTCTGCATAGACCAAGCTAATTGTTTCCTTACGTGTGTAGTGGTCATATCTGGGTCCATCAACTCCCACCCATATAATTCCTTGAGGTCCACTGTGCTTTGAAACTAGACGCAGACAATTTTTCTTGTGTCCTCAGCATAGCCCATACTTGGCACCACGTACTCTTCACTTTATCCTCATCCTTGGCCCCTTAGGAACTTAAGCACCAAGGTTTGGAGTTGGCCCTTCTCCTGTCTAAGTTGTAACTGGTGCGCTCATTTGATCATGCACAATTTCTTCTACTTCTTTAACCCCTTCTTCTTCATCTCTCATCTCTTCATCTTTGGGCTCCACAATATCTTCTGGTTGTACTGGGGTTCCAAGTGTGCTCTCTTATGAATCCTCTGTCTCCTCATGAAGCTTCAACTTTCTCCTTCTCTTCATTGTAGGTGCCTCTTTCTAAGGGGAGATTCTAGGTGATATTCTGTATAGGTTGTGGTGTTCCTGTGCCCTGGGTCTTGATTCTTTTGAATACCCTTTTAAACTGATGCTCTTTAGGGAATGCATCCATGTCCAAGTCCTCTTCTACTTCTTACACATGTGGTGGAGTTTTACCGCTCGCCTCACTACTCTGTCTGTGGGATGCCTCCAGCCTCTATGTTCCAAGCCTCCACTATGTTCATGTTCTTCTTCTTCCTCATCTATTTCTACTATTGTCACGATAGGCTTTGGAGCTGGTACATTCTCCATTGTATGTTTTCCCTTCGACAGCCCTGGAAGCATAAATTCATTCTCTGTGTACTTTTTATTCTCTAGCCTAGGCTTGAGCTAAAGATATATGAGCGTGGCTCCACTATCCCCAATAGCAAAGCTTACTGGATTTATTTTTATGACATCTAGAAATGAGCCTCTCAATGTAGGAAGTATGACCTGGATATACATATGTTTTTATGAGAATGTGGTAGTCACAATTTACCTTTTCTACGTTGAAGTTCATCTGACGTGCGCATCGGTAAACCTATGAATTGAGGCCTAGACAGTAGCATATTTTGAAGACATAGGTAAATTTGCACCATGGAATGCATGTCCCATCCTTTAGTGACAAACCATGCGATGTAAAAATGTTGATACACTACAGAACTGTACTTCCTTGCCCACTACTGAGGGTAGCTCCTTTGGAATGTGCACTATTCCTCCTCAAATTCACTGCATGAAGTCAGTCATACCATAGTCTATGACCCTTTTTTTGAATGGGCCACTCATTGTTCCTTCACATAAGTATTTCTTGAACCTCTCCATAAGGGACTTCTTCTCCATGGGGCATTCCCAAAATTTTGTTCTTTGGCCCATCAAACACTCCAGTTTCTACAAACACAAGAGATAAGATAGGATATCACCAAAACTTATATTCTCACTTGTGCATGCTTCCTCAGTAATAGTTTCTACAATGTAGCCAACCAAGTTGTAGATTTCTCCCTCTAACATTTTCTTCACAATGTGTAGCCACATGGTATTTAATTGTGACAACCTTTCTTGATCATTCAACTTAGTGAGCAGGTGCGTACGACTTCCTGCACCACAGGAATACTTTCGTCAATTTCTATATGTCTATTCCAAATGCAGACCTAAGGAGTATCCCAACTCCTTGTCTTGTGGCTATAAAAATTGCCTTATCAGTTAGATCACTCATGATATTTATGTCCTTATGCCCTTCTGTCCTATCAATGTAGCAATCAGGGATGTTGTGATCCTTACCCTCCAACCAACAAAATAAGAAAAATTCCTCATGGAATTTGCTCATAATACATTGGTATAAAGATTTTGGGTTTCCAAAATATGGGAGTTCATATAATCTGATAATCTCCATAACTTCTTAAGTAACTTCTCCCGCAGCATCATCATATACTAGCATATCATCCATTGTGCGCTTGTTGGTCTTCCTATTTAACAACACATCTAATTCTCCCTTGTTTGTCAGTGGTGCAGTGGTTGTAATCACTTACTCTTGCATCTAGCGGATGTGGGAATCCCAATCTCCATCTGACTATAAATCCTTCTGGGTATTGCATCCCTGAAAAATTACTCTCGGAAGAAATTTCAACCTCAACCTCCACCTTTTTCTTTCCCTTTGTGCTTGATGCAAATGCTTTCTTAGGTGTCATTGTCAAAATCCATCCTTTTATCTTCTGTGTCAAGTAATCTCAAACCCTAGCTCAAAATTGTGTGCCCTAGCTTGAAATTGCATGCCCTAGCTCCTTCTCAACGCCTCTACTTTGTTCAAACCCTTCATTAATGGGGACACAAGCCTCTTCCGTGCACAAATTTTCTCTCCGCGTCTGGTTTCACAACTCTCTGCACCTCAATATGATTCACTTGGCTCGGTCGCACTTAGCTCACTCGAATACTTGTGATTGCAAAGGTAAAAATGAACCTGCATCACGTCTTTATATAGATTTTGAAAAATTTAGTGTATTTATTGCTCCTTCACCTACTAACAATCCTCTCATTAATTGACCATTTTCCACATGGTACATCTTTGCACCCCAACTATATCCTTCTAGCGTGCCTTCCTACCCTCTAACAGTAGAATTCTCTTATGTGTGCTTCCATGTGCTGAGTACCTTGCCACTGCGCCTTCCCATGGTAGTTTCTACGACCACTACTTATGTTGCATTATATTGTTGGACTTCATTTATCTTCATCTATGGTCTTCTTTAGAAGCAATTTCCTTTCTAATAGCTCCTTTCCATACTTGAATAACACCTGTAATAGTTTGTTCTCATGTGTACCCAGTTGTGAATAACAAATAACAACCACCCCACACCAATGGTATGTGCAGTCCTCTACGCATAAAAATACTTCAAATCATAATTACCTTCCAGCGCACAAACACGCTTATTACAAAAAACACCAAATTAAAATGAAAAATCATAGCTATGAAGAAGGAAATACATTAAAACGAATACAGAAAGGGAAACCTATATTAAATGGTAACACTTCCTTATTATAAACACCAAGAAGAGTTATTTATAGTAGGGCTTCAACCTACTTCTGTTGAAGTAATCAGGTAACCGTATTCCATCAAGCACCTCTAACTGGAAAGCACCTAATTCAAGTATATGAGTGATAACATATGATCCCAATCAATGTACTTTAAGCTTACCTGGATGACACAGAAACTTAGAATCATAAATAAGCACCATTTGTCCAACCTCAAAAATTTTGTCCCTAATGTATCTGTCATGTCATGCCTTCTGCCTAGCCTTTTCCTACTTCAAACTCCAACGTTCTATGGCACACCTCTCATCCAACTATATCAAATTATAAATTCTTTCTTCTAATGATTGCTCATCAGCTAAAGCTCCAACGTGCGTAATACACAAAGAAGGTAACATGAATTCCATAGGAAGAACTACTTATGTGCTGAACACCAATTGAAAGGGTGTGGCCTTAATCAACCTCTTGTAGGTTTTTCTATATGCCCAAAGTGCAACCGAAACTTTATCATCCCAATCTTTCCTTCTAACATCACAAATTTTTGTCAAGGTCTAGTTACATATCTTGTTGAAAGCCTCAATAGTCCCATTTTCCTGAGGATGATAAGGGGTAGTCTTGAAGTGCGCAACCATAAATTCATCCAATATTATCTTAATTATCTCATTCAAAAAGTGTGTAACCCAATCACTTGTCAAGCTCAACGGACATCCATACCTAGTAATAACATTTTCCCATAAGAACCTGGTTGTTGTAGTTGTTGTATAATCCTTTATAGGCATTGCTTCTACCCACCTTGTAAGATAATCTGTGCAAGTGATGATGTAGCGCGATCCAGTTCTACGCACGGCTAGAAAAATAGGACCCACAAATTCTATATCCCATTTATCAAACAGATCTGCACTAGGAATAGGCCTCAAAGGCATTTCAACTCTTTGTCTAGGTTTGCCAAGGCACTAACAGTGATCACACACCTTGCAATATGATTTACAATCCTTGTACAAGGTCTCCCACCATAATCGAATGAGAAAAATCTTGTGGTGGTGGTGTCACCTGCATAATGCCCACCTGTAATACCACCATGAGCCTCTCCCATGATATATGTGCACTCATGTTCCAGTACACACCAACGTAATACTTCATCTCAGCCTAGTTTGTATAAATCACCACTAATCAAGTTGTTTCTTTTCTAATGCTTTCATTCCTTCTAGCACCTTACATGTGTGTAAAAAGACCACAATATCCTCCAATTCTGAAGGTGCAGTATTTAACCATACAACTATGCATCTGGCATTGTATCTTTAATTGTTTGTGCATCCTCCCCTGACTGAATCCTTAATAAGTGGTCTGGGCCAGAATTACTTTTACCTAGTTTTACCACAACTGTGAAATCAAATTCTGGGAATAATAGCACCCATCAACATATGCGCCCCCTGTAAAATGGGCTTGTTTACCAAGTATTTCAATGCCATGTGATCAATATAAAATATAAAGGGCGTGGCTAACAAGTACTGTCTGAATTTATGCATCATGTAGATCATCGACAAGGCTTCGCACTCTATTGTTGTATAATTCTACTTTGCAGGAGTTAACTTTATACTAGCAAAACAAATGGGATGAGCTATAATACCTTCTCTAGATTGAGCTAATACTACACCAATGGTTGTGCTAGAGGCATCCACATGTATGTGAAACGATTGGTTCCATGAAGGAAAACACATAATATGCACTGTAGTAAGTCTCTGCTTTAATGCCTTAAATGCGTGCTACTGGTGTTATCCCCAATAGAATGTCCCTTTTCCTTTTAATAATTCTTCTAGGGGTGCGGAAATATTTGCATATCCTTTGATAATTTTTTTGTAATACCTTATGTGACCCAAGAATCTGCACACCTCACTCTGACTGGTAGGCTCTTCTAGGCCTACAATAACTACAACCTTAGCTAGATCCACTAACAAACCTTCCTTGTAGATGATGTGCCCTAACAAAGTTCCAAAATGTGTAGCAAATACGCACTTATTGATGTTTAAAGATATTCTTAATTGTCTACATCTTTCAAACATTAAGTGCAAGTTGTCACAATGATCCTTAACAAGTCCATACACTGTCTAATCATCCAAATAAACCTGCAATAAGTTGTGAATACAATCCTAGAATGCTTGAACAACTATGCGTGAAAATATAGGAGGCACATTTTTTAAACCAAAGGGCATCACAATATATGTAAAACTTCCCCATTTAGTGGTGATTTTTTTTTTCTCTTGATCCTCCTGTGCAATTCTAACTTGATGATACCTAGAGAATCCATCTATAAAAGAATACACTACGCCTACAACTCCTAATATTTACTCTGTGAAAGGCGTAGGAAAAGGATCAATCACACATGCAACATTCAATTCCTTGTAATCCACAGAAATCCTAATCCGACCATCTTTCTTTATACTTATTACCATGGGGCTAACCCATTCTAATTCCCTTAGGAGTTTGATGATGCCAGATTTTAATATTTTGTCAATTTCTTCCTTAACATTTACACCCAGGTTAGGGTTCATCTTGTAAGGTCTTTTCCTGGTTGGGCGCACACTCTCCTTTAGCTTAATATTCATCTCTCCTAATGACTCATGCACTCCTTTTAACTCATGGTAGCCCCTAGGAAATAATTCCTAAAAATCTCGTAGTAACTCAATTATTTTTGTCACTTCAAAATCAGACAATTAATCTCCAATGATGGCCTCCTTAGGTTCAACATTTGTGCCAATGTTTACTTTTTTTTTCTTCGTAGGTTCATGTTAGGCACGCACATTTTTATCCTCACTGTCCAACACTTCACGTGTACCTGCTGATTGATCTATATCTAGATTTTCTACTTCTTCATCATCTATTATGTATAAATTCTTACCCTTTTATTTTTCAAAGCAAGCGTTCTTAAGTAGTATGACATCTGGCTCTTTTATTTCATCAAAATGTGCTCCTAAGTCTACCTCACCAAATAACTCCTGAATGAGTTCTTTAGCCTTTGCACTATCTCGCACAGTTAAGTGCTTTATAACCCTTAATGCCTCTTCCACTGGAGGTTTAGTAGAGAAGTAGTCAAAAGTTTGGACCATTCCTGTAATAAAATCCTGCCAATTTCTAGTCTCCCTATGTAGTTCCGCATAAACATACCAAGCGCACACATAACCTTATAAAGTGAAATAAAGTTTGTGCACCCATAGTGAAGGTGGTAAAGCTTCCTGCCCCTCTATCTAGAGTCTCTCACACTGCTGAACATGGTGCTAAACAAGTTGATTACCATGATATATGTAGATTTGAGTAGGTAAGTTGCTCCTGAAGAAATGAGTAGTTAGAGAAATTATGACTTCATTCCATTCTATAAGATTATCCCTGTGAGCCATCCACTAGCACACTACTGTCCCATGTAAGGTATATACTAACATATTTCTTCTTTCCATTAGATTGGTCCACTGCTCTTCCATGGTGCACAGAAATAACATAAGGTATCCTTCTCCAGTGTACCAAGGTATAGAGTTACCTATCCTCCTAACACAACGAGGTTCTCTTCTCTGCGCAAACACATAGTTTACTTCACACCCAACCATCTCATTGGTGTCATGTGCCGAATTGTCACAAGAAATACTTGTAGTATCACTAATAGACTGTGCATCTTCCCACTAGAGAATCCCTTCCTTAGATGACTCAAGTACTTTCAGATCTCGAATGACACGTACATAAATTCTATTTAGGTATTCCTCACTCAAAGGTTCAACATACTACATAAATTTCCCATCTATTAAAGGGATAATAAATATTTCTTCCTTTTTATCAAAACTTATATATCCCTTATTGAACTAAAGATCAACATTATTTTCATAGCACCAAGGGCACCCGAGAAGATCTGGGATGTTTTTTGCTTCTGCAAGTGCTAATACCTCAAAGTCCCCTATGAACTTAGCCCCTTGTATAGTAATGAATGTATCTTTTAAAACTCCGATGGGAGTGGCCTTAGTTTGATTAGCCATAAATAGTACATTAGAAGATGGATGCAATGAAGGTCTTATCATTTGTACCCATGCATCTAAAGTAAGTACATTCACTTCCGCACTTGTTTCAATCAATACATTAATCAAGATCCATCCATCCACAACAACATTCAGAGTGATCTCCTTGTCATAATCCAAGCTATGAGGGGGAAGATTAGTATGTAGGATCTTGTGTCCATTCTCAATAATTGCGCACAGAGTGTTTTCCTTTAGCCAATTCCCTAGTAATGGAATGATATTCTCCTATGTAGCCTCTTGCATACCTCCTTCAAGTCATCAATATCTAATTAGGTTGTCTCTACTGCCTTCTTTTGTTCCATCTTCCGTGATTACTCATTTAAACAATGTATTTCAACCTGAATATTTTTTAGTACCTCTATGGTTTCCTGATAAACCTCCTTCTGATGTGTAGGTTCTGGGTACCTTGCATGCAAAACCTCCTCCTTTGTGATGGTAGGCTTCCGTTGTAATGTGTCTATGGCGCACATAACTTCAGCGCGTGTAGTAATCTTCATAGGTAATACTTCAGGTTCTGACGCCAATTTTGGCATCCATTGATTTTTCACAGCGCGTTGTATTCTAACCATCCCCGTGCCCTTGTTCTCCTATTTATGTTGCTTGTTAATATGCTCATATAAGTTTGGGCATTCCTCACAACTATGATTCTTCCCATAAAAAGAAAAAGTAATATTCTGAGGACAGTCACACCTATAGTGGTTGAGAGATCCGCATGTAAAACATGTTCCATAAGGAAACTCACCTCGTCCACCACCACAGCCTCATCCTCTGAATCCACCATGTTATCCTCGACCTCTGCCACAACCTCCTTTGAAGCACCCTTTATTCTAATCATAGCGTGCTTGGGTGTGATCACGATCATGGTGCTCACTTTTACTTTTAGAGTTATCTGATACTCCTATTTGTCATACACCAATATCTATGACATCATGGATTTGACCCATCAACCTGCATTGTTCTATATGTTGAGTCGTGGACCGACAAATTTTACAATAGCAAGATACATTCTTCCTTATCGCACGTTGTAGTAAGGGGAAATGACTGACTTCATGGTTTAAATGAAATATCTCATAGTCTAGCAATAATGAATGCACTGATCTGCGAGGACAAATATCCTTAGTGTACCCTTCCACTTCACAATTTATACACCAAATCCCAGTGTGTGTCTCATGTGCTAAATTGGCTGATAATTTCTCCAACTGCTTTTCCATAGCCACAATCTGTGCTTCCAGGAATGTGATTACTCCAGTGTCTATACTTTCAACTTCCTTAACAAGAAAAACTTCTTCAAGTGCTTCGCATGGGTCCGTATATATCTTATGTGACATCTCCCTTCTAAACGCCATGATAAAACCCATAACAAACCACTGTGCATGTTGGCTTGCATGAATATCATATGAAAGCTTAGACAACAGTGTTTTGAAATGGGCATCATATTCCTGAACACTTTCAGTAGTTCCCTATTTATTATCCTTAAGTGTGCTTATACTCTTTTTCTCAAACTCAGGGATATAGAACTCCTTAAGGAAAGCATCCCGCAATGCTGCATAATCTATGCAAGCCTGATCAGGGTCAAAATTCTAGTACTAACTGTGTGCGCATCCCTGCAATGTAGTTACAAATTAACTGGCCTTGCAATTAGAAGCCATAATCCCTTTTTCATGCCACATTATATCACACATGTGCACATGTTCAATAGCATCCTCTATGCCCCTATACTCTGGAAGATGAAGAGACATCTCCATATAAATATTCTGGGGTTGGTGCGGACCCTACCCACCTGATCCAGAACCTCATGTGTTACCTCTGCCTCTGAAACCACTTGATCCACTAGAAATAGAGCCACCTATACCCCCCGATCCTCCACCAATAGCCAGAAGTGGGCTAGTGGATGTACTTCCATGTGTCCCAACAGTGGTACTAAACTGAACTCCTACAGTCTACAAAGTGGTACTACTCCCAGAAGTGAGTCTAAAATTCTACGCACTTGAGTTTTCTGTTGAAGATGCACCTGAAAAGGTATCTCCAAACAAAAATGAAGATGTTTTCCCTACCATATATGTACTTTCTATCTGACTTACTCCTAATTTTCTACTGCCCAAACTAGCTTGTTGAATATTGGTTGTACTAGATACTAGAAAACCAAGCACAAGGGATAGGCTGCCAGGTAGATTTAGATGTGCTCCCATGGCCCATTTTTTCTCTATTGGCATGATCCCATGTGAGGATGAGGAGGGTTCCCTATCATGCTTGCCCAAATGGGGGAGTTCCAGATGCTCTGACTCCATGTCTTTTGTGTGAGATCCATATCCTTCATGAGCCATCTCTCTCCTCAATGTCATCCACTCTACAATATCATGTTGCTTCTCTATCTCCCTCTCACGTGCCTCATTTTACTCAATCCGCCTTTATTATCTTTTCCTTTCTGCCGCTAGGTCCACCATCCTTCACCAAATTTTCTCCTGCCCCTGCGTATGGTGGGGTTTAACTAGCCATCATTTTTTCTTCCAAGTTTAGGGTTACCATCAAGATTTTGATCGCCATTGGAATTCCTTGTAAATAATTTCCCCTGGGGATAACATAAAAATTGGAACTCAACTACCTCTGGGAAAGAATAAGTGGAAATTGAGTACTCCAAAATAAAGTTGTTCAAAACACCACGAAACCAAGTATCCACAGTGTGCGTCCAAATCAGAAGGGCTTGGATATCTTTTTGCATCCAAAAAATTGTGCAATAAATCTAATTCATTTTAGATGCATAAGTAACTAGCCACTCATACAACTCTACCAGAAAAATAGCAAAGAATCTCTCATACAAACAGTCATGCAAATTCTACTCTACCCACGCACATGCGTCAAACTTATATCTAATACTAAACCTCCAAGCGTACTCCTCTTCCTGATATTTTATCCACTCATCAATACTTGATAGATTCAATCGGTATGTCGTCATCGTGAACCATCCTAAAAACAGCTGAAAAAGAGGTCCCGACAATGGAACCAATGATGAAACCTAGAATCTACTATGAAAATCTAGGTGCGCTGGCACATCACCCAACCTGAGCTGAGTGCTCACCCAAAGCGTGTAAAGGTACCAAGTCCCTCTTTATATTTCCTTATGCAGGATGTTAGTGAGATGAAGATATAACATAAAAAGATCCATAAACAAGAATAAACATTCCACATGCATAACTAGATCTAGATCTTAGATAATCATGAATTAAACAATATATTTGATAAGACTAACCATACAAGAACCAGTTATAGTCATGTTTAACACCATTATCCATCCAATATAATCCCTTATATTAAACACTATAAAACATAGAAGCTTCTTAGATCATATAGCATTACCATAAGTTATACAAGCATTAGATCCAACAGAATAACTCTACAATAATGTCTCTCTAAACTACACAGTTCACTACATATTTATAGGGGTGGGGACTTTCCCTTCTCCACTTACGCACTTCCCAAAATAGGTTACATGCTGAAAATAGCCATGTGCCTTTACATTAACATGCACACATACAAGTGTATTGATATTAGACATCTTATAGTTAACTAGAAGAAGTAATCGTATTATTATCTCAAACTCATGCATGGTGCTTATCAGTCGCTTGTTCCCAAAATATCATTTACATTTTGCGCAAGTCTCCATCCTAATATGTGCTCTGCACACTATCTCCAAAAATAGCATGTATCCATGAAAACAGCTAATTCTTGAGCTAAACTTGTTTTTGGCGTGCATTTTCTTTCCTATCCTTCCACGCCTTCTAATGTGCCTTATTCCCGCGCGTGAATATTTTGTGCGTCTCCTCCTTAGAACAATATTGTCTTCTCAACACTTTCTCAACCACAAGCATAGAAAGATATCCTTGAAATCAGAGATTCTCGTCCTCCACCAAGTCAAATTCCACTCACATATGATCAAAAGATAGATTTTGCCATCAGAAATATGGTATCGGACATTATAGGGGCCATAATTCAAGAAGTGGTTATGTCTAATGTGGATTTAGTGCGCACTTGGGAGTACATGGCAAAAGTTTTGATCAAAGAAATAAATACCCGTTACCATAATCATGCTTAAAGGAATTCATTGTTCACTTTTGTAGAGATCTAACCAACAAGGCTTAACATTTTTCTCAATAAAGCTTAGTCTGGCATAATTTTGTATAATAATGATTATGATGATGAAGTTTTAGATATAATGTTAAACAGGTTGGAGAATCTTAGTGTTGAATCCCATGTGTACTATAATGAATGGGCTAGAGACAAAAATAATGTTTTAATTGCAAATGCAGCAAAAGAAAAAGTTATGGTAGGTCTTTTTTACAAGTGAAAATTTGTGAAATTATGAGCATTGTAATAAATTATTTATAACTTATCTAATGCATTTCTATTTTACAGGAAAAATATGAAAATTTAAATAAAGAAGCAGTTGTATTTGATGCACATTTGAAGAATTCCCACAAAGTTTGAATGCATTTATACATTTGAAAGAACAAATTTTATTATTAAATAAATAAAATAATACATTGAGAAAGATAATCAAGGAGCATAAGATGGATCTAGATATCTTACTGAGATAAAAGATAGATGTTGATCCATCACTATTTTCGTCAGGAGATGTGGCAAGGGAGGAGTAAAATATTATTCAAAATATTAATACCGTACCGTAGGATTTGCAAGTATCAGAAGTTATAGCAGAAAACTTTATACAAATTGAGAAAACTCCGTCTCTTTTGTAAGAAAAAGTTCAAGCTGCCCCTATAATAGAAAATTAAAAAAAAAATAGTTTCACAATGTGACAAGTGTGTTGTCACAATTCTAACACTGGCGTAGGAATTAAAAGATAGTGGCCAACCAATTTTTATGTTTTTATTCCGTGTGGCAGATGTAAGGAAAGCTATGATTCAAAATCATATGCCAAGAAAAGGATTCCCTTGTAATGTGTTCTTCTATGAAAAAACTTACTCGTAAGATTTGAGAATAAATTGATAACCCAAAATTTGTAATTGTATTGGCTGACAATGCTTAATGAAAACATGAATTTCTTTATAAAGTAATCTTCCTCTTGTTAGAATGAATACAAGTTTAATTATGAATTGGAACTACATTTGCAGTTGTGTCACATTTTTAAAAGTTTTGAACAATTTAATATGCACACTTGTATTCGGATTTCTACTTTCTTGTGAATGTTTTTTATGTTACTATTTGGAGAGGTAAAGCATGATTTTAGGTGTTTAGAGTGTGTTTGTTTGAGTATACAAAGGATTTATGTTTCATGTGTTATGATTGTGGAGCTGAATTGCTTCATAGTTAGCATGATTTACACCTTGCTGGTTTACTTAGTAATTGGCATCGGTCAGAGGGTAACCGGTGTCGATCAGGGTAACTGGTGCCAGTCAGCATCAGGGTAACCAACACAGGTCAGGCAGTAACTGACATCAGTTACCTGTGCATGAAATTTTATATTTAACTCACTGGAATTTAATCTAGCTTTTGTTTTAAAGCTAATTTAAAGGATTGTAATTGCATTACTATTGTACCCTAGTTTGTCTAAACTTATATAAGATAGAAAACTAGGGTATAACAAAAGAAATGAGAAAAGAGGTGAAGAAGAGGATAATCCTTGGTTGAAAGGATGAAGAAGAAGAAGAAGAAAATGAAAAAGTCAGATTGCATGAAGACAAGAGCTTTCATAGAGAGAAGCTGAACAAAAGGAAAGTGTAGGTACACTATTGTTGAGAAGATGGTATTATCTTCTACTGTATTTCCTTTGTATTATTTAGTCTCATGTAATGGCTTGCATAGTATGCAAAGTACTTAGTGTTTCTTATTGTTAGATCCACAAGTTGTTGTGAGATCTTGTTATTGCTCATTCTTGTTGATCCACATGTTGTGAGATCTTGTATTACAGATCCATGAGATCATGATGTATTGTTGATCCATATGAATCTAGTATTGTAGAGGAAGTTATTTTCATGTTTGCACAGGTTGATGCAGTGATGAGGAGAGACTTATTTCTTGGTGCACAGTTACGGTTGCACATTGGTAGACCCTTCTAGAGGTCTTGTTTGCAGATTCATAGTATAGTGAGAGCTTGGTTGCACAGTGGTAGATGCAGGGTAGCTTCAGGTATGTGAGATCTGGTGGTGTTTTAGAGGCACAGTTGTAGTGCACTCAGGTAGATCTGGTTAGATATCTGGAGGAGACACAAGTGGTGGTATGGAGGCACGATTTAGTGTACTTAGGAAGATCCAGTTGGAGATCTAGGAGGAAGAGATACTCTTGTAGAGATACATGTACTCTTGTGCAGAAGATTTGGTTTGTAATATCTTGTTATATCATATATATGAGATCTCTATCTTTGGTGGACGTAGCCCACATTGGGTGAACCACGGTACATGTTGTGTTATGTGTGTGTACTTTTGTGTGATTTGGATTATTCTTGTTTATACTTCCACTACTGTAGATTTTGTGGGGATTGTTAGATCCGTATTTGCATGTTTTGGATTTGATATTCTATAGTTGTAAATGTTTCCACATAGACCCATCCCCAACAAGTGGTATCAGAGAGGTGTTTGATAGCTTGGTTATTTCAGAGCAAGGGTTTGCTTCATGGTTTTGTTAGTGGTATTACTGACATGTGTATGAGAGAAGGGTTTGTTTTTCCTGATGTGAAAATCACAGGGAAGAGATTAAATCTCAAGTGGGAGATGGAAGAGTAAGGTTACTGGAAATTACAGTGACCGGCATCGGTTAAGTGGCAACCGGCGTCGACCAGGGTGACCGTGGTCAGTTACATTATTGTGGTCGGTTACTGGGAAACCTGGTTTTAAACAGAAAATCACATATCTAAAGAAATGGAGAGATGCATGGAATGTATCTTGTTTGCTGAGGTGTCCCTAGTTCTTAGAGGCAAAATCATGGTAGTCAGATTGCAGATCCGGTTATTGAGGTATGGTTTTATCTTGGTTTTGCAGTGCTTTATGGTTTAATTGCACATGCATGGTTTTGGATTACAGATCTAGACAGAGAAAAAGAGCAGGTATGCATCCTTGGTGCAGTTAGATGCATGGGGCTTTGGTAGAGAGGTTGTAGCATGGAATGAAGATGGGGTTTCTCATCAAGAGGCAGGAAATTAAGTCTTTAGTTGAAGATGTAGGTTAGTATCTTGATGTTGGTAAGGTGAGGTATTTCACCTTGATGCAATTTATTGCATGGATTTTATTTCTGTAGGATTTTTTTGTACGAGATTTGGATGCTTCTTGAAATGAATGGCTTAGCTCAACTATCAGCTTTGGTCGAAGTAAGCACTTGGTGTGGTGTTCTATGCCAAATTGTGTAACATTGGGTTCATTCCAGTAGCATCAACATCGGTTTGAGAATCGAGGTCTAGTCATAGAGGAAACAATGTCATTCAGCTAACCATGGTTCGATTATGAGATGGTTGTGGTCGGTCTCTATGGTAACTTATCTGTACATGGTTTTTTACAGTAGGTGAGAGCAGATGATTTTTTGTCCTAGTTTCGAGGATCGAGTTTCTTGCACAGAGTGTACACGGTCCAAAGATGGTGTAGATCACTTCATGGTTTAGATCAGAAAGAGGACGGAGTTGGATCAGTAATTCCATTGAGAATTTGAGTCGGGTATCTCTATATGATTCATGTTTTATTTCTTTCATTTGGAGCAATTGATATTATGTTTGGATAGTGTGCATACAGATTTACACCATGGTTTTTGGTGTTATTTGAATTTTATTTCCCGGTTGTGTGGAATCTTGAGGACAAGGGTTTCTAGTCTAACGGATGAGATCCTCAATGAAAATTCATGATTAGACATAGTTGTAGGTAATGAAAGATGTTGAGTACACACGGATGTGAAAGAAAATGATTCACCTAATTCAAAAGAAGTCTAAACTTTTGTGATGTAGAAGTATTCTCAGAGAAGAAAGGGAATAAATTTTATAGTTCTTTCATCTAGTTTTATTTCTCACTGACATATTAGCTTTTGAGCTTGGTGTTAGAGGTAGTGTAGGGGATTTCATGTTTAAGTGGGAGCAAGCCATGGTTGTTGGCATTGTAGGATTGGATACATGATGCACATGTGGAGTGAGAGGAGATTGCTAATATTTAAAATGACAGGAGGCACAAGTTGGTTTTGGAGGGCAATCACGGACTTTGCATGTAGTTTGAGTTTATTTACTTTTTTATGGCACTTCTAGTTTATTTTGTGGTGCTTGGTTATTCCTATAGGGATTGCAGTTGATGGTTTATTCATTTGGGTTTTAGATGATAGAGAATATTTTCAGAGTTTGGAAGGGCGTAGAAAAGAAAATATGACTGTTACAGAGACTGGTGTCGGTTAGGGGTAACCATGGTCGGTCATCTGGTAATCATGGTCGGTTATTTGGTAACCATGGTTGGTCAGAAGTTGACCATAGGTCGGTTAAGTCACACATTTGACAACAGTGTTTATTTACTATTTTTAGATGGTGCCCATTATTTTTATTTCATCTTGGTTAGTTTGTGCAAAGTATGTTGAATGACATGTATGTTGGTATTTTCACTTGGTATTAGTGGCATGGTTTAGCATGGATGTATTTGTTATTGACATTGATGAGCACATGATTCATATTCATCTTTGGAGTTAGTTAGTGGCAGACTTGGAGCTTCTAGAGAGCCTAGTGATATGGATGGATGTACATGGCGAGTTTGTACATATGGATAGATTTAGTTTTGTGAGTCTATGATGATGTAGATGTTTGAATTTGCAAATGGATGCCTTGAGAATGAGTAGGGGATGTTTGTATTTCCTCTTGATTACTATGTTACTCTATGGGAGATGCTATCTATAGATGATTGTCTTAGACATGTTAGTTCTTTATGAAGGGTTGGATTTGTAGATTGTAGTGTTTGGATTCTTTGAGTTATGCAATTTTATGGATTGATCACCCAATGTTGTATGTAGAACTCATTTGGGTTGTCTTTACCCAGGATCTTGTTTTGCTTTTGCATATTCCCGTTTGACTTGTGTTAATCAATTGCATTTGTGGTTGCATGGAGACATGGATATATGGATGGAGAACATGGCTGGTTTTATAGGTATGGCTATGGTATGCGATTAAGGCTCAGTACTTCAATTTGATTAGGAGTCTCTTGACAGGTGTGTTAGTCATAATGGCTTAGTTGCATGAGGAGGCTTGGAGTTGGCTTGATTATTGTTAGGAGCTTAAAATATGGATGGCTCAAGTACCAAAGAATCAAGCGTGAGCTGTCGTGGGAACAATATGGTAATTCAAGGGTTTGCGTATCTTCTAAGTGCATAGGAAAAGGGTTTAATCTTCTTGATTTAATTTGGGAGAATTTTAGATAGAAATAATAGATGGTCTTCACGGTATATAGTTAACGGTGATGTACAGGTATAGGTACATGGTCTCAAGGACTTATCTCCAAGTGGGAGATTGTTAGCGATTTTGGAGCTGCATTGCTTCATAGGAAAAATGATTGACACCTTGACTAGGTTTACTCAGTAACCGAGTTTTGGATAAGATGGTAACCAGCACTGGTGAGGGTAACTTGGTACCCGGTTAAGCAATAATCGGAATCAGTTTCAAGAATGCGTGAAAGTTTTTTATTCCTAAAGTGGGTTAAAGGCACTCATTTAGTATTAATAAATCAGTGGCCAGATCCTCATAGAAGAATAAGCATGCAGCATTGGAGGATCCAACAGTAAATGACAACTTGGGATCTAAGCATCTGCTTCCTGAAGAAAGGCATGACGAATAACCAAAATAGCCTAAATAAGAAGATTACTTCCCACCCTGCAATGGTAGAAGAATCCTCAGATGTTGCCCATTGAGACCCTTTTTGTTTCTTCACTTATTTACTTCAGAGACCACTTGCCTTGGTCATTCGAAAAGAGACACCAATGACATAGGTTAGCATGGGAAGATTTCTAAAGCAATCCTTGTATCTGACACAGAATCCTGATCTAATTTTGAGGCTTTCCGAAGTATGGATCCTTGGGGTTCCTCCTATTATCATGTGACTGTCCGGAATGTCCCATATCATTGTCTAAGGGATGGGTCTGTGGCTAACTTTATGTCACATGAAGAAAGCATTATCTCAGGACCTCCTTGATATTTGATGCGGATACCAGATCCCTGTCTAATAGAGCCCCATTTGTTCTGAAGAAGTCGATCCATTCTTTAATGTAGATTTGTGGTTTTTACTGACGGGACTATGGTCAGCTATAAATATATGACCTATTGTTCTGACATAATCTGGTTCAGGGGTGCAGCATTCTCCTAGTGTTATTTCCTAGATATGTTTATGATCACCATATGTTAAGATTGTATTTCGATGTCATGATCCCTTTATCTTATAGATTTAAATGCATATACGGGCAAACAAATACAGACCCATATGAGTTCTAGCTCAAGCATTCTTTGATAAACTTTTACCCATGAACCATTACCACTGTCTCTACAGGGTAATACCTATAGATGCAATGGCAGGTTAGGGATCTTCTAACACAAGCGGGTGTTTTGGCAACCGAGTAAAGTGTTCGGATTGAAATCTGGCACCCGTGCATGCCTATAAGTAAACCCGCATGTCCCCAGAACCACCTACTAGGTGGTCAGACATCGGTGATAGTCATGGGGTTCTCTAGAAGTTACAATGAAAGATCCCTTAGAATAGAGGGACTATTTCACACTTATTGGTCCAAGTTATCGACTAACAATTGGTATGGTGTGGATGATTAAGTGCTAGAACCCATTAAACCTGGCAATGACTGCATCCCGACATATAATTTTAAAGTATTCCTTCACTGTCAGGGTTCTCGGTGAGTAACATAAGGAATATCCTCAACTAAATAGGCTTAGTTTTCGAAGATGGTTTGATCTATCCAAGGAGTGGTTGCTTTTATTTTATGAGCATGAATCTGTTGAAGGAAAGAATAGATGGTATTCATGGATGTGTCCGAGGCCATGATGGCCATGTAGCACCGCCTCACATGCTCCTGTTAGGTTCTTTGCAATTTCCCAATCATCCCAAGTGAGAGATACCGTTATGGATTGTGGAACCCTATAATTAGGGCTCTGCTCCTCCACAGTCTTATCCCATGCACCATTACCGATCTCACCTCCGCCAGCCCAGAAACCCCCTGCGGTTACAGCAGTGACCAGGCATTCCCTTTTTAGTGTCCTGCGAATTATCGGAATCAGTCAAGAAGTTACCGACATCGGTCAAGCAATGACTGGCATTGATAAGGCAATGACCGACATTGGTCAGGTAGTAACCGACATCGGTTACCTATGTGGGAGTTTTTAATTTATAAGTCACAGGATTTAATATAGATTTTGTTTTAAAGTAAATCTATTAGATGTAATTGCATGACTATTGTGCCCTAAGTTTTTCTAGGCTTATATAAGCTAGAAAACTAGGGTTAGATAGGAGGAATAAGGAAAGATAAGAATTGAACTATCCTTGGTTGAAAGGATGAAGAAAAAGAAGAAGAAAAAGGAGATTGCATGAAGAAAAGAGATTTCATAGAGAGAAGTTGAAATTAAGGAAAGTGCATTTACACTGTTGGTGAGAAGATGGTATTATCTTCAACTGTATTTCCTTTGTATTATTTAGTCTCATGTAATGGTTTGCGTAGTATGCAAACCACACATAGGTTTTCTTCTTGTTAGATCCACATGTTGTTGTGAGATCTTGTTATTGCTCATTCTTGTAGATCCACATGTTGTGAGATCTTTTATTATAGATCTATGAGATCATGATGTATTGTTGATCCATAGGAATATAGTATTGTAGAGGAAGTTTTCTTTATGTTTGCACAGGTTGATGCAGTGATGATGGAGAGACTTATTTCTCGGTGCACGATTACAGTTGCACATTGGTAGACCATTCTAGAGGTCTTGTTTGTAGATTCACAGTACAGTGAGAGCTTGGTTGCATAGTGCAAGATGTAGGGTAGCTTCAAGTATGTGAGTTCTCATGGTTTTTCAGAGGCATGATTGTAGTGCACTCAAGTAGATCTGGAGGAGACATAGGTGGTGGTATAGAGGCACAGTTTAGTGTACTCAAGTAGATCCTGTTGGAGATCTGGGAGGAAGAGATACTCTTGTAGAGATACACGTACTCTTGTGTAGAAGAGTTGGTTTGTAATCTTTTGTTATATTATATATATGAGATCTCTATATTTTGTGGATGTAGCCCACATTGGGTGAACCACGGTACATGTTGTGTTATGTGTGTGTAATTTTTTGTGATTTGGATTATTCTTATTCATACTTCCACTACTATAGATTTTTTGGGGATTGTTAGATCCGTATTTACATGTTTTAGATTTGATATTCTATAGTTAAAAATGTTTCTGCATAGACCCATCCCCAACATCATGTAGAGATAAAATATTAATCACATAGAGATGGATATAAATAAATCACTATCCTTATTAAAATAATAAAACAAAATATAAAAAATGAATATGTTATAAGTAAAACTAAATATATTCTATTAAGACCAGTTGATACTTAATCGATATGAAATATATAAATACATCAAATCATTTTGTCAATAGTGGCAAGAATGTAGACAAGAAATTAGGACTCTAGAAATTAAAACAACGTTGAAGCAACCCGTTCTTCATAAGTGTCCTTGAATTCTACTAAATTAGAAGTGTGTTCGATGGATATGTTCGGATCCCCCATATCAGTCAGAATGTTACCTACTCCTCTTCTTTCTATGAGTGAATTTCATAATGCAAGTGCTCTCTCATAAGAAAAAGTTTCCACATAATAACTAGATACATACAATCTCAGAAACCTTTCTAAATTTCCATCCAATCTATTACAAACTTTTGATTTTATGAAGGATAATGTACTGAATACTCCCTAATATTCAACAGATCCCAAGATCATAGTTTGAAACAGCTCATATAGCTTAAAATACTCACTCAAATCATCTCGCAAAATACTGCTTGAATAAAGCTTAGATTCCAAAGCCTTCTCATCTAGAAAATGAAATTGCTCTAGCATAGTCGTGGAAAAATGTTGTGATTGATAACTCAGTAATTTCTTTTGCAAAATACCTTCAACTACAACACCATCTATCTTTTCATGCTTACAGAAATGTTCCATTAGACTATTCATATATTTTAAAAGTATATTACTGATGGATGTTTCAGTAACGCCTCCAACTGTATTCTAAAATAGTGGATTGACAACTCCCATTGCTTAAAGTAATTTATATTTTGTAAATTGTTCATGGATCTCTGTAGATAAATATTGAGAAATATTTTTCAATTTATTTCCTATGTCACATAATATTGTTTCATATAAATTGTGTGTCACTCTTACTTCTTCCAACTTTGATCCAACCAAATTTTCTCTTCTCTGAAAAGTGAGAAGTGGTATCTCTTTCCCATAAACGGTCATACACAGATGATCATTTATATTAAATTTCAAGTAGCATCTTAGATTCTTAAGGTTGGTTAATGTATTCCATCTTTCAAAAATAGGTCCTCAAAAACTTCCATCTGAAAAATATAAATTATCTAGACTCATGCATACATGTTTTCTCAATTGTATGAAGTCAGTAATGTACACGGAATGCTCTTCCGCATGCTTCGTTACATTGAGTTCATTTAATATTGGAAAAATACCACATAATGTAAGTAAAGTATTAACATCTGTAAGATGTTTGGAGTGTGTTTTTTTAGTACAGAAAGGATTTATGTTTCATGTAGAGATAAAATATTAATCACATAGAGATGGATCTAAATAAATCACTATCCTTATTAAAATAATAAAAAAAAATATAAAAAATGAATTTGTTACTAGTAAAACAACATATATTCTATTAAGACCAATTGATACTTAATCAATTTGAAATATATAAATATATCAAATCATTTTGTCAATAGTGTTAAGAATGTAGACAAGAAATTAGTACTCTAGCAATTGAAACAGCGTTGAAGAAACCTGTTCTTCATAACTGTCCTCGAATTCTACTAAATTAGAAGTGTGTTTGATGGATATGTTCAGATCCCCCAGATCATTCAGAATGTTACCTACTCCTCTTATTTCTATGAGTGAATTCCATAATGCAAGTTGTTGAACACCGAACACGTAACAGAGCTCACACATAAAGTCTGCGTGGGAGAGAAGGGCTAGGATCAAGGGTGCGAAGGGATAGGAAGAACCCACACACTGAGGACAAGTTCATCTTTCAGGACAACCAATTTTGAGCATGAAGTCTATTTTTTTAGGATGGAGTGCACAAACAATGCAGAGACGTGTGCACCACGCATTATCTATCTTTAGAGGATCGGATTGAAGCATTTTTGCATGAGGACATGCTAAGAATAGATTTAACACTTTAGTTAACTATAAGAGATCTATAGATAGCACACGTGCATGTGTGGTTATGCCTGTAAACAGCCTGTGGCTATTAATAGCATGCGGCCTATTTTTGGAATGGGTAAGCGGTGAAGGAAAGTCCCCACCCTATATATACATGTGATGAACTACATAGCAGAGAAGAGAGAGATATGATATAGTATGTATGTGTAAGAGCGATAGATATACAGAAATGTGCATGATACTAGATTACTATATCACATCCATGCGCGCTATGGCATAGATTGCCATTATTGTAAGAAGCTTTTGTAATGTTCTTTTGATTAACGGATGAAAGATATTGGTTGAATCTGAGTGCCATTCTTGTATGCAATTGAGTAAAGCATGTTCTTATCTGAATCATATTATTGTTTAGACTTATTCTTTCTTAGATCTAGATCTATTATGCACTAGAAAATGATGGATTAGTTATAGATCTATGTATATTTGTTGCTTCATCATGTTATCATCCTGCTACAGCAACCCTAAAGAGGGACCTGGTACCTTTGAGCACTTCGAGTGAGTGCTCATTCTAGGCTGAGTGATGTGCCAGCATGTCTAGGGTGTTATCTAGTAAATTCTAGGCTGCAACATTGGTTCCATTGCCAGGAGCTCTTTTTTAGTTATTTCCAGGATGGTTCACAATGAAGACATACCAATTAAGTCTAGCAAGCGTTGAGGAATGCATACATGATCTGGAGGAAGAATATGCACGAAGGTTCAACACTAGATCTGGATTTAACACATGCACTTGGGTCGAATAGAATTTGTATGATAGTTTGTATGAGAGATTCTTTGCTATTTTCCAATAGAGCTATACGAATGGATGATTGCTTATGCATCTTAACAGAATTGGAGATATCGCACACTTGTTTGGATGCAGGAAGAGTTTCATACTCTGTATGATGCTGATATGATATGATCTGATCTGGTGTCGTGGTATTCTAAATAGTTATATTCTGGAGTATTCAATTTCAACTTATTCTTTCCTAGAGGTTGTTGAATTCCATTTTTTACAGTATCCTAGAGGAACATATTTACAAGGTATTCCACTGGGGATCAAAATCTTGATGGTAACTTTTAACTTGGAAGACAAACCGATGGCTAACTAAACCCCACCACGCGTGGGGGCAGGAATAGGATTGGTGAAAGATGGTGGACTTACCAGCAGAAAGGCAGAGAGAAGAAAGGTGGCTCAAGTATAATGAGGCACGCGAAAGTGAGATAGAGAAGTAGCATGATGTTGCAGAGTGGATGGCGTTGTGGAGAGAGATGGCTCGTGAAGGATTTGAAGCTCACGTAGAAGACGTGGAGCTAGAGCATCAGGAACTCCCCCATCTAGGAAAGCATAAAAAGGAACCCTCCTCGGCCTCAAAAGAAAGTGCACCAACAGAGATGACCTAGGCCGTGGGCACACATTTGAACCTACTTGATAACCTTGCTCTTGCGCTAATTTTTTCAGTATCTAGTACAAGTAATCAGCAAGTGAATTTGGGAAATAGGAGAACCGGAGTAAGTCAGAGAGCAAGTACATCAATGGAAGGATAGACGACTTCAATGTTATTTGGAGGAAAAAATTTCAGGCACATCATCCGTACAGAATGTAAGCGCGTAAAATGTTGGATTCACTTCTGGAAGTGGACCTACTTCACATAATGTAGGGGTTCAGTATAGTACTATTGTCAGAGCATAGGGGAGCACATCTAAAATTCCTATTCTTGCTATAGGTGGAGGATTAGGAGGAATAGGTGGTTCTAATTCCAGTGGATCTGGTGGTTCTTGAGGTAGAGGAAACACAGGAGGTTCTGGATCAGGTGGGAAAGGCCTGCAACAACCTTAGAATATTTGTATGGAGATGTATCTTCATCTTCTGGAGTATAGAGGAATATAAGATGTTGTTGAACATGTGCACATGTGTGAAATCTTGTGGTGCACGAAGGGGATCACAGCTTTTGAGCGCAAGGCAAGTCAATTTTCTACTATGTTATAGGGACGTGCACACCGCTGGTATAGGAAGTTTGACCCTCATCTGACTTGCATAGATTATGCAGCTTTAAAGGATGCTTTCTTAAAAGAGTTCTATATCCTGAAATTTGAGTAGAAAAGCATAAGCACACTCAAAGATATTAAGCAACGAACTACTGAGAGTGTACGTGAGTATGATGCCCATTTTAAAACACTTCTATCTAATCTCTCTTATGATATTCATGCAAGTCAACATGTACAATGGTTTGTTGGAGAATTGATTACACCATTTAGACGGGTATTGTCACATAAGACATACACTGATATGCGTGAAGCATTGGAGGTAGATTTACGTGCTGAGGCAGTTGGGAGCATTGACACTAGTGTCAGTCTATTCTTAGAGGCACAGATTGCAGCTATAGTGAAACAGTTAGAAAAACTATCGGCAAATTCAGCCCATGAAATGAGCCTAGGGATTTGGTGTACAGATTGTGAAGTAGAAGGTCACACCAAGGATAGTTTCCCTCGCAGGCCTATACGTTTGTTTTTGTTATACTGTGAAATCTGTTATTTGAATCATGATGCTAGTCACTATCCCCTACTACAATGCGTGATAAGAAAGAACATATCCTATTTTTGTAAGATTTACAGGTCCACGACCCATGATACTGAAGATTGCAGATTGATTAGGTAGATCCAGGATGCAATAGATATTGGGTTACGACAGACAAGTGTGTCAGATAATTCTAAAAGAAATAATGAGCACCTGGATTGAGATCACAATCAGCCGTGTTATGTAAGGAATGATGGGCGTTTTGATGGAGGTCGTGGAAGAGGACGTGGATACCAGGGTGGATATGAAGGATGAGGAGAGGCGAGTTTCCTCATGGCACATGTTATACGTGTGGATCACCTAATCACTATAGGTGAGAATGTCCTCATAATATCACTTGTTCATTTCATGGAAAGAGTCATAACTATGAGGAGTTCCTGGACTTGCATGATCATCTCAGTAAGCAACATAAGCAATAGAACAAAGGCACATGGATGGTTATAATCCAATGCACGGTAGAAGATCAATGGATGCCCAAGTTAGCACCGGAACCTGAGGCTTTAATAGTGAAGATTACCACACGAGCTGAAGTGGTGCGCGTAAGAGAGGCATTACACTAGAAGCCTACAATCACTAAGGAGGAGGTTTTGCATGCAAGGTACCTAGATCATGCTCATTAGAAGGAAGTTTATCAGGAGACCATGTAGGTCCTCAGGAATCTTCAAGGTGAAATACAATGCTTAAAGGAGAAGTCAAGGAAGATGGAGCAGAAGAAGGAAGTAGAAAAAGTCCCTTCCAATATTGATGACATCAAAGAGGTATGTAGGATGTTGTGCAAGGAGAATATTATCCCATTATTAGGAAATTTGTTGAAGGGGAATAATCTGCGTGTAAGCACTAAGAATGAATGACAAATCTTACATGTAAATATTCCCCCTGATAGTATTGATTATGATAAGGAGATCACTTTGAAAGTTGTTGTGGATGGTTGGTTGTTGAGAAATATCTTGATTGATACAGGTGCAGAAGTAAATGTGCTTACATTAGATGCATGGCTACAAATGGGGAGACCTCTATTGCAACCCTCATCTAATGTGTTGTTTATGGCAAACAGGACTAAGGCTACTCCCATAGGAGTTTTGAAGGATGCATCTATAACAATACAAGGGGCCAAGTTCATAGGGAATTTTGAGGTATTAGCACTCGCAGAAGAAGAAAGTTTTCCAGAATTACTTGGACGTCCCTAGTGTTATGTGAATAATGCTGGCTTGAGGTTCAATAAGGGGTACATCAGCTTTGAGAACAAGGAAGAAAGGGTTGTAATACCTTTAACAAATGAAAATTCCAAACCATATGTTGAGCCGCTAAGTGAAGGGGGCTTGAATAGAATCTATGTACGCATTATTCAGGACCCAGAGGTTAATGAGCCATCAAAGGAAGGTATTCTTCAGTGGGGAGATTCTCAATCTATTAGTGATACTACAAGTATTTCTTGTGAAAATTGGGCTCACGGTACATATGAACTGGTAGAGCGCGAGGTTAAAACTGCAGTCGCGTGGAAGAATGGAATTTACTTCGTTAGATGGATAGGTGGCTCATTACCTTGATATAATAGAGCAGAATATCTTCCTGCATTCATGAAAGCCATGGAAGCACGGTGGTCAGATCATGTTAAGAGAAGAGATATGTTAGCATATACCTTGCACGGGACAACAACACGCTGGTGGGTAGTTCACAGAGGTAATATTATGGAATGGGAGGAGATTGGAACTGCCTTATCTAATAGGTTTTTAAGGAGCAATACACCTACATAGATCTACACTTATAATGGTGATAAACCTGTTCAGCATCACATTCAAAAGTGTGAGAGACTCTAGACAGCAGGATAGGAAGTATTACCACTTTCACTCTGGGTGCATCAATTTTACTCTACTCTACAAGGATGCGCATGTGCTTGGTATGTATATGCAGAACCACATAGAGAAACTGACAATTGGTAGGATTTGACTGCAGGGATGACCCAGACCTTTGAATACTTCTCGACCAAACCATTGGTAGAAGAAGCATTGAAATTTGTCAAGCGCTTAACTATGGGAGATAATGCAAAAGTGGAAGAGCTGATTCAGGAATTATTTGGTGAAACAGAGTCAGGAGCGTGTTTTGAAGAAGAAGAAGAGGAATCCATATTACTTGAACATTCTTACCTTGAGAAAGAGAAAGGGAATATGGTTTACATCGTGGATGAAAAGGAAGTTGAGAACTTGGATATTACACATTCACAGGGAGGTGCGCGAGGTCTTAAATAGTGCAGATAAGGATACGTGCGCATATCATGAACCCATGAAGACAAAGAAGGTGAATATTGGAACAAAGATTAAATCTAAGGAGGTCATTATTGGAGATTATTGGTTAGAATCGGAGGTTGCAAAGATAATTGAGTTACTCAGGGATTATCAGGACTTATTCCCTCGAGGGTATCATGAACTTAAACGCGTGCATGAATTGCTTGGGGAAATGAAGATAAACCTTAAGGAAGGTGCATGCCCAGTTCAAAAGAGACCTTACAGAATGAATCCCAATTTGGGTGAAAAGGTAAACAAAGATATTGATAAGATGTTGAAATATGGGATTATTCAACCTTTGGATGAGTCAGAATGGGTTAGTCCTATGGTGATAAGTATCAAGAAGGATGGTAGCATTCGAATTTGTGTAGATTATAGGGAGTTGAATGTTGCATGTGTCACAGACCCCTTTCCTACACCTTTCGCTAAGAAAATATTGGAAGCAAGGGCAGGGCATGAAATATATTCATTTACAAATGGGTTCTCTGGGTATCATCAGGTTAGGATTGCTCAGGAGGATCAAGAGAAGACAACCTTTACGACTAAATGGGGAAGCTTTTCTTATACTGCGATGCCTTTTGGATTGAAGAATGTGCCTTCTGTCTTCTCATGGATAGTTGTCCAGGCATTCAAGGACTCATTCACAACTTCTTACAGGTGTATTTAGATGATTGGACAGTATATGGACTTATCAAAGACCATTGTGACAATTTGCGCTTAATGTTTGAACGATGTAGAGAGTTGAGCATTTCTTTAAACATCAATAAGTGCATCTTTGCTACACCTTTTGGAATCCTCCTAGGACACATAATCTACAAGGAAGGTTTGCTTGTTGATCTAGCTAAGGTTGCAGTCATCCTAGTCCTGGAAGTGCCTACCAGTCAAAGAGGGGTGCGCAGATTTTTGGGTCATACAAGTTATTACAAAAAATTCATTAAGGGGTATGCTAAAGTTACCGCACCTTTGGAAGAGTTACTGAAAGGAAAAGGTACATTTTATTAGGGAAAACCGCGGCAGCATGCATTTGAGGTGTTAAAAGAGAAGCTCACTACTGCACCTATTCTACATTTTCCTTCATGGGACAAACTGTTTCATGTATATGTGGACACCTCTAGCATGGCCATTGGTACAATGTTGGCTCAACCTAGAGAGGGTATTGTAGATCACCCAATTTGTTTTTCTAGTAGAAATCTGACTCCTGCTAAAAAGAATTATACAATTACAGAGCGTGACGCTTTGTCAATGATCTATGTATTCCACAAGTTTTAACAGTACTTATTAGCAACACCATTTTTGTTTTATCCAGATCATGTGGCATTGAAGTATTTTGTGAACAAACCCGTCTTATAGGGGTGCATATGCAGATGTGTACTCTTATTTCAAGAGTTTGATTTAACAGTTATAGTGAAGCCAGGGAAAAGTAATTCTGGACCAGACCACTTTTCTAGGATTCACTCAGGGGAAGAAGCACAGACAATTGAAGAAACCATGTCAGATGCCCAACTATATAGGTTACAACACACCCCATCAGAATTAGAGGACATTGTTGTCTTTCTATGGACTAGTGTGGCACCAGAAGGAATGAAGGCTTTAGAAAAGAAACAACTTTCTATATGTGCGACACCATTCATGTTGATCAGTGGTGACCTATATAAGTTAGGTAGGGATGAAGTATTGTGTCATTGTGTATTAGAGCATGAGCGTAAGGATATACTGGAGGAAGCACATGGTGGTATTGTAGGTGTCCACTATGCAAGTGATGCAACTGTGCGAAAAATCCTACTTGTTGGTTTATGGTGGGAGACACTGTATAAGGATTGTAAAGAGTATTGCAAGGTGTGTGACCATTGTCACCATCTAGGTAAACCAGCACAGAGAGATGAGATGCCTTTGAGACCGATTACTAGTGCAGAACCATTTGAGAAATGGGCCATTGACTTTGTAGGATTGGATCGTGTTATATCATTACTTGCACATATTATCTCACAAGGTGGGTAGAAGGAACACCTACAAAGTACTGAACAACAACTAGGTTTCTATGGGAAAATGTTCTTACACGATATGGATGTCCTTTAAGTTTGACAAGTGATAGGGGCACACATTCTTTGAATGAGACAATCAGGATCCTATTAGATGCGTTTATGGTTGCACACCATAAGACTACACCCTATCACCCTCAAGCAAATGGAACTGCTGAGGATTTCAACAAGATTCTAAGCCAAACACTGACAAAATTTTTTGATGTTGAACGAAAGGACTGGAATGATAAAGTGTCAGCTATTCTTTAGGCATACAGAACAACTTATAAGAGATTGAACAAGGCCACATGATTTCAGTTGGCATTTGGCATGGAGGTTGTTCTTCCTATAAAATTTATGTTACCTTCTTTGTGGATTGCACGTGTTGGAGGACTAGCTAATGAGCAACCCTTAGAAGAACGAATTGAGAAGATGATTCAGCTAGATGGGCGGTGATCCATAGCACGTTGGAGTCAGAAGCAAGAAAAGGCAAGGCAGAAAGTATGACATGACAAATACATAAGGGATAAGAAGCTTGAGGTTGGACAAATGGTACTTCTTTATGACTCTAAGTTCTTGCATCATCTAGGGAAGCTTAAGGTACATTGGTTGGGCCCGTATCAAATCACTCACAAACTTGAATTAGGTGCTTGTCAGTTAGAAGCACTTGATGGAACATGGCTACCCGGTTACTTTAACGGGAGTAGGTTGAAGCCCTACTATAAATAAGTCTTCTTGGTGTTTATAATAAGGTAGTATTGTCATTTAGATTAGGTTTCCATTTATGTATTTCCTTCATCGTCATTATGCTTTATCAATTTAGTTTTTTTCTTGTGTAATAAGTGTGCTTGCGCACATGAAGCTAACTACAATATGAAGCATGTTGATGTGCAGAGGACTGCACATACTTTTAGTGTGGGGTGGTTGGTGATATCCAGGTACAATGTTGTGGAAATTGGAAGCTGAAAGGAATAAACTGCTAAGGGTTCTTTTCAAAGTAAAAATATTGCTTTTCAAAAGTGACCAAGGATGAAGATGAGTGAAGGGACAGTATAACACGAGGTAAGCTACGGCCATGATAACTACCAGGAGAAGGTACAGTGATGAGGTACTTGGGCACAAGGGTGCATGATGAAGAGAAGTTTGTGACCAGAAGGTAGGAAGGCGTGCTAGAAGGTTATAGCTGGGGCACGAAGATGTACCACATGGAAAGAATGAATTTGGTCAATGAATGAGAGGATATTTGGTAGGTGGAAGAGTAATAAATGCATCAAATTTTGAAAATCTATATAAGGACGGGATGTGAATTCATTTTTACCATTGCGATTAAGAGTAATTAAAAAAGATCTAAGTACGAAGAGCCGAGTGATTGATTTGAGGTGTAAGGAGGTGAAACCAAGTGTGAGAAGAAAGTCTGTGCCTAGAAGAATCTTGTATCCCTGATGAAGAAGGGTTTGAACGAAGCAGGATGACAAAGAGAAGATAGGGCACACGATTTCACCTAGGGCATGCTAAATCAGATTAGGGTTTGATTTGGGCATTGTAGAGTTGTAGAAGAAAGTGTTTACGAACGATTGGAAGGTAAAAATGGCTCCTAAGAAGGCAGCAGTAGTAGGACCAAAGGGAAAGAAGAAGGTGGTTGTCGAAGAAGAAGGGGAGATGACCCCCGAAAGTAATTTTTTGAAAATGTTGTATCCAGAGGGTATCATTATCGGCCAAGAGTGGGATTCGCACATTTGAAAGAGAAAAGTGACAGAATATAATCACAGAACCTCAGTTAACAAGAAGGAACTTGATGCCCTGCTCACTACAAGGACAAACAAGTGCACGATAGAAAATATGCCATTTTATGACGATGCAGGAGAAAAGTTACTCAAAAGGACTGGAGTCTACCAACTCTATGAGCTTCCATATTTTGGGAAGTATGAGCCCTTATACCGATGGCTCAAGTGCATGAGGATTTATTTTTACTTTGCAGGACACATAATCAAAATATCGTCTACGCTGATCTCCACAATAACATGTTTGAAGGCCATGGGAGAAGATATATAGAATGACTTAGCAAATAAACATGTGATCTTAGAGACCCGAAAGGAGCTGGGGTACATGAATGGTCCACGTGGGATGGACATTGAAAAATTGAAGAATTATCCGATTGTAAAAACAAAAACGCAGCTTGTTACTAAGTTAAATGACTAAGAGCAGTGGTCACATGTGAACACTATGTGGCTACATGTGGCAAAGTGCATGTCATAGGGAGTAATCTATAACATTGCAGAGAAGATAGTAGAGGAAGTGTGCACTGGAGGGAAGATCAGCTTTGGAGTTTTTCTACTAACACTAGTATTCATGGAGATTGGGGTGCAAGACGGGCCAAAGGAGAAGATATGGGAGTACCCCATGGAGAACAAATCACCAGTTGAGAGGTTCAACAAATATCTATGCAAGGGGTCCATTGAACGATGATGTAAATCAAAGGGCAGAGAAGTGGTACAATAGGCTCCGCATGGATTTTAAGGAAGAACGGTGCATACCAAAGGACTTGCCTTCGCTAGTAGGAAAACAAGATTAGTTTGCTATCTATCAGCATTTCTGCATCGCACACTTCCTGATGAAGGATGGATCATGGAGCCCTTAGTGTAAACTACCGTATGCCTTCACAGCAAGGTAATTCTAAGCAGCAGTCCACAAATTCATCGATACACACCACCTAAATTTCAATGCAGACAAGGTAGACTATGACTACCACACCTTAAGAAAGAAGTAGGTGTATCTCGGGCGGGGTGCGTACTTTGAAAGGCTCATTTTAGAGGTGTTGAGTAATAAAACCAATGAGTCTTGTTATTGGAGATACTAGAGCAGCATTGGTGTATATTCAGTTGAAGCTTGAGATGGAGAATAACAAGTATGTGGAGAATAAGTTCATGCTCCCAAGGCCGCCAAAGGGTAAGCATGCCATGGAAAAAAAAATTGGCACAAAGGACCACAGAGACCATACAAGTAGAAGATGAAGAAGATGAGCATGAAGAAATTGGTGGCCTAGAGCACAGAAGAAGGCAACCCTCTGACAGAAAGGAAGCAGAGTGCACAACTACTCCTCCGCAAGGGCAGGATGAAGAAGAAGATACAAGATGAAGAGATGAAGGATGGGGAAGAAGGAGAAAAAGAGAAATTGGAGGCAACACATGCTACTCAGGATATAACATAGGCTCCTAACCTTGAGGCTCGAGTCCCAAAAGGGGCCATGGACATGAAGGATGAGTAGGGAACATAGTGCACCTCTCATGGGATATGCAGAGGTAACGAGGAAGATCATCCGTGCTCTCTTCTAAAGCAGTGTGCCACAGAAAGATTTATTTGGCTGGGAGCTTATGGATGAAGACATGGCAACAGTACGCACTAGAAAGTAGCTATCATGGTCTATGCATTCCCATATGGATGAGCTCGATTTTGATGTGTGCGAGGATTCATGCATGTCAAGACGGTTGAATAAAGACCCACAAGCCATGAACATAACAAAGAAACTGACTATTATGTCAGATGAACAGGTCAACAATGCATTAGTAAAGGTTTCTACTGAGGTTGCAAGGAGGAACATAGACAAAGCTACCACAATAAGAGCGTTGCATGAGGAATTGAAGGTGAAATATGCTGCGATAGTGCACTTGACTCAGGAAAAGAACTTAGAGAAAAGAAAGTATAACACTTTTGTGAACATGGCAGAAGCTATTGGGGACCATGTGTTGAAAGCACGCCCACATCTGGAGTCCAAGGTACCAGAAGATTTCCCCTCAGCAATGCATTACATTCAAACTTTGGTGGACTTGGTACTGGAAAATGACACTATCTAAATGCCAAAGCCAAAGAATCTTGAGGAAGAGGCAGAAAGGGAAAATGATGCATTAGCAAGGAAAATTACAACATATGACGGACTGCTGCAAGCGCTTCAAGAAGAACTGAAGAAGGCAGATCATGCCTTGAACATATGCACAACCCCAAAGGCACTGATAAAGGTAAATACTCTGGAGGAGGAAAATGAAGTCCAGAAGGCCATGAAAGATGATACCTTGGGCCTCGTAGAGAGGCTAACCATTGTAAAACAAAAGCGCGAGACCCTGACAGTAGCACAAAAGCCACACAAAGAGAGATTGGATGAGCTTGGGAAACTCATCGCACAGAAGATGGATGTGCTGGAAGGAACCCATACCGCAATGTCCAACATAATGTTGGTATTGCAGAATGAAAAGGTAAGGTGACACAAGATGAGTTGGAGTCCATTATTGTGGACATACCAAATCAAGCAGAGAAGGCACTCACCGAATGGCAGGCCTTACAAGCTGAAATAAAGGAGTACCCATAGTTGATCCTTTAGTATGGGGTAGAGGAACTTGCCACATAAAGCATTCTTTTATTCATTCATATTCTTTCTGATTATTTCAATTCAAACATTCTTTACTTCAATTTTGGAATTAGCCATTGTCGAGACGACAATGAGATTAGTGTGGGGTAATGTTGATCAGCGAACACTTAACAGAGATCACACATGTGCAGGAGAGTAAACCATGATTAAGGGCGTGAAGGGACAGGAAGAACCCGCGCATGGAGGGAAAGTTCAGCTTTCAGGACTTATCCAATTTTGAGCATGAAGTCTATTTTTTGAGGATGGCGTGCGGAGGACACAAACGATGCAGAGACATGTGTGTCGGACATTATCTATCTTTAGAGGATCGGATCGAAGTGTTTTTGTATGAGGACGTGCTAAGAATAGATGTAACACTTCAGTTAACTATAAGAGATCTATAGATAACACACTTGAATGTGTGGTTATGCCTGTAAACGATGCGTGGCTATTAGTAGCATGCGGCCTATTTTTGGAATAGGTAAGCAGTGAAAGGCAAGTCCCCACCCTATATATACATGTGATGAACTGCATAGCAGAGAAGAGAGAGATAGGATATAGTATGTATGTGTAAGAGCGATAGATATACAGAAACGTGCATGTGACTATATTACTGTATCACATCCATACGCACTATGGCATAGATTGCCGTTATTGTAAGAATCTTCTGTAATGTTCTTTTGATTAATAGATGGAAGATATTGGCTTAATCTAAGTGTCATTATTGTATGCAATTGAGTAAAGCATTTTCTTATTTGAATCATGATTATTGTTTAGACTTATTATTTCTTAGATCTGGATTTGTTATGCACTGGATAATGATGGATTAGTTATGGATCTATGTATATTTGTTGCTTCATCATGTTATCATCCTGTTACAGCAACTCTAAAAAGGGACCTGGTACCTTTGAGCACTTCGGGTGAGCGCTCAATCTAGGTTGAGTGATGTGCCAGTGCATCTAGGGTGTTATCTGGTAAATTCTAGGCTGCATCACAAGTGCTCTCTCATAAGGAAAAATTTCCACAGAATAACTAGATACATACAATCTCGGACACATTTCTAAATTCCCATCCAATCTGTTACGAACTTTTGATTTTATGAAGGATAATGTATTGAATACTCCCTCATATTCTACAGATCCCAAGATCATAGTTGGACATAGTTCATATAGGGAAAAATACTTGCTCAAATCGTCTCAGAAAATATTGCTTGAATAAAGCTTAGATTCCAAAGCCTTCTCATCTAGAAAATGAAATTGCTCTAGCATAGTCATGGAAAAATGTTGTGACTGAGAAATCAGTAAATTCTTTTGCAAAATACCTCCAACTACAACACCATTTATCTCTTCATGCTTACATAAATGTTCCATTAGACTATTCATGTATTTTAAAAGTATATTACTTATTGAAGTTTTAGTAACACCTCCAGCTATATTCTAAAATAATGGATTGAAAACTCCCATTGCTTAAAGTAATTTATATTTTTTAAATCGTTCACAGATCTCTGTAGATAAATATTGAGAAATATTTTTTAATTTATTTCCTGTGTCACATAATATTGTTTCATATAAATTGTGGGTCACTCAATTACTTCTTCCAACTCTGATCCAACCAAATTTTCTCTTCTCTAAAAAGTGAGAAGTGGTATCTCTTTCCCATGAACTGTTATACACAAATGATCATTTATATTAAATTTCAAGTAGTGGCTTGGATTCTTTTAAGGTCAGTTAATGTATTCCATCTTTCAAAAATAGGTCCTCAAAAACTTCCATATGACAAATATAAATTATGTAGACTCATGCATACATGTTTTCTCAATCGTATGAAGTCAGTAATGTAGATGGAATGCTCTTGCACATGCTTCATTAAAACATTGAGTTCATTTAATATTGGAAAAATACCACATAATGTAAGTAAAGTTTTAATATCTGTAATATGGTACAACAAATATTCCACTTTATCTACTTCCATGCAGTATTTACACCTAAAACTTGTCAATGAAGGATACTCTTCAAATATTCTACAAGCAGGCTCATACATGGAAATCCATCTGGTATCTACATCTTTAAGAATCTTTTTCCCATATGTCAATCTAATTACAATTTTTTAAAATTCTAAAAATATTTTGGAATACTTGAATAATATGCATGCAAGTCACGGATGAGCTCCTCCACTCTGGCAACACTTTCAAATGTGCTCACAATTTTATATGTCAGATTCATTATGTAAACCATGCAATGAATTACAATCATATATGGTGCAACTATTGTTTGTAGTCTGACACAAAGACCATTTTTGGCCCCCTACATTACTGCTACACTATCAGTTCCAACACAAACTAACTTCGTGGCAATGGAAAAATCATTCATACCTGTTATATCCTTCAAACTTGACACCACCAATTTGTAAAGGTTTTTAGAATTACAATTTTCACTCATTTTATGAATAGCTAAGAGATGAAGATTTCTTACTTCATTTGCAAAAGTATAGACATGAATACAAACCCATGAAGTATTTTCCACCACTATGACTTCATCAATTGAAAGCAAAATAAACTTTGCATTTTTAATAGCCTCTTTCAAATCCTCCTTTTCCACCAGTGCAATACATTTTGCAATTTCCCAACCACTACTATTTTGACCAATTATGATTGTGGAATGTTATGTAAACCAATAACCTGATAAAAAATTTATTATCTGAGAAATCTGAAATGGGTCTTCCCTTTTTCAATATATGGAATATACCATAGCAAATTGAATACTTTTGGTAAGCATTTCAGTCTGCATAGCGTTTCCTAATTTTGTTGTAATTGTGCCACCTTTTTCATTTAGTTTTTCAAACATTTTATTTTCTTTTTCATACTCTTTTGCATACTTTACATGCAAGAAGTATTTTGCTATTTTTCCATTTAATGAGATCTTACTATGTGCCCATCCTTTTGCTTTTGTGAAATATATATTTTCCTCGTAGTGTTTTTCAATGGTGTTTAATTTGAGTTGCATTGTATAATCTTTCCCTTGTTTCCAACTACATATTTTTCATCAACATTGAGTTGGAATATCATTACCATATTTTTTCCTCCACAAGTTCAATAAAAGGATATTTGGCTACCTAATCAAACTTGAAATTCCTTCCTATTGTCAAATTAGTCCTCTTTCTTCTCACATATTTTTTATTACTTTCTTCAACTCGTACCTTTAGGTTCTCTGTAAGTATGTTCTCATCAGGAATATATTGATCGTCATGTCTCCTTTTTCTAGAAACAAACATTGGAGTAGAAGCTTCCTCCAAGGTTGGTGTTGGATGAGAATTTGATGAGTCTTCTCCTAGTTTGATGTCATCAAGGGAACAAATGTTTTCATCAATATGATCATCTCGAAAAATATTAGTTTCTGAATGTGTTTGAGAAATGTCTGCATATAAAAGTGTTATAGAAATATAGTATTAATTATTTATATGATTAATACAACTAAATAAACAAGAGTACAAAGAGTAAAGAGTAAAGACTCAATTTAATAAAGAGGAGTACAATAAATATATAGTACGGAAAATATAATAATAAAATTTTGTAAATTAGTAGATAGTACATACCTATATTTTCTACAGATCCTGACACCAATTTAATTTTTTGTGACTGGCCAAAATAGCCAAATAATGTCTTGTTACTCTTTTTTGAACTGGTAGTAACCTTCTTAGCCTGTTTTCCAAAATACATAGATATGTCGTAGATATTTACTGTTGACAGATGACTATAGGGTTGGACACTACATGCCTTCAAGGTAGAGGGTTGGGATAAAAGTATCACACGATAGGGGTAGGACGGGCCAGGGATTGGATGACAAATGGGTAGGATGGGATAGGGGTTGGATGAACAGGTATGGGATGGATTAGAGTTGGATGGATGGGATTTGGATGCACATGGTTAGCAGAGGTTGGATGGTAAAGGTTGGATGAAATAGGTTGGATGAAAAAGGTTGGGCGGGAGAGGTTAGATGGAAAAGGTTGGATGATATAGGTTTTACAGTGACACAGGTTTGGATGAAAGAGGTTAGACAACAGAGGTTGGATGGAAAAGATTAGACAGTAGAGGTTGGACGACAGAAGTATTAAAGCAGGTATGGCAGTCCCATATTGCAAAATAGGTTGGGTGGTCATCTATGTCATGATGTATATATATTATACCTCGATGATATGTATAGTATTATACCTCGGTGAATATGGGCGCAATTTAATTCGAAAGGTTGGAGAAATACATATATTATTTCATTTTTAAGTATAAATAGTAGACAAACTGACCCATACGAGTGACCTGTTGGCAGATTTTTTTTTGAACTAGGTCGCAAATGACTACTGAATATTTTCCATCTCCAATTTCTAAAATCCCTAATATTTGTGAGTTTATGAAAATTTGAACTAAAATTTTCCCTAGTCATATATAAGTAGAGAAACATGTATTTCAATTACATAATAAGAATTTTAAAGAGATTCCATTTGTTGTTTACATACGTTTATTGAGCATTTACTACTTGTTGCATCTATTGAAAAAATAAGGGTTCAAACATTTGCATACACTATACTACTTGTTAAAGTGCATCCATAGCTAATTTTAAGAATTTCTTTCTCAAATGGGATTTAATTGAGACGTGATCCCAAATAAAAACCCTCTTTGTTATGTTTTACAAGGTGGTGCTAGTAAAATAGAATTGCGGACAAAGGACCAGAGCATCAAGCCAACATGAGCATCCATTATACTGGGAGAGATGTTTTCTAATTCTTCTTTTTCATTGAAATTACTTCAAGAATCATTATTCCATCCATTTACGTCTAATTTGTTGATTTAAATATGTTTAGATCTAGATTGCAATGTTTATGGTTAGTTGTAGTTTATTGTTAATGTAAAACCACTTTCCATTACTACACAAACAATCAATACCAAATATTGTCCTAATAACACGAGGAACATGGTTCATAACAACTCTTATCGTTTGCTAGAAACAAAGATATTAGATTGAGGAGTTGATTGTTTATAGACAGCATCAAAGCAATGGCCAGGTGGAAAGGAATTGCAGCCACTAAGGATATTTGTGAATAAATCCATTCAATTTAGACATAACCAAAATAGGACATCAAAGCTCTTCATTTAAGAGCTAAACAATCTTCACAGTTCTTTTAGATTAATTGCTATCAACAATATGGAATATATGTTGTATATTTGAATGAAAAATCTCTAAATGAGGAGGTGTTTTCTGTAATACCACAAGAAGATAATTATCAACACACAATGCATTCATCTTCACAAGTATACACTTTTAGTCAATAGCTCAAAGTTTCAACAATCAAAAATCTTACTCGGATTTTGATTTTTTTTTTTGAAGAATGATATGGTTTGGGTTTTCTTATTGGTTGGGGTTTACTAGCTAGAACCTGTAGAGGTGGTTTGGGTTTGTTTTTGTAGACTAGAACAACTAGTGAAACTGATAAAGGACAAATTTCTCTCAAATGCCATGAAAATAATGGGTCTTAAAATTCTAGAAGACAACAATAAGGGCCTAACAGGAGGAGGAGTAGAGAGAGTTATTTTTGGAGGTGATGAGGATCTCTGGACTACTTTACCTCTTCTCTTTTTCCTTGGTGATAGTTGTAAGTAATAAAAAGGTTCTTCTCTTGTTCTTGACCTTGTCTAGATTCTTCTCATAAGAGACAGACACTTCTATTGCTTAAACTAGTAAATAGAGTTCTTGGACTCACGAGATGTGTTTTGCAAGGCCTCAAAAAATCTAAATTTCACCATGATACACATCAAAACTTAGTGAAAGACCTAGAAGAAAAATCAAAATGTCCCACCCGACATGCCATAACTATTATCACCAAAAGTTAGCACCCTTTACATATGTTATTTTCTTAACAACAGAACTTTGGTGTAACATGGATTTGTCTCAAGGTGTGAGACCTTACAAGTGAGACAAATCTCCAGAGGATGCTAGTTCCTTCTCTCCTAACCCAATGAAAACTAATCTATAATCATGAAATGAAACTAAAATAAACCTAAACTATAAATTTACATGGATCGGGATGATAAAAAGGAAAATTTGCAAGTAATAAAGAAGGTGATACACCAAAACTGAGAGAGGGTTTAAATCCGGCCAAAAAGACACAGAACAATTACACAAGCAAGAATTTTAAAGGGAATGCAGAGCTTATAGATCATGAATGAATGAAACTTAATACTAAAATAAGAGGGTAAACATCCATAACAAACAAAGAAGTCTTGGAAGGATAACAACCACAAATAAATTGCATTAATCGTCTTTCCTCCATATTATAGAGCAGAGGTTTTAAATCTTGCACAAAATGCATATTACAAAGGTCTACATACATGAACATGGTAAAAATATACGATAGAGCTCCAAATCGGTAGAAGATAACCCTTTTTCATGCCAAGACACTTCTATTTATATATTTTCAAGAGAGGAGGGAGAGAGGAGATCGCAGACTGTGTTTTAATGGTTTAAGCCACCCTCCATCCCAAAAGACCAATATGATTGCTATGTAGAGGAAGAATGGGAATTTGACATGTCCCAAAAACACGCCATTAGAAACTGTAAGTGAAAATGTAGCACCCATACTACATCAAATTTGTTGGTTGAACTACTTGTAACTGCACATTAATGGCCTAAACCATTTTTCCTCCTTTTCACGTACCAAACGCCCCCAAAATATGAATTTCTTGGTTCCATGATGAAGTGCTTGATCATAAATTTTCAATGACACCAATTTTGTTGAATTTGGAGTAGTAGGGGGAAAGATATGGCCATTTAAATTATTTTATGTGCGAGGGGAATAAAACAGGGTTGCTTGGTTTGAGTTTTACATGATTGACACATGTTAGCTCTTGATTGGTTACAATGTCAGTCTGACTAATACGTGGCTTCCTTTTTTACCCTTGAGATTGTGCCATGTGGCACGTTTTGATTAGCCACAAGGATTTTCATAATGTTGACACGCATCCCTTTGACTTGCCTTGACCTTTTTCGGACTTGAATTTTTTTTTAAGTTTGGCTCATTCCACTAACTTGGAGTCTTCCATATGCATCTATGCAAGAAAGTGATGGAATCCAACCACGTGTCCTCTCTTTTGTTTGATATTGCACCATGTGGCAGACTTTGATTGGCTACCGGGTGTCGGATCTTTGACTGCATTTTGCAGTTTACAAAATTGTGAACTGTAAACTTTCAAAAATGCATTCTATCCCCTAAACTCCCAAACTCGCCATGTGTTGCCTTTATGTAATCAAGCCTCAGGGATCCAAGTGCAACTTGTGAGGTTTCATATGTTTTCCATGCCTTAAGATTTGGTAATATTACCTTTGCAGGTCGTGGGCTTTGGCTTGTACATTGCAGATTTGCACGAAAAGTGCAAAAATGCTTTAAGGGCCCCAAAACCCCCATTGCCTTGAATATTCCTTCATAGAGCTTAAGGATGAGCAAGCAAGTTTGTAACCTGCAACTACGAAATATGAAACAACTCCCTTGTAAATTCTCTTGAGTTTTCTGAGAACCGTATTTTTGCATTCGATCTGGAATGATGTCATGAAGGTGTGGGGATCATCACAGAGCTTAAAATCATGCACTTTTCTTTTGTAAATTAAGGAAAACATTTGTAATTTATTAAGCTTTAAAACATGATGCCAAAGTATGGAATGAAATTACAGATTGCCAAAATTTCCTTGGGGGTTATTTAGGACAATAGTAACATCAACCAATGGTCAAGTGTAATCAGCCCCAAGCTTGACTCCAAACAAGAAGGGAGTTGGATTTGGATTATAAGCAGCCATGTGAAACCGATTGAGAAGATCAAGAACATAGTTTGTGTGATGAATATCCCCTAGTCACACTATGAGATCTAAATCTCAAGGAAGTAGTGTAATGACCCTTGGAGATTATATTTTGGAGGGCTTCTTTCACCACTGCAATGGACGATGAAGAGCTCCCTGTAATCAAAAGGTCATCAACATAAAGAACTAGAACCAGAAGTGAATCATCTTGTTGTAAAATCTATACATTGGGATTTGAATGACATTGGGTGAAACCCGCATAAAGAAGGAAGGAATCCATTTTGGCATACCAAGCCCGAGGGACCTGTTTGAGACCATATATGGATTTCCTAACTATGCAAACCAAGGAAGAATCTTGAACAAAACTTTGTGGCTACTTCTCCACTCCTAATCAATGTTGGAGTTCACTGCCACGTGAAAAGTCTTTGATTTTCCCCTCTTAATGGTCCTCTCTATTATAGAGCAATGTTCAAATGGCCACACCTCTACCACTTAGGTGGGGAGTTACTGTTTCTTTGGCTCTTTTTTGGTGACACTCTTAATGAAGATGGGGGTGGCATCTCGTTTTCCTTCGAATGAACCCCTTGCTTGGGGGTCCCTCCAAAGGATGATCCACAACCATTGGCACCACATGTTCTTGATTTTTCATACTTAGTGTTTTGGTGTATATTGCCAGTGCTTAATCATGTATTTTCTAGCATTTTTAATTTTTAGAGACATTTATGCTAACTAAGCACCTTTTAGTGTAACTTATTATTTTCTATTAAAATAATATGATATATCGACAAATTAGTAAAATAACTTCTATCAAAGTACTTAAATCATCATAATTTTCCTATGTTCACATTATTGTGATATTCATAATAAAAATATTATTTATAATCATTCAAATCTAAATTAATTCTATTGTAAAATGTTTTTAAATTGATTGTCATTGATTTTGTTTCCTATTTTTAGAGAATTCAATTGGAAAATCGCAATATCTTAGAAGAAAGAAATTCAAAATTTTTGAAGGCATGCTTGGTCTCATTATAAGCCATACAAATTAAGGAGGGGAATGTAACATTATGTACATAATATTAGGTGTAATATTTGTCTTCTTGTAGAATCTCAATTGTCATCATGAAGACGAACTAAATAATCATCCTGAAGATAAATTGAACAATTATTTCTCATGGTTAAATTTCATTTTTGATTAATACAATTTTGGGTTTGTACCTTTCATTTTTTAATATATTTTGTAGTCGCAATTCATAGCTTGACAACTTCTAATTAAAAAACAAGAAACGGAAAAACTTTTATCTCAAAGTACTTCAATTATCATTATTTTCCGATGTTCTAAGTATTGTGGTTTATACAAATAAATAATAGTTATAGCCATTTAAATCTAATTGCAATTGTTTTGTGGTTTGTTGATGTGCATTTATTATATAAATTGATTTTCTACACCTAATTAGTGGTAAAATAGGAGGGTATATTTTAAAGATTGACAATGGCTCTCATTATAAATATTTTTATACCAAATGATTATATTGAGAAGCATTCTAGAGTGGAAATTGGTCGATGGTGGATTATAATATCCATAAATATGTTCACTTTTAATTTTATTATGGAATTTGGCGCTTGTTTGACCATCTTTGTTTTTTTCCCTTTTTTTTTAGAATTCAACATAAAATTTGTAATATCTTGGAATAGAGAAGTTTGAAAATTTGAGAGGCATACTTGGTCTCACTATAATCCCCACAAATTAAGGGAGGGATGTATCATTATATTCATAAACCTATGTGTCATATTTGTCTTCGTGTAGGATCTAAACTATCATCATGAATTTGAATTGAACAAGCATCTTGATGATGAACTAAACAATAATTTCTCATTGTTAAATATTCACTTTACATTTCATTTGATTAATATAATTTTGGGTTTGTGCCTTTCAATTTTCTAATATATTCTTAAGTCCAAATTCATAGCTTTCACAAGTTATAACTTAAAAAATTAAGGCCGATGAGATGTAAGAGTGTTGGTAAAGTGAGTTGGTTGTGCCTAGCCCCACCCGTGTTGAATCTCGTTGGGCACTTAAGGTCAATTGTTGTTTTTTGTGTTGGTTGTGTGGCTCTTGGGGATTATGATCCCAATTATGTCCCAGGTGAATGGGAAACATACTCGTCAACCCTTGTTTATAGATCAAATTTGTTTTTAAAAATTTCTCTAAGTACTTCAATTAGCATTATTTTCCTATGTTTGAAGTAGTGTGATTTTTGTGTTGTGGTTCATTGTAGTGCATTTGTTAGTACAAAAGGACTTTCTACACCTAATTAGTGGGAAAATAAGAGGGGTATATTTTTAAACATGGATGATGGATCTCATTATGAGAAACTATTTTTACCAAATGATTATAATTTTAAATTTGACATCCATTTAACTATTACTAAGAAATCTCTTCTTTTTGTAGAGAATTTAATCTAAAAATAGTAATATGTTGTTTAGATGGTGAAGTTTGGAGTTCAATGTTTAACTCGAAAAATATTGTTTGAGTTTTACACAATAATGTAGCTAGATTAATACTATTAGAAAATTTGTGAACAATATAAGTTAACAATAATAAAATAAACACCATCATCCCACATTCCTTTGAAAAGATTGACGATGGCCAAACCAAGGGGCCATTACCAAAACTAAGCTAAAGTTTTTGTATCTATATGATTCTCTTAATTCCAAGTGGTCCATGTCGCTGTCTACCTCTAAATGGCAATACATGGAAAACACAATTTGGCAGTTCCCTATTGAGGCCAAATGCCAATTATTAGGTTGGCACATTCTTTATGCAAAACTTCTTATTGGCCACACTTTGTCCAAACTTGGTCTTGTTATGAGCATATGCGCCGTTCACCCCCGCCCTTGAAATTGTTCCTCGCCTCTGTTGGCATTGCCCATCCTCCTCTCATCTTTAGCTCTCCCTCCTTTCTTCTCTTCCATAATTCTTTCGTAGCAATTTTAATACAAAATTGCATTTCTATGCATTCTTCCCACTTCCCGCTTTTAGTCATTTGGAATACTTGGAAGTTCGTCGTCCTCTTTCACATTTAGAAAATCATTACCAACAACTATATATTAGGAATGGTGTTGTGTTAGTTATTCAACAAAATCATATTTTGTTTATTATTTCTTTGCAGTTGGAACAATTCAACACTAAGAATAAAAAATTGCATGTTGTTCAAGAAGATCAAGGAACATCTCAAAGTGTCGCAAAAGAGATAGGCTTACAACATCTGCATGCCAATGGTCAAAGCCTTGATTTCATAACTTAATACACATGTTTGGCTTATACATTTCTCGTTGTTCTATAATATTTATGTTGTGAGGGGTGCGTTGTAAATGGATCTTAGTTAGTTTCTTGTTTTCCCTCGGGGGCTCCATATCTATTTAACCCTCTAATTCTTGTATTCTTTCTTAATAACATATGCAACAATTTTAATTAAAAATATATTTTTTATCAAAAAATATATTAATAATTCTAATATGCTAAATATCCAAATAAAAACCTTAAAATTGACATCTCTGTATGATTTTTTGAGATAAATTTATTTCAGATATATATAGCATTTCTATTATTGGCGAGGATCAAATTTACTATTAATTTCTATTATTGGTGGAGGGGTTCTATTATTAGAGGAGATACTATCTTATTACGCCGAATGTGTTTCCCCTATGGAAAAAGCCCAGACGTTTCTGCGACTGTGTTAAATTTGACAGTTTGACGGCCGTCTGGATGTTTTCACATTTTCCTACTATTTTTAATAGTTTTTTGATCCTTACATACTCGGCTTTTTTTATCCTTGCTTCGTTCATGGTATGTTTGGCCTAGTTTGCTGCTATTTCACTTAGGTCAGAAAGCATACCTCTGTCACCATGCCAGATCGACGTTGTTCACCTTAAAGCCGATGGATCCATTCTACTGCCCCTTATACATGGTGCTGCTCAGCATGTCTTTGTATGTCGATTCTTCTAGTATCTTCCATGGCAGCCACTTAGACCCCACCACTATTATACATAGATCCTTTTTGTTGCAATTTTCTTTGAGATTTCCCTTCTACAATACGTCGCTGATGTTGAAGCTACAATCCGATTCTTTGCAATTGAATCCCGACAGGAAAAAATTCTGACTTGTGAGAGCGAATTGCGATTTGAAAACTAATAGAATACCCAATTCCTGGTAACATACGATGTTGCTTCTATTCTCATGGTGACTCCATGGATTGATGATTACAGTCTCATTTGTGATATCCGTAAGACATATCAGACTGGATTACTTGTTTCTCTCACAAATGGGCGTGTGTATGTAATGACTAGGAGATCACAAGGCTGAGACATATACAGATGGACGTGTGTATATAATGACATACAACACATGACATCCATTTCTTGCTCTCTCTTAGGGCTTAAGGCCCGCAAATAAAAGTGCAACAAATTCTTTCCAAAAGCCAAAGCAACCTAACCATGTGGAATGTGGAATAAAATAAAGATTAGGTATATTAAATACAGAAGAAAGAGATATTATATTTTGAATATTAAATGACATCGAACCCCTCATTTAGAGGCTAACTTTTATTCATTTTATGTTCATAATAATATTTATTTACAAATTTTTCTTGGCAGAGTGAATGGATGATTAACTATCGTGAGACATTGTGATATGGGAAGAGAAGAGTATATTTGTTACAACTATTGTTTCTTGTGTGATATTATGACCTGCGAATGTGAAGAGTACGAGTATAGTTGTTAGTTTCATTGGTAGTTTAAGATATCTTCTAACATTGTGATATTGAAAAATAGACAAATGTGTTTGGTTTGGTAGTTTAAGGTATTATTAACTTGTGATATTGTGATTTTTAAAAGGGATTAATATATTTGTCAGCGCAAATGTATTTAGTAATTTAAAGTACTATATTTTTGTGATGTGATCTCTAAAAGGGATGAGTATATTTGTTGGCTCGAATTTGTTTGGTAAGAGTGGTATTAAAATTCAATTGACTTTTCTTAATATTTGCACGACATAGTTCATTCCATGAAACTCTAATGTAAGTGATTTTATGTCTATAATGTAATATCGCTATAAACATCTAATTACTTTTAATTAGTGCTATAAAGGCAAAAGAATTTTATTTATATCAAATTTCGTTGCATAATTTTGAAAACTTTAATCTCCTTAAAAAGATGTTGTTCACAATAATTATGTAGTACGTAACCTAGAATGCAGTGTGAAATACGAAAAGAAGTACACAAAGTTAATTTTAAAAAAGTAGGTAAACAACAATATTTATCTATATTTTTAAAATGTTAATTCGTCAGTTTGGAAAATGGGGCGATTATTATACATCTGATAGGTAATGCATATAAATTTTCGTACCAACTTCATTCCATTCTCGAATGTGACCTGACATGCATTACCAAAATTTAATAGCGTACGAAACATACCTATATATTTACACCGAAGGCATTTCTTATAATGGGAAAAGCGAGGGGGGCTCTCACGTCCATACTAGAGAGAACTAATCTTGATCATTCACTTTGCAGGCCGTATCGACGACCTCTAATTGATCACGTCCATCCACGTGTTTCACTTGCATAACCACAATTTAACAACTTAAGAAACATATATATTTACACTGAAAATGTTTCTTACAATGGGAAAGGCGAGGGAGTCTCTCGCACTCATATTAGAGCGCGACAATCTTGACCATGCATTTTGCAGGTCGTATCGACGCATTTAACATATGTGACTCGTCGTAAGAAAGATGGTTTCCATAAAGTGATTTCACCCAATTTTATCCTCTCTCAATTGTTTGTCCTCCTCCTAACCCCTTCTTCTTCACCCCTTTTCCTCCTTTCATGTTTTGCTCCATCAAAATCAACCTCATTTTAGACTGCCCCTTCTGCGTTAACATTGCACACTTCACGGTTTATATACAGAAGCGCATGGAGAACTTTGGCGTGAGCCGTGAGAATAGGAATAATGATGATGCCGATGGAGTAGTTCAGGGAAGCGAGAGCAAGGAGGAGGAGTATAATGAGCGGGACCGTGATTCAGATGAGGAATCATGAGGAGGGAAGGAGGAGGAAGCGAAAGATGGAAAGGGCGAGGAGAAGAATGATGGAAAAAGGATCTTCCTCTAATTACAGGAAGAAGCAAGAGGATAAAGGGTTGGAGTTGCCGAACAAACAGATTGAATGGATTTTCCGCATTGCAGATTTCAATTCCAGAAACAAGATTGGCAAGTTCAACCGCGAGTGGCGCTTCATTGTGAGGCATTATTGTGAGGGGCTCTGTTTTTCCCGTTTACTGACAGTGTTCAACAAACGTTATGCCAGTACTTCCTCATACAATAAACCCTCTCAGGCCGAGGAGGAGGGGGAGGAGGAAGACGAAGGCGAAGAAGACGGAGAAGGAGAGGGATTTGGAGGAGCAAGCAATAGTCCTCCTCTGGATTGCCATTCAATAGTGGAGATTCTAATAAGGCTTCCTCTACCCTATTTGACGAGGGCGAAGACTGTATGTAAATCATGGAACACCTCTCTCGGAGAGCTGATGAACATGGAGACTCACCATCTGGTGGCGCACCACATAGGCCAGGGTTACCACGGTATTGTCTTCTTCAACTCCGCTCTAAACCGCTGGTTTCGAATTCCTTTACAGGGAGGAAAGCGATTAATGTGCTTTCGCAAACCCTCGCCGCGCCTGTCCCTTATGGCGGCCAGCGGAGGTTTATTTCTTTTTCTGTACTATTCTACACCCATAGTATTTAACCAAACGACAACTGGTTTTGCCTGATTTTCCCCTGATGGCCGCTGAGCTTGTTACGCTGTCCAACCACTTCAAGGTTTTTTCTATTAACGCCAGCGATTCATGGCCGTTCCAGGTGAACCCTTTTCTGTACAATTCCAGTACCGATGAGTGGAAATTGATCCCCATCAAGGGCCGAATCCCTCCTGGCATTTTCAATTCACACCCCTGGAGAACCACTCTACACAAAGGCGTGGTCTACTGTACAAATTCCTACGGTCTAAATCTGGGTTGTTATGACATTAACTACAACGAATTTAAGTTTATGGAGATTGAAGGAGGACTGCCTCCCCTGGTGGATTGTCTCGACTGTAATAAAAACCCTGCCACAAGTCTGCCTGCCTTAGTGGTGTGTGGTGGGAAACTGGTTTTGGTGGGGAGGTTACAGAGGAGGGCAGGGGAACAGACCATCTTGGGCCGTTTGCCTCTCGTGAAGCACACTTTGGTGGGGCTGTGGGAGTTGGATACAGAAGCAAGGAACAAAAGCTGGTCTCTCATTTCAAGCACTCCTCGGAATTTTTGGAAGACACAGTCAAGTCATCTGATAACCGATTTCCAGGTTGGAGCGTCCGATGTCACGGATCAAATTTGGTTTATTCTTCAAGGAAGCAAGAATCTGTTGAGATTTAATTTGATTTCCATGGAGTGGAGCTTGTTGCCTGGGTGCCCAGCTGAAGATTTGATACATACCTCTCCAAGGAAGGCATTTTCTACGCCCCTCAGCATTTCTTCAGGTTTTTGCACTTGAGGATCTGCAGTGAAGAGCAGAGTTTGGTTTCGAAACAGTACTAATTTGTATGGTTCCAATGATTTTTTTATTTTAAAAAAAAATTGAGAATGCTTCTATTAATAAAAAAAACAGTTATAACGGCGACCAAATTAATCAGTTACAGCAAGAAAAACTCCAACAGAGACCAAACTATGAAGATCTGCAGCAGTGCACGTAACTTGAAGAGCAGAGTTAGGTTTCTAAACTTGTTTCAGTACTATATTGATTTGCTCACAAAGCCATTCATATATCCAACATAGATATATGAATGGCTTTGTAATTGTGAGCATGCTTTTGGTTCGAGTAATTAATGTATCTCTTACCATTCCTAAATCCTGTACTAATTAGTATGGTTCCAATGATGTATAAATTATAACTAATTTCAAATATTAGTTTACATTTTCAAGGGGGCATATAAGGACTGACACGATCTTTATTGCAATTTTTCTTCCCAGAAGACTTGATATCGGAATGTTTTAATATTTCTTAATTAGCCATGTATTATGGTGATAATTTTTATATTGAAGACGAGATGAGAGTTACATGTAGCCCAGACAATTTAATGGTTATTTCATATGATGCTGCAGCTCTTTAAGAACAAGACTATCTATATGCTCATCACAACATCAGAACTCATATAAGAGATTATCTGGTGAGGTGTTGGCCATAAATAACCAGATTCAAGAACAAAGTTAAATTTGACTCATAACTCCTCACTCATTTATACAAAATCTGGTGGAGATATTACTTGTTACCTTCAGAAAATAGGCAACTGCAAGATGGAATCTGTAATGATGAGCACAACTCATTCTTTCTCTTCACTCCATTCTCCTTGTACCTCCCTTGAAACAACACTTATGTCAACAATAATGCATTTTCGGACTTGAGACTCTGCAGACTTGATTTACAAGGGGATAGGTTTTTCCATGAATATTGAATGGAAAGAAATTGAATGATTAGGGTTGAAAAGTAAAAGAGCTAGTGCAAGGTACAGTGAACAAATGCATTGATTCAATTGTGAAAAGCAGATGGATAAACTAATGAATGGACAAAAAGGCTAAACTACAAGATTTGCAAATGTTTATGGACTGTGCGGTATGCACACACACACACACACACACACACACACACACACACACACTGATAGTTCCTTGAACCTAACTGAAACTCGTCTTCTACAACAAACAATCAATACTAGATCTTTTCCTAATAAAATAGGAAACATGGTTCATATCAATTCATACATTAGCTAGAAACAGAGTGGCTTGAATAGCTGAATGTGTGTAGACAAACTCAAAATTTTGGCTAGGTGGAAGGGATTGTGACCACTGAGGACGAGGATAACTTAAAAAAGAGTCTTTTGTTTTAGACGGACCTTAAATACTAAGCTAGAGCTCTTCCATTAAGAACTTAAAGATTCTTCGCAGTTCGTTCAGATTCATTATTATCAATATGGAATATCTGGAGTATGTTTCGTTTGTGGAAGCTCTAAAAGGAGTTAGTGTCTGCAATACCACAAGCAGAGAAATTATATGCACGGTGCATTCAAGTTGGTAATGAGTATGGTACCAGTATAACCATAAAGAAGTTGCTGAATACGCACTACCTTTAGTCAATAGCTCCAAGATCTGAAAATCGGTGCTCTCACTCAAAGATTTTGGCTTGCTTGCTGGATTCGAGTTGGTTGGGGTTTAAGTACAGACTGGAGATAAAGGGGGATTAGGTTTGCTTACACGGGTGCGAATGTAATTAGTACAATACTGTCTGGCCATACATCAGCCATACAAAACAAAACCGAACCTATGTTTTGATTAAACAGATTTAATCTTATATGCGGGATATCTAATGCCGTAATTCAAATAAGGCAGCTTGAGAAGAGTTCAGTTAGCAATGACATTGTTTTTATGCAAGGAGCCATTGTTTTGGAGATCACGACGTGCTAATAAAAGTTGGATTCAATTCATTTAGGTGGTTGAAGATTCTCCACACTTCAAGGATGAGGTAAAATCATTAGATCATCTTGATATGCCTCTGTTAAAAACTTAAAAGACATGTCCAAAGAAAACTATTCCAAGCAGCTAGCCATATCGTTAGCATCTTTGCTATCAGTGTTTCTGATGGATCCCCTCTCCACTGTCATACGTGGGTGAAGGGACTTACCTTTTGCATGGGAATTTATTCTTTGAAATCTAGTTTTTATGTTGTGCCATTGGGTGGCACTGACACAATTGTTGGGATCCAATGGTTAAAACTTAAGATTACTTGGCGACATCAACATGAATTTTCTAGGAGCTATCCATGAATTTTATGTCGGACACAGAACAGCAAATTTATGGGTTCGAACCTTTGGATAGTAAATCTGATTTCAGTGCTTAAAATGCAGAAATAACTGAGAAAAGTGACCCCTGGTTATGTAATCCGATGCAACACCCTCAAGGGACTGCACTAGTCCAACAAATAAGTAAAAACTGTGTATATATGCCATATGTGATCTATTACAGCAGTTGCAGATGTGTTTGGAGACCTTCATAAAGGTTTACCATCCAACAGAGGCCATGAACACAATCATAGAGCTGGAGGACGGCACCATACCGATTATGATGGCACCATACCAGCACTTGAGAGTAAGGAAAATTTTGAAAAGGTGGTTGAAGAGCTGTTAAAAATGGGGCACATCAGGCAGAGTAAAAGACCATCTGCTACCCCAACAATACTAGTATCCAAGAAAGACGGATCCTTCCTCATGTGAATTGACTATCTCGCTCTTAACAAGCGCATGATCAAGAATTGCATTCGGATTCCACAAGTTCAAGAATTGATTGATGAACTACATGGAGCAGTTGTCTTCTCCAAAATTGATTTACTATTGCGCTACCATCAAATTCACATGCAGGTCGAAGATATGCACAAGATTGCTTTCCAGATGCATCATGGTCATTAGTATTACAAGTTCCTAGTCATGCCATTCAGCTTGACAAATTCTCCTGCTACATTTCAAATCACCTTGAAAGAGCAATTTTCAACCTTAGTTGCTCAGATTTGTGCATGTTTTCTATGATGATGGTCTGTAGTCGAAATGTGCAGGAACACTTGCACCAGTTGTAGTCAGTCTTTTTTCCAATGAGAGAAAACACACCTTTCTGGTTGATGAATTATTATATCTAAAGGGCATCATCAATGGTGATAGGGTCAACATTAACGACACGAAGATTCAAGCCATACGGGAGTGGCCTGAACCAAAACGCTGACATGTCTACAATGTTTCCCTGGATTGTGCAGCTAATTTTGGAGGTTCATCAAGGGTTTTTCACATTTAGCTGCTCCCATCACAGATCTGACAAATAAAGATCAATTTGAATGGAATGAAGCAGCCAGAACAACTTTCAAGGAGTTGCAAGGCATAATGTGTGCTTGTCCCATTCTCACCTTGCCAGATTTTGCACTCCCCTTGAATGTGATGCTTCGGGCCTAGGAATTGGTGTGGTACTAATGCAGTAAGGGAGTCCTACGGTGTTTGAAATTCAGAAAGTGGATGAGGAGAAGAATCTCCTTTCCTTGTTTAAATGCAAGCAATATTTAGTCTGTGGTTGTTTTACTGTCCAAACCGATCATGACAATTTTTCAGTAATTTAGATTACCCGGCGCAATCTTAATAAGAAATAGACAAAGTGGGAAGCAAGCTTCAAGCATACAATTTTTTCATTCAATACCATTAGGGCCAAAGAATGTTGTAGCAGATACCCTTACCAAATACTGTAATAATGTTGAAAACTGTAATTCGTTTGATATATTCCAGAGTCCTCTTGTGCTTAAGATGGGAAGCGTTGAGAAAAAACAAGGTTTTCTTGCACTTGAGCCATGGGGTATTCCATTCAATACATAAGCATATGTGTAGATGGTTTGATACTCGCAGTCGCACCAAAGAGGTGTAATGGAGACGTGGAAGGTGGGCAACAACTATTCTCCCTATAGAATTCACCGCTTAACATGAATGCCCCATAAAATGCACCATACATGACATGCATGCCCATGCATGGGCGGGTCCGGGTCCCACGGGTAGGGGTCACTACATCAAAAAAATTTAAATATATGTTTTTTCACAAAAGATTGATGCACAACAACAACAACAACTCAGTAAAAGCATGCAATGAGAACCTGGAGGTCGTAGGGTTAAATCTTGCAAAGCAAAATAGAGGTAAATGTGTTTTTCAACCAAAAATTTCAAAAAAAAGAACTAATTGACACATGCATGGCGGGAGACGATGTTGTTTTCATGCCTATAGGTGCATTTTATCGGGAGAATAGCCTCTGCTCCATATTCATGGCGGGAGACGATGCTATTTTCATGCCCATAGGTGCATTCTATTGGGAGAATAGCCTCCGCCTCAAAGGTGAGGCAAAAAAGAAGTTAAGGTTGAAGTAGTGCAAGCAATTTACAACAGGGGGAGAGGGTTGATGCAAAAGAGAAATATTTAATGAAATAAAATATAAAATGTTACCCTTGGCCATCTTCGTAACATAAGATACAACCGACCATTGCATGGTCAACTACTTCCTTCACAATCCTCAATACGCAGAAAGCAGCGGACAAACATTGAGGTACTGCCCATTTATGTCGCTTCAAGCACCATCTCCACCACCACTCTTGTGTTGTGCACCATTGCCTCCATGACGCCGGTCGGAAGAGGAGGACTGTTATGGTTGAAATTTCTCGAATACATTGAATGCATGGGACAAGTTCTTGACAAAACAAATGAATGTTGTATAAGAGAAAGTGTTCTAAAAAGTTTAAGGTTTAATGTTGCTCAAAGGTCCACAAGGAAATCCATGTATACACATAATCACCACCCTAAAAACTAACATAAATATTGTTTATAGACACAACATGAACCAAAGATGACATCTCAGAAGATAGCTTAAGGACCTAAGATATTATAGACACTAAATCACACACTTTGGGTACATTTCTAGGTCCTAATCACATACTACTATTTAGATGATTCATAAGCAAGAAAAATATTGATTGACCACTGTCTTTGGTCTCTTAGCTTTCTTTCTGGTTTCTTTCTTGGCCTTACACACACTATTGCCTAGTCAGACTTTCGATACTTCGGTTTTTCTAAATTTGGACACTAGCACCTAGGCACCCTCGTCCTCTCTGGGCGCCCTCGACCTCTTTGTATCTTGCTAGCCTCTTTTCGGCCTCTTCTTGCCGTTGGGCACCTTGTTATCTTATGGGTCGGCCTTTTAGTGGTTAATTACGAAATTCAAACAAGGGAATCATATAAATATAAAGCTATGTGATCATTATGACGGACCAAGCTCTAAACATTTACTATCACCACTTAAGGTTGCATTAAAAGGTCATTACAAGAGCATCAAAGTATCCATCTAACACTCACTCAAGGGACAAGGGACTGCATACACTTCATAGGAGGGTAAGTTCATTTTAGCATCCACATATTCGACTTACATTTCTACATCTAGCTATTGCTCACTATTCAAGTGCGTCTGACACAAAAGCCACCTAGGGCACGATCCTACACACACACACACACAGAGAACTACATGGAGTCCGAAATGTAGTGCAACGCCTAGATCGTAAGTTCACTCAGTCAGGTGACCACTGGGGTCAGTCTGACTCCCCATTTGCATCTTTTTCTTTTTAGGATTTGATGTGTTTTGGGGTTTTGCAAGTACTCTCTCTCTCTCTCTCTCTCTCATACCTCGACACACAAGCGAACATTAGTGAACATCTTACAACCTTGTGAAAATTAGTTTCTGAGGTTCTGAGTAGTCACAAGCTCCCAAAGGAGGTCTACAGTGCCTAGGCGCCCCTGACCTAGTCCTAGCGCCCTAGTCCTAGCATTTATGACACTCGCACTATTTTCTAGGTTTGGTTGCGACAGTCTGATTCCCTGTTCTAGCAATTTTCTAGTTTGACACAATCCAGATTTATTGCGGAATCAGTTAAGTCTCTTATTCCCTCTCTTATACCCAAGGTTTCATATTTTTCTAGCTTATTGCTTAGGTTGAATCTGTACTTCATTGCTTATTTATTTACTGCTACATTGCAATTAGGGTTTAACATTTAAATTCCATTTTTGTTAAATCATTTGGTGAACCCGTCTATTCAAACCCTACCTTTTGAGTATGTATTCTTCTTCTCAAGTCATGGATCAATTTGCTTATCCTTGTTTCGCCCCAACTAAGGTTTTTGGCATGGTTACTACTGCTATTAATTTTATGCAAGTTTTGTTATCCCAAATTCGCCCCCCGGCAACTTTGGTCAAGACAACTCCTACACATAAGGAAATTATGAAGCAAACGACTCAGACCCGCGAGATCACATTCCAGGACGACAAACAACTTACAGGTGGGCTCAGAAATGAAGGAGCAGTGTCGCAGAGAAGCCAAGAGCAAGAAGGAAAAGAAGCGGTGAAGTTTCAAGGTCTTCGGGCTCAAAACTGTTCAGGAAAGAATCCAGAATCAACTAAGTATAGAAGATCCATCAGAGAGAGCCACATGTCCTAGCTGCGCTTCTCCAAGATGAATCCATAAAGGGAGGCTCAAACAAGCCCCGCATCTCCATGTGTCCCAGGGCAAAGCGGGTCGTCGGGGGTTTTCTGATTTTTGCGTTTCACGAAAAGGGGGAAATGGTAAATTACGGACCCGCAAGCCCGATTTTCGCTCTAATCTGGCTGCCACGTGTCCCATATAAAATAGGAAAGCCCAAACGAGTGCCAGGCTGCCGCGTGGCCCTGGTAGGTGAAAATGAAGAAGAATCTTTCAAGCCATTAATGCAGAATCCAATCTCTTCAACTACCAGATCTAATTTGATTCAATCCGCTGGGAAACCAGAAGCGACATATTGTGGGTGAATTTGTAGAAGGCATTGATATTCAGTGGTTGAGCTTTCAAAGTGGGATTCGATGCATATCTCGGAGTGGTTGAAGCAGGATTCATTTTTTTTTCCTCTTCTCTCTCTCTCTTATTCTTTCTATATATTGTAACACTTCTCATTTTGAAAAGGAGAGGCATTCTAGGCATAGCGAAACTTTGTCAAATTTGTTTCTCGATGCCATTTTTGAGCAGCGAACATTCTCCCACCCCTGAAAAATGTATTTGTGCCTCTATTCCAAAAATGTAATGGTCTGTGCACCTTCTAGAGCAATAAAAATGTGTTTTTGTGGTGTTCTTCAACCCTTTGCGTCGTTTTGTTGTTTCTTTGTGCCTCTCCCTTCCAGATTTGTTTTTCTGTGCATGTATTTCACATTTGTAGGTGCAGGATGTTGTGTTTCATGGAGTTTAATGGCGAATTTGAAGATCTGAGCCATGTCACTTTTGTCTAACCTCCCTCATCTCCATTTTCTCTGTTTCTTTCTCCCTCAACAGAATATCTCACTTCGTTTGTTGGTGTATCACCTTTTTAGTGTAGGCTCTATTTTTTTTAGTTTTCTCTCTCTCCTTGTCTCCTTGGAAGTTAGATTAGGATTAGATTAGCTTGCCTATATTGGAATAGCTTGTGGAAGGTAGTTTAGGAAGAGGAACCAACCTTCTTTGGAGAGCTTTCCCATTCGCAAGGCCCCACACCTTGGGGAAGTTCAATGTTATGCAATCACACCAGATGAGCCTGCCTTAGAAAAGAAATTTTTTAGAACTCATTTGGGGGTGCTGTGATTTCACAATAACAAGTTCGTACTCAACATCCTCCTCACTTTATTATGCCTAGCGTTGATCCAACTATCAATGTAGTAACCACTCGCCACACTCGTCCACCTATGGCTCAACCGGTTTCTATTCTGCCACCTATCACTTCTATAGCTCCTATTACTATTAAGGGTTATGATATCATAGAGCAACTTAAGAATACAACGGCTAAGATCTCCCTTTATGATTTATTGCGTAGTGCACCTGATTGTCGTCAAACATTAGAGGCCGCCCTTCATTCTATTCACATTGAAAGTGATAATTCACTAATGGCATTCACTCACCTTATTCAATCACTCAAAAATCCACCACGAGCTATATCATTTGTCGATGAGGACATACCACCATCTACGACCGATAATTCATGTGCACCTTTAGTTATCATTGTTATTATTGGCACCGCTTGTATTAAACATGTGCTCATTGACAATGGATCTGTAATTAATCTATGTGTTTACTCTCTCTTAAAGAAACTTGGCATTACTGATAATCTCATTTCTAAGAGTTATAATCTCATTCGTGGCTATGACTCCACTACTCGCACATGCCTTGGCACTATCACGTTACCTATACAAGTTGGGCATAAGACTGTTCCTACGACATTCATCATCATCAATGCATCATTTCAATTTAATCTATGTGAAATAATTTAACTCAATGCATGTTGTCCCATCTATTGTTCATTGGTGTGTTAAATTATTACATGATGGTTATGAACATACTATTGCAGTAGACCCCGATCCATTCAAATTTTCTCACATAGATCTTATCACTGTTATGCCCACTCCTCCATCACAACCTATTCCATATAGCAATCTCAACACATATGATATTGGTCAATCTAGTGCTTCACAACTCTCTTCCACCTTTGCAAGCATACCGTCCATTCCAATTCACACCACTGATCTCATTTCACCAACTGTGTCTACTCCAGTCACCACTGTCGTTCCATCCACCAAGACTCCTATCACTCTGAATTCTAGCACCACTCATGTTAATAGCCTTGATGATACTATCTTAATCGAAGATGTCAACACTGATGATTTTGATGATGAGTTTGAGGTCATATAACTTAACGATGAAACATTATGTAATATTAACTTCACTCATATTGAGATCGATGAGTCATATTTCAATGATACTTTTGTTGTGGTTGGTCCTAACAAATACCAATTCGAGCAACCCCCTCCTTTTACTCATGCTATGATACTTTATCAGGGGTCTATCCATACATTGGATGTCGTATCACCTCCCTCGTCTTCTCATGGGCAACCTGTATCCACGCTCCCTCCTTTCACATGCACATTTTTCATGAATAACTCATATTGGCATCACATTCCGGTCAATCCCACTTGTTCTGAAACTATTTGCACATATGATGGCTTGGTTCGGCTCTAATATACGCTTGATGATCTCTTGCCGCCACCTCATTTTTCTCATCTATATCATGGCTTTGTTCATATCACGGCTACTTATGGTCTGCGCGTCTTTCATCTTTCAGTCTTTGTCGCACACACTTTTTGCACTTCTCCACTTACTCTTGGGGAGGCTTGGCTTGACTACATTGGTGGTACTCTAGATCCTGATCATATTGATATTACATTTCCTATGACCTTCAGTCGTGTTTCTATTTATAATGACTCATTTCTTGGCTATTCACAAAATCTCACTCATTGGTATGTACATGGATGTCCACTAACACCTTTCACCGATGACGAATATGCAATGGGCATGTACAATCTACGACACAATGGATCCTTGATCAACCACATACTATTGCTTACCAGGTATCTGATGCATCTCCATTTGGCTTTGACCAGGACAATGACGATCTTTTAAACGATGTTACTTTATCATTCTTATCATCATACACTTGGGGGGGCATCATGTTTACTCCTCCCCCCCCCTTCTAGCATTCTCAAGTGGCTTATATTTCTACTATTGCACTTTATACTTCAGATCTAGTCGTCTGCACTCATCTTACACATCTTAATACACTTGTATCAACATTACCCTATAACGCACTCTCGTGCTTCGGTTCACACTTGACTATTGAGGGCATGCTACATACATGAACCTCACACACTACACCTTTCACACATCACGCATTCATGACATCTCTTTCTCGCAGCTTCTATCACACATCATATGCACTGCACACTACACACATTTACGATACATATTTATTACATCTTCTTTTACACGTTGCACTCATTACCCAATGATGCACTCCAGATCCACTTGACTGTTGAGGATATAAATCTGAAATGAACCGCACATCACTCACTCACGCTCTATGCTCTATGCTCTATGCTTCACGATCATATCTTTCTAGCGCACAAATTCAAACCATTTCCCGATGACACACTCTTGTTCTATAATTCATTCTTGACTATCGATGGGTCTTTTATTAATGAACCTCAGTGCATGCATGCTCATACACAGTCGCTCGTGTGGCACGCTACTCCTATCATTCACATTGCATTCCATTCCATCTCATCCATAACATACTGCATATCTTGGTTGCACATTGTTCTTGCTTACTTATACTTACATGTACACTTTGTTTACTATGCTAGTCAGATATTCAGTATGTCATTATCTTTTCTATATACACATGCGTGTTCACTTGCATTCTAGTTACGAATGCATCTGTTACACAGATCACTACACGTAGTACATATGCTTGGCAATGTACCTCTTAACAGTCCCACAACAGCTCCCGGGGGCATCTACTTTCGTACACACCACATGTGTTATTGTTTTGGTTCATAGTACTTCATATTCATTCTATATTTGTAACGTGCTAATGGGTGCTTCATGTGCAACATTTTCTTTACAAGAACTATTTGCGACCATGGTTGTCTGTTACTTTGCTTGTCACTGTTTTCCATTGTTTATCATTGTTTTTGGGCTATGCCCTTTGTCTTGTGTGCACATTGTATGCTTTTGGCCGCTTCAGCCCTGATTGTCTTGCGACATTGTGAGCGATGTCCCATGTTTGAAACCTACTTTTCACGGTATACTTTTTCTTCTTGTGTGTTATCTTGCATATTGTTTTCTATATATGTATTTATATTGTTTGTACTAACACATGTTTCCTAACCATTTTTTTATGTGTGCCTTAGTTTTTACCAAGCACATTCCCTCCCCCCTACAGGGCATCAATTTCAGTTCAACGGTTGGTCCTCCTTTGGGCCAAATTCTCCTAGCAATTTCATATGCATCCCAAACGAGGGGGGCATACATTGGGTGAATCAGTCACCACATTCAACAGTTTACAGTCATAATACATCACAATTCAATACTGATATAACATAGTCTTCAGTCACAAAAAGGGCTCATAATTTGACTTGGGTGTTTAGCACAACACAAATGCCAACGCCCAGACACAAACATGAGCATCCGAGTACCCCTGACCCTTCCTGGGTGCATATGACCAAGGGGCAGTTACACAATTTTTCTCATATTGGCACAATTTTTTAGCATTCTACACATCATTTTTCACCAAACATGCACAATCCTTTAGCACTCATAATGCAGTTTATCTCCTCTTTTCTATTTTGTGTTGGATCGAAATGGACCGAACTTGAACAAAGTAGGATCACACCATCTACAATGGTGTATAAATCATTGGGAAACAATTAGAGATGGAGAATAACATTGGACCTTTCTCCCCAACACTTCTTTTGTTGTGGCGTGAGATTGCACAAAAAACTCGCTCTTGGCGTGAGATCGCTCGGAAAAATCATTCTTGACATGAGATTGCCTGAAAAACTTTCCCTTCTACAGAATTTTCAGGAACCTTTCTACACTCTTCACTCATCATAGATCGGGTGCACATGTTCTTTTTTCACATTTTACACACTTTTACATGTTTTTTACATACTTGAATCAAAATTTTCACATACATGACTTTGACTACTCTTTTGCTCTTCTCTTTTATAGGTTCGTCCTTATGGGAAGCAACAATCACATCATCAAGCATCAAACGACATCGACAACAAGTACAACATGACATGGTACACTCATACGCTCTCACCCCTTGGGCCACTTCCTCTTCTCTAGCTACCACGCTTCATGTTTATCACTCCACGCTTTTTCTTGTTTCCTCTGCACACTTTTCACCATCGATCTACATGGTTATTAGGTATGCATCTCTTATCTACGTTATGTTATTAAGCATTCATTCAACAACATAGAGTAGGGGCAAACATAGACACTAAATCACACACTTTGGGTACATTTCTAGGTCCTAATCACATACTACTATTCATATGATTCATAAGCAAGAAAAGTACTAATTGACCACCGTCTTTGGCCTCTTTGCTTTTTTTCTGGTTTCCTTTTTGGCCTTACACACCCTATTTCCCGGTCTGACTTTCGATACTTCAGCTTTTATAATTCTAGACACCAGCACCCAGGCACCCTCATCCCCTCTAGGCACCCTTGACCTCTTTGCATCTTGCTCACCTTTTTTGGGCCTCTTCTAGCCATTGGGCATCTTGTTTTCTTATGGATCGGCTTTTTAGTGGTTAATTACAAAACTCAAACAAGGGAATCATATAAATATAAAGCTATGTGAAAACTATGAAGGATCAAGCTCTAAGCATTTACTATCACCACCTAAGGTTGCATTCAAAGGCCATTACAAGAGCATCAAAACATCCATCTAGCACTCACTCAAGGGACAAGGGACTGCATTCTTTTGCATACACTTCATAGGAGGGGAAGTTCATTTTGGCATCCACACATTCGACTTACATTTCAACATCTAACTATTTCTCACTATTCAAGTGCGTCTGGCACAAGAGCCATCTAGGGCACGATCCTACACACACACGCAGAACTACATGGAGTCTGAAATGTAGTGCAGTGCTCGAATTGTGAGTTCACTCAATCGGGTGACCACCGGGGTCAGTACGACTCCCCATTTGCATCTTTTTATTTTTAGGATTTGATGTGTTTTGGTGTTTTACATGTACTCTGTGTGTGTAGGATTTGATGTGTTTTGGTGTTTTACATGTACTCTCTCTCTCTCTCTCTCTCTCTCTGTGTGTGTGTGTGTGTGTGTGTGTGTGTGTGTGTGTGTGTGTGTGTGTGTGTGTGTGTGTGTGTGCAAGTTACAAGCGAGCTCGACAATCATATAAAAACCACAGGTGAACATTAGCGAACATCTTGTGACCCTACAAAAATCAATTTATGAGGTTTTGAGAAGTCACAGGTGCCCAGAGGAGGTCTACAACACCTAGGTTCCCCTGACCCAGTCTAGGCGCCCTAGTCCCAACATTTTCGATGCTCACGTGATTTTCAGGGTTTGGTTGCGAAATCTACATTTTTGTTTCATCAATTTACCATCTTTATACATCCCCAAGATCATTGTGAATCAACTAAGTCTTCTTTCCTCCCTCTTTGCACTTAGGGTTTTGCATTTATCTTGTTTATTTGCTCAGGCCAAATCTATGTTTTATTGCTTATTTATTTACTGTTACATTGCAATTAGGGTTCAACATTTAATTTTCATTTTTGTTAAATCAACTATATCATAAAGATACTACAGACGGGGAGGTCAAAGGAAATGAGGTAGCTATTTTCCCACCCAAAACTTAGAGATGGATAGGCTTCCTTAGTATTGCCTATTGGTAAAAAGCTTACAGATATTTGAATCCCTCGTGTTGATACCCTTTTGCCTCTTGGTTGGCTTCATCATGTAGGATACCTACTGCAATTATCCTCACTCCACACATCATAGTGCACAAAACATCGAGTTGTTGTGCATCTCTTATACCTCCTATACATCTACATCATTACCCTTGTGCCATACATTGTTGTCGCATTGATGTTGATTCATAAATAAGGACTTCTCTTCTCAAATAATTCACACATTTGCATGTCATACATTGTTGTCTCATTGATCTTGATCAATGGATAAGCACTTCTCTATTCAAATAATTCACACATTTGCATGTCATACATAATCACCCACATGTTGACTATGTTGGTATAGCCCAATGGTACACAAAACTATTCAAACTCGAGAGTTACAATGGAGAGGTTAATATTGAGGCATTGAAGAAGTTAAAGTTGAAGGAGTCAAAATGAAAAATTACGTGAGGTAGATGGGTGATAAAGACGGATATTAGAGGAGAAGTTCAAGAGTGTGGAGACTATTTGAGGAAACACAAGCAATCTTATTCTTGCTCAAAGGAGAAAGGGGGATTCAATATTGTAGGAAAAGTATTGAAAAAGTAACCAAAAAACTCATTAGTGATAGTTTGTAATAGACCCTGAAAAACCTCATGTCTTTATTTCACTTTCTAACATTTCCATTTTAGATCATCAGGTTTGGCCTCATGTGCATAATAACACTTAGACTAAAATTAAATTGTAACCTTGTAGTTACAAACTCAAATATTAATAAATGATGCTAATTATTGTCCTATTTAATGTAATATTTGTTGAGTATTAAATCTTTCTTAATAGTTACCAAAATTATATTATTATGTTTTTTAATAACAAATCATATAACTCATTGAATGAAATAATTTAAAACATAATGAAAATTAATAATACTTCTAAATAGGAAAATATGATATACTTCTAAGAATGGTAGAAAAATTGATAAGTAATAATAATATTGATTAAAATAGATTAAATACATTAGAACATATGGACGTTAAACCCTTATACAACCAATGCCTAAAAGTTACAAAAAATTATATCAATGATTGATGCAAACAATTGTCATATTTAATGAAATGTTTGTTAAGCATTAAATCTTTCTTAATACTCATCAACCTAAAAAGTTTTAGTTTTGAATGGCTCTATAATTTTTGGGGAGTTATGTAATTACACTACTGCATGTTTAAATAGCATAAATGTAAAACTAATACAACAAAAACTTGTAAACACTTATCGAATGGGTTGTGGTCCAATGGTGCAGATGATGGTGTAAAAGGTGTTCCCTATCAATCCACCAGGGTTTCATTCCCAAGAGATACCAATATTAAAAAGGGATGAGGTTAGGATAGTGTCTCGAGCGACTTTGGCGGAATGGATACCCCTGAAACCTGACATATAAGCTAAAGGGGACGAGATTAATTCTAGGCCTTCAACCAAAAAAAAAACTTGTAAATACAAAGAAAACCTAAGCATAAGGAAAAACAAGCCTGGAATTTCAAATTATCTATCCCTTGCAAATCAATTTTTTTGACAACCTGGTTGTTTCAAGTGACTTTAAATTCCAATTTTTATGTACTTTTTTAATGATTTATTCCTATAAATTTATATATTTCCATATATTAATAGAGGTCCATTTAAAAAATTATACGATTTAATAAATTTTCAACTAATAACTCACTGCGGCAACCAAGTTTTTTTACTAGTAATATATGACTAAAATCATAAAAATGGCTCACAGCTTACCAATTTCCAACCCTGCTTGGGACCACATCATTCGAAAAATTCAAAACGCCCCCTACGATAACTGACATTGGCACCTCCATCAAGGATAGGACATTCCACGCTCTAAACACGCTCCTCAACAATTGTACAACATACATACACTAATGCCTCTCTTAACAAAAGCAACAACACCACCAAAAAATCACTTCTACATGTCTCTTATACAACGACATCAAGTTAACTTACCAAAAACTTATACTTCACAGGTAGCTTGGATCCCAAGATGGTTCAGTTGGAAATTGTGGTGTATGACTATAGTGTCAATGACCAGGTTAAGAATGGATTGGTGGTCAAAGAGGAGAGTGGCGCCACTGGTTACCCAATGAAGACACTTTGAAAACAGATTCTTACGAAATGTGTTGTTCTCAATAAAATTTCTTCCTTTACTCCTGAAGAGGTTTGTAAAAGTTTCTTTCTTCTTCAAACAGTCTATGCCAAATAGGCATTCGTGAAGAAGAATTGAATCCACCCTTCACCCCTAATATTCTTTTCGTTCAAAGTATTTGTTGTTTGATTAAGGAGCTGCTTTAGTTAGTTAGGTTGGTCTTTGATATTGGATTCATGTGTTATTACGTCGTAAGGCGTTTTCCCTATGAGACGGGGCTGGCTAAGTCTGACAACCCTTAGAAATCATACGATAGAGAGGAGTTTGCCAAGTGCGTTGAAATCCTACGGCCAAAAAATTTCCACGCAGTCGTTCCCAAGTACTCCATTCATCTACAGTGATATTGTTTGTGCTGAAAGGCTTCATGGTTATAACATAGAAGCTTATCAATCCCACGAGGACTCTATTTATTTTAAAAATTTAGAGTCAGAACGGGACACAAGGGTGAGGCTCTCTCTTTGTACCGTTGTTAAGTTTTATGAGGTACAATACAGATTGGGGATTGATCATCCAAGCAAAATATTGCTCAAATGGCTTATAAGTAAAGCACAGGGTGCCATAAATGAAATTTCACAACCACAACCATTGCATATATCCAATTTAGACTGCTCAATGCCCACCTCTTCTCATGGTAAGCATGGATGCTCAAATACAACTAGATCTGGAGCAGAGCAACTAGATCTGGAGCAGATCTCAGAAAAAAAAATGTGAGAAATGGAGGAGAGGGAGAAGAGCCAACTTTGACGTCTTGCAGCTTCATCAAAGAGAGGATTCCTCAACTGTTTACAAATCCAATTTAGATATATGTGTCTCTTCTTCATCGACACCTCCTACGAGTGAATGCTTAATGCCCGGATTTCCACAAATAATAATAATAGTAGGTTTTTACAGTCCACGATGTCGGGTGGCCTATTTTTGGGTCTACAAACGGATTATAGCATATGGGACTACCTCATACTCACATGCGGGAGGCAACTAACTTTGCTACAAACGAGGCGTACATACCCTACCCCTTGCAGGATTTGAACTTGTGACCTCTATTTCAAGAGCACAGTTCTTCACCATTAGGCCAGCTCAAGTGTACAGTTAGGCCAACTCAGGTGTACAGAGGCCAACTCGGGGTGCAACCATTATTCTCTGGACGTCTTCTTCTGCAGGGACCTTAGGAATCTCAAATATCAGTTAGTTCAATTGCAAGTTTTGTAAATATTTTTTTCTTTGTCTTATTTGGCGTAATCATTTTTTAATTGCTAAATCGTGTTGGAATGGGTGTTGCGAAACTAGCATTTTTTAATATTAAAGGCTTAAATGCTCAAAAAGATCAATATAGTGTAAGGAGGTGCCTAGGGGTTTGTAGGCGCCGGTGAACATTTAAACCGTGTTATTTATTTATGTCTGTACCGCCGCGCAGGATGTGTCATCGCCATGCTCTGCTTTGGGTTTTAAAAAGTGCTTAACCCGATTAGTGGGTTTTTTTAATAGACAATGCTGACAAATGACAAGGAAATCGGTAGCAAAGCTGCACTAGTTTTTGCAATTGGGTGGATCAAGAGCAGAAGTTTCAACAGCCAGCTTTCTTATTTGCAGATATTTTTTTAAATTTGTATGCATGAGAAAACAAATCAGACGAAATAAGCCTAAAATGGATGGACTTTTAAGATTATACAAAGAATTCAGTGAGTTTTGGATGTTGTTTTGCACGGAAGTCGAAACGTTTTGACCAGTCTTTGATATGTCTGCAAAATTTGGCTTTGAGTGTGTATTTCATGTCAATAACAATGCATCTACATCTATTTTTCCCTTAGCTGAAAGATGTGTTGGAGTATAATAGTGTTTGCTGACATTGATGCTAAGGAAATGTTATTTTTTGTACAGACATGACGGTGCTTACTAAGGGAAAGTTATTTCTGAACAGAGAAGAATGGGCTTACTAACACTTTAGAAATAATATTTTTGGCCATTTGCCTGTGATGCTACATGTGAGTGTTGCGTGTGCATTGTTTTTCTTTTTCTTTTCCCAAAAATTGGAAAATTTGCAAGCCATAGTGGTTATTTGAGCAAAAAAAGGTATTGTCAACGATGGATGGGGCTACAGGCTATTGTGGATTCTTTTCTTTGATGAAATTGAACTCTTCTAAACTTTAGTTCTATATATTGTTCAATCATGAAAGATTAATAATGGCTTGTTTGAAGCAGTCGTTGCATTCTACTTGAGTGCCATTTGCTCGCCCTAAATTTAGGCGTCCATTAAACCAGGGGTAAAATGTGGCGGCCGTTTAGATGTTTTTCGTGATTGTAGCCATAAAATACTTACAAATATTTTGAATAATTGCCGCATACAACTTGCAAATTTAAAATGTGACCGTTGTCTTTTATATTTATTTATATATAAATTATATTAATCTATATTTCAAATAATTAGATAAATATAAAATAGTTAGTATGAATAAAACAAATTTGTAATTTTGAAGGGCAATAATAAAAAATTACAGTCACACAAAAAATGTTGGACATGCATAAGTGGCCGTCAAATTTAACCCTTTCCTTAAATTCTAACCCTCTGAAGGAATTAGGACTCAACTAAGGTTGCCCTAACCTTCCAATGGGACTACAAGACACAACTAGGGTTATCGTAACCCTGCAATGGAGCTACAAGATTCAACCAGGGTCACCTCCAACCCTCACTGCATGGCATTGATGCCATATTGCTTTTCTTTTTTATAATGTCGAAGGCGTATTCCTTTTTTACGCCGTAGGCGCTCATTATTTATTAATGTGAACATTTGGACTAAATGGGTGTAAGAAATGTACCCTCGTGGCATGTACGTCAGTCAGAAAGGGATCCTTGAGCCGGTTATGGACTCCATTAAATCGTAGTGGGTTGCGGATTTAGTCAGACTGGATGCAAGAGTCCAACCAAAAACCCCTGTAATGTTGTGAGAGCAAGATTGGCATGGATATCATTTTAGTGGAGGCGATGGAAGTGTGTTTGTTTTCCAACCTTCTTCATCTGTAGTAGCGACTGCACCTCCCCACCTTTTTGCACTAGCCTCTCGCTCTTCGCTTTGAGAGGTTTGAAATAGGTTACATATATGTGCATCCATCATGGTTTCTTATAACATAGTTGTTGGTTCCATGTCTCGTATGAATGTCAAAGGTGTAGTGCCTCCTTTAGCTCGTCCTCTCTATATAAGGTTGCGAGAGTGAGAATGAGATTGGGGGAAGGATCAAGTACGGATTGTAGATTATTGTTGTGGCTACAATGTGTCATTAGATAAGAATGCAAACGAGGAAACATTTTGAGAGGATGGGCTGGTCCTATCATATTGTAAGGGCAGTTGGTATTGGTGTGTAATGTAAAACCCCTGAATTTCTTAGCAAAGCAGGATTTTTTGAGGAAACTAAAAGTGATATCATCAAATTATGATTAAATCTTTTTGTGGTTGCATGGGTATGTGAGCTCATGAGTAGTGCACAATATTTTATTCCAATGAGTTTGTAAACAATGTAGAGCAAATTTGTCAGGTTAAATTTTGTAATTTTTAGTGGAGAAACATACACTCAATTGACATGTGCAACATGGTTTGGGTAGACATGAAACCATGCAACAGGACGTGTGAAGTGGAATTCAACTGAGAAGACTTGCTCGAGGTAGTTTTACGGATAAAAATCGACACACGGCCCTCAACCATACTCGAATCCCCGAGGTCATGCCGAGGCAGCCAATGTGGAAATGTGGATGGTTGGCTAAAGGAGAATCGGTGACTAAGATCTAGCAGTGTGAATTCCTAGTAGCTGAGTTAGCGAAGGGGAGATTTAGAGGCTATGAACGGGTAGCATAAATTCCCTATGGCTTGATTGCTTGATTGAATCTAAGTGTTAAACTATGTTGAAGTGTCCATTTTAACCAAGATGAAATTGACAATCTAATCTACTACTGAAAGGGAAACTAATTAAATAAATCAACTAAAATAAACTATTACAAACAAAAACAACAAATTGCTTCCATTCTAAATAATTAAAGCTAATTATACACTAAAACTAAACTAGTAAATAACCCGTTGTAGTTATTCACATGTGTTGAGTGTATCTAATCTATTTTAAATAATGAAAGATTCACTAAACTATGGATGCAAATCTAACCCTCTATTTTGCCTCAGAAGCACAAGAAGAAATCAGAGCTTCTCATAAGTTTTTCTTCCCTGCAACTTCCCCGACAAAGTAAATAATATTTCTATGGAGGATTTCCTATATGAATTGATCTACTATAACTATTGAATGATTGCAACAATGGAGATGCTTCTTTTCTACTCTATTTGATATATATGTATGTGTAGATTCATAAACAATAATATAAAGAAATGAAAAAATCTAACATCAACTCCAACCTGGAAATATAGAGTAATGGCAAATCCAGTTGTGTTGAGATTTGTCCCCTCATCTTGTCTTTTCAATCTCTTGTGTTCACATGATTCTAAGGGATTTGGGAATGCAGTAGAAGTAGCAATGACAAGGTGCTGGAGCAATGACAACTTGAATGGCAGTCTGGTAACAATGCAGGTGGAAGAGAGATAACATAAGTGAACAAAGCTTGGCTATGCAATTTATAGCAAGAATGAGGCAACTTAGCAATACAAGAATACACAGAATGATCTCTAATCATTTGCTTGAGAACAAGTGATCAATTTATAGAAGGTTGGTTGGGTTGTGCACAATTACACTTAGCAGCCATAGAGTGTCACATCAATAATGAATAGGTAGTTTGAACAATCAATCACGATCAATTACAAATTAGAAGTGAAGAAGACAATGCCACAAGGCAGTCAAGATTGAAATAAGCTAAAATGGTTCACAAATGTGAATTAAAAGTGAACTTGAGTGGGGCAACACGCGTCTTAATTGACATTGGAAGATTTTGGGAAAAGCACATAGGACCACTGCCCTGTGTAGGGTGGCAGTTACAAGACCGTCGCCATGCCTGGGCGGAGGTTACAAAACCGCCACCTAGGCAGGGCAGCGATTTTGACACTAAAGGTCAAAACTAAGCCAAAATGAAGTGAGAAGCTACAGAAAAGTGGTAAATGGCTAAGTAAGGCAAACTAGGCTACAAATATAAGTTGCAAGGAGGTTTAGGAGCTCAAACACCTTCGGAAAATATATGATTCATCATCGGGGACCTTTTGTAACCATTTTCTGACAATGTAGCACGTGAAAATTTGGGTGTGTACAGTAGCCATTACATTTAAGTTGCCACATTGGATCTTAGAAGAATGCACATGGCACGTGAATGAAGTTGCCACATTGGGTCTTAGAAGCATATACATGGCACATGAATTGTTCAATGGATTGCAACGAGTGAAATCTTACATTGGTGATTTTTTACTTATTTGGAATTGCATATTTTTTCTTTGTCAGCGCTTCGGATGGTAGTTGTAGATTTGAAAAAAAATCTTTGTCCATTTTAGTCTACATTTTGATTACATCTCATGGATTGATATGGGGTTCAAGACATCAAAATTCATCAAACCATAATAGAAATATGTTGTTTCGTAGACATGTACACAAAATTTGGCACCATACTTCTGTAAACCCATCCAAGAATACTTGTAGGTGGATTATAATGAGATGTTATTGTTGCAAAAATATCCTTCACAAAGTAATTGTAGATCTATTTCTATCACATGTTGTAGTTACAAATGGTGTATTGTGCATATGTATACAAAATGTTTACATATGAACTTACCCTTTCAAGAAGTTTCAGGACGTCGATCTCTTTGCCAGAAATCTTCCACCCATAAGATTTGAATCCATCTCAAGTCTCTTTTTGACATATTCTTCTCCACATTCGAAATGTTGAAACCCATTTCAATGATTGGGAAACACGAACTTTATTTCACTTCACGCTTTACCAAATTTCTTGACCAAATATTACTCAAAGATGTCTAGCATTTCTTATGTCCATATCAAGAAAAATAATGTCGTTTTTGACCATTTCCTTCCAAACAATCAAAATGTTGAATCCCATTTCAATTATTGTCAAAAATCATCATGCATCACCAACTTCCTTGATCAAATGAATTATTTTAGATGTGTGCATATAATACCTCTTGCAATTCTATGCCAATAACACATATGCACCTATTCTCCGCAAATATTAACACAAAATCCCACTTCCTCGTGTCTCTTTCTGTTACCTACAAGAAACTCCTTTACTGGTGCTCCGCAACCGTGTTTTCCATCTTTTCATTTTTCTCCTCTCTTTCACTTTCTTCAAACATTGCACATCATCAACCCAACCCCATCCCCGCATATTTTTCACCCTTTTGCTAAACAATTTCCTTCACGTTACTCCCTATCGGTGTTTCAGCTTTCAACATCTCCGCATCCACAATCCATGTAGCCTTGTGTATTCCAATCAAATAACTGAAACCCCTTGAAGGTAGTGCATTATCGTAATATCAAGAGTCACTAAAACATATAGTATATGTTCTTATTGATGAAATGAGTTTCATTGGCCCAAAGTCACTAAGAAAAATTGACAGTAGGCTCTGCGAAGATTTCCCACACTCAAGAACATCTGAATTTGGGAACAAATCAGTCATCCTCCTCCCCAACCTCGACCAATTACCACCGGTTTTGGAGAGTCCTCTTTATGCAAGTAATTCCTACGAAGAAACCCTTTGGAAGATATTTCATTCTTCCATTACATTGCAAATAATATTTCGGCAACAAGGAACAACCAATGCACAGGTTTCATTCTAGAATTTACTGCTCCACATGCGAGATTCAACCCCTCTAATTGAGGATTGGGAACTCTTAATGTCTCACACAGACAGACACCTAAATCAATAAGAGCTCAACATTTTTAAATATGTACCACATTTGTTTGGCAAAAAATGATATGGTGGACTCCCACAACCTTCATATGTTGAAAGAATTGAACATTCCGATTGCCAAATCCATTGCTGAAAGTAACAGGCGGTCTGGACCCAGAAATCCTGATGGTGAGATTAGTTGGAACACAAATTTCTATTATGCAAACAACAAAAAATCATGCTTATTACAAATCTATGGGTTGACATAGGCCTCGTGAATGGTACCACAGAAACAATCACCGACATTGTCTACGATGCATCAATGAAACCACCAACATTACCTTTATTTGTTGTTGTCAAATTTGATAGATAAAATGACCCATATTGGGATCCCTCCAACCCGTTACATATTCCCATACCCCCTATTTTGAGATGGAATCAAAGAGAATTACCAATTAAAATGGCCTGGGGATTAACTATCCAAAAGTCACAGGGACTTACTTTGCAAAGAGCAACCATCGAAATTGGAACTACTGAAAGGAAAGTTTGACTTTCAAACTTTCTCTAGAGTTCCCTCGCTTGTAAATCTGTGTATTTACATGTTACTAATTTTTCATTCAAGAGATGTAACTCAAATATGGTGCATGTAACCAACACTTAGAGCAACATGGAAGAAATGATGAGGAAAGACTAATGATCACTCAACCCATCGTAAATACTATCCTCTACTTTGATAGCACTGTGCGTGACTACTACTATACTCAACACTTCTTGTATCCAAAGCGGCACTGGTGCTCAAGGGGTATCAAATGTAATCATGTTTATTGTAAACATAACTAAATTCCCACTAAGAGGCTACCATGTCATGATATAAAAATTGTAAATGTATACATGTCTTATTAAGTGCATGTAGATATACATTTATTTGATGTTGTGAATTTCCTTGATATGCAACTTTAAATGTACGAATTTGTAACAGAATTAAATGTACACATACAACATTTCAATGTAAGGTGTTTCAACTGAATTCCTACACTACAACTATCAATCACACATTATCAACTATACAATAAATTGGTTGTTTCCAACAAAACGTACCAACCAAACAATGGGTGATCCACAACTAACATCTGGAGTAATAAAACTTCTTGAATTACAACATATTTATCTAACTGGTTATTTCTATAAATGTTTTATGACTATCGAATATACATGTATCAAATGTATTCATGTATGAATTTTCAACAAGTTTGAAATGTAGAAACAACCTTAAAATTACGTGGCCCATCTATATGTTCTACACTTACAAAACTCAATCACACCCCTGATATCAACATCAACCAAAGAAAGTAAAAATTATAGCTCTAAAAAAATAACATATACCGTTTGACGTTCACATTGCATGAAACACATGCGATTGCTAGTATTTTAAGGCTTAGGGTTTATGGCTCATGGTTCGGGGTTCAGAGATTACAAGTGAAGAATGTTTATGGGTTATAGCTCAAGGCTTTGGATCTTAGGGTTTGAGGGTTTACGACTTAGGGCTCAGGGTATTAAGGTTTAAGGTTTCTAGTTTAGGGCTCAGCGATCAGGGTGTACAGTTTAAGGCTATAGGGTTTAGGTGTTCATGGTTCAAGGTTTATTGGCTCAAGGTTTAGGGTTCAGAGTTACATGTTTAAGGTTTAGGGGATAGAGCTCAAGGCTCTAGATTTATTGTTTAGGGTTTCCAGGCTTAGGGCTCAGGGTTTAGGGTTAAGGGTTTATGGTTTAGGATTTAGTGTTCAAGGTTGAGGTTTATTATTTTGGTTTTACAGTTTAGAGTTTAGGTCTTAGGGCTAAGGGTTGAGGGTTAAGGGTTTAGGTCATAGAGTTCAAGGTTTAGGGTTTAGTGTTTATGATTTATGGCTTAGGGTTCATAGGGTTTAGGGTTTAGGGATCAGGGTTTACGGTTTACGGTCTTAGGGGTTAGGGTTTAAGCTCATTTAATTTTTAGGGTTTAGGGTTTAAGATTTAGTCCCCAATTAGGGTATATCAAAGTCTTTAGGGCTCATGGTTCATGGTTTAGGGATTAGAGCTTAGGGTTTAGTGTTTAAGGCTTAGTGGTTAGGATTGCTCATGAGTTAAGGGCTAAATGTACTTAAGGTTTAGGGTTTAGGTTTTAGAGATCATGGTTTAAGGTTAAATAGGGTTTAGGGTTTAGGGATCATAAAATTAGTTCTGTAGACACCTGTAGTTTGATCAATACACTATTATTTCTAATGGTGCACTAACGCTTCTTCCTTTTGCAAATTGACGACACACCGCCAGTTAGGCCTATCTAACTCCCTTCCTATGACACCCTTTTGGTCATTTTTCCTCTTATAAACCATTTAAACAGGCAGTTATAGCCTCATTCTAACTACATTAGCTTCTTATTCACTTCTAGCTCACTTCTATTAGCTCCCTGGAAGATCAATCCACTTCATTGGATTGAGTAAGCCCTTCAGAACCCTTCCAGAACCCTAATTACTCTCTAAGAGAGATTAATTAGTCTAACCTAGGTTAATTACCCTCTAACATAGTCAAATCACACTTTGACTTGCTAAAGTGCTTTTTGGACTTTAGCCTTTGTCCCACATGCACCCAAATCTCCCTTTTCTTCCAAACCAAAAACTATAAATAGGGCTATACCCCCTCCCTCATTTCCTAAGAATTCTCTCTTCTTCCTAGCACAAATTATAGCAATTTGATTAGGCTTTAGTTTGTATTTCATCTTCTTTCATTTGAGCTAAAAGCATTTAATCTTGTATTTCATAGCATTAACATAGAGTAAAAGGGAAGATCCATTGGCCTTGAAGCCATTAATGGGGAGATCTCTTTCTCTTAACACATAAACTGAATGCTTAGATCCTCTTAGGTTCATTATTTCAAGCTTTCAAAGAATAGAGATTAACTTCATTTGCTTAGTTTGCATGTTTATTTCAAATTAATGTATGCAAAGAAGGAAACCTTGCTCATTTCTTATCACATGGTCCATTGATCAGATTGTTAAAAGCCTTTGGGGTTTCTTTAGAGATTCTTACCCCAAATCCATGGCTTTTACAACTTTTCATTGAACACATTTGGCATGCCCGGTGGGACACTTATGTCCACCCTCCATTAATGGAGGTCTTTTAGGTTTTTCAAAGTTCATTTTCAAGTTTTTTGCTCAAATCACTTGTTATTTCCTCATTTTTATTTCTAACCCTAGATAAATGACCATCATTTATATACATTTTGTGGGTTTGATCTAGAAATAGGACACTTTGACTAACAACTAACCTGTTTTCTCTTGAAAATTTGAAAATCCGTGTTTTTTGCAGGTTTTTCACAGGGTGCGCGTAGGTGTCCAACAAGGGGTGTGTACACGTCAGAACCCCAGTGTACCCATCATATCAGGCATGTACCTATCAGAAGGTCCCCATCATTTGCAAACTAAAACTTTACACAGACACGCACGCGTCTCTGTCATCTAGGGTGCGTATACGTCTCTCTGGACGTGCAGGCGTAAATGCCCTGACTGAGTAAAAAATAGAAATAACCCATACAAGGATGTGCACGTGTCTCTGTCATCTGAGGCACATAGCCGTCTCTCTGGCCATGCAGGTGTAAAAGGATCTGACTGTGTAAAAATTTTACAGTTCTCTGTTTAGGCTTAGGTGCGTACACGTCGTAACCTGAGCGTCCATGTCAATATAGGTGTGTCTCTGTCATATTGTGAGCATTTGTGTTTACTTCATTGGGTTTTATTAAATTTTTTTACTGCAGGCGTACTCGTCAGGTAGGGCGTGTATCTGTTGGTTGGGGAGCGTTGGTGTCAGTATAGGCGCGCAGGTGTCTGTGTTAAAAACTGAAAAATTTTACAGTCTGCAAAAAAAAACTTTTTTCTAATCCATCACTGCAGGTTTTTAGGACTAACAATTGGAAAAATAGGGTTCTTTCTTAAACATTTCAGTTTGCATAGATTAAAAGTGTTTTTTTTTGTTTCTGACTTAGAAGTAGTTTTTGTAGAAGTGTGTATGCTCTCTCCTCACATCTTCCAAGACGATCTTGGAGATCAAAAACACCAATACAAAACTCATATAAATTGTGCAAAAAAACACTTGTTTTATAAAAGGTTGGAGTAAAAATTTCATGTGATTTCAGTGGAATTTTTCACGTTGTGTATGCTCTTCCTTTGCACCTTTTGGCGATCTTAGGAATCAAAAGCAAAGTGAAAAACTCTCTTTCTTAAACATCAACCTATGAATCGAAAAATTACTAAAACTTGTTGTCTATAGGACCTAACGATTGTCAAAGAAAGGAGGAGCTAAGACAAAACACAAAACCTTCTAATACATGTGTTCTTACAGGTTGCCAAATGGTGTGCTACTTAAAACCACATTAAGCTAAGCAAGATAAAAAACACACCATATTCAAAACATTGTATTACAGGTTTTGGAAAAGGGTACGTCCCTATCTGCTCAACTGGAACATAACCCCTTTGGCATAACGCCTTAAGCTACAACAATGGGGGTGGTTCCAGGAACCCTAAAGTAGTCCACCACTGTGTAACCTCGTGGATGAAATAGGAAGCGCTCCGCTTACCCACTTGACTAGTACGCCTTGTGAGTTAGAGTTATAAGTTGTCTGTATCGTGACCTTAGTAGAAGTACATGATGGATGCATTCATTGCCCACTGTACTTGAAAGGGGATAAAGCCGAGATACTCCCAAACTAGTCATTGCAACTTTTTGGGTAAATCATGCCTCGCTCTTAGACAATATTGTAACACCTAGTTGAGAGAACTTGTTAGGGAAGCCATTTTGTCAAGGAGCCCACTTTACTAGTCCTTGTTGCGTCAAGCCATCACAAAGTGATGGCTCATCTGGAATCTAAACCTTGTTTGTTGAAACAAGGCAAAGAACCCTTGTGAGTTTGAACTGAGTGTCTTTTCATCACGGACCTAAGCTATGTCCCACTTTTGCTTAGTTTTATTCTTGTCTTTGGATGAGGCAAAGCTCTGCCTAAGTGTTGCTTAGCTTGTGTCCATCTTTTGATCAGTACCCTTGCATTCTCATCGCCCATTATTCGGGGTGAGAAAGGTGCATACATCACACATTTTTATCAGAGATAGTGCTCGTCACTTTTTTGTCTGTTTACGCCCATCCATGTTTGCGGCTGGGTTGTTAAACGTCTAAAGTGCACGGGTGCACTTTTCACATCTTTGATAAAAGTCCTTTCATCTTGATTTCAAGATCATCTTCACCGCTGTGTATTCGGTTCATCTTTTGTCTCTTCTTGAGTTAATAGTCTTGTTCGCATCTTAGACGTACAATCTCGGTACTTACATCATATTCTCATTTTTTGTGAGGAAACGGTATAAGTCCCCTTATTGTGTGGTTACACTACTCACATGATTAAAAACTCCTTGTTATACTTATTACTTGGTTTCACTCTCGACGTCATCTTAGTCTTCTTGAAGAGTGTTGATAACGCCTTACATATATCATAATAAAGTTACCATGGTACTAACACCTTGCTTGCTCGGTTAATGTATCACGGTGACGTTATTACGCTATATCTATTCGTGACTTCCATTTTTCAGAAGGTTTGGCTTTCATCGGTATTCAAACTAGTTTTAAGTATACCTTGTCAAGGGACTGCGACAACATCACGTCAGTGCTTAGACCTTGTTGGGGTTCTAACTTGGCTTACATATTGGTACATCTTTGTCGCTATCTTAGGGTATAGGCTTGGCAATAAAAAATTGAGTGAATCATAACATAAGATGTGCATATGAATGTTTCTTGGTAAAAATGATTGCATAAAATTACATCTACGATACACTGTGATATAATTCCAACATCCCCTTAAATGGCTTGCAGAAAACCATACACTTAGGGGTTACGCTAGCTACATAAAGACGTCCACTAGTGATGCCTAAAATCATAAAAATGGCAGCCAAATCAAATGAGCAACACATGGGAGAAAACCCTTTCGACACATTCCCATTCAGTGGTCATAATTTAGGACCACTCTTCTCTCAAGTCAAAGATACAGAGACGTTAATCGATCATAGTGGAGAAGAGTCAGACTCTTCGGGAGAACAACAAAGGTTAGACCTAAACAGATTTGACGAGCTCTTATATTATAACAAAGATCAAGTACTCGCGAGAGTCTTGGCGTTAGGAGCTAAAACTTCCACACGAGCGTGAAGAAGAAACAAAGGTCATTGACCCTAACTTAGGAGAGTGAAGATTCATCTTAGACACAGATAATCCTTTCGATGTGGGATATGCATCCACTTCTGGGCAACATAAGGCCGTTGTCGAAGGTGAAACATCATGTAAACCTCACTTTAAGGCTTCGCGTAAAGTAAAAACTGAGTGGAAGGCCTCCCCTCCTCTGAAATTTGATGAAGAAGAGGATCCCCTGGTTGAGGAGGAGATCCTCCAAAAATAGATCTTGAAGTTGAGTCAGAAATTAGCGAACCTAGGCTGCTTCAAAAAGAAACATAGGTAAAGACAGAGACAAAAACAAACTTAACGAGTTTCAATTTGATCCGCATACAGACTATACCTTTAAAGCAACTCAGGCTCAAAGGTCAATATCACCTACTAAGGAGCAACTCATTCAGGATGAATTAAAATCTATGAAAGATACGCTCATGACATTACAACAGGGAAATGTAGGCCAAAACAGAAAATATTCGTATGAAGAACTATGTCCTTACCCCTTCGATAAGGACATGCTACAACAACCTTTCCTGAAACATTTCACTGTTCCCAAGTTTGATAAGTATAAGTGCAAAAGTGATCCTCGTGATCATATAAAAGACTTTTACATGGCTTGCCAAGAGGTCGCGTATAGCGATAATTTCTTGATACGACTTTTTCCTCGCAGCCTAGGAGCCATGGGATTGGAATGGTTTTATAGCATACCTAAGGGCTCCATTACAACATGGCCCATGCTAGCAGAGAAATTTGTAAGACATTACTCCTATAATATGGAGAGTGACATCACGATGAACGATCTATGTAACACAAAACAAAAACCCAATGAGACATTTGCAGGATTTTTACAATGATGGCGTGGGTTAGCTAGTCGCTTTCCTTGTGCCTTACCCGAAAAATAGTTAGTGAGTATATTCATTCCTAACTTGAACCCAGAAATAGCCTTTCACTTGCAAATGCATTGTGGCTCAAACTTTGAAGAAGTCATAGAGAAAGGTAGTCAAATTGAGAAAGCGCTCATTGCCAAGGGCACGCTTAAACTGGTTATTAAAAACAAACACAAAGCCAAATCCACAGACAAACCTAAATTCTTCAATAAGAATAAACATGTTGTTGGTGATGGCATTACAGACTCCAAGAGAGTCCAAGCCGTACAGACAGGTCCACTCTTGAAACTTTCACAAGGGCCTCATCCCAAAGTGCCTACAAAACGTATGTTCACATCTTTGACAGAATCCTTATCTACCATCCTAAAACAATTAGATGGTGCAAAGATGGTAGAATATCCAACTGCAACAATGCCCTACCCAGAAGATGCTCCAAAACCGGTTTGGTTCAAAGACAATGAATATTGTGACTTCCACCATGTCAAAGGACACAAAACAGATAGATGTTTGAGATTACGCCATTATATCCAAGACCTCATAGAGGAAGGGAAGATTGTTGTAGAGTCTCCCCCGGAGGCCGGTAGAAGTTCAAATGAAAAAATGGGTATTTACAAGGAACCTTTTCCTGACCATGGATAAAAAGAAAAAGAAAATAGATCAAGGGAAAACTTCTAACGACTATAGGACTGCTGCCTATGTGTACCCTACAAATGATAGTCCTTATGATTCCCTCATTGGATGTATTAACTCATCTAATGAACAGATTAACACCATTCAGATCTTAGAAAAGAGCTACGCAGTCGGGACAAGATGTGCCCGCTTAATCATACCAGATCTTATACCTACCCCTGAGGAAAGTCAGTATAACTTGATAGAGAAATTAGAATGTCTGCTAAGAAAATGTCTGCTAAGATATCTATCCTTGATCTCCTAAAGATCTCCAATGCCCATAAAAACATATTGTTCAAAACTTTGCAAAATTCAGGGGTTTCCACATAAATAGATCCCGCAAACCTTCAAGCCATGATTGCATGCTTAGACACCAATGATCATATTACTTTTGATCATACTGCAATCCCGCATAATAACCCAGAGCATAACTTACCATTATATCTCAAAGTGGTGGTTACCCATCGCAAGATCAAAAGAGTACTTGTAGATGGGGGATCTGGTCTAAATATTTGCACCTTGAAGCTGGTAAAGCAGCTGGGCCGGTCAGAAACAGAGTTGGGTGCTAAAACTATCACAATCACAACATATGACAATGAAGAAAGAGAGTCAGCAGGGACTATAGTGGTCCCCATGGAGGTAGGACCAACATGTCATGACACAACGTTCCATGTCCTTGACTTGGACCTTCCGTACAACATGCTCTTAGGATGCCCATGGATCCATGCCATGCAAGCTATTCCATCAACGTTTCATCAGTGCATCAAGTTATATCATGAAGGGCAGGTGGTTACCATTTTGGGTGACCCAGAACCTTTCACACATTGTAGGGCTTTGCACAGTTTTTCTCGTGCAGCTTATGAATGTCCTTCTGCGGATGTTGTTGTCCCTTTACAAATGGAGGCCATGAAGAACCGAGTAGATTCAGAATCTCTCACGCCTTTCAATCAGGATTTTCCCTCGCTGGTCAATCCATTTGCTTCATGGGAGGCCACATCAGCAAAATATGGCCCAAGTAGGCCATTCACTCTTGAGCAGGCTCTGTTGATATCAGACCTATCAGTATCCCCCAGGACAAGAGGTAAGCCTTATTTTCAGTTCAAGAGCACCCGCAAGCAATGTCCTAAACCTTTGGAGAAATTTGTCCATAGTGGCCTCTTGTCTGAGGAGAAAATGTTAGAAGACCCTACCAGCAGAGTACCAGAAGGCACCATGGCTTCATGCAATCAAGCACCTCAGTACGTCAAAGGTCCTCGCATGATGTTTGTCATGGGCTATGACGGGTTTGGATGTGGCGTTAATGCACAAGGCCGGTTGGAGCCTATCCCTATCCCTCATTTCAAAACTGATAAACATGGCCTTGGAATAAGGCCCCATGATGCTCTACCTTCTGAGAACAATGCCACTTCTTCTGAAAGTGAGGACGTTTCACCTCATTCTGATAGTGACGCAGATTCCCAATGTAGCCTTTATGAAGATCTTGCCTCCACGAACCTATTCCCAGATTCGTCGGTCCTTACCTTATCTGAATCCATCCCCCTAGATAAATATCCAATAGCCCTTATATATCCTGAGCTTATAGATTGGGATCAACAACTTCATGTGCCATTGGATTTCTTTGAAAATGATGAGGCATTCACAGAGTTCATGGGACTCAGGGACTTTATTCCGGCTGGAGACCACAAGAAAGGATTTAAGATTCAACTAGATGCTTGTGCCTATTTTGGGGAGGAAGCAGAGATGTGCAGATGGTTGAATAAAAAGGTTGTAACTAAAGGTATACCTACCTCTGAGAAACTGAGCAAGAAGGCTCAACGGAAATCCCATAGTGACAAACTCTTTGGTGAGCTCATAGACAAACAAAATGAAGAGTCTAAAGATGAAGTGATTTATCCATTCAAAGATGATCATGAACTACCACAGGAGGTTGATCTTACTCTTCCCCCTGATCCTACATGGATGGAAGATGCTTCTAAAATGCTTATTGAGGAAACAATCAGCGTCAACATTGGCTCAGAGGGGCAACCTAGAATAGTCAAGTTGGGAGCTTCGCTCTCAGCTCAGGAACAAAAGACCTTTGCAGAACTCTTAAAAGAATACGTGGACATATTCACATGGACATATGCAGATATGCTGGGTTTAGACCCTGAGCTAGTTGTGCACAACCTCGTTGTGCACCCAGATGCCAAACCAATCAAACAGAAGTTAAGAAAGATGCATCCTAAAGTGGCGCTCTTGGTCAAAGAAGAATTAGAAAAGTTGTTAGCTGTTGATTTCATAAAACCTATTGACTATTCAGAATGGATCTCTAACATAGTCCCAGTACAGAAAAAACCTGTTGGAATAAGGATCTGCACAGATTTCCATGACATCAACAAAGCATGTCCAAAAGATGATTTTCCCCTACCTAACATTGACATGATAGTTGATTCAACAGCTGGCTATGAAATGTTGTCCTTGATGGATGGTTTTTTCAGGTTATAACCAGATACAAATTGCGGAGGAAGATCAGCATAAGACAACATTCATCACCCCTTGGGGAACATTCTGCTACAAATTCATGCCCTTCGGGCTTAAAAATACTGGGGCTACTTATCAGCGGGCCATGACAGTTATCTTCCATGATATGATAAGTGACATCATGGAGGATTATGTTGATGATATCCTAGCAAAATCCAAGAGTAGAAAAGAACACCCTGAAGTGTTGAGGCGTATCTTTCAGTGTCTAAGAGACTATAAGGTTCACTTGAACCCTAAGAAATGTGTCTTCGGTGTCTTATCAGGAAAACTCCTAGGGTTCATTGTCTCACAAAGAGGGATTGAAGTGGATCCTGCAAAGGTTATGGCTATCACAAGAAATGCCACCACCTACCACTCTCAAGCAGCTAAGGAGTCTACAAGGAAAGATTCAGGCAATCCGTCGCTTTATCTCACAACTTGCGGATAAGTGCCACCCCTTTACTCATTTGCTCAAGAAAGATGTCACATTCAATTGGGGACCTGATTGTCAAAAAGCCTTTGCGCTACTCAAACAGTACTTGTCCAACCCACCTGTACTAATGCCACCTACCCCCAGTGAACCTCTCCTCTTATACATTTCTGCTACCCAGTTTTCCATTGGTGCATTACTTGCCCAATATGACTTAGCCCATAAAGAGAGAGCAGTTTACTATCTTAGCCACACCTTGATTGCATACGAGCTGAATTATCCCCAAATAGAAAAGGCCTGTTTGGTGGTTGTATTCACATTTCAAAAGCTTCGCCATTATCTCCTGAATAATAAGACCAAGCTCATATCCAAAGTTGACCCTCTCAAGTACCTTTTATCCAAACCCACCCTCACAGACGAATGGCTAATTGGATCATTCTCTTGAGTGAGTTTGACATTGAGTTTGTAAATCAGAAGTCTTTAAAAGGACAGGTACTGGCCGATCAGTTGGCAGAAGCTCCTCTCCCAGGAATGGAACCTTTGTGCTTAGATTTACCAGATGCATCCATCATGTATATTGAAGAGTCCGTAGAATGGCAGGTTCACTTTGATGGATCTTTTACCTTCCATGGATCTGGAGCAGGAGTGGTCCTCATCACTCCAAATGGCGATGTCATACCATGAGCATTCTGGTTGGGATTCCCATGTACAAATAACATTGCAGAGTATGAAGCACTCATCATTGGCCTCAGGCTAGCTATTACATGGAATATCAGACAACTACGAGTCATTAGGGACTCTCAACTTATCATAAAATAGGTTAATGATGAGTATAAGGTTAAAGATGAGAAACTTATTCCATATAATAAAATGGTTGAAACTTTGAAGGAATATTTCACACAAGTCATATTTGAACAAAAACCAAGGTCGCATAATAGATCCATGGATGTTATGGCTACTATTGGGTCTCTCTTGCGCATAACACCTGAAGAAAGTAAGATGCCTTTCTTCATGGAACATCTACAGGTACCTGCATATGATATGCCAGAGTCATGTTTGTAATGTGAAGTTGTTGGTCCTTTATCCCCTTGGTACGACCCTATCTTCCAATACCTACAAGATGGCACCTTTCCCCCTGACATCACCCATTCTGAAAAGAAAGCCCTTATTCACCGCATAGCCCATTATACCCTCCTGGGAGGCACCCTTTATCATCATGGCTATGACAGGAATCTGCTTCGTTGTTTGGATGTCGTTGATTCTATCCACGTAATTAAGGAAGTACATAGTGGTATTTGTGGAGCACATACTAGTGGCATGGTCTTAGCTAAGAAGCTATTGAGAGTAGGCTATTATTGGCCTACCATGGAATCCGATTGTTGCAACTTCGTAAAGAAGTGTGAACTATGCCAGAAATATGGGAATTTAATACATGCGCTAGCACAAGCCTTACAACCTATTGCAACACCTTGGCCATTCTCTAAATGGGGCCTGGATCTCATAGGGAAGCTCCATCCTTCTTCATCAGATGGTCATACTCATATCATCACCGCCACCAAATACTTTACCAAATGGGTAGAGGTTGTCCCTCTTACCTATGTCACTGGTGCACAGATTTCAAAATTCATCATGAACCATCTCATATGCCGTTACGGGATCCCCTCGGCCATTGTCACTGATAATGGTAAATCCTTCAAAAATAAAATGGTTAAAACATTGTGTCAACGCTTCCATATCCAACTTAAGTGGTCTACCCCTTATTACCCTCAAGGTAATGGACAGGCGGAAGCCACCAATAAAACCCTTGTGCGGATTATGGAGAAAATGGTCAGTAAAACCGGCCGTAATTGGCATCTGCAGATACATCCCGCCCTCTGGGCCTATCGTACTTCCATCCGCACTCCTACTGGTGTGACCCCTTATTCACTTGTCTATGGCACTGAAGCCATCATACCTTTGGAAGTGGAGCTTCCCTCCCTGAGAATATCTCTCAGAGGACTATCTTGATAAAGATGAAGACTACAGAGTTGCTCGCCTAGTAGAGTTAGAACTATTAGATGAAAGGCGTATCAGAGTGTTCAATCACCTAAAATTTTATCAGAACAGAGTGTCTAGAGGATATAATAAATGCATCATTCATAAGGAATTTGATGTAGGGGATCTAGTTCTCAAGGAAAATCAGAAGAACACTGTTAAAGACAGAGAAAAGAAAGGAAAGTTCGAGGCTAACTGGTTAGGTCCTTATGTTGTAATTGTAAAATATGGATCAGGGGCCTACAAACTTGCATATTCAGATGGTGAAGAGCTTCAGAACCCATGAACGCCATGCACTTAAAGTGGTTCTATGCTTAGGCATGACGGGAATATCAAATAAGAACTAAAAATTGGAAAACAAAGAAAAAACAAGCAAAAAAATGGAAAAATGAGAAAATAGTAAAGAAAAAGCAGGTCGTCCTCATGTGAAAACCACACAATTGTGGTGCAGGGGGAAGGTCTTTGAGTGAAAACTAGTTTTTGGCACTCAAGGAGTATTTGTCGGACACAAGTTACTCTTACGGAAGGATGGGTAATCCTTACCACTTTTTAGATACGAATTTCTCTGCTAGGTCTAGGAACCCTACTAGGATCACCTTTGCCTTGCCATGATCTGGTTTGTTTGCTCTTATATCTGCATGAAGGACATTACCTTTGTATAATGCCCATCTAATGTTGAGCATAAAAATCCCGTTGCCATCTTCCTACACATACGCGTGTGGCATTCTGCCCTTTGTATATTCCCACATCACGCTGGGGGCATCCACGCTTCATTGTTCTTGTACATTGCTTTCAAAACATGACCTTGGAAAATACAAAAACATTGGAAAACAATACACAAAAAATCTAAACATTTTGAAAAATCCCCTTTCCAAGGATAAAGCTACATTCGTCTCACAATGTTATCTTTGGGAAATCTAGACCAAATAGTGACAAATGTAGCGCGAAAACTTATCTTTTTAGATAAACCCAAAAACATTAGAAAATATGTCAATGTTGTCCCGCAAAAACAAAGTAGTGCTTTAATTACTTTTAGTTGTTGGTTTGTATAGTTTTGGTGTACTTAGTCTGTTAATTGTTAGTTCTTTAAAATGGATCATTTGCTTATCGAAAGTTGAATCTTGTTTGATTTAAATTGAGCATTGCATTACATACATTTAAAGGCTATCATGCTTGTAAACAGTTGTTGTAGGTTTCTTTGTTTGTTAGTGTGCTTCCTTTTAGGGTTCATTTTTGCTTACTTAGATTAGATCTCATTTTATCTCTTGTTAGAGGTTTGTGCATGTGTTTGTTTAGTAGTAGTATGTGTATATTTGTTTAGTTTTGTTAACTTTTGCTTGTGTGTTCTTGCACAGTTGTTTGTTATCACATCTATCATCTATCATCTCATCACATTTATAACATCATCCACTACATCATATATATACAAAAATGCTAAGTATTACATCATGCATGTATGCTAAGCTAATCATTAAATACCGTATCATCAATGGGGGCAAGAGGGGTTGCGCATAATCACTAATCTATCCCCCCCGCACCAATATCATCTAGTATCATCCCAGGTGCTAGCATAAAAACTCAGAACTAAATCATGAATCTAAAAACATGTGGTGCCATCTGCAGATACATCATCAAATATGAAAGCAGAAAGTATACACATTTCTGAATCTAAGATATACCACATACATGAAAGGAAAGAACAAACATACATCATGAATCCATCATATAAATGATACATCAAAAATGTCCATATATACATGTATAATTGTCCACATATCTATACATGTATAACTGTCCAGTCAGTGATCAAAATAATACATCATTGATACAATATGCCATCAAAAAGGGGCATGCATCAAGAAGAATCGGGCCTTCATCATGAGGCATCATCAAAATGAATAATATACAAAGCTATACAACAAAATCAGCCTTCATCAGAGGCATGTATAAAGAATATTTGTACAAGAAGAAAGTGGAGCTCAACCACAGCTCTCGTCCTCGTTGGGACTCCCAGGTCTGTCACCATGGTTGACAGAACAATTGTGGCTAGGGAGGACCTACACTAGATGGACCACCACACTGACTAGATGGTCCCTGTCCAGCTGGTTGCTCTGGCATGGGCTGCCTAACTGATCTCGATGAGTGGCCTGATCTCTGTGACATGGACCCTGTCGTGCTCGTCCCTGACTGTCAAGGGAGTACCACTCGCTACTCTAGAGGAACTACCCTAAAGTAGGCAAGTCCTGTAGAATAACACCTCGCCACCAAGCCTCATGGCATCACGGATCAAGTCAGCATCTCTTGAAGTGAGGGCTGCCTAAAGGGAAACATCTCGCTCACTTATCACTCTGCTTAAATCAGCCTAAGCCTATCTCGAAGAGGCAGCCTCTCGATCCCACTCTGCAGTAACAGTCTGCACCTATGCTTGGGCCTCATCCCTCTGTGCTAGGAGACCCTGTGACTGTCTATATACATGGTCCCTCTGGGCCACAACCATCCATACCTGAGTCTGGGACTGGTGTAGGAGGCTCAATATCTGAGCCCCCTGTGCGGCCATCTCTCGCACCTGACTCTGCCATGCAACACTATTGCTTCCCTGAGTGGCCTGTGCCCTAGCTTGATCTCTCTCTGCTATCAAAATCTGTATTTGTGCCTAAGCCTGGTCTCGCTCTAATGTGAGGGCTTGTACCTGGGTCCTCGCTATATCTCTCTTGCCAGCCACCTGTAACTGAATAGTGATGGTTGTCTGTAACTGCTGCTAAAGAGCAGCTCGCTGCCCACCTGTGCTACTACTCTCCAGGGTATCAAAAGGTGGCCCCTGCACTGGTAATACCTACTGAAGAGGGGTATAAATCCCTACTGGAATTCCCATTGGGGGCAACTCTATGTCCATGGCCCTATATATCTGTCTCGACCTGGGCCTGGGGCCCTGTCCCTGTGGCTGTTGTGGAATGGGACCCTGTCCCCTATCTCTGACATGCTAGGGTGCATGGAGGGGCCCACCCTCATCATATGCCATCATGCTCAAACAGCACGGGAGCACACCATGGTACCATGGCCCATACTCCAACGTAGTACCTGGATCTCTGATCTACCTAAGCGACACCCAAATAGCAGGTGCCACCTGTCGAAAGCTAGCCAGTGCTCTGTCGCAAGTAATCTGTGGACCCATATCAAAGTGCTCTCTGGCTCTGCGAGCATACCATCTATTTGGCCTAGGAACATCCTGGGTAAAGCCGAACTACCGCTGACATCGATCTACCCTGTATAACTCCCGCATATAGCTACGGCTGCCCAAGATAAAATTCTCAATAGTGGCGGTGCTAAGCTCTAGACCATCCTCTGGCCACTGAAAATGTCTGTAAGGCCTCTAGGTAATGGAATCCTGGAGTATCTCATCTAGCTCACGCATGTAATGGTATGTAACCCCCATGAAGGGTCACACATCGTCCCCTGTCGGGACCCAACCCATAGTAGAAGGCTCGTCGGGAGCCCAACCTCTCAGCACACCTAGGGGGCGACCAATAGCAATGTTGTCCCATGCCCAAATCTGTAATAAAAAAGCAGGTCCTACCATCTTCTGACGGTAGTAGGTGACCAGATGGAGATCCCAATACAAATGTGCTAATATGCACTGACCCTAGCAGTAGGTCTATCCCTCCACCAAGCCCAGAATCACTCCTAGGAGTCCCAGCAGAAATGAAGCATCAGTCTTGTCAGGGAGTAGAACTCCACTGACAAGAGCCATCATGTAGACCACTACGCGGTCTAGCTCTGGATCATCTATGCATCAAGATAGTCTAATAGACATCCCGCGCCATGGTATGGTGGGAACACCTGAACAAATGTGTTATGTGACGACTGAATGTCACTCCAGCGGCTCGTCGTCTCAATAAGTTATCCCTGGATCGGGACCCACATGATGCGCCATAAATCCTCTAATGTAATGGTCATCTCCCCGGTCGGGAGGTGAAAGCATTGGCTCTCGCTGTGCCACTGCTCTGCTATGGCCATCAGGAGGTCGTGATATAAAGTGATCTAGGGCATCTCAGCCACATAATATAGTCCCTGTCATGTGCAAAAGGCTCGCCAGGGTCACTCTATCCTCATCATCAAACTGCGCCTCTATCACAGCCAAACGGCCATAGCGCTCGTAAGTCTGAAGAATAGGTAACATACGATGCAAAATCAACGCAAGTGTTAGGCATATAACATTTCTATAATATTTTTCTAAGGAAAAAAATAAAGCTTTTAACACATATAATTACTAACTATTCTTTTCTTCTAAAGTAATCTCACCTTTTTCTTCTATAAACTTGGCTATTTTCTAGCCAGTTGTCTTTTTCTCGCATGCTTCTAGCACATACGTGCCTCCTTTGGCACCTGCGCACCCTAACCAATGTGTACGCACCCCTGGGGACACATATGCGCACTAACTTTCTCCTCCTTTTTTGGCGCTAGCCATACAGGATGCATACACACCCTCCATGATGCCTACACGCCCATTTCGACGCACACACGTGCACATGTCCGTCCAAACCCCAACTGACGCTTGTGCACCCCCTTTTGTCTTTTCTACGGGTACGCGTGCGCGTACCTCGTCTTTCCTAATGGATACGTGTGTGCGTACCCACTTCTGCCAAATAGGTACACATACGTGTCCCTGTCCCCCCGTGAATGGATGCGCGTGCGTGTCCGTGTTAGTTTTGACACACGCGCATGCGTGTACCCGCCAATCCGATGCATATGCCTACGTGCATGCGTCAAAATTCCTCCTACCTACCCTAAAAACCCTAAAAGTGTAATTAATGTGTAATTAATGGGGGGGTTAGGGCACTCACGAATGGTCCATCTGCCAGGTCCCACATGTACTCCCAGATGTGATTTGTGTGCCTCATCCTCCTCGGTATCCTCATCCATCTCACTCTAGGGCTCTCGTTTTCGCTCGCGGTAAAAATTTATAGAGGCTCTGGTTGAAATGAATTGGTCATGATTGTTTTACCGACCTCAGGTGAGTATATTAACCCGCCGCGATGCCGTTGGGGCATGTTTTCTCCGTCGTGATCATTCTAACCTTCTTCTATCCACTGTGATAATTATTTTTGTATTAAAATAATTATTTTTACTAATTTTCACACACTTGGGCACTTCATGCCATCCAACGGTCACCTCTTCGTCGCACTGAGATAATTCACGAATCTTTCAGGTGCCTTTTCCCACCTTCTCCTCTATTTTTCATCTATTTTCCCCTGTCGTGATGATTATTTACTAATTTATTTTAAATAAATTATTCTCGACCCATCTTTCTTCTTGTGGGCGCATATTCTGAGCCTTTTGACAACTTTGCCTTCCCACTACCACCTACGTGTGTATTTTTGGAAGATATTTGATCTTTTAAAATTCTTCTAACCGATCAAAAACCTAGAAAATGAAATAAAAAAATCAAAAATATATTTAAACAAACCACAAAAATATTGGACAGTATCAAAATGGCTTAAAAGTGATTGAACCGATCATCTACAACTGAAATCTATGTCTATTGCATGGCACTCATCCCAGATCTTGCTGACATTCTCAAATCATTTGAAACAATGACTTGCGCATCACCAAAATCTTCAATCACCTAAACAAGCTATGTTGTTTACTTCATCTGTACTTTGGGGCACTATCAATTGCCTGGTACTATTTTCATCGTGCACATTGCTTTTTCATAGGATGGAAGTGTCCTCCATCTTCCCCCTTGCATAATACACCTTGCTTGGGGCATCATTCTTCACCCTAGTCATTTATCAAAACATTTGGGACTTCATCTCGATAACAAAATATTTGTTCAACTATCTTGAACGTTGTTGGTTTAAGTGTGTGTGATTGTACTTATTTCCCTATCAGGTGATTCGGTTTATTTCTCGTATTGCATTGCATTTGTGTATGTTGCATGGAGTTGGTTGTTTTAGCAGAAGATGGTTGTTTGTATCTTGGCTTTTAATGTCATTTTACACTTCCGTCGCATGCTCACATTTTAATAAGGACCCATGAGGAGGATTCTAAGCATTATAATGATTAAAATATTGTTAGCAATTGATTTTTCGGATAGCTCAATATCCCTTTTCTTCTAGTTTCTCGTCTTCTTTGAACACTTTTCTCTCTATTTGTTTCTTTTTTGATCGTTGATCGAGTTTCTTCATCACCCCATTGACACTTGAGGGGACATTCGTCATCCTTCACCCTGTTAATTTTTCTTCTACCCCTTCAAAAAATTTCTACTTGCTTGTGTTTGTCTACTTTCTTTGAAGTGACGTCGCTTACGTCACCTCAAAGAGGGGAAAATGTAGACACCTGTAGTTTGATCAATACACTATTATTTCTAATGGTGCACTAATGCTTCTTCCTTTTGGAAATTGATGACACACTACCAGTTAGGCCTATCTAACTCCCTTCCTACGACACCCTTTTGGTCGTTTTTCTCTTATAAACCATTTAAACATGTAGTTATAGCCTCATTCTAACTACATTAGCTTCTTATTCACTTCTAGCTCGCTTCTATTAGCTCCCCGGAAGATCAATCCACTTCGTTGGATTGAGTAAGCCCTTCATAACCCTTCCAGAACCCTAATTACTCTCTAAGAGAGATTAATTAGTCTAACCTAGGTTAATTACCCTCTAACATAGTCAAATCACACTTTGACTTGCTAAAGTGCTTTTTGGACTTTAGCCTTTGTCCCACATGCACCCAAATCTCCCTTTTCTTCCAAACCAAAAACTATAAATAGGGCTATACCCCCTCCCTCATTTCCTAAGAATTCTCTCTTCTTCCTAGCACAAATTATAGCAATTTGGTTAGGCTTTAGTTTGTATTTCATTCTCTTTCATTTGAGCTAAAAGCATTTAATCTTGTATTTCATAGCAATTAACATAGAGTAAAAGGGAAGATCCATTGGCCTTGAAGCCATTAATGGGGATACCTCTTTCTCTTAACACATAAATTGAATGCTTAGATCCTCTTAGGTTCATTATTTCAATCTTTCAAAGAATAGAGATTAACTTCATTTGCTTAGTTTGCATGTTTATTTCAAATTAATGTATGCAAAGAAGGAAACCTTGCTCATTTCTTATCACATGGTCCATTGATCAGATTGTTAAAATCCTTTGGGGTTTCTTTAGAGATTCTTACCCCAAATCCATGGCTTTTACAACTTTTCATTGAACACACAATTGTGTGAAACTGGTTGCATGGCTACACTCACAGTCGAATCTTGGAAAGTTACCAAGGGATCTCTTTTTGTAGCAAGAGGAAAGAAGGTAGGATCATTGTATTTATCTACCTATATTATTGATTCCTTTTCTATTTTATCTACTTCAAATTCAGATACAAGCATGTGGCACAATTGGCTAGGCCATATGAGTGAAAAGGGAATGTAGATCTTAAAGGAAAAGGGTAAGTTATCAGATTTGAAACGTGTAGATCTTGATTTCCATGAGCATTGTATTTTTTGAAAGCATACGATAATGAAATTTCTCAAAGTTGGGGAAACAAAGAAGAAGCATAAATTGGAGCTTGTATTCTCAGATGTGTGGGGACCATCCCAGGTAGCTTGTCATAGAGGATCCCAATACTATGTTACTTTCGTTGATGATCCCAATACTATGGGTTTATTATATTAAATGTAAATCTGATGTTTTTGAAACTTTTAAGAGATGGGAAGCCCTTATGGAAAATGAATCAAATTCAAAGTTAAAATACCTTAGATCTGGTAATGGTGATGAGTACTGCAGCAAGGCTTTCAATGATTATTGTTTAGTAAATGGAATCCGTAGAGAAAGGACGGTTCTTAGAACACCACAGGAGAATGATGTTGAAGAGAGAATGAACAGAACAATCATGAAACATGCTAAAAACATGAGGATACATGTTGGATCATCCTTACAGTTTTGGGTGGAAGCAAGTAGACACGATGATTGATTTAATTAATTGTGGATCTTCAAGTGCACTAGATGGTGGAATACCAAAGAGGTATATCTTTATTTTCTTAGAGTATTTGTCTCAGAATATTTTTTGCATATTCATAAGGAAAATAGAAATAAATTGGATGCTAAAACCAAAAGATGTACTTTCATTGGTTATGGCTCCGGTGATTTTGGATTCCAGTTTTGGGATTTAGAAGGTTCTAAGATAATTAGGATTCATGACATTGATTGGAATGAAAAAATAATGTACATGGATCAAGTTTTGGTACCCAAAGGTGAACCGATGGAGATGTTTTTGGATGAAAATGAACTCTCAGATTTAAAATTAACACCTACAACTTTACACAGTAACCGGTATCGGTTTACCCCTAACCGACATCGGTCCCATGTACCAGTATCGGTTACAAAAGAGATAGACTGATGTTGGTTAGCCAAACCAGTGTCGGCAGAAGGTGACCGACATCGATCACTGTCAGAAGTAGATACAAATCTACAAGATGAGCAGAGTGCACCTTCGACACCCCGAATCTCAATGAGAAGGTCTCAAAGGGTAAGTAGACCTCCAAAAATATTTTCACCTTCCTTGTCTTATTTATTATTGACTGATGGTGGTGAACTAGAAATATTTAAAGAAGAAATGCAGGATAAAGCCCACATGCAGTGGAAGCATGGCATGAATGAGGAGATGGACTCCTTAGAGCAGAACCAGACATGGAATTTGGTTGAGTTGTCATCATGTAAAAGATCATTACAGAACAAGTGGGTTTATAGGATCAAGGAAGAAGAGGGTGAACAGAAGAGATACAAGGCAAGGCTTGTAGTAAAGAGATTTACACATAAATCAGGTATTGACTTTAGTGAAATTTTTTCTCCTGTTGTTAAGATGACTTCTATTCGTACTGTATTGAATTTAGTTTTAGTAAAGGATTTTCATTTAGATCAACTTGATGTCAAGATGACATTTCTTCATGATGATTTAGAGGAAGATATTTACATGAATTGGTTGCTTGGGTATGAAGTCAAGGGTATGGAGAAATTTGTGTGTAGATTGAAAAAGAGCCTATATGGGCTCAAGCAAGCTCTAAGGCAATGGTATATGAGGTTTGATAGTTTCATTTATGAGCATGGTTATTTGAGATGTGAATCTAACAATTGTGTTTATTTCAAGATGATTGGAAATTAGAGCTATATTATTTTGTTACTGTATGTGGATGATATGCTTATTACAAGATCTATTATGCAAGACGTTGGTGAGCTTAAATAAAAGCTAGCTCACACATTTGCAATGAAGGATTTGGGAGCTGCAAAGAGAATCCTTGTCATGCAAATCACAGAGACAGAAAAAACAGGAAGTTATATTTGTCTCAGAAGGATTATATCAATCAGGTGTTGGAAAGGTTTAATTTGTAAAATTCAAAACTTGTAAGTACACCTATGAATGGACACTTAAAATTGAGCAAAGATCAGTTTCCTACATCACATGAGGAGGTTGAGTACATGACATGAGTTTTGTATGCTTCAGCAGTTGGGAGTTTGATGTATGATATGGTTTGTACCAGACCAGACATTGCATAGGCAGTGGGATTTGTGAGCAGATTTATGGCTAATCTAGGTAAAGAGCATTGGAAAGTAGTCCAATGGATTCTTAGGTATTTGAGAGGGACATCCGACATGCAATTATGCTATAGAGGGTCAGATACTTCTTTATGTGGCTATGTGGGTTCAAACATGACTGGTGATTTGGATGGCAGGAGGAACACCACTGGATATGTTTTCACAGTAGGTGAAACAATAGTTAGCTAAATTTCTAGATTGCAGAAGGTTGTGGCCATGTCTACTAAAAAGGATGAGTATGTTGTAGCTACAGAAGCTAACAAGGAGATGATATGGAAGAGCAGGTTCATGGAAGAGTTTAGAAAGGAGCAAGAGGATTACAAATTGTATAGTGATAGTCAAAGTATAATTCATCTGGAAAAGAACTTACCGTTTCTTTCTAGAATGAAACACATTCAGTTGAGATATCACTTCACACGGTGGGTGTTGGAGGATGTGCAACTGAAGTTGGAGAAAATCCATACAAAGGAGAATCCTATGGATATGCTAACAAATTCGTTGGTAAAGGATAGGTTGGAGCTACACTCCACTTTTGTTAGTCTTTGAGTTTGACACTTGAGGAGGGAGAAACAGGCCAAGGAAAGGATCAGAGGAAGGAGTTGTACGGTACAATGCAACAATTTATCTATAAGTGGGATATTGTTGAGTTGTGGAGTTTAATTTCTTCACTGACATGCTTTTACAAACTTGCTGGAATACACAGTAACTGACGTCGATTGATGAACAGGTGTTGGTCACCCATGGATCGGTATCGGTCAAGCAAAAAGGAACTGAAATCAGTTAAGGCTAACCGACATCGGTTGCATGTGCGTGAATATTACAATTAAATTATGTGAATTATATCTATCTTTAGTTGTAAAGTGAATCTAATGGTTGTAATTGCATAACTAAAGTGCCATAAGATTGTAGATGCATATATAAATATAAAGCTAGGGTTAGAAGAGTAGAATTCATTGAGAATTAAAAGAAGTTTCCTTTAGAGAGAAAAAGAGAAATTTGTAGAGAAGAAAGTACAGGACATCCAAGAAGGTATGGAAGATTGCAAATTTTCATTATATTTCCTCTATGATAATAAGTTGGGCATTTCTTGGTGGACGTAGCCCACACTGGGTGAACCATGTTAAATCTTGTGTATTATTCTTCTTGTTTATTTCTTTATTGATTGCTTATATGCTTAGATCTGATTAATATATCTATACAACCTGTGTGCTAACCCCAACATCTCTAACGTGCAAAAAATGGATATGGCGGTGATGTTGTTTGGTATTACATTTACATATTAATTTATGGGAATTTGTTGTAAAATTTTTACACATGTTTATTTGTTGCTTTCACAACATTACATGTATAAAATCCCCTAGATTTATCGAGGACATTAGATGACTAAGAATCAAAAATCCCTCTCTCGAAAGGCATATGTGTAGTTAGCTTTTGGGTGCCCAACACCACGACGTGTAAGATGACTAGCTATAGTTTGCTTCAAACGAACGCCATGAGGCTTTTGAGGATGTGCGTGTTGTGGTCAAGCTCACGCATATACAACATTGACCTCCCCTGTCGGGGATGTACATGCTTGTATTGGTCATGACTAGAGCCATCATGTCGGGGGATTGTTTGACCACTTTGAGGGTATTGGAAATGGCGTCAAGAGTGTTGGGATTGAACCCGTGATCATCAAACCCCACTAGTAAGAGGATGTACACCTTGCCCCTTTTCTCCAAATTGCACACTGTCACTACCTGTACATGCCTAATTATCTTGACAAGGTTTGCAACCAATATGAAGACTACAATTCTCGTAACTCAAATTTCTAGGTGGACCCGCCACCATAGGCATTTTATTTGACGTTTTACATGTAACCATATTTACATTCAAACCATATGCTCTGTAGATACTAGAACTTATCAACTCTACTATTAGGAATTTTAGGTTCATGAATCATGTATAAAATTATTAAATATAAGTTGTGGAGTACATAGTTAAGTGATAGGATCTCTCTTATGTATTCACTATTTTTTATTATGGTATTTTTATTGAAAGCTCTCGATTATTTTTTACCAGGAGTTATACCATTCATCTATTCAATCCTTTATATTCTACCGCTTCAAAAGGTATGGGTAAGCATGAGGTTAGGGGGCCAAAAGGGGGTCCTAAGTGGACGCATTTTTCTGAAAAATAAAAAACTTCAACTTGTACGAGTTTTTTGAAATAGTTACACTCGAAATTGGAAGATGTTGTATAAACATGAATCGTAGAATTTTGAGTCTAGTTTCTAAGCTACTAAATTTTATTGAAAATGGATAAGTCTAAGTCGGTCAAATAACTAAAATACCAACATGTGCTCCTATTTTTGTTAAAAAACATAACATAGTGACTTTTGTGCCCCCACCATTTTTTGAGCACAATTTAGTAGTTTTGAAAACCCTTTGGTAGAAAGATAGCTAGGAGCATCTAGTTTGTGGTAGATTTTGTTTTAGATTTTTTTAGCAAGTATTTATTTTTTATGATTTTTCTAGTACAAAAATTTTATGTTTTGAAAAATAACGAAGCTCCGACAGTGCCCCCCTAACTACCTCAAAAAATATCAAAAATTAGATTTTTTTTTGAATATGTATAGAATTAGGCCTATTTTTTGTTAGTATAATTGTGTTTCAATTTCGATGACCGAAAAAAAAGATACATGATGAAAGATAAACATATTTAAACTTCAAAAATATCTATAAAAAGGCATAGTTAGAAAATAAATAATATGAAAACCTTATATTAGACAAAAAATTTGAAAAAATAGATTTTTAGAAAGAAGAAAACTCTGATCTACGTCGTGGTATAATTTTTTTAAAACAAATCGATTGTTTTATTTTTATTTATCATGGAGGAAGTGGCATTTTTACATTTTCCTACAAAAACATGTTGTTTGTAGTGTTTTTGCAGGTCCATGCCTCATGCTTGGGGTTCCAAACCGGATCCCAAGCCTTGAGGCATGACTTGGAAAAAGAAAAAACGTAAAACATGTACGCATTCTGTATAGCATAAACATTGTATAGGCTTTTGGCATGCTTCTATTTACAAAAATAAATTTTACTTTAAATTTATTTATGTAAATATAAGAAATTAGGATCACTCTACACCTTATGGAATTAGTCTCACAGCTCCATGAGTCACGGTTTAGGAGATAGTTTTTTTAGTATAATTTGGTTAGTACATAGGTAGTTTTCAGGATTTCAGCATTCATCCTAAATCTTTTAGCATTTAACTTCTACAATCGAAACCCTAAACCCTAGGTTATAAACCTAAACCCTAAACTGTAAACCTTTAGCCCTAAACCCTAAACCTTAAACATTCAGCCCTTACCCGTGAGCCCTAAACCCTAAGCCTTAAGCCCTAAACTATGAGCCTTAAGCCATAAACCCTAAAACCTAAATAATGAACCATGAGCCCTAAATGTTAAACCATAAACGCTGAACCGTAAAAAATAAATCCTAAACCCTGACCCCTAAACTCTAAACCTTAAACATCAAATCCTAAACCCTAAACCCTAAGCCTTGAACCCTACAATTTTATCCCTAAGCCCTAAAATATAAACCCTGAACCCTAGACCATATACCCTAAGCCCTAAACTTGAGCCATAAAACATAAACCCTAAACCTTAAGCCCTAAACGTTAAATTCTAAACCCTAAACCATAAACCATAAACCCTAAAACATGAGTCGTAAATCATAAACCCTAATCCCTAAACACTAAATCCTTAACCTTAAACCCTAACCCCTAAACCTTAAACCCTAAATCCATAACCTCGATATGTAAACCCTAACCATAAACACTAAAACCTAAACCTTACACCCTAAACCCTAAACCTAAACCTAAACCCTAAATCCTAAACCATAACCCTGAACCTTGAACCTTGAACCCTAAACATTAAACCTTAAACCTTAAACCCTAAACCCTAAACCCCGAACCATATTTCATCAATATTTTCTAGTCTCGTGACTAGAACCATCATTGAGTCTGCTTATAGAACTACCCTGTTTATGAGAGGTGGGACAAGTAACTAAATGGATATGACATCTACCCTGTGCCTTGCAATGCATATTACACATCTCTTCCAAACTTGTTTCTCCCCACATATACTTGAGCTCTTGAATGTAAATTTATTCACACTCTGAAACAAACTTCACATTTCTCATATTTCCATGTATGGTATTATGCAAGCCAGGATGACCCATTGGAAGCTGGAAAAAATAAGCATCACAACACAAAAAATTAATCTTAAAGGAAACAAAAGAAACATAGAGAATATACCAATGCGGAGGTGTAGGATCATAATTGAATTTCCTGGCAAATATCCTCTCCTCTAAAGAAAGAGAAATTTCTTGTTCTACTGGAATGGATAGTAAATTTGACAAAACTTCCTGAAGTGTTCAAAATAAGCATAGAAACAGGGGAATGGGCTAAGAACACAAAGGGGTTATCAATGACCTAGTAAATATTTCTTGTTTAGTTCTAAATGGGAGTCATTTGGCCTACGACTTAGTGACCTTCCATTCATTGATAATTCCTTATATGATAAACCCATGGATGTTTTCAAAAGCACCTTCAAAAAGATAGGGGTAGTCATCAATCCTAGTGAAGGGTGTGATGTGATTTCCAAGAAACTTGAAATTCATATAGATTTAGAGGTCATAACACTAATTTTACAAATATCTCTATCACTATAAATGGAATCCAAGTAACAGTGTCTCCTTGTATCCAAGGATCAAGGAATACTGAGGTCTGTGGAAGGCTTAGACATTCAAGAATCTAACATTTCCCTCCTTCAAAATATCAACAGATGAAAGACATCAAATTTTGATGACTCCCTTTGAATGTTTTACCTACAAATTCGATGAACCCTTTTCAGTTGAATAATCTCTGTCAATTACTAATACGAATGGGTAAGACACAGAACATTACAATGAGTGAAATATTTCCCATGCGATGGGAAAAACGAAGATAGCTGTATTGGGTAATATTTCTGTACCCTGAACCCTGAGCCCTAAACCCTAAACCCTAAACCTTGAGCCCTAAACATTAAATCCTAAAACCTAAACCATAAATATTGAGCCCTAAAACCTAAACCTTAAATCTTAAACCCTAAACCTTAAATTCTAAACACCAAACCCTAAACCCTAAACTATGAAACCTAAACCCTGAACCCTGAGCCTGAAACCATAAACCCTAAATCCTAAAACCTAAACACTAAACCCTAAACCTTGAGCCCTAAACCCTAAACCCTAAATCCTAAACCCTGAACCCTAACACCTAAACCCTTAACCCTGAGCCCTAAACCATGAACCATGATCTTTGAACCCTAAACCCTAAACTTCGAACCCTGAGTTGAAAAACTTAAACCGTAAACCATACACACTAAATCCTAAACCCTAAACCCTTAGCCCTAAACCTTGAACCCTAAACCCTAAACCCTAAGCCCTGAGCCCTAAACCCTAAACCATAAAACTCAAACCCTAAATATTGAGCCCTAAAACCTAAACCCTAAACCCTAAACACAAAATCCCTAAACCCTAAACCTTAAATTCTAAACACTAAACCCTAAACCCTAAACTATGAAACCTAAACCCTGAACCCTGAGCCCTAAATCCTAAACCCTAAACCCTCAACCCTAACCCCTAAACACTCAACCCTGATCCCTAAACCTTAAGCCCTAAACCATAAACCCTGAACCATGAGCTCTGAACCATAAACTCCAAACCATTAGCCAAAAAACATAAACCCTAAACCCTAAACACTAAATCTTAAACCTTAAACCCTTATCCTTAAACCCCAAACCTTAAACCTTGAGCCCTAAACCCTATTCCCTGAACCCTTGGCCCTAAACCCTAAATCCTAAAACCCAAACCCTAATTATTGAGCCCTAAAAACCTAAACCTTAAACCCTAAACCTTAAATTCTAAACACTAAACTCTAAACCCTAAACATCATTTTAGTAAGGATCTCATTTTAGTAAGAAATAGACAAGTATCATAGAGCTGATTCGTGGTCACTAAAATGAATTATGGATCAAATTTCAAAATTAGTACCAATTCAAGTGGTGGTAGGGCCAAAATCCAATCCAGAAGGTCAAAAAACATATAAAATGATTGATGAGGGCCATAAATTGGCCATAAATTACCATTATTTTGTCCTTCCAAGTTACCTTTGAAAGTGGATTTAAATGTAATCTAGGAACTTATAGTTTTCTTAAGATAGAATATAGGATATATATCTTGTTTATTCTTTATAAATATTTTGTTATCTATTTTTTTGACTAATCATATTGATTATTTGGGAAAAAATGCAAAGTCTTGTGTATGCAGGCCATAAAGGAAAGATAATGCTAGTATTGGGAAAAAGTGGAATTGATCATGAACATTAAATTTAAAATCAGATCTTATTTCATATTCAGATTCCTCTTGAAAAATTATGCAAGTTCAAAAAAAGAATCATCTCAATCCGAGGTTGCATGCAAAACTTATAGTTGTTTTAAGTTAGTTGCGGAACTCACAGAGTTAGTTCTGGAACTCACAGAGTTAGTTCCGGAACTTGCAGGTTTAGTTCTGGAACTCACAGATTTAGTTCCAGAACTTGTATTAATTGAATGACAGTTAGTTCTAGAACTTTCAATTCGTGGACAAATCAGATTTAGTCCGGAACTTGCAGATTTAGTTCTGGAACTTGCATAAAAGGAATGACAGTTTTAGTTCCGGAACTTGCATCAATGGAATGACAGTTTTTTGAGGGATTGTGAAACCTCAAAGATTCCAATGAGAAATTTGATAGATAGGTTTTTGTTCATAGCAATGTTTTTAACAAAAACCTCATTCAAATTTACTATAGGTTTTACCAATGAAGAGAGATCTAACTTTTAGTGAGCTGCAGTCCGAGGAAAAGTGTATCAAACGAGCACTAAAAGTTCCATAAAAAAAATTAAAAAGTCAAATGGAAAATATTAGAGAGGTTTTTATTCATAGAAATATTTTTAACAAAAACCTCATTCATATTTGTTACAGGTTTTACCAATGAAGAGAGATCTAACTTTTAGTAAGCTGCAGTCTGAGGAAAAGTGTATCAGACGAGCACTAAAAGTTCCATAAACAGAAATAGAAAAGTCAAATGGAAAATTTGAGAGAGGTTTTTGTTCATAGAAATTTGTTTAACAAAAAAATCATTCATATTTTCTATAGGTTTTACCAATCAAGAGAAATCTAACTTTTAGTGAACTGTAGTCCGAGGAAAAAGCGTATTAGACAAGCGTCAAAAGTTCCACAATAAAAAACAACAAAGTCAAATGGAAAATCCGAGAAAGGTATTTAGTCAAAATAATATTTTGAGTAAAATCCTCCTTCCAATAATGTAGAGGAATAAAATCATTATGATTCTTGTTACCAAAAAGGCAAGGAGAAGATTTTGGAGCAAATATTCCTAAAATAAGTGAGATAAGATTTGACTTCAATAATATATCTCTCTCCATATTTTGTGGAGATGAAGATCTTAGTTGTTAGGATTGGAATAAAGATAAAATTAGATTGTATTTCCTAAAATAAAGAGTTGGTTGGATGCATAAATTATAAATGCAACCTTCCACACTTAGATATGTAATGTTTTTTCTCCAAAGAAATAAAGATCTATTCTTTCCTCTCAAATATTATGGAGTTTTAAGATCTCAAAAGTATGATTTAAATCCTCTTCCAAGTAATGAGCTTGCCACTCATTCCAAGGAAGATGGATATGTGTATTTATGTTTATGTTTATTCATTTGTCTTTAATTCATTTTGTTGTATTGTTTTATCTTTGTATTGTGAAAATTCAGTCATTGTAAACATGCAGGTGTTTCATTCAATTGTGTTTATTTTTAATTCAACAATTTCATTTATGCAAGTGTGCCTTTTAATTCATGCAAGTGTGTTTCTTTCATGCAAATTTCATTTATGCAAGTGTGTCTTTTAATTCATGTAAGTGTGTTTCTTTCATGCAAATTTCATTTATGCAAGTGTGTCTTTAATTCATGCAAGTGTGTTTTTTTCATGCAAACTTTATTTCTACAAGTGTGTCTTTCAATTTTCTGCAAGTGTGATTTATTTTATGCAAGTTTGGTTTGTGTTTAAAGGAGTTACTTTCCAATATTTTCTTCTCTTAATGCATGCAGCCTTTGGACACCAACCCAGATTGACATTATTAATGGCAAGGATTTACCGACCCTCATCAATGACTATATGTTTTCACAAAACAAAGACCGGATACAATATATTGTTTGAAAGTTTTAGGTCATTGCTGAGATTCTAAAAAATGAGTAAGTACTGACCATATTAGATTTTGAAAAAACTATCTTCTATATTATCACTGTCAGAACTACGGGACCCACTTCCATCAGGTGCAAGAGTGACCCTAATTTCTTATATTTAGTAAAAAAAATGTAAAGTATAAGAAATACTAAAAGTATAAATATTTATACTTTTATTATTTCTTATACTTAAGATTTATTTTACTAACTCCTTCTAGCCCCTACAAACTTCATTTAGAGTAAAATGTGTATGTGTTTTATGTTCATAGAAACGTGTACATGTTATAACGTGAGCACATTATAATGCGTACGCATTTTAGATTCGTGAATTCCTAAGCTTGGGAAAACATAACGTGATCATGTTATTGGAAAACACGATCGCGTTTCGTTCATTTTTGGGTTTTTTGTCCACTTTTTGGCCCCCTAACTTGGTGCACTTACCTATATACAAAATGAGAAATACATCAATCACTTTGTTATAGCTAAACTATCTATTAGAAGGATTTCAGAAAATCCATTTGTCTCAAGAGACACTTTTTATTTTATAAGATATTAAAACTAAAGTTGGTAGATAATTTTTGTAAATCTCCTTATATCTACATACATTTGATCACTTGGGATAAGAAAAATGAATTATAAGATCTTTGTATCCACAAGTTTGTTTCTTGTTTGCCAAAGTAAACAATTTATGAAGGTTATTTTTACTATATAAACTTGAATCTACTTGTGTTTCATTTGATTGAAAAACTTTGACTTTGTATTTGGAAAATGTTTGAAGGAGAGTAGGGGTGTTGATCAAGACAATGAAAAAATAATTTTTAGGTATATATGTGAATGTAAAGGAGTGATAGAAAAATATTTCCAAAGTGAAAATGAGTTCGTAGTTTTATCTGTAGCATTTAGAGACATGAAAATGTGGAGTGCAAGTAGCATCCAAACGAAGTGACTTCATGTGAAGTTCTCCCCAATCAACGATTGTGATGATAATGTAGATACTAGAGACCATTCAAGGCATATGGATCTTTACATTCAAAACCATAACATATACGAATCAAAGTATAGTTCATTACCTCGTAACATGTCCACTACAAAACATGAGAGTACATTCAAGATTGTAGTCATGATAGATGATAAAAGTTTTGATACTAAATTTACAAATATAGTTATTGGCCATTAAAGGAATTTGATCACTGAAAAATTGTGCATAGTTGCTCCAGTTTCCATCATAATAATATAAAATAAAGGAAAATGTGTGCATCAAACTACATGAGATGGTGAAATATGTATGCATTTTTTATGTTTCATGTCTCATAATTGGAATGTCCAGTGTTAAAATTCCCACATTAACGGAAAATTCACATCTAAATCACTAATTGCACTCATGTAAGTAATGCAAACAAGATTGAAATAGTCCATGTGAAGTCTCTAATATATAGTTGAGCTCATATACTACATATTTATTGGGCAGGAATAATCTGATCCATGGAAAAGGTGTCACCCATTTATCCGTAGCATTTAGAGACATGAAGATGTGGAGTGCAAGTAACATCTAGAGGAAGCGACTTCCCCATCAACGATTGTGATGGCCTCATAGATACCAGAGACCATTCAGGGCATATGGATCTTTACATTCAAACCATAACATGTACAAATCAAAGTATAGTTCATTACCTCGTAACATGTCGAATACAAAACGTGAGAGCATGTTCAAGATTGCAGTCGTGATAGATGATAGAGGGTTTGATACTAAATTTAAAAATATAGTTATTGGCCATTGAAGAAATATGATCACTGACAATTTGTGCACTGTCACTCCAGTTTCCATTATAATAATACAAAATAAAGGAAAATGTGTGCATCAAACTACATGGGATGGTGAAATATGTATGCATTTTTTATGTTTCATGTCTCATAATTGGAATGCCACGTGTTAAAAGTCCACATAACAGAAAATTCACATCTAAAGCTCTAATTGCACACATGTAAGTGATACAAGCGAGATTAAAATAGTCCATGTGAAATCTCTGATATATAGTTTAGCTCATATACTACATATTTATTGGGGAGGAATAATCTCATCCATGGAAAAGGTGTGGCCCATGTAGATGATTAATTTCCCGTGTCCAATCAAAATCCACAAAAACCCACACATGTCCCTTTTTTCGGTGATTGTTGAATATCGATGCCATCACAATCGTTGATGGGGAGAACTTCACATGAACTCCGCTTCCTCCGGACGCTGCTCTGCACTCCACATATTCATGTCTCTAAATGCTATGGATAAAACTACAAACTCATTTTTAATTTGGAAGTATTTTTCTACCACTCCTTACATTTACATATATACCTATAAATTGTTTTCGCATCGTCTTGATCAACACCCCTGCTTTCCTTCAAAATATTTCCATATAGGGTGTCATGTTGTTCGAATTTTGAGTTTCTCATCAAGTTTCTACTACCTATTTTTGTTTCCCTTGCACTTTTCCACCATCTAACCACTTCATCTTCACCCCTCTTCCTCTCCTAATGTTTCTCTCCTTCTAATATGAATCCTTCAAAATATCCCCCTTTGGTGTTTCCATCGTACATTTCACGTACGATTGCTAGTCAAGTAGCTAAATGCGAGTTTCAAAATGGGAGAAAAATAAAAACCTTAATACATTTCATTAATAACTTACAAGTGAAGTTATAGGTGGTATTACTACTGGAGAGGATGGCTAGAATCTCATTGGTGAGATACATTTCCCTTTTGAAACTATGGAGACTGATAATGGTAGGGGAAGAGGGAGGTGGGGAGGGGGAGGAGGAGGAGGAGGAGGAGGATGGAGTCGAGGTTTCTATAATGATGATGGAAGAAATAATGATAATAATAGTAGAAGAGGAGGAGGAAGGTTTTGAGGCAGAGGGAAATTCGGTTTAGATCAGAGACAGTTGGATTGAAAGTCTACATCACATATTATAAATGGTTGGAGAGATTTCGTCTTTGATTTCGATAGAAAATTTTGGCTTCGTTGAGGTGGAGGGGACACAAATCATGATATTCAAGCATGATGAGGGTTCGAAAATAGACACGGGACTACTCAATGTCAAAATCGGTGATGAATTATAGTACACCTTCAATGATTGCGAGGAGATTCCCCAAGAAATGATTGTGGGGAGAGGCCTTGAGAAATGTGCACACATTTGGTGCGGTGCAAACGAAGGAATTTGTCAGTTTCAGAGAAATACCTCGATAATATTTTTTTGATGAGTGCACACAATCCCGGGAAGATGCTTCGGGAAATTACAAAATGTCCACCTCCTCACATCAACAGTTATATTCGCTCCGTGCTTCAACGCATGCATGACCCTTTTGTTTTCTACCACTCATCTCCTGAGTGATGCAGAGTCAAGTGGGTTCACTCCATATATATTCTGACTGGCAACACGCCTTTGGCATAAAATTGACAGTTTCTATCATGACGAGTGTGATGGATTTTGAGGCTAATGAGCTTTCTTTGCAAATAGGGCATGATCTAATCTCTTGGATAATTTGTCCTAACCAAACTTGAGAATGGATCAAATAAACCATGCAACGAAAGAGTCCTTTTTTGTGGTGACATTTGGGGTCATTTATGTCTCATGTAAAGCCATGCTTCTCACTCTCCCACACACCAACACACGGGGATGCAACCTTCTTTATCTTCATTGTATTCCACCATGTTGAAATCACCACATAAATTTCAGTGGGCATTAGGAAGAGAGTCTGTTAGCCAATGCCATAAGAGGGACCTTCCGATGGCATCTTTGGAGGCATATATGTTAGCTAAACTAATATTATACCTGTTAAAATCAAAGAGTTTCCACACCACCCGATGGGTGGGGTTTAAAACCCCAAGAGATGACATTATTTGAAATTTATGGTGCTAACAACATGATGACCCCCTCCACAACCTTGCTCTTGATTGACATCTCAAAAATAACACTCGAACCAAATAGTACGGGCGACAGGGTGAAGGAGAAATCCAACGATTCTAACTTCTTGCATGCATAACACTTTCATTTTGCAAAATTAAGACAATGTTCTTGACCATGTATCTATGGGTTGGTATAGCAAGGCCACAAACATTGTAAAAAGAAACAATTGTTATCCCAAATTCACCCCCTTAGCAAATTTTGTTAAGACAAATCCTGCACATAAGGAAATTATGAAGGAAACGACTCAGACCCGCAAGCTCACATTCTAGGACGACAAACAAGGTTGCAGAGGGACTCAACAATAGAGTGGTGGGGGCCCTGTAAAAGTTTAAACGAACCTGTGTGAGAAGGAATTAAAGAAACAACTCTGTCGAACGGATATGTGTCTTAAATCTATTTAACAGACTCGGGAAGGCTCTAAAATGAAATAATAGGGTCGGGGAAGGAGGTTGAGCAATGTCAGAAGAACCAGAGACTCAAAGGAGAAGAAAACGGTGAAGGTTTAAAGTCTTCGGGCTCAAAACAGTTCAGAAAGAGTCCAAAAATTTGACTAAGTGTGGAGGGGCCAGCGGACACTGCCAAGTGTGCAAGTGGCGCATATTCAAAGTTGAATCCAAAAAGAGAGGCTCGAACGAGCGCCAGGGCTCCACGTGTCCCAAGCCCAAAGCGAAGGCAAATTCAATGCTAAAATTCAAAGGCAGACAAGGCGGGCCTCAAAAAGGGCTAAGTATAGAAATGTTAGTGGAAGATGCCACGCGTCAGCTTGGCGCATCTCCAAAAGTTAGTCCAAAGGTGGAGACCCAAATGAGCATGAGCTCGCCACGTAGCCCAAGGTCTGAAAGGGTAAGAGGGGCTGTTGAAAATTCTAAGAGTCTACGGAGGTTTCCATGTGTCGATCCGACGTTCCTTCAGAGGAAAAATCCTAAGCGGGTTTCTAAGTGAACGCAGAGCCTCCACACATCATGTTTCAAAAAAGAGACAGAGTCGGGTTGAATAGTCAATGCATGGTGGTAGGCCGGCGAAGAGTGTCAAGTGTCCAAATGGCGCTAACTCAAGGGTAAAATTAAGAGAAGGTTTCCAGACAAGCGGCAGATTGCCGCGTGTGCCCGGTCAAGAAATATGCCCCCGCTGAGCAAAGGACTTCGCCAAAAAACATAGAAATTGAGCAGGCTGCGGAAGAAGCCAAGTGTCAACACCATGCCACTCCAAAAGCAAAATGCAGAGGCCACCCTTGGACATGTGCCAACCCTCCACGTGTCCAGTCTAAAGAAGGGGACCTATTTTCAAATTGGTTTTTTCCGCCCTTTCATACGGACTTGATATAAACGTAGAAGGGGCATATCTTTCGACTTAGGGCTCGAAATATTGCAAATTAGACACCGTTGGAAAGATCTTGGCCTCGTCTATGCCCTGGGAGCATAAAATATCATTTTGGGAGGGCTCTGGTAGGTGAAAACTGGGAAAAAACATCTTTCCATGACATTGATGCATAATATGATCTCTTTAACTACTACATTTGATTCGATTTTATCCGCCGGGGAACTAGAAGTGACATATTATGGGTGGATTTACAGAAGGCATTGATATTCAGTGGTTAAGCTTTCAAAACATGATTTAATGCACATCTTTGGGTGGTTGAAGTAGGATTTGATTTTCTTCCCTCTTCTCTCTCTTATTCTTCCTATATATTGTAATAGAGGGGCACATTCAAAGGTTGTTCGTTTTTGCTCTCTGCCTCCCCCTCTTTTTCTTCCTTAGGGTCCAAAATGGAGTTCGAACCTCCTCCCCTACTTTGTAAATGGAATTTTTTCCTCTTTCTCATGAATGATGTTCTATACAAACTTCTGAAGCAATAAAAACGTGTTTTGTGACGCATTTTTCCATCCTTTGCTCATTTTGGTTGTTTCTTCTTTCCTCTCTTCATTACAGGGTACTTATGCATGTTTCAGATGTTCGTTTGCAAATCTGGGAGCCGTGTTTGCTGGGTTTGAAATGTTTTCTGTGTGAATCTGATCTTTGTCCTGTGATGCAGTTGTTCATCCTCTCCATTGCTCACCTCCCTTTGTTTCAGGCAGTTGGGTTTGTGATCATCCACTTCCTTTTCTAGTGTATCACCGCTTAGTGTAAGCTCTTTCACCCTCTCTCTCTCTCTCTCTCTTTATCCCCTTGGAACGGTTAGATTAGCATAGTTAGGTTCTGCCTGCATTGGAGTAGCTTGTGGTTGGTAGATTAGGAAGCAGGAACTAGCCTTCTCTGGAGAGCTTTCCCATTTGCAAAGTCCCACAATTTGGGGAAAACTCAATGTTATGCGGATCACACCAAATGAATCTACCTTAGAAAAGCATATTTGGCGACTCATTTGGGGGTGTTGTGATTTTGCACTAACAACAATCATTGGGAAATGTCTTAGTGCATGGATCCCTCATCATCAAGATCTTTGAGGGTAGCAAATTTGTTAGAAGAGGTAAAATTTATGTATTTACCTATCATGAGATAACTCACTTGAAAGGGTTGTCATTTCTCTGAGACGTATTCCCCATCTTTTGATGGGGAACGACTTCGAGAGTGAAAAAGTGTAATTTTACAATCAAGTGTGATAACATTGTCTTCTATATAAGTCACCCCAAAAAGGGGTTGTGCCACTAGAACAATGGGAGTGGCGGGATGAAAAGGCATAAAAGAAGTTGAAAAATGTGGGGGTGCGGGAGAGCGGTTGTGGGGCTTTGAGAAGTGATGGTACAACTTGTTTGGTAGTGGTAGTAGATGAAGTAGCTCTAGAAGTAACAACTGATGGGTGAGAGACAACACGGGAAGTAAAGGCATTTTATTGTTGGTAACTGTGGTCCTCCCATCATTGGGAGCAACAAGAATTTTGGTTTATGTTGAGCCCTTATCTTGAGGGGTTTGGTTGTGAAGCAACAGTTGATGGGTATTCCCAAACCATACAGTCTGTGATTTTTTTTGCACTTATTTTTATGATTTCTTCACATATATACAAACAAGTTATATATTTCACACACACACACACACACACACAAACACACACATATATCAACTCCTCTTTTAAAAAATTATGCTCTTTTATAAATTTTCAGCATTATATCATCTAGGGCCACCTATTTTTTTACGGATACGGTTAAAATCATAAAAAAACGACCCATAGTCTCTCGCACCTTAGCGATATCTACAATACAATACCAAAAAGTTGGGGGAACCCTAAAGCACGAGAAGAAGGGCAATGACCGGAGATACAAAAATTTGTTTATTTAAGGTAGAGGAAAATAGACCCCAACTATTAGAGCATGGTCTCGTCAAGGGGGTGCAACTCCTATTTTCTTGCAGTGGAAGGTCCCATGTTTATTTTTAAAGCCAGCTACAAGAAATAATAGAATATAGGCCTAAACAAATAGGAGCCTCACTTTTTTTGGCCCCTAAAGTTGAGAGGTGGCTCGAGGGGGGAGTTTTTGTCCATGCGGAATACAATATGCATTCCCACCATTATTTTTTGGTGATTTTAGAGGGAAATATGATTTTATTTAACCTACAAATAACCATAAAAAATATAATCGGGAGCGTTTAATATCTCAGTGGCTATTGTTGACAAAACGAATTAAAAACATGGGATCTTAAAACTACTAAAATGCTCCTAAATTTTCTCGACAACACCTCATGAGATTTTTATGGAGCCCCTCCTCCATGTGACCATGCTCTTATTGGTAGAGATTAATTTTTTGAATGTCAAGTTATTTATAGAAAAACCTGTTATTAAAGGAGCTATATATACATGGGAGAAAGTAGTTCGGGGTTTTATTTTTCTGGTCTGATCTGGAGAGTATACACGCTTTTTTGGTTTTGTTGGATATTTACAAGGATTGAGCAGGCAATATGGGAGGAATTCGAGTGAAGAAGAAGAAGGGTAATAAGGGAAAAAACAAGACTGAATGGAATAGATGGAGCGTGTTGTAGGCGAAGAAGCAAAAACGGATAAGTGAATGTATATTTAATGACGCGGATGACAACTCCAACAACAATGACAAATTCGACAGCAAAGTGGCGGTTAGTAGTCGGTGATATGTGTTTGGGTCTGTCCATTTCCAGTTTACTGACAGCCTTCAACGAGCGTTATGGCATGACCTGGGAATACTACATCTCTGGTCGAGACTGTAAACGATCTACACGGAGGAGGAGTTAGGGTCGAGACTGTAAACCCCAACTCCTGGCAAAGCTTTCTCTGCCCCCCAGATGGTGATAATGGTGTGCAGGAGCGTGTAATAATAATGATAATAATAACCCCCATCTTGATTTGAATTCAGTGGGGTAGATCCTGGCAAGGCTTCCTGTGCTCTCCTTGATGAGGGCAAAGAGCATTTGCAAAGCATGGAACACCGCAATAGGGGCCACGAATTTGAATATGGAAGTAGATCTGGTAACCCACCACATAAACCAGGGGTACCACGGGATAGTTTTTTTTGTCTCTGCTTTAAACCGCTGGTTTCGAATCCCATTACAGTGGAAGAGATGCGCAAGGAGAATGGATTACTTGTGGGCTGGTTTGTACTCGCCGGAGCTAAGGCTCTGGGGTCGCCGACGGGGGTTTTTTTCTCTTTGTTTACTGGAGTTCTGAGAATCAGCTTACCCCGGTATTGTTAAACCCTTTAACCAAACATCACACGGTTTTGTCTGATTTTCCCTTGCCACCAGGCTGGACACAGGGGATGGCAGTGGAACTAATTTCTGATTCAGACCGCTTTGAGGTCATTGCCATTGTTAGCAGCCAGGAAGAGCCGTGTAAGCCTGAGCCTGTGGTGTATGATTCCAGTACAAATGTGTGGAGGACAATCTCCTCCACAGTACACATCAGCCCCAATCCCATCTCCAAATCGCGCCTCTGGAGAAGCACACTACACGAGGGCGTGGTGTACTGTACAAGCTCATACGGTCTAAATCTGGCTTGTTTTGATGTTGCCTGCAATGAATTTAAGATTATGGAGATCGAAGGAGGGTTGCCTCCCATGGTGGACTGCCTGGATAATCGTAAGAACTTCCACGCCTATCTACCCCTCCTTGGTGGTGTGCAGTGGGAAGCTTATTCTGGTGGGGAGATTACGGAGGAGGGACAGGGAACGGGCACGGTCCTTTTTGGGTCGTCTGCCTGTGATCAAGCACACATTGGTAGGGCTGTGGGAGTTGGATTTAACAGCAAAGAATAAGAGTTGGTCTCTCATTTCAGTTACTCCCAGGAATCTGTTGGAAGACCTGGTGATGTCATCTGATGGAACCGATTTTATGGTAGGAGCATCTGATGGCATGTAAAGTATTTTGTTTCGCACCGATTCACACCTAACTCAATAGGAGCTCAAATGTTTTAAGGACACACCACATTTGTTTGCAAAAAATGAACTGATGGACTCCCATAACCTTCAAATGTTGAAGACATTAAACATTCCAATTGCACAATCCATTGTTGAAGGTAACAAACAAGAAACAATAGGAGAAACTGATGATGATCATTTAAAACACAAAGTTCTACTATGCAAACAATGAAAATTCATGCTTATTGTTAATTTATGGGTTGACACAAGCCTTGTAAATGGAGCTACATGAACAATCACCAACATTCTTTACGATACATCAATGCCACCACCAACATTACCTTTATTTGTTGTCAAATTTGATAGATACAACGACCCATGTTGGGATCCCTCCAACCCGTTACATATTCCAATAACCCCTATTTCAAGAGGGCATCAAAGACAAATAATTGCCAATTAAAATGGCTTGAGGAATAACTATCCACAAGTCCCATGGACTTACTTTGCATAGAGCAATTGACGCCATTGGAGACACTGAAAGACAATGTTTGATATTCACAACTTTATGTAAAGTCCCCTCTCTCGACAATCTGCGCATTTCCCCTCCATTTTCATTTGAAAGGTACTCAAAATGGCGCACGTATCTACACTTGGAGCAATAAGAAAGGAGGAGTCAAGACTAATTTCACTTGACCAAAACAACCTGTCGTAAATACTAGCCTCTACTTTGATAGCACCTCCACTACTACTTTACACAACACTACGTGTATCCAAAACAACAGTGTTGGGGTACCATATGTATTCATGTTTAATGCAAATAAATGTCCACAAAAGCCTACCACTCATGATATAAAATTTGCAAATGTATAAAAGACTTCATGTATTCATGTTTAGTGCAAATAAAAATGTCCATAAAAGGCTACCAGTCATGATATAAGATTTGCAAATGTAAATGTATGAATTTGTAACAATTTTGAAATGTACAGAAGAACCTTTCAATGTAATGGTTCATTTATATTCCTACACTTCCACTATCAATCACACTTGTTATCAAGAGTACATTTAAAGCTTTTTCAACAAAAAAATCAATCAAATATCAAATGCAACACCGTTTCAAACACGTTGCAACACTAACATATTATAACCCCAAATAATTACAAACCACATCAACTAAGAAAGAAATTAACGTATCCCTCCAAAACAAACAACTTACACATTTCCTGCATACACACTCTTGGACTAGAACACATTTGATTGATTATTTTCAGTTAGTTTTAAGTTTCGATTTTACAATACAAAAAAAAGTTGAGGGAACCCTAAAGCACGAGAAGAGGGGCAGCGACCAGAGATGGGGAAATTCGTTTCTTTAGGGTAGACGAAAATAGACCCCGACTATTATTGGAACAGGTTTATTTTTTTAATGTCAAATTAATTATAGAAAAAAATCTGTTATTAAAGAACCTATATATACATGGGAGAAAGTGCTTGCAATGCATTCTTCAGGGTTTTATTCTTCTGGTCTGATCTGGAGGGTTTTATTCTTTCTGGTTTTGTTGGAAAATTAGAGGGATTGAGCGGGCAATATGGGAGGAATTCGAGTGAAGAAGAAGAAGAAGAGTAATGAGGGAAAAAACAAGAATGAATGGAATAGATGGAGCGTGTCCGAGAAAAAGAAGCAAAAACAGTTGATTGAATGTATGTTTAATGACGCGGATGACAACTCCAACAGCATTGAGAAATTCGACCGCAAGTGGCGGTTAGTAGTGGGTGATATGTGTTTGGGTCTGTCCATTTCCAGTTTACTGACAGCCTTCAACGAGCGTTATGGCATGACCTGGGAATACTACACTGGTTGTGATCTCCTGGTCGAGACTGTAAACGATCTACACGGAGGAGGAGTTAGGGTCGAGACTGTAAACCCCAACTCCTGGCAAAGCTTTCTCTGCCCCCCAGATGGTGATAATGGTGATGCAGGAGCGTGTAATAATAATGATAATAATAACCCCCATCTTGATTTGTAATTCAGTGGGGTATGATCCTGGCAAGGCTTCCTGTTGCTCTCCTTGATGAGGGCAAAGAGCATTTGCAAAGCATGGAGGACACCGCAATAGGGGCCACGAATTTGAATATGGAAGTAGATCTGGTAACCCACCACATAAACCAGGGGTACCACGGGATAGTTTTTTTTGTCTCTGCTTTAAACCGCTGGTTTCGAATCCCATTACAGTGGAAGAGATGCGCAAGGAGAATGGATTACTTGTGGGCTGGTTTGTACTCGCCGGAGCTAAGCTCTCTGGGTCGCCGACGGAGGGTTTTTTTCTCTTTGTTTACTGGAGTTCTGAGAATCAGCTTACCCCGGTATTGTTAAACCCTTTAACCAAACATCACACGGTTTTGTCTGATTTTCCCTTGCCACCAGGGCTGGACACAGGGGATGGTAGTGGAACTAATTTCTGATTCAGACCGCTTTGAGGTCATTGCCATTGTTAGCAGCCAGGAAGAGCCGTGTAAGCCTGAGCCTGTGGTGTATGATTCCAGTACAAATGTGTGGAGGACAATCTCCTCCACAGTACACATCAGCCCCAATCCCATCTCCAAATCGCGCCTCTGGAGAAGCACACTACACGAGGGCGTGGTGTACTGTACAAGCTCATACGGTCTAAATCTGGCTTGTTTTGATGTTGCCTGCAATGAATTTAAGATTATGGAGATCGAAGGAGGGTTGCCTCCCATGGTGGACTGCCTGGATAATCGTAAGAACTTCCACGCCTATCTACCCTCCTTGGTGGTGTGCAGTGGGAAGCTTATTCTGGTGGGGAGATTACGGAGGAGGGACAGGGAACGGGCACGGTCCTTTTTGGGTCGTCTGCCTGTGATCAAGCACACATTGGTAGGGCTGTGGGAGTTGGATTTAACAGCAAAGAATAAGAGTTGGTCTCTCATTTCAGTTACTCCCAGGAATCTGTTGGAAGACCTGGTGATGTCATCTGATGGAACCGATTTTATGGTAGGAGCATCTGATGGCATGGAAAGTATTTTGTTTATGCTTAAAGGAAGCGTGCATATGTTGAGATTTAATATGAGCTCCATGAAATGGAGCTTGTTGCCAGGATGTCCAGGTGAAGACATGATGGATACATCTCCAAGGAGAGCATTTTCTACACACCTCACAACCTCTTCCTGTTTTTGATGCCGAATCCGCCTCCCCTTCGTGGGTGTTTTTTCTTTTCTTTTCTTGCATTAGTAGGTCATAATTTAAAGAGCAGAGGTTTGTTTTGAAACTGGTTTTAGTTCTGCTTTTTATTTGCTCAGCAAAATATTTGCCATGTGCACTCAATTCTCAGCAGCTTTTATACAGAAAAAATAGGTTTTTTTGAGTCTGATGGATGTCTTAAATTTCTCTCTATAGGAAAAATAGGAGTTTTATCTAGGATTTTTTTTGAGGGAACTGAACTACTTGCCTGTGCTGGAAAAGTCATTCCCAAAATAGCAGCCACCCAGAAATTTCAGGAAGATATGTTGGATCAAGCAGGAACGATACATTTACATGGGACTGCATTGTAACTATTTATTTCAATTATAATCCTTATTGGCAGCACTGCTCTTCAGTGTATGCTTCTTCTCTCTAGTTATTATCCATTGGACCTTTTGGCCTAATCTATTCAAGACTTTATCTTGTGAATTGATTTATCTGTTATATTTATATGATTGTGGCACCTTCTCTGTATATAGTTCGTAAGAGCTTTTCCTGAACTTTCGAAAAATAAGGGTTGATTAGTCCGTAGTGTCCTGGTACTTCAATACTCCATAGCAGTCACGGCTTGTTATTAATATCAAATAATATAATGCAATGGATATCAATAATATAATGGAATGGATACTTTGTTAGGAAGATATTTGGATTCCTCTTCTTGTGAGGGGATTGAGACACATTGTCACATCCATGAAATGAAGAGAAAATGTTTTGACAAAGTATACCATCCAAGCATGTGGATGCGAGTCACTCCAATTTCACCATAGAAGCTTGAGAACACCAAGAATATAGGAAGAAGTTATAGCTCGGGGCAGCATGTCCGCTTGAGGCATACGTATGGGCATCTATAGGCAAACATTGGAACAATTATATTGTGCATATTTCACTATATCATGTGTTGGTGGAAGAATCAATCATGCATGTGTTGAGAGAATCAATCATGGTAGCTATTGTATGTGTAATAGGTTGGTAGCAATGGTGAGTTGCCTCAGAGGCTTGGTATTGAGATCAATCCAATTACAAATCAAACATAGAGATATGCAAGTGCAACTCCCCATGGAATTACCTATGGTCTCTTCTAACAATGGCATGAAGCTTCCCATTTGCAAAATCACAAAGAACACTCTTTGGAATGTGAATACTTTTTTTTGAATGCTTCCTTTGGAATGAGAACACTCTATTCTCCATTGAATTGATTTTCATTATTAAAATACCTCAATATGAAGACATAACTTGGTGAGAGGTGGAGTGACAAAGGATGACCTCTCATTTTCCATAAGTAAATTTTGACATTCCTCTTGTTGAAGGAGAAATTGATATGAATGAATTGGACAAATGTCTCAACCATTTGAAATCATCTTTCTTTGTAAATAATGTCTCTTAACAATGAAAAGATTACATTTGTAGTCTCTGAGAATAAAGGATGGTGAAATATCTCTCAAGGCTGCCCTAAACAAAATGAAGGATATATTTGTAGAAATCATCAGAAGCCAAGTACTATTTAGTAAAGAATATATATATTCTTTACCAAATAGTATATATATATCCCAAATCGAATACAAAAACATGCAAATACATATGGATATATCCATCATGCTATAAGATAAGTACAACATCCAAAACATGCTAGAAAATATGTTATTAGTTACGAACATTTTATGCCATGTAGAGGTGTGCAAAAAAAAGGAAATATGGGTACAAAATGTCATGATGGCACACAATAACAAATTGAAAAGGCATACAATACACCATGACTGAGAAAAAAAAAAAAAAAAAACTTTCCAAAAGGCATACTACAACACGTAATATATCCTAGAACACCATTCTCCCCTTTCCTTGAGAGGAAGGCGAAGGTAGTTGATCACAAGAATCACACCCACCACTCTGGCGCTTAGAACTCCTAGAGCTCAACTCAAGTTGTTAAATGAAACAAGCACATAAAGTTAGGCAAATCAAAATTATAGAAAAAATAAAATCAATGTACTTTGAAATGTTTACCGCATACTCGTGATCTACATTTCTATGTGGATTTTGTTTGTGATGCAAGGAGAACTTATATGGAAGCCAAATGATCTTCCTCCTGAAAACAACTTCCAAGTCCTAAAAAAAATTTGTACTATGTTTGCTTGATAAGCTTGGCCTTGTTTAAACCATCTTCTTTCATTGTAAAAACCACATACATGGCCTTAAAAAGAATCATACATATTTCACCTAAATTGTTGTTTACTTGTGATATATGCTCAATCGCCATGTTGCACGAGTATTGTTGGTTCTTTTGGCATTTGCAATTGACATGCTCACTATTGAATATTGGTCTTGAACATAAGTTTAATGTATATGAAGCTCACCAACATGCATGTCTACATTTTGAATAGTCTAGATTTTGTTTGGATTCATTAGATGCATCAATATTTTTCTCTATTTGTACACCTTAAACATTGGATATATTTGACTTGAATGGAGCTTTTGAAGATGAGAAAATAGTGAAATCTCATAGACCTCTTCCATTGAGTGGAGCTATAACTATTTAATTTAAATACCTATAATGCTTCTTTGTTATATTTTATATATTTTATAATTTTGATTTTTTCATATTTATTTTATATTCAAATTAATCAAATATTTATTGAAAGGTAATTTAACATTTTATTTTTTCATTTGAATTTAAGTAATGCAATTGTTAATATGTCATTTATAAAGGGTCAAGCTTAACCTAACCCTTCATATTAAAATATGGGAAGCCCTTCAAATTTGATCGATGCCTTAATGTTTCACACCTATTCCATAGCTCAAATTGTTTCGACCGAAAAAATATATGATATACGTGCTCCACTATATTGTCTCAGTCTCACTCGCATTATTCACGTGTGCAATTTACCCTCAAAGGGACCAAAATAATTTTAAAAAAGGGAAAATCCAATAGGTTCCAAATTTGAAACCCAACTGTAATGCTTGCTTTTTGTAGCACTTTATATCCACCATTTTCTTTTTTAAGATTGAGAAATGTAGGAAAATAGGTGATGTAGAAACAATCATCAATAACTGAGCCCGTCAAACAATTGGACATATGATTAATAGGTAAATTTTTCTGCAAGATCGAAAGTTATAGATAGATTGAGACTCCATATGATTTTTCACATTGTTAAGAGCATTTTCTCTTTGATTTACAAGGAGGTATTTTTACTGATATACACATCAAAGTGTATTGTGTGATGTATAAGTATGAGGTTCGAAAGGGACTCTTTATTTTCTAAATTTAAGATTTGATGTGCTCACTCTATGTTGAAACAACTAATCTATTGACAATTCTAGCGGTGGAATTTGTGAAGAAAAGAATCAATAGGCATATAAATGGAAAAGTTTTAAACTTCAACCATATTGGATCTAAGAGCGGTCCTAAAGATAGCTAACATAGAAAATAGTGGCGAGAAAAAGAAAGGTGATGATGATATTAGAAAGTAGAGGTGGTAATTAACAGTTGTGAAACATTTTTTCTAATGAAAATTACACTGCCTTGTGGATGGCTCCGATTTAGTGGCGCACCATCAGTATTTCAATTCAAAATTCAACCACAACCATTGATCACCCAACATTCGGAGATGGGCACCCTTCACCCTGTAGAATACACGCCTATCGATGTAATTAAAATCCTTGCAAAAAAATTCCAAAGAATTTTATTTCATATTTTTTGCCACTCTGCATTTTATTTATCCTTTCTGGTAAAGATTGAGTCCCCCGAAAGGGCCAATTTTAAGTAAGGAAATAAGGCACAAAACAAGCATGTCATTCCTCATGTAATGGCTATCTAGAGTTTCTCCTTTTATGACAAACACATTATCTACTATAAAAGCTAAGGAGGGATGGGTGATACACAAAAACATTTGGATGTTTGGATGACATTAGACGCTCCAACTATGAATAACTCTCACGTTAAATTGTTCACATATACACTTGATTTAATCTAATTCGTATTAAATCTTATTTCATAGTAACTTATTGTAATAAATGATATTTAAATGATTAAGTACCTCAATGTGTAAGCACTAAGCATTCAAAGATGTAAAACCCTAAGCAAATGATAGAGGGATGATGACTAAGATGATTTTGTGCAACCTGAGAGTGATCGAGACTATGTATTTACTGGAATAGGCTGGAAATAGTGTCAAAATGGCTTGCCAAGGATTCAAAAACCTAGGAATGTACATGATAGAAGTGCTCATAAGAGAGCACGAGCGCCCCAGACATTAATGACTGATATCGGTTCCTGTGTTTGCTCAAATGTTTAGAATCTAGTCTTTTTTGGGTCAGAAGATCTTTGTTGTTGCTCACTTTTTATCACTTCGGCTTTGTTGTTAGATGGTCGATCGCAAACGTAACCTATAAACCAAATGACTAGCTACACATGCCCAAAAACCACATCAAATAAATAAAAAAGATGCAAAATACAGAGTCAGAATGACCCCCGGCGGTCACCCAAAGAGTGAACTTACGACCGAGCGCTGCACTACATCTCAGACTCCATGTAGTTCTCAATGTGTGTGTGTGTGTATCTGTGTCCCGTGCACTAGGTTTCCCTTGTGCAAATTTCACGATGATAGCAGGTTGGATCTATATTGTCCCAAATATGCAAAATGTGTGTGATGGAATAGAATTAACTCCCCTCTTATGCAATGTATGTAGATTAATACAATGCTTGACACTTGTATGGCTGTGCTAGATATGTACTTTGTAGTGTTCTTGTGCCTTTATGCAAGCTTAGGTGGTGATAGATAATGCTTATAGTGTTTGGCCTCTTATTTGAAAGAAGTAACTAAGTGAGTGTGTGTGTGATTCCCTTGATTGAATTTCATAATTGACAACCGAAAGGCTGACCCAAAATGTTAAAAGATGATCAAGAAGTGAAAAGGACCCAAAAGAGTAAGAAGAAGAAAGAGAGGGACAGGAGCGCTTGTGCGCTTTTGTCCTAACTGGGTGCTAGTGTCCGAGGCCATCAAAAGGTAAACGAGTCAAGTGCCAGAAAAACTATAAGATGTGTAAAGCCAGTAAAGTACAAGAGATAAAGAAACCAAAAAGCTAAAAGGAGTTGTCAACCACAAGTTTTCTTGCTTGGGAATCATGTATACATTAATATGATTTAGGACCTAGAAATGTACCCAAGTACATAGATTTTGTTTCTACATTTTCCCCCACTTTATGTTGTTGAGTGAATACTCGATTGCATAAAGTAGAAATAAGATGTGTACCTTGTAATCTAGAGAGGACTGTAGCCAATAGCGTGCCGAGTAGACAAATAGCCATGTGAAGCGTGAAGTGATTGCAATGTTACGTGTGGAAATTAGGAAAGGGAAGTAGACCCTAAGGGTGAATCGTATGAGTAGTAACATGTTGTTGGAGCTTGTGTTTGTTGATGTAGGCTTATTTTTGTTGCTTATAAGGGTGGACCTACAAAATAAGAGTAAAAGAGTAGTCAAAGTTTCGTATGTGAAAAACCAGAGTAATGTATGTATAAATAAGTAAAAGTGTGTAGAAAGTAATAGCTAAGGAAAGAGTACACCTAATGTATGAAAGAGTATATGATAGAAAGTTATCATGTTTTTCTTGGAGATGTTTCTCGATGGGGTTGGAAGTGATCAATTCCCAACCAAGAAAGTGTCAAGCCACAAATTTGAGCATCCTGCCACGAAGTGATGAGATTTTTGGGCGATCACATGCTAAGAGGTAAGGTTTTTGGGATATCTCATGCCAAGGATGAGTTTTTTTGGGTGATCTCACGCCAAGAGAAGAGTTTTGGGGAGAGATCTATGTGTTTTTATCTCCTTCCACAATGCTTCTCAAATGATAAGTGTCACTACAGATTGGGATGTCTCGATTTGTAACGGAATTGTAGTTGAATTAACTGTATTATGTAAATGAAGACAAGTGTATGATATTGTAACTTGTTGGAAACTATGCTGAACTGAGAAATGTTCTTTTTTTTTCCCCCGGGACACAAGCGCCCACCATTCATGTCTGCGACTAGGCATTAGTATATGCTCTGTGTTTTTTATTCAAGTCTGATTCTAGACCACTCTATAATTGTGTGATTTTTTCCAATTCTGCACTGTGTTCTTCAGTTTTGGAGTTCTATGTTACTGGAAGGGTGATTTGTTCACCTAATATTTGTCCCCCTCATTTGGGGTGCATGTGATGAATGTTGGGGAGGCATCCCAAACAAGAGGACCTAAAACTAGTATGCATATGATAGATCGGATACCTGCAGGGGGTATGGGATGTGCATGGTAGAAACCAAGGCACATACAAACAATATAGGCTAGAAATAAGTGTTAGTGTAAAAGAGATAACATGTAATAGAATTCAATGTATCACACAACTATGAAGATAACAGGGACCACGAAAATCCGGTTGCATACATGAGACATCGATCACAATGTCATAGGACAATCAGGGCTGGAGCGGCCATAAGAAAACAATGATCAAGCAAGACATAGGGCATAGCCCGCAAACAGTGGCAAACAAGAAGTAATAAATAACTATGGGGTAATTGCACCAATATGGGGGGCCAAAAAGTGGACACAAAAGCAAAAATGGGAAAAATGTGTACGTGTTTTGCAATAATGCGATTGCGTTATGTTTTCTTGGGTTCGGCAATTCACTTACCTAAAACGCATACGCAGTATATCGCGTACGCATTTCTAGTGCTATGAAATGCGTACACATTTTGAGCTATATGAAGTTTAGGAGGGCCTGAAGGAGCCATATTTACTAAAATAAATGTTAAGTATAAAGAAATTTATACTTTAAATTTATTTTAGTAAATATAAAAATTTAGGGTCACTCTGCACCTAATGGAAGTGGTCTTGTAGCTATGACATTTATAATCTAGAAGATAGTTTTTCAAAATCTAATCTGGTCAGTACTTACTCATTTTTTAGAATTTCAGCAATGACCTAAAACTTTCAGGCCATATATATTGTAGTGGGTCTTTGTTTTGGGAAAACATATAGTCATTTTGTAGGTTTTTTTACCTTCTAGATTGGATTTTTGCCCTACCACTACTTGAATTGGTACCAATTTTGAAATTTGGTCCATAATTCACTTTAGTGACCACGAATCAACTCTGTGATGCTTGTCTACTTCTTACTAAAATGAGATCCTCACTTTGTAAATAGAGGATTCTTCCTTGAATGGGATTCCTGTCCTATGACAAAAATGAGGTGATTTTAATGTGCCTTCTCCTTAAGTTTTGATCACACTACTAGGTGTTGAATGATTTTTTATGAATAGTACTAAGTGAATTGCATCAAGTAAACTCAGATGATTACTCATTCTTAGAAACAGGGTGCTCCATATAAATATCATCCCTTCACCTTTCCTGACTCTAAAATCATCCTTTCATGGAATCAAATTCAAGATTTTCATATGTGTCTTTTCTCATATGTATCTCATGGAGATAAAAGATGCATTAATACTTCACACATGATGGTCCTAAATACCTCGGTAGCATAACTAGCTCATTTTAGTTTGTTCTTTAGAGAGATTTGGGTACAATGTCAGAGTCAGGATATGATGATCATCAAATCACTCATTGAGTTCCACATTTCACCTTTAAATATGATGAATCCTTCACAATTCAATTTATTGGTCAAGATAAAACCTGGGTGTAAGCATGTTTATGGTACATGGACACCTTTTTTCTCAAGTTACTCCTCATGGAAATGGGTTTCCTCCTCCGAATAGGAGATGAATCCTTGAATGAAATTTGAGTATGAGTTGCATGTTCACTAAATTCACTACAAATCACATTTTATGATCAATGAAACTATTCTAAAAATCTAATTCTGCCTGTAACTCAAAATTTAGGTCCTATTTCATTTTGAACTTAGAGGGGAAGATGAATAATTTTGCAGTACCTAAAGAAATATTTAAGCCTTAAATCAATGTTTATTATTCCACCTTATAGAGTATTCTAATATCCTTCCAATTATTAATTTGTTTCATCCTAAGTCTTTCCAGAACTCCTGGAATCATCTAGAGAAGTCAACTTTTACCATTTTAGCTTTCATTCCCTGCACCTGAAAACTCGGTCTTAAACAGATTGCTCATGAATAAGATTTTTATTTCCTAAACTTTCCTAAATTTACTTATAAATCTTAAATTATCTCTAAAATCACCCTCAAATGCTTTATACTTTCTTTAAAAACTTCTGAAGGGTGTTCAATTAACTATATAATGGCCAAAAATGGCCTTTTTAAGCCTTGTGAGGAAGTAGTCTCTCATAAAAACTAAATGAGTTGATCGATCACCTTAGACACTATTATACACACTGAAACACACTGAATTCCTTATTAGGACTTTAGGGTCAAAGTTTATGATTTAAGGTTTAGGGCTTAGGGTTAATGGTTTAGGACTTAGGGTTTAGGATTTAGTGTTTAGAGCTCATGGTTCAGGTTTTAGGGTTTAGGGTTTAAGGTTTAGGGATCAGGGTTTAGGGTTTATGGTTTAGGGTTTAGAGGTTTATGGTTTATGTTTAGGGTTTATGGTTTAGGGTTTAGGGTTTATGTTTAAGGTTTAGGGTTTAGGGTTTAGGATTTAGGGTTTAGGGTTTATAGTGTTTAGGGTTTAGGGTTTAGGGTTTAGTATTTAGGGTTTAGGGTTTAACAGGGTTTAGGGTTTAGGGTTTAGGGCCCAGGGTTTAGGGTTTAGGGCTTATGGTTGAGGGTTTAGGGTTTAGGGATAAGGGTTTAGGGTTTAGGATTTATTATTTAGGGTTTACGGTTTAGGCTATTTGGGCTTATGGTTCAGGTTTAGGGTTTAGGGTTTAGTGTTTAGGGCTCATGGTTCAAAAGGTTTAATGTTTAGGGTTTAGGGTTTAAGGTTACAACTTAATGGTTTAGGATTTAGGGTTTAGGTTTTAGGGTTTATGGATTAGTGTTAAGGGTTTAGGGTTTAGGGTTGAGGATTTAGTGTTTAGGGTTTAGGATTTAGCATTTAGGGTTTATGGTTTAGGGCTTATGGTACATGGTTTAGGGTTTAGGGCTTAGTGATCAGGGTATAGGGTTCAAGGCTTAGGGTTTAGGGTTTATGGTTTAGGATTTTTTAGGGTTCAAGGTTCAGGGTTTATGGCTCAAGGTTTGGGATTTGGAACTACGGGTTTAAGGTTTAGGGTTTAGAGCTCAATGCTCTAGATTTTAAGGGTTTAGGGTTTAGGGTTTAGGGTTCACGGTTTAGGGTTTAGGGTTCACGGATTAGGGTTCAAGGTTTAGGGTTTATTATTTTTATTTTAGGGTTTAGGGTTTATAGTTTATGGTTTAGGGCTCGAGTTTAAGGTTTAGGGTTAAGGGTTGAGGTTTTAGGGTTTATGTCTGAGAGTTCATGGTTCAGGTTTTGGTGTTTAGGGCTCAGGGTTTAGGGTTCAAGGTTTAGGGTTTGGGGTTTAGGGTTTAGGGCTTAGGGTTAAGGGTTGAGATTTTAGGGTTTAGGTCATAGAGTTCAGGGTTCAGGGTTTAAGGTTTAGGGTTTAGGGGTAGTGTTTAGGGCTCAAGGTTTAGGGTTTATGATTCAGTGTTTAGGGTTTAGGGTTTAGGTGTCAGGGTTTAGGGTTTAGTTTTTTTTTAAGGTTTAGGGTTTAGCATTTAGGGCTCATGGTTCATGGTTAAGGGTTTATGGGGCAGGGATTAGGGCTTAGGGCTTAAGGCTCAAGGTTTAGGGTTTAGGGCTCATGAGTAAGGGCTGAATGTTTAAGGTTTATGGTTTAGGGTTTAGTGATTAGGTTTTAGGGTTTAGGGATCATGGTTTAGGAGTTTTTTGATTGTAGAATTTAAATGCTAAAAGCTTTAGGCTGAATGTTGAAATCCTAAAAATTACCTATGTACTGACTAGATTATACTATAAAAAACTATCTCCTAAACCGTGACTCATAGAGCTATGAGACTAGGTTCATAAGGTGCAGAGTGACTGTAATTTCTTATATTTAATAAAATAAATTTAAAGTATAAGAAATAATAAAATGTAAATAATAATAAATGAAAAAAATTATACTTATTTAAATAGAAGCGTGCCAAATGAGAAGCATTTATTTTTTATAAATGCCAAAATAGAAGCATTTATGTAAATAGAAGCATGCCAAAAGCACATATACTGTACTATACTGTGTGGAACGTGTATGCGTTATAACACATACACGTTTTGTGTTTTTCCTTTTTCCAATGCGTGCCTCTATCCGGTTTGGATCCCCAAGCCTGAGGCATGGACTTGCAAAAACACAACAAACAACGTGTTTTTGTAGGAAAATGCTAAAATGTCACTTCTGCCATCATAAATCAAATTAAAATGATCAATTCATTTAATAAAAATATGACTACGACGTAGAGCACAAATTTTATTCTTTCTAAAAATATATTTTTTCAAATTTTCTAACTAATATAAAATTTCCATATTATTTATTTTCTAACTATTCCTTTTTGTAGCTATTTTTTGAAGTTTAAACACGTCTATCTTTCGTTGTGTATCTTTTTTTTGCTGATCGAATTTGAAAAAATTTTTTTTATAGTAGCCCAAACTAGGCCTAATTTTATACATATTCAAAAAAAATCTAATTTTTGATATTTTTTGGGTAGTTAGGGGGGCACAGTCAAAGCTCCATTATTTTTCAAAATTTAAAATTTTTGTACTAGAAAAATCATTAAAAAATATTTTCTAAAAAAATCTAAAAAAATGGAGCCCAAACTAGATGCTCCTAGCTATCTTTCTACCAAAGGGTTTTCAAAAATACTAAATGGTGCTCAAAAAATGGTGGGGGGCACGAAAGTCACTCTATTATGTTTTTTAAAAAAAATAGGAGCACCTGTTGGTATTTTAGTTATTTGACCCACTTAACCTTAACCATTTTCAATAAAATTTAGTAGCTTAGAAACTAGACTCAAAATGATACAATTCATGTTTTTACAACATCTTCCAATTTTGAGTGTAACTATTTCAAATAACTCATACAAGTTGAAGATTTATTTTTAGAAAAAGCATCCACTTAAGATCCCCTTTTGGCCCCCCAACTTGGTGCAATTACCCTATGGTTATATAGAACCTTGCAAGGAAAATGCTACACATGAAGCACCAATTAGCATGTTAGAAAGATAAATAGTATGTCAAAGCATGTATAAAGAAGAGAAAAGTAAGTGACAATAATAATAAGTAGTAAATAATGTAACAATAGGAACTATGATTTTGGAGTAGGAGAGTAGCAAAGGTAGATGCCCTCAGGAGCCTCAAAAGGATTAGTAAAGAGTAGTGTCGAGCATCATGCATCATGTAAGAATATGTAAAAGTCATGCATTCACATCAAGATACCATGTGAACACGCATGTGTATATAGAAAAAGATAATGGCATACTAAGAATTTGGCTAACATAGGAAACAAAGTGCAACATGTAAATAGTATAAGCTCACAAGAGTAAATACAACTAAGATAGGTAGATGTCGTGTAAGTGTAATGGTGTGATGTGATATGTAGATAAGGGGATCCGCATTGCCCCCCATCGGATGTGTGTGATGTGAGGTTTGTTTAGGAATTGCACCCTCAACAACCAAGTATGAACCGTAGAAAAGGAGTGTGTCATCAGGTTGTAAAGGTATTGTATGTGATTTATATTTAGATGTTAGGAAAGATTTACTATGAAGCATAGGGTGTGAAGTATAACAAATAAGCTAGGAGTAGACGATAGAGACAAGCAATAGTGACGGAGGGGAGAGAAAGTGTGATGCCCCCAAGTGTGTGTGAGTGATGGAGAGTTATCTGACAATAATGAAGAGTGAGGGACCCTTACCTAGTATCCAAGAAGGAGAAGACATGTGACCATGGTCTAGGACTGGTGGTCTAGGAGATTAAACATGTGTATGTGAGGGATATTGATGTGGTAAAGGAGGTGGTGAACGCCTATAGGAATGGGCTGCTCAGATATGGGACTTAGGCTGAAGGGGTGGACTAATGGACTGGAGAGGATGACAGGGTCATGATGTAGGTCATGTATGGATGGGAGAGATAGGTGCAAAGATAGATTTACACTTGAGAGGTAGCAGAGGCATAGATGCCATGATTGGGGCTGAAGTAGAGGGGAGAATGGGCTGAGGTAATGGCGTGCGTGGTGGAATAACTTTAATGGTGACAACTTGCTTGTTATGAATGAACTTAAGGAATAAGTGGAGCATGGAAGGGATAACTTGGGTGGCCCAAAGCCAATGGAGACCTAAGACCATCTCTCTATGCTTGATTTTAGATGTAATGAGGAACAATATTGGTATGGTAAGGGGCCCAATAGTAATGGGAAGAAGAATACATCCATAAGAATTATGGAGTGGAAATGTGATTTGAGAGATTGGAAAGTTGATAGTCAGTAAGAGTTTCAGAGAGCATGCATCGGAAAGGCACGAGGGATGGACCATAGTATTGTTGACTATATGATCACCAATAGAAGCATCAATATGTAACAAATCATAGGAAAATGTAGCATGGTAGTAATGATCTGAGAATGTAATAATTGGTGGTGGCATGTCAGTGATAGAAATGATAAAATCAAGTGGCGCTGATGAAGAAAGAGGCACAAAATGATATGCATGATTTTAAGAAGAATCGGTAGTCAATTTTTTGTGATTAGGTAAGGGTCATTGAAGATTTTAATCTTTTGATTATCGTTGACTGATTTAGAGGTAGAAAGCTCTAGAAGCTTCGATCTCATTGTTGTCAATAAGATCTTGAATGCCATGTTTGAAATTAAAACAACGATTAGTAGAATGCCCATTGCATTAGTGATAATCACAGTGTGCATTTTCATCGTAATTACGTTCACATGGTCGAGAAGGATCTAGATTGAGTAGCGGAGGGAAAGTAATCATATTTCTTTCAATGAGTTTCGGTAATAATATTCTATGTGCATGAGGTAGCTTAGTAAAAGTGTGCCTCGTGGATTGAAATTGAAGCTTGACTAGTGTAGAAAAATTCTTGACAGTAACTTTAGAGTTAATAGGCTTAGTAGATGGTTTGAATGTGGATTTGGCTTGAATTTTTTTGAAGATGAAGTGGAATAAGTATAATAATACTTCAATTCTCCCATAGATGGCAGTTTTCTTTTGTAGAATTTGAGTGTGTGACATAATTGATCAAAAGAAGGAGAAGTCTCGAAAATGAAACACTCTTGGAGTGAAGGAAAAAGGCTTTGAATGGATAGATCTTGCAATTCCGAATCAACTAGAACATTGGTCATTTTGGAAAGGTTATTCATATACCGCAATAAATAGTGCACAATATGTTTATTAGATCCTTGCTTGATTTTAGGTTGTTGTGCATAGGATTAGTGTCAATATTCATAGACAAATGAGAAAGGAATTCATTGGATAAATATGTAAAAGATGTTATTGAATTGACAGGTAGATCATAGAACCATCGCATAACATAGTCATGTAAGATTTGAGGAAACAATTCTGCCAATAGTGTAAGGTCATCAACAAAGTCAAGATATGCAATGTGAAAAGAGTGAAGGTGTTCCCGAGGGTCACCATGGGCATTGAAGATAATAATATTAGGTGTAAAAAAATTAGGATCCAACAGATAAGAGGAGATGAAAGGCATAAAAGGGGTATGAAGGAGGAGTGAGGAATCTAGAGATGAAGAGGAGGATGGAGAGGCTTGTTATAACTGGGAAATTTGGGCTTACAAATCATGGTACAATGAGGTGAGGTCATGAGTGTTTGAAGAGGAATTTTGTCGTGTGTGAAAAGTAATGGGGAGGGTAAAATGAGTTGTAGGGGTAGCCATAGAAATGAGGAAAGTAGATGTAGGTGGAATAGTGGTGGCGAAAGGAGGTGGAAGTATCAGATTAGGAACAAAAGTGTCTTGGAGACTGGAGGTTTGAGCTCAGCTAACCGTTTGGCCTCATCATAGGTAGTGAATAATAATAGATCTAGGTTTTGAGGGTTTTCAACAAGATCAACATGAAAGAAGATCGAAAGAATGTTCGAGAAGAAGTGGAGTTCACCGAATGATTTAATCTAATTCATATTAAATATTATTTTAGAGTAACTTTCTGTAACAAATGATATTCAAATGTTTAAGTACAACAATATGCAATCACTAAGCATTCAAAGATGTAAAACCCTAAGCAAATGAGAGAGGGATGATGACTTCGTTGATTCAGTGCAACCTCAGAGTAATCGAGACTGTGTATCTGTTGGAACAAGCTAGAAATATTGTCAAAATGGTTCGCTAAGGGTTCAAAAACCTAGGAATGTACAAGATAGGAGCACCCGCAAGAGGGCATGAGCCCTCCAAGAACCAATGACTGATATGGGCACATGTGTCTGCTCAGATGTTCGAAATCTGGTCTTTTTTGGGCAGGAAGATATTTGTTGTTGCTCACTTTTTGTCACTCTGAATTTGTTGTTAGATCGTCGATTGCATGTGTAACCTGTAAAGCAAATGACTAGCTACACATGCCCACAAACCACATCAAATATAATAAAAAAGATACAGAATGTGGATTCAGACTTACGACCGAGCGTTGCACTACTTCTCAAACTCCATGTAATTCTTCATGTGTATGTGTGTATCTATGTCTCGTGCCCTAGGTTGCCCTTATGCAAGTTGCACAATGATCGTGAGCTAAATTTATATTGTCCCAACTATGCAAAATGTGTGTGATGGAATGTATAAAACTCCCCTCCAATGTAGTGTATGTAAATCAATGCAGCCCTTTGCGCTTGTATGAATGTGTTAGATATGTACTTTGTAGTGCTCTTGTGCTTTTATGCAAGCTTAGGTGGTGATAAATAATGTTTTTAGTGTTTGACCCCCTATTTAAAAGAAGTACCTAAGTACATATATGATTCCTTTGTTTGAATTTCATAATTGACAACTATAAGGCTAACCCAAAGTGTTAAAAAGTGACCAATAAGTAAAAAGGACCTAAAAGAGTAAGAAGAAAAAAGAGAGGGACACGAGCGCCTAGGAGGGACAGGAGTGCTTGGGCACTTCTATCCTAACTGGGCATTGGTGTCCGAGGCCATCAAAAGGCAAATCAGTCAAGTGTCGGCATAACTGTAAGATGAGTAAAGCCATTAAAGTGGAAGAGATAGAGCAACCAAACTTGGCCAAAAGGAGTTGTCAACCACTAGTTTTCTTGCTTAGGAATCATGTATACATTAGTATGCTTTAGGACTTTGAAATGTACCCAAGTGCATAGATTTTATGTCTACAACACCTAATAAATTTAAGCATAAGTTATTAGAAAAGATGTTGGTCCCTTCTACCAAGTTGCAAGTTGGGCAAAGATATTAGAAAAAAAATGATTATTTGTTACATATAGTCGAAGTGTCAAACTAAAGGCTTGCTACAAAATTTGTAAATGTGATAAAATCTAATAGCTAATTTCATCGAGAAAAAAAATTTAGCGTGGAAGAATCATACGACTATTTTTGTATTGTCTTGCGCTATACAAAATTTATATTTCGCCGGAGGCGTCTCCTTTGGTGTTGGCCCTGCTAGAAAGTGTCAAACTCCAACAAATTTTATGGGCAATCAAATCCCTACAATCTTTTCCGGCAGTCAAATTCCTTCACACTGTTCATGCCTGTTTATACTTTCCCAAATGCGCTATGGGAAGAAGTAACAACATCTTGATTATGGTCATTGTTTCCAATATGGCTTTTGCAGCCGATGATCCATAGGCTACACTTCTCAGCGCTAGCTGCAGCGACAAAATAAAATACACCTATAGAAATTTTACCATTTTCGATGAGAATCGGGCTACAGTTTTTTGGAAACCTCGCCTCAATTCTGTCCTCCAATGGATCCGACTTCGCTAATTCAACGAGCAGCAAGGTCGGCATGACAGATCATGTTTATGGACTTGTTCATATTGAGCTCCAAAGAAATGCATGCGTTTAAACCAGAAGAACTTTTTGGCCAATTCATTCACATCTGTCTCTTTTTCAAGCAGTTGCTTGTATACCCTCACTTCAAATTGTTCTCTGGACTTCTTATCGATGTGAGGGGATCGTAGCACTGTATACAACACTCTTCTTCGAGGCAATACAACCTTGCAGAAATCCTGGAAGCATGGATGATTCAGGTATTTCTTCGAAAATGATTTCACCAATACGCGAATCTTAGCGTCTCCGATTGGTGATGGTGCTGCTCCTTCTCCTTTCCCCTCCTGCCTATGCTTCTGCTTTTGGAAAATGTGTATAGTGTATGAGTGCATCGTATAACCAAAACCTTAACTAATGGTAGGGCAAAAACAAAATTTACCTGAGCAGGAAGAGTATCATCAGCTTTAGATTCCACGGAGGACATGAAACGATGGGAATAGAGATTAATGCGAGGTAACACACTCACCCTCAACTGCTTTACCATCATCCCCATTTCAGAATAATGACATGATAAAAATTGTAGTCTGTAATGCCCTTCAATTTTCCTTCTAACTAGGTAGGGGTTGAGAGAGTCATGAACTGATCAAGTCAGACACCTGTAAGTTGCATTTTTGAAACCGTGTCACTGTTTTGTTCATCCAATTTTTCAATCTTGTGAAATCACATTGGAACCCAGATTCCATGTTTTTTTTAACGGGATTGATTTCATATAGGTAGAAGAGATAACTAATGGAGAAAGTATTATATACCTAAGCTCAACCTTCTTTATCTGTACTTCAACCAATGATAACCTCTATTTTCTGCTCTTTCGAAAATGGATGCCCTGTATAAGAGCACAGTTGCAAAATTTAAAGAGGTCACACAGCTGGACTGTTCCACTGATTCATTTTCCATGATTGCCCTCTCAAATATTGCTAGTGTTCTTCTACTTCTTCTGCTCTCCCATTTTAAACGTCACTCCTCTCTTAAACTTCCACTGGGAAATTAGGCATTATAATTCAAAAAAATTCTTTTTGAATTTTGTGTGCCCAATTTGGAGTTTAGAGGAATGGCTTGATGCTAGTATTTGCATAAATGAACAGCCGCAACAACGCATTTATTGGGGAATTTTGTTGATTGAGGATTGTTGTGAAATAGGTTTTTTAGTTTCAACAATAGTTATGCCCTGCCTTTGAGCCCTGGAACGGGTATGGTTCCCAAATGTTAGAGGTATCTTTCGACCGTTGCAGTCCTGTGTCACCAAGAAAAATGTTTTTAAAAGTAAATAAAATCCACTCCTTCATCAGTGACGGGATTTGCATTTGCTACACAATTTTTCAAAACTACCGAACCTAATCAGCTCGCCTTTTCCAACATTCTCCTAGCCTATGACAAAATAAGAACTTTGGAAAAGGGCGTGGACATCGATCAAAGAATAATAGAAATTGGTTTTTGTTGGATGTAGAACCTTGTTCCTTTTATTGATATGAATGAAAATGTTGAACTATATATAAAGCATGTGAACTGTTTGACAAAATACCTAAAAAAAAAGTAGTTTTCATAGATTTCTATGGTGCAAGGGTATGTTACAAAATAACAATCCTCTCCGGCGTAACTTGCGACCCATGAGCAATTGCTAGTTATATTTATTTCACATGTTACATTCATGTGGGAATCGTAGTCCAAAATCCCGACTTGTTATTGACATTTAGAGACATATATTGGCAAATGCCTCTTTTGGTGTGCACTATTGTTTATCACTATAGTCTCACCTTGATTTTTAGGAACTTTATAGATTGGAAAAATTCAATACAAGTTCAAAGGAGACCAATTTTTTCTCTAAAACTTAGTTTGTTTGCGTAATTTTCATATTAAATAAAGTTACGTCATTTATATATAGAGAGAGAACATTTGTATTCATAAATTGTTTTAGAGTTAAAATAATTGGTCCACACATAAGACTTCAAACACAAATTTCAACTTACGAATACAAATTTATGGTGTTAAATGAGTGTGAGATCTAATCCTTTCACAAGTGAGTGATCAATGTTACCAATCGGTAAATATGTAAGAGTGAAAATAAACATGAATTTATGTGAAGTTTGGATTCAGTGAAAGAAGATATTATATTGGAAACACTGGTTGTAAATAAAATTATAAAATTAAATAAATTAGGTTGTTTCACTATTAAACACAATACACTCTCACACGAAGAACTTTCAAGAACACATCACTCATTTATATAGCGCTAAGGTATAATATACCCAAATATATAGATTTTAGTTTAGCACATTACAAATTAAGTGTACAATAGAATAAGTAGAATACAAAATATTTCTGGAATAATCCAGATCCTCTACATCACACAATCTTGTTTAATAAATGACATTTACTTGGCACACTCAACACTAAAGCTAATGACAATGTTGAGAGAAACTTCACAGATACAAGGTAGTTACTGGAAATTTGTGAAGGTGGACACCAACAGAGGTAGTAACATAGTCTTCTAAACATGAGTTAGGGGCTTGAATTACATGACACTGTATGTGGGTGTTGGTTTCAAAAAATCACTACCACCCCCCTCGCGCATCATTGGACCTTACATCATTTAATAAACCTAATAAACGAAAAACAATCATAGCAATAATTTTTCACGGTTGACCCTATCCCTCGCGTAAGTTTGCATGGGGGGTTATGTGGCATGTGATGCATGGGGGTATGTGGCATGTATCCTCTGCTGAAGTTGACCGGTCTTCTCCCTCTGCCTCCGTTTGTCTCTGCATCCTTTTTTGTCCAGCCATCATCTCTGTCAAATCAATAGCTGTCAAGCAATAAATTTATATTTCAAATTTTAAATTTTCCCACGCATTCATTCCATTTCCTTTGTATGCCTTTCCTAACTTCATTTTCTCCTATTTTGCTGCAGGGTGTTGGGTGTTCGAATATAGGAAGTTGGATTCACAAAGAGCAAGACAAGTTCTTTAAAGCACTGTGATTGCTGCCTCCATGATGGATACATGCGTAGGTAAAATGGATCATTTCATAATATACATGAAGGAAAAGAGATCCCGCAGTGTGGAAGGATCCTTCCAAATTTATGCCAGAGAGATTTTTGGAGGGTGAGAAATGTAAGATTGAGTATAAGGGACAAGATTTTGATTTGCTACCGTTTAGAGTGGGAAGAAGAATTTGCATGGGACTTCATTTGGCGGATAAGATGGTTCACATTGTGTTGGCTTTGTTGTTGCATTCCTTTGACTGGATTGTTCCCTAATTTTTTATGCGTACAAATTTAAACTTGAAAATATATTAATGTATTATGTAGTTTACTGTTCCACCTACTATGTTGTTACCTAAAAACATATATTTTCCATGCTTGTTTTGTAAAACATAGTTTTATGACCTTACTCAATTGATTTCATTCAATTATTTTTGAATAATTTTTAATCGATTCCCTCTTCCTTTGAATAGAAAAATTCAACAACATAATTTGTTGTGACCCATAATAACGATGATCCAACACATTAAGTTTTCATAGAAGATACTCAATGGACAATATAAAACTACAATGTCAAATCTTAGTGCCTACAAGATTTATATCAAAGTACGTTTTATCCCCACTTAGTACGTTGTTTCTTCCACTACCTTCATTTTTATGTATGTTTTGCACTGCATAATCTATTCAAAGTTGTTTCATTCAAATATTTTATAATAATATCAAACTTATTCCCTCTTACTTTAATTATAATAGTTAAACAACGTATTATGTTGTCACCCATAATAAATGATGAGAAAACACGTTATTGTTACACGATATAGTCATTATATTATATAAAACTACGACGCCAAATTTTTATGTGCCTACGAGATCTATATCAAAATAGGTTGTGGTTCCATGTAATACGTTGTTGCAACGACAACATGCATTTTTAATGTTTTTTTTCACTGCACAGTGTTACGAATCTATTCAAAGTTGTTTTATTAAATCATTTTTTAATAATTTTCAATTCATCCCCTCCTACTTTAAGTATAATAGATCAACAACGTATTACATTGTTACCCCTAATAACGACTATCCAACACATTATTCTTACAAAATATGCTTAGTGTACTGTATAAAACTATAATGTCAAATCAGAGTGTTTCTTTAATATCTTAATTGAAGTAGGTTTTCATTCCACCTAATACGTCGTTGCATCGACGATATGAATTTTTAATCTTTATTTTTCACTACACGGCGTTATGAATCTATTCAAAGATGTTTCACTCAACTATTTTTGAATAATTTCCTACTCATTCCCTCCCACTTTGAGTACAATAATTCAATAACATATTACGTTATTACCCCTAATAATGATTATCCAACACATTACTCTTACAAAAGATACTTAGTGTACTATATAAAACTACAATGTAAAATCCTAGTGTGCCTACAATGTCTATATCAAAGTAGGTTGTTGTTCAATGTAATACGTTGTTTCCTCGATGACATGCATTTTTAATGTTTGTTACATACTTTATAGTGTTATGAATCTATTCAAATTTGTTTCATTCAATTATTTTTGACTAATTTCCAACTCATCCCGTCCTACTTTGAAGTGAAACGAACTTATTATGCATCACGATTTACAAAAATGGGTAGAAAAGTTATTGAGTTATTAGGAATATCTACAAATGTTGTGCAACAAAAGTAGATTACATAAAGAGTGTCAATCTGCAATACATAATAGTAATGCCAATCAGCTCATAATGACATATATAGTAAGAGTAATGTCAATATGCAATGTAATGAAGTAAAATAGTTGTTAAAAGAATATATAATGAAGTACACAAGTCGATTAGGCTTGAGAAAATAGTTATGGTTGTATTAATTTATACTAAAATGTAATTATTACTTATATAGAATTTGAAAAAATATGATCAGAAGTTAAATAAACATGTCAAAATTATGGTGTGAACAAGGAAAGAGACATTACTACTACTATAAAATTCATTTGTTAATTTATGTATGAAAGTTAACCGCTTTCAAACATGAGTCCTAAAAACATATATTTTCCATGCTTGTTATGTAAAACATAGTTTTATGACCTTACTCAATTGATTTCATTCAATTATTTTTGAATAATTTTTAATTGATTCCCTCTTCCTTTGAATAGAACAATTCAACAACGTAATTTGTTGTGACCGATAATAACAATGATCCAACACATTAAGTTTTCATAGAAGATACTCAATGTACAATATAAAATTACAATGTCAAATCTTAGTGCCTAGATGACTTATATCAAAGTAGGTTTTATCTCCAGGTAATACGTTGTTTCTTCCAATACCTTCATTTTTATGTATGTTTTGCACTGCATAATATATTCAAATTTGTTTCATTCAAATATTTTGTAATAATATCAAACTTATTCCCTCTTACTTTAATTTTAATAGTTCAACAACGTATTACATTGTCGCCCATAACAAATGATGAGAAAACACGTTATTCATACCAAAAAAAAACAAGGAAAGGAAAAAAATGTGTATTTTTTTAAGAAGGATGGAAAGAAAAACACCTCAGCCAAACCTACTTAACACATTGCTTTTTCCACTTCTAGTTGCTACGGGCTCCTCAAATAGTCGTTACTTTGAGTGTAACGACTACATTCAAAGACAACATATACATATAAAGTATCATTTTCTGAGAGAACATGTTAATGAGAATAAAATCAAGCTTGAACATACTTCCACAAAAGAGGAGGTGGCTAATATAATGACTAAACCATTGCCTAAAGTTGGTTTTGAGCAACTGAGGGATAAATTGGGGGTAATTCCATCCCCTAAAAATTACTAAATGTCCTAGAAGGATAGGGGGCATCTGGTGTGCCAAAGTTTCTCCAAGAGGGCTCAATTTGAGTCCAGACAGGGGGAGTTGGTTTTCCAACTCCAGGCACAAAGCAATGGTCATGTAGAGACAAAAAATGAAGGCTGATTTTTGCATGTCTATTCATTAGTGAGAGAGTGGTATGGTTGTAGGAAATAATAATAGCAACAACTTTTGAGTCTATTTAGACAAGAAAACAACATTTTCCCAAGGTGAGTGCCTGCAAGGTATGAACACACTCTTTTTGTTGATTTTTTCCAATCTAATCATTTTGGTGTGTCTGTACATCTTTGTCATAGATTTAAAAGGGAGAGAGAGAGAGAGTACTGGAAACTTATTTCATTATCAAGAATATGAGTTTTCCATCAAGTTTTAGTGTGTTGCCATCAATGACAAAGGGGGAGTTTGTTGCACCCTGTTGCATTGGTGGTTATTGTCATTGATGTCACAAACATTTATGGAAAAGGGAGAGCTCAAGAGAAGGCATATCATATGGTTCTCAAAGGTTCAAGATGATTTAATGTGGTTTCAAGAAGGCAGGGACTTGAAGGTTGATTGGTAGTGCCCTTTTAGGATGGTTTCAGGTGCCTAACGAGCCTGATGAGGTGTGACAGGCTAGTACATGTCAGAGAAATCATGGGAGAAGCTTTGGGAGATTTTCTAGAGCATGTGTGATCTAAAGTTAGGCTCATCTCAGCCCCATGAGTCAAGTTTCTATGCTGCATAAAAGTTGGTGTTGAGAACAGACAATGTTCTTGTATGCAAATGAGATGGGATGGAAAATTTCAGACCTATACCTCTCAAAAAAATCATGGGAGGTGATGGAGGAAGGTGTCTTTGTGCTTTATGCAAAATTTTAAGTCATTGTGAGGTCATTTCAGCAAGTTGTGTGAGATTTTGTAAAATTGGTTTATTGAAAAGCTCATTTTGAGCTTCCTGGCTTCTTAAGCATAAAAAAATACAAATACTCCTTAGAATAATTCATAGAAGTAATTTTTGGATCAAATTTTCCTAGAAACCATGTGCAATAATAATTTTCTCAAAAGGAGGTGTATTTGAAAAGATATGAGCATTTTAGTGGAGTATTTTTTCTCTCTCCTGGATTGAGCTCTGAATCAATAAGAACAAGAAGATGAAATTAACCTCCAAAAATTGTTTAATCACCCCTAGAGTGTTTTTGCAGTTCATTCATGATGTTACCCAAGCTCAGAGGATGTTTGAATGCCATTCTCCTTGAAGGTGCATACATTTGCTCAAGTCACTTTTCATGGTTGTGACTAGTATGGGTGTGCACTGGTTATTATTAGTGGAGAACTTGTTCAACAAGATCCTAGAATCCTTCCATAGGTATTTTGCAATGAGGTTGATCATCTACAATGTCTTTTGGTGTAGCCAAATATAGAGTCTTAGCTAGCATATACTATCCTGGATAACAATTGTCTTAATGTTCCTTAAAGACAATGTCCTGTGAGTCTTTCCTCCATTTCAAAATCTTTAATCATTTTGGCAGTACTTGTATAGAGTCAAATGTCTTATTATCTTACAACATGAAGGATATGTTTTCGGTGTTTACTCACTCATTTGGAAAAAATAATCTTGAAAGCCTATTTTGCCTAGGTACATGCTTGTAAGTTAGTGTTCTTCACTGTTCATTTTTCAAGCCATGCTCAATCAAGACCAAAATCAATTTGTGTGAGATAAGTTCTTCCTAGAAATGAAGAGTATCATAGTCAACACTATCCACTTTCAATGCATCTAATACAGTGGCCATGTTTCTCATCAAGTTCTTTTGTTTTTTGGTTATCTGTTTAGTTAGACTTTAACCTTCGCATGCAAACAATGCTCTAGTTCAGACAAGTATAATCAATTTTGTGACTCTAATCATTTTGAAAATAAGGAAATGTGTTATAAGAACCCTAAGAAGCTTTCATACTCCAATTTCATGAAAATTTGTTGAAGAAATGGACTTATTTGCTCTATTGGGTAATTGACTGTACATATACCCTAATTTAGGGTTTCTATGGAGAAGATTTGGACTTTGTGAACGTTTCATCCATTGAAAATTGATGAAATTTGAACAGAATCTTTGCATGACCAATATAAAACTATTGAAAAAGAGATGGCATCAAAAGATGGTGTATTGAATGAAAATTCCATCTCATATTTTTGAAACATTCGTGTTCAGTCTGTCAAAATGTTTCCTCTTTGAATTTTTAGTGGTTTTTGAAGCAATTAATTGAAAATTCTTGAAGAGAAAATTATGAGAAGCATATATGAAGTTGGGAAATGATCTCCCAATCATGAATGAGCTTGAAATACTTTTGGTTCAACACCTGAGTGCTCCAAAGACTATGTCAGTGTCATTTGACTGAGAAAATCAAAATTTTCTCCTTTTTTCTTAAATGTTGATCACTTCAAATCTATATTTCTTGTGAGCTTGGAGTAACAAGGGAGTTTCAAGGCTCTGAAAATCTTCAAGTAAGTTTGAACCAGTTTCTTTCAATATTGGCAATCCACTAAGGCTCAAACAAACTCCTAAAGTATACAGAACATGTTCCTTGGAAAGGTACACCCTGTCTTATCACATGAAGTCAATTCCTTGAGTGTGCATATGGAATTCGAAAAGATTTAAAAAAATTTAAATGCATGAGATGATCTCAAAGTTTGAATGAGAAGATAGAAAGACAAATCTTTGTCTTGTTCACAAATAACAAAGACTTTTAGTCTTATAAAAGTTATGAAGGTTGAAGATTGTTTGGTTTTTGAAGAAGAAATCAAAGAGACAAAGGGAGTTACAAGAATCTAACAAGGTGGTGGATAAACATGTTGAACTCGAACTTCAAAAATAGATTGAGGTGATAAATAATATGAAGGGACAAACATATAGTTGGGTAAAAGAATATTAGATCATAGATTGAATGAATATGTGTGAGGCTATGGAAGTAGTGACTGTCAAATTGAAAAGTGAAAAGTGAGAGTAAATTGGAGAATTTTTTGTTCATACAAGGATAAAGAAATCAGTGAAAAAGAAAGTGTTTGATGAAGGACTATGAATGAATTTTATTTTTTGCAAGAAGAAATAGTGAGGGTTGAGAAAGAATGGTGTGAGAAAGTATTGGAGAATCAGAGTTACATATGAAATTGCATTGGAAGAAGAGACAAAAGAAAAGGTCAGAATACAATAGTTGAAACAATGAAAGTTTTAATTCCATATAGACCAAGAAAAGATCAAACCTATTGTGTTCAGCTCAAGAGAAAATATTTAAGAATAATCCAAAGTTGAAGAAGTTAGAATTTTTCTGAGCAACTGAGTTTGGTAGCAAATATAAGGTCACTATCATATGTTCATTACATCAAGCTGAAGTGTGATCACATTATTATTGTTCAAATTGAGTTGTAGCTCAATTGTATCAGGGAGTTGTTGCTTCCTTGTAGGTATTAGCTTGCATAAGGTCAGTTGTAGCTTTCTAAATCACTCAGGAAGTTGTTGTTTCTTGTACCAAGTTGTATCTTAAGTGTTTACTGAGGTTGTAGCCTCATGAGTTGAGTTTAAACTCAACAAATATTTATAACCTTTTGCCACATAGTGCACTGGTTTAATGGGTTTTCTCCCTATTTGGGTTTCCCACTTAAAATCTCTTGTCTCTTGAGTTTGTGCTTTGATGATTGCTTCTTCTTAAATTTTTATTTTAGATTAAATGATTGTGTTTGTGGTTTGAGAAAGTTAAATTGAACACCAATTCACCCCCCCTATCAGTGTTCCAGTTTCTAACAATGTGGTTTGAGAAGATGTTTTGTTAATTTGGTGGATGTTATGAGGTACTTTATCACAATGTGGGTTGGAGATGTCATTAATATCTTGAAATACAATGATAACAAGTATGTGAAGTGCAACAGGTAGATTGTAATTTAAGTGATATATGTTGATTAGTGGTCTCTATGAACTTTACATGATATGGTTTTGGTTGAATATGTCATCAATATCAAGTGAAAAATATTGATATAAAGGATATGAATTGGAGTTGGTGATTTGCAAGAGTATTAACTGCAACCCAATAATCACAGGAATGGACAAGGTGAGCAAGAACATTAAGGCTTAATGAGAAATTTGATGTATACAACTATGGAATTTTTCTTCTGGAGTAGTTGACAAGAAGGAAGCTATAGACAATAACTCAAATTTACTTCAGTTGGTAATATTTTTGTTTGTTAATTTTCTTCCTGAGTTTACATTTTCATGCTCGTGAAGTGTTTGATGAAATGACTGAGTGAAATGTGATTTCATGGACTGCCATGATTTCGGCTTATGTTAAGTATAAATGGATTCCCACAAGTCCTCTCTATCCAAGGTTTGCTATTCTCAATGGATGAGCCAATTTTCAAGTAAACAATGACCAATTTTTTCTTTAATAGCCCATTATTTTTCATATTAATTCAGTCCATTGGGAACATCAAGGCTTAATGAGAAATCTAATGTATACAGTTACAAAATTGTTCTTTTAGAGTAGCTGATGGGAAGGAAGTTGTGGACGATAACTCAAATTTGCTTCAGTTGGTAAGATTTATGTTTGTTAATTTTCTTTCAGAGTTTATATTTTCATGCTCGCGAAGTGTTTGACAAAATGACTGGGCGAAATGTGATTTCATGGACTGCCATAATTTTGGCTTATGTTAAGTATAAGTGGATTCCCACGAGTCCTCTCTATCCCAAGGTCTGCTTTTCTCAACGGATGAGCTGATTTTCAAGTAAAAAATGACCAAGTTTACCTTTAGCAGCCCAGATTTTTTTTCATACTAATTCATTCCACTAGGAACATCAAGGCTTAATGAGAAATCTAACGTATACATTTACGAAAATGTTTTTCTAGAAGGAAGTTGTGGATGATAACTCAAATTTGCTTCACTTGGTAAGATTTATGTTTGTTAATTTTTTCAGAGCTTACATTTTAATGCTCGTGAAGTGTTTGACGAAATGACTGAGCGAAATTTGATTTCATGGATTGCCATGATTTCAGCTTATGTTAAGTATATTTGGATTCCCATGAGTCCTCTCTATCCCAAGGTCTGATTTTCTCAACAGATGAGCCGATTTTTAAGTAAACAATGACCAAATTTTCCTTTAACAGCCCGTATTTTGATGAGAACATCAAGGCTTAATGATAAATTTGATGTATACAATTACATAATTGTTCTTCTGGAGTAGTTAAAGGGAAGGAAGCTGTGGACAATAACTCAAATTTGCTTCACTTGGTAAGATTTATGTTTGTTAATTTTCTTTCGGAGTTTACATTTTAATGCTCGTGAAGTGTTTGACAAAATGACTAAGTATGTGATTTCACGGACTTCCATGATTTTGACTTATGTTAAGTATAAGTGCATTCCCACAAGTCTGCTATATCCTAAGGTTTGTTTTTCTCAACGGATGAGCCAATTTTCAACCAAAACAACCTGTCGTAAATACTAGGCTCTACTTTGATAGCACCTCCACTACTACTTTACTCAAAAAAATTGTATCCAAAGTTGTATCAAATGTATTCAAATTAGTGCCAAAAAAATTGGCCACAAAAGGCTACCACTCATGATATAAAATCTTCATGTATTCATGTTTAGTTCAAAAAAAGTCTGCAAAAGGTTACCACTCATAATATAAGATTTAAAAATGTATATGTACGAATTTGTAACAAAATTGAAATGTTTTTTTTTATTAGATACGGTAAAAATAGGGATCGGCTCCCAAGGGCCATTACAAAAGGAGAATTAAAAAACAACCAGCAAAAAGGAAATGAGAAAGTCCTGGAAAGGAGTTAAACATGCTTAACTCTTAGAGATAAGGACCATACTTTATAGCAAGGAGGGTAAACCAAAGAGAAGGAGAAACAGTCATAAAAACGACAAAATAGTAGAAGTTTTCCAAAATTCTGCCAACAGACCGGGAACAAACGTTAATTTTTTGGGGATCCCCCACTGTTACCATCATGGCTATCTTTATTCCCACCACTCTCATCACCTTTATCATTAATATCATCCTCCATCTCATCCTCAGAGCTGCTGATGTGCAAGCTGAAAATCCTTCTTTTGGTACCCTCCTCCATCCTTTCCATCTTATCGCTAAGCTTTTTGACTTGGTCCTTCAGCTCAAGAATTTTCTGCATGGACTTCACCTGTGCGGTGACAATTTGCTTGGAAGCATTGATGACATCCATCATTGTATCCCTTTGGGCCGCATTGGTTTCTTCCATCGCATGGAGAACCCCTTCTAAGTACTGAACCTTACTGCTCAAATCCTCTAAACCCTATAAATTTCCATCACTATCATGTTTTCTCAAAGTGCTCGCTTCCCCACGACCAACCTCACCCATATCTTTACCAGAATCCTCCCCGCCAAATTTACAATTTTCGGCCTTCATCTTAGTGAGGTAGTCAACAAGAGTGAGATCATCCTCATCCACATGATATTTTAGGGGAGAACACAGAGCAGGTTTCCCATTTTCATACATCAGAAGAATGATCCCTTCGTGTAGAGGTGAATCCACTTTCTCCTGTTGAAAAGCCTCTAAGGAGTTAGTCAATGACATATACAGAAATAAGGGGATGCTCACCATGACCTTATGGTGGAACATGTTCAGAAGGGTCAAATGGTGAGTATAGATTTTTCTGTATTTGCCCTCTAAAGTGATGTACTTCATAATATGGAGGCACACCTCTCTCCAAATACCTGAAATGCACGACCTGGCAATACCATCTGTAAAGTAAGAACATATTTCCTTGCCAACAAAGAAACACTCAATTTCTTGTTCTCTGTGGGTTCTATCCTTGAAAATTTTAAGCCCATCCATTTTCATGTCCATGACCCGAGTGATGGAGGACTCAGACACCTTAATTTCCATTCCTCTGACAACAAAATTATCCACTTTCTAGGATTTTCTAGAATCCTTAGACAGAGAGGGGTCATGACCATGTAATTTGGCAGTGAAATCGTTGAAACCCCCAATCCTAAGCCTGTTCCATAGAGGTTGATTACACACATCAATGCTATGGCTATCATGTTCAACATGAATCCTATCACCCCCCATATTCACTAGACCGAGCTTCTTCTGATTGCTACAAAAATTCAGCAAGAGACCTTCTTTCACACTGGAAAAAATCTTGGAAGGCAAGATATTAAGTAAGTTGTCGCCACCACCATTCTCACTCATACCAACATTAGAAAACTTAGTGCCCTCTATCTCTATTGATGGACTCATTAATGTCTGTGGGTAATATATCAACTTTACATCATAACTTATAATCATTACAATGGACACCATAATTGGCCATCTTATCCACACACTTGTTCCCTTGATGAAGGGTATGATTATAAGAAATGTTATCAAAATAATTAGAGATTTCCTTAACATCATTGAGGATATTACTAATGGCCCAATTAATGGAACCTTTGTTATTAAGGGCATTAATATTGAGGAGAGAGTCACCTTCGATCTGGATGTCCTTGAGGCCTTTTTCTTTAGCAAGCAGAACCCCCCAAAGAAAAGCTCTAGCTTTCGCCATGTTATTTGTTTGTCAACCTAAAGGACCCGCATAGGAAAACAACCAATCTCCATCACTGTTCCTAAGAATTCCTCCTCCCCCAGCAGGACCCGGGTTCCCTTTTGAGGCTCCATAAAAGTTTTAATTTACAACATTTCCTCCAGCCTTTTTCCAGCTGGAGTTCTTTTTAGGAGTGTGGTAATCCACCGGACCAAGGGCAAACTTGTTAAGAACTTTCTGCTCACTTTTCAGATAGGGTTTCTTGACTTTACCTTTAAAGAGTTTAATGTTTTCCTTAATGGCACTCAAGGTTTTTCTCCTAAATTTCGATAAAAGAGCTTTCTGATTGCGGAAGATACCATCATTTCTGGATTTCCATAAACCCCAAAAAAAATGTGGAAGGGCAATGTTCCAGGCCCAGGTCAAGATAGGAAAATGGAAGGGGCTCACCCATTGAAAGCAACAGTCTTCAATAATCGAGCTCAGGATCCATTGGATATTGAACAGATCCAAAATAGCAGCAAAGACAACATGGGAGAAGGAACAATGAAGGAGGAGATGGTTGACATTTTCCTTCTCTTTCTTAAAGAGGGAACATCCATTAGGAATCTTCATCCCCCTTTTCCTGAGATTGTCCACTATCATAATTTTATTCTGGGCCGCCAACCAAAAAAATATATTAATCTTGGGGATGAGATCTTTCACCCATAGTTTCCCCCAATAGTCCTTGAGCATATCATTCTTGAAGGTAGACATATAGGCAGATTTAACTGTGAAATTGCTAGATTCTTCTTCTCTCCATTTGATGGAGTCCTCTTTGGTTTGGAACAAGGGGATGTGGAAAGCCTTAAGTTGATTGTTGAGATCACGGAAAGGTTGGATGTCACCGTCAAATTCCAAGGGAGGCTCAATGGTCTCCCATCTGACAGTATCTTCCTGGATCCAAAAGTCCCAGATCCAAAATTTTCCAGAATCCTTGTAGTATTGAGCCATGTCTTTCCAGAGGTCTAAGTAGGTAAAGGGGACTCCCCAAGCCAATTATCATACCAGAAGTTGATTCTAGAGCCCTTACCAATTTCCCAAATCATACCTTTGGATAAAATTTCTTTTGAGTCTGCAAAGGAGTTCCAAAAAGAAGACCCTTTAGGGAAATTTTATTTGGTTAAAAAAGGATTCCAATCTGCCTATATTCCGCAAATATTTCATCTTTATGATTTATATCCAAAGACCTTCCTCTCTAGCCATCCTCCAACCGACTTTGGCTATTAAAGCCTTATTCATGAGAACAATGTTTTTGATCCCCAATCCGCCACATAGCTTAGGTTTAGTAACCTTATCCCGTGCCACAAGAGGAAATTTAAATTTATCACCAGCTCCCATCTAGAGGAACTGTTGTCAAAATTTCACCCCCCCAGGGTAAATTTCGATAACATGCATCAGAGTTTTGCAGTTCCAAGCATGTAGATTGATCCAGGAAAAATAATAAAAAATGATTAAGTCCTAGTCCTTGCAATAGTAGGGACGTGTGGGACAGAAAGACGCGGATCGGCCGAAAAGCCTCCAGGCGGCCCGTGAAGCAAAGGGACATCTGGGACAGAAGTACGCGGCGGGCGCGAGAAGCCGATCTGGCCGAAAGAGGAAGAAAAATGATTAACTGCTGAGCGGGACAGTTCGGGATAAGAGTACACGAAGGACGCGAACTGGCCGGTTCGGCCGAAATGAGAACAAATAGTCCGGAAGCAAATGGGACACCTGGGCCGCGAGGACGCGAACCGGCCGAATTGGGCGAACCGGAAGAATTTGTCCCGCGAAGCACAGGGACATTTGGGACAAATGGACGTGAACCGGCCGGTTCGGCCGAAACAAGAAACTTCAGCACAAGGAAAACTGGGACATCCGGGACAAAAAGACGCGAAGGGCACGAAGGAGCCGAAAGGGCCGAGAACCAACCAGATCACGACACGTGTCGCAGGGGAAAAAGTCCAAAGGTCAAAGGGTGAATTTTGAGGGGTCAGCCCGAGCCAATCAAAAGAGGACACGTGTCCTATGGAACAGGGAATGCGGAGCTCAGGAAGGAGTTAGAGAATTTGGCAAGAGTTTTGGCCGAAAAGCTAAAAGCCAAGGTCTGCCCCGTGCCCCTGTCGGCCAATCAATGCATGCCACGTGTCCAAGTTTAAGGGGCCCACAAGGAAATTTCAAAAGAAAGCCCGCCGAAAGGCAGAGGATAGAGAATCACGCGGCCAATCAATGCATGCCACGTGTCATCTAGGTGGCAGAGCGCAGGAAAGATTTCAAAACACGTTTTCGCCTGTTTTGTGCCCTAAAACTTCAGACCTCCATAACTTTCGATCCATAGCTTGGATTTGCACGTTCTTTATATCAATGGAAAGCTTATGAAATTCTCTACATGATTCTAGGATCAATCTTCCATTTTGGTGTAGTCTGGAGAGAGAAAGTTAAGAAACAGCTTTGACGCATGGTAATGCCAGAAGTGACGCTTCAACAACCAGCTTTAATGCAGTAGACAGCCCGCCGTTTTGCCAGGATCCGCCGCTTCTACCATAATGAGATGATTTAAAATGCGACCTAGAAGTGGTTGTGGTAGTTTCGAATTTCCTCTCTTCCCTCTCTCTTTCTTCCTATATATTGTACAGAGGGGCTTCTTTCAAAAGAGGGACATAACAAGTTGTTCATCTTTTCTGCTCTGCCCTCCCTTCTTTTCTTCTCTAGGGTTGAAAATGGAGCTCGAACCTCCTCCCTGCTCTGTAATGGCATTTTTGCCTTTTACTAATGAAATGATGTTCTGTGCAAACTTCTGGAGCAACAAAAAATGTGTTTTGTGATGCATCTGTCCATCCTTGCTCGTCTTTTGTTTGTTCTCTTCTTGCCTCTCTTCATTGCAGGTATTTGTGCATGTTTGAATGTTCATTGCAGGTCTGGAGCTGTGTTCATGGAGTTTTGGGACATTTTCTGTGTGAAATCTATCCTTGGGCCTGTGATGCATCTGTCCATCCTTCCCATTGCTCACCTCTCTTTGTCCCATGGCAGTTTTGATAGAGGCTCAACATTCTCCTTCTCTGGTGTATCACCATTTTAGTGTAGGCTTTTGTTGTTTTCCCTTCTCTCTCTCTCTATCTCCTTGGAATGGTTAGTTTAGGATTAGATTAGCTTGCCTGCACTGGAATAGCTTGTGGCAGGTAGTTTAGGAGCAGGAACCAGCCTTCTCTGGAGATTCTTTCTCATTTCACAGGTCCCACACCTGGAGAAAGGATTCAATGTTGTGCAATCACATTGGATGCCTGAGTGATCAACCTAGAAGCCTGATCTGCATCCAGGGGTGCTGTGATTTTGCACTAACAGGAACCTCTTTTGGATTTTCTCTAAAGCTTCCTTAATTCTAACAAGGAGCATGAAAAAAGACATTACACAAATGGGAATTCCTTGAAGGGAGCTTTAGAGCAATTGAATCTTACCATCTTGGGAGAGCAAGAGACCCTTCTAAGACGAGAGTTTATTATTAACTCTTTCCAACAGAGTGTTCCAAATCGTGAGGTCAGGCTTCTTAAGGATCAGGGGCATTCCCAGATAAGAATATGGAAAATGTTTGATTCTACAACCTAAGATACGAGCTAATCTAGCTTGAACATGATTATCCACGTTAATGAAGAAGACAACACTTTTACGGAAGTTAACCATCTGTTTGGAAACATTTTCATAATCATTAAGAACCTCCTTGAAATTTGAGGCTTCATGGACAAAGGCCTTACCCATCATAAAATTATCATCGACAAACTGATTGAGACAGATAGAGGGGAGACCATTAGCAATTTTTACTCCCTAGATACAGTTGGAAGCCATGTCCTATTGATAAATTCTGCTCAGGGATTCATCCATTATGACATAGAGGAAAGGGGAAAGCGGATCACCTTGTCTCAGCCCTCAGCCAGCTTGAAAGAAGCCTTCCGGTTTACCATTGACCAAGACCGAGAAACTGGAAGTAGAAATGCATGTCATGATCATATTAACCAAGGAAATATCAAACCCCACCTTTAGCAGGAGGACCTAGAGAAAAGACCAATTTATCTTATCGAAGGCTTTATGCATATCTAGTTTAAGAAACATAGCCGATCTACTAGAGCTTTCAATGGAATGGAAGGCTTCTTGTATCATGATGATGATGTCAGTAATTTGTTTGCCAGGAACAAAAGCCCCCTGATTCCCAGAGATGAAGTTGGGAAGAACCATTGTAATCCTCCTAGCTATGATTTTAGTCAAAATTTTATATCTGGTGTTGCACAAGCTTATAAGTCTGAAGTCCTTAACCTCCTTGGCCTCTGCAGTTTTCGGCACCAAGACAATAAAAATGTTATTCATTTGCCTCAAGAGATGACCATTGTTAAAAAACTCTTGGACCATTTCAATGACCTCATGTTTAGGAAACAAAATTGAAATGTAGAGATATAACCTTTAAATGTAATGCTTCATCTATATTCCTACACTTACAAAATCAATCACACTACTTATCAACATCAACTACAAAAGTAATAACTACCCCTATAAATCAAATCCAATACTACTCCATCTTCCAAATCTTCGAGTTTGAGATTTTCAATGTTTTAATACTTTTTAAGTCGCTTGACGACATTTCCCAGGACCAAAATAACTACCAGTTTTGATGGAGGAAATGTTAGAAAATAAGGGATAAAATATGCAGAGCAATCCCTCACAGAATCGCAACAGTAGAAACTAATATGTAGAAAATATTACAGATCTCAAATAAAAGTGCAGAATAAAAATAACACAACACAAAGAGACAATATTTAATGTGGTTCACCCAATTTGGGCTACGTCCACCAAGAATCACTTGCTCAGATTTTATTACAAGCCACCTCCCTCTCAATACAATACCCAAATCTATTTGGAGCTATGCTAAAAAAACTCTACAAAATTCACACCCGAATTTAGACACATCTGCAATGTTACATGATCCCTACCATATGCACAAAACCACATAAGTAGACAACTACTTAAGCAGTTTTACAAAACCAGTGGGTATCAAAACCATGGGCTAAAACTGTTCCATAGACCTATGGGTCAAAAAATCCCGCCTATATGAGAAAAGAACATTTCCCGGTATATCGAGCACGCTTTTTTTAGGCCAATTTTTTTTTTCTCAGGGGCTACACCCCCGAACCTTAGCGAGACATTTGTGAAAAGTGTACAATACTCTCAGTTGTACAGTCTTCAACACTTTCACACATGAAAATAGGCTCCACAACCTAACAGAAAAAGAGTCACTTACGAGTTCTGGAATTGCTATATGATTTTGGTGTATTAACGATTCTATGGCTTATGTTCATTTGTTTTTTTGATTCTACATTCTGTTTGTAGCCCAGGGGTAGAAAACTTTACTAGGAGGTCCATCTTTGATTGCCTTATAACAGGGTCCATTCCGGTGTTTTTCTGGCACATGAGTGTGTATTGGCAGTATGAGTGACACAACCCTTCAAATTACAACATCTAATATGTTTTCATTTCAAAGCACAATATTAGAAATGAGGACCCAAATAGAAGAGGCTTCTCAGAAGTGTAATATCCCCTTTCCAATCGAAGACCTTTGGTCTATTTTGTCAACCCGACGGCTAAAGGAAAAATATAAGGGCGACTTAAGTCACAATAAATTATTATAAAAAAAATAAAATAAAATTATTAAAGCACTTATATTAATTTATTTGGCTTAATAAAAATAAATTATAATCCCTATGGTAAATACAAATTGCCTTTAGGGGAAAATATGCATTGTAAAGGGATTTATCTATATTTTATTATTCCCAGATAGGATAATGACGACTTGGGCCAAAGAGGAGTAACGAAGCTTAGGAAGGATAGAAATATAATTAATTTATGTATTCTCCCTAGAGAAATACAACTTGCAATAGGAGGGAAATGTTGTTGGGGAAAACATTTAATATGAGAAAATATTAAATGAATGCATAGGGGAGAATCATGAATGATGATTGGAGGAGAAAAAGGTTGTTTTGGGTCTCTTCTTCTTTTATAAGGAGAATTCGACTCAAGGGGAAGACATTCTATGATCATTCTGTTGGTGCTCAAATTTGTCTCGCCCCATTTGTCATTGAAATTCTCCAGTTTGTGGCCTATGTTATGTTTTCTGTCTCCCCGGGCTCGAATGGTGGTTCTCCTGCATTTTACGGTTTGATGGGTGTAGTTTCCCGGTCAAAATTACTTCTCGGCATCAGTTGAAACATGGCCCTTTCTAGTTGGATGTGGCTCTGCGGGGAACTTTAAAAATTCTAAGGCTCGCTTCAACCCAAAACATGTCCACGTGGTGAGCCTGCACTTGCTCAGGGTCTCCGCTCTTGGGGACCATCTTGAAGTTGTGCCATAAAGACACATGGAGGCTTCCGTCGGGCCTTCCCTTACTTAGAATTTTCAAGCGAATTCCTAAAGGGTCCTGGGACACGTGGAGGGACCGCGCATGTTTGGGGACCGGCCCCTGAGTTTTATTTTGAAGAAGCGCTAGGAGGACACTTGGAGGCTTCCGCTCACTCTGCCTTTTTTGCTTGGACTTTTCAACAGCCAAATGAAATCGCCTCAGACCTTAGACACATGGCGCCTTCCACTGAACCTTCAAAATTTTTAATTGACTTTGCCAGACTGAGACACATGTTGGTCCCGCGCTTGTTTATGGTCTCTACTTTTCGGGGACCACCTCAAAATGTGCCATTGAGACACGCAGTAGGTGGGGAAATGGAGAAGCAAAGCTTTGGGGTTATTTAAGGTTTTTTGCCTTTTGTAAAAAAGGGATAAAATTGTAAGTTGATGCGTGACCTCGACATGAAAGAAATGCTAGTGTTGAATAGTCAAAAATGGAGGTGCGGGCCCATGGGGAAAATGTGGAACTTTTTTCCTTTTTGGAAAATTATAAAAATGTCAAAAGGTGCTCCCAGACCCGTTTCCAATCACATTTTTCCATGTGGAGGGCTTAGATTAAAAGTTGAAAGGCAAGATCAACAATAGTTGTGTATTTCATTTGTTTTTGCTGCCATTGAAGCTCCATGATGTTTGGAGATGCATTTTTGCATCATTCTTCATCAAATTTTTAGCAATTTTGTGTCGTTTTGGTCTGCAAAGTTTAATTGAATCATTTTGGGATCTCAATTTGTAAATTTGAAGTACTCTTGAAGTGGATTTTTCTCGGGCTCGTGCAAAAAATAGAAAATGCCAGATCCAGAAATTGCAGAGTAAAATTTTAGAGGGAAAAAGGATGAAGTGATTAAAGGTACAGGTGCAAAAGGTGAAAAAAGCATTGCCTCGAGAGCAAAAAAGGATGACCTGTCAAGTCCAGCTACGTGGAGGCTCCGAAAAATGATTAAAAGGGGGATTTCTCACATGAAAAAATTAGAATGATTAAAGGGACTCCCGAAAATTTGTGGCATGGCATCCTAGTCAGTAGTCGAGGGCCCAAGAAACATGATCTGTTCATAGTTGGTCCACCTGGAAAATTTCGGATCTAAATTTGTTAAATGTCTCTATCTGAAACACATTGGTAGCAAGCAAAGGTCCCTCGAATATTCTTCTCTTTTGAGGGGAAAAGGTGCTACAAGTGCCAAGGGTGAAGAATATGCCTCCAGTTAGAACAATGATGCAAATATTTGCAATGATTCACCTTTTTTGAAAACACCTGGCAACTTTTTTATGAATCTGTTGAATGTCACTTTCTGCAAATCATGATCCGATATGTGCAACAAAGGTGCTTCGAATATTCCTCTTTTTTTGGGGGGGGGGAATTGGATGTAAAGGGTGTATTAAATGCAATGAGATTACTCTTGCAAAAGGTCGAAGTTCATTTTCACGAGAAAATTTTGAGAAAAGCTCATCTTCTGAGAAAACTTTATGAGAAACCGGGTTAACTTCCTTTGTGTTAGATTTTCATTCATGTTGAGTTGGTTATGAGTGTATATCCATCAACAAGCTTTGAGATTGTTTTAAAATAACTCTCCCCTACCAATGAATCTGATAAACTTTGAGTTAATTTGTGTTAAATCTCTGGCAAATTTTGTGTTTATTTCACTTTCAGAATGTCTGCGAGTAGTTTTTCTCGTTCCTATTGCAATCTTGTATCAAAATCTCTTTGAATCACACAGATCTCAATCCTTGTGATAGTTTAGTGGTATCTACAATTTCATTTTTTAGAAGAGCTTTCAGCTGGGAATGAAATAAACGATTTAGAATCACTTTTCTTTCATCTGTTGACATAGATTGTTTGTAAGCCTCTGGGTGTATCTCAGGCGTGATTGATCTTAGATTTTGATGTTTTATTGCGTCTTCTAACTCGAGCCTTTGTGCTAGAATCTCAACGATTGTGTGAAAAAGTGCAAATCTGGGCCTCCATTGATGCACACCTTCTGGTTGAAGGAATGTTTTAACTATTTTGAATCTTTTTGTTATTGAGTTCTCCATTTGTTGTGAAGTTTCTCAAGGATCTAGCAAAGTCCAATCTATCTTGTTGATCTCCCACCAAAAAATTATTCAAATAACCAATCCTACCTCGAACTACCCCTGTTTTGCTCTGTATATCCACATAAGAACAAAATCCATTTGCTAAAGTATGTAGAATAGATCGGGATTCCAAATGTCTTTAGTAACCTTTGCCTTGTGTTGAAAATATCCCCATAATCTGGAAGTGACAACTTGTGAGAGTTAGATTTGGTGTGTTGATCATATTTTCCCAAGGTCTTCTCTATAAAATTTGTGCAAAAGAGAGGTATCTACATCTCCTTCAATAACAGAGGTTACAAAATAGTTTCTCTTACCTTGGTTGAAAGGCACAACCTAAAATAGTTATGATAAGATCACATCCTTTTAAGGTGCTACCCACTTCTTTCAAAGCCTGAGTGCTAAAAAAGCCATTTGATCTGCTTCCCCGGCTACAAAACGACACACATAATCATTTATCTGCCTCTGAGTGTCTTGTCAAATCCATGATGCTGCTCGGCCTTTGAAGAAGAGTAAATTCGGGTACCAACACATTCTATAATTTATTATTTGTGTCTTAAGCTTATAACTTTTGCATAAAAAATTCTAAGGATGAAAACCCTTAGTATTTTCCCTCTAGAGGACGAAAACCCTCTTAGAGAATGTGAGGGATTTTGTTATGCCCTTAATTATATATCTTACATTGGATGGATATGGCCGACTTGTGGCATATAAACTAGAGCTCCCTCCGGGAAGTAAAATACATTCAACCTTCAATGTTTCTTGCTTAAAGAAAGTTATTAGGCAACATATTTCCACCCAGTCAGTGCTTCCAGAACTAGATGAGAAAGGAAGGATCATATTAGAACCTAAAGGTATTCTTCATACACACACCAAAAGATTGAGGACCGGAGTCATTATCGAGTACCTGATCAAGTGGAAGAATATGAATATTGAGGATGCATCATGGGAAGATGAAGCATTCATGCAACAACATCCAGGGCTTCCCAACATTGGGGCCAATGTTGCTTTGAAGGGGAGGGGCATGTTACGCCCTTAATTATATATCTTACATTGGATGGATATAGTCGACTTGTGACTATCATAACTTCTTATCATGATGTATCTCTTTCATATATGATATATGATCATTAGTAGGTCACCCTTGTTGTTGGCCATAACATAGGAATAATATAAATAAGGGTTAGTAGGTAGTGGTTGATCATCATTTCGAGCATTTGAGTCTTATTGTATGGTTTGGAGGTTACCCCCTCAAAGTGGCGAAGATATTCTAATTGCATATTGAGACCATTCACCTAAAATATTGTGTTCTTTGGTGTTATATTGCTGCTCATAATCAGGTTTATACAAGTAATTTCATTACAGATTTCCACACAAGAAATTCTATTGTGCTTCATTGGTTTCAAGTTATTTCCAGCAGTTGGTGTTGAGTTTTTGCATTAAAAGGGTGAAGAATAATATTGCAGCAATATTAAACTATTTTTCTCTTATGGAGCGATCCATTTTTTTGGCCATTTTGATGTGTTTGAAAGACATTTTAGGTCTGTAATTTTTTGTTATATATTTTACTAATTTTTAGTGATCAAAAGTAAACATTTTAATAATTTTTGGAAGGTATTAAAGTGTCAATTTCAATCTCCTAAGTATGCAGATTTTCTGATAATTATTTCAGTCCAGTTCAGTCCCGTAAAAATAAGATCTTTCCATATTTTGGCTATAAAAAATATAGAGACCAGTTTTAACAAAGATAAGATTGGTTTGTATGCATTTTGTATGGGTTTCATACCCAAATCCTAGTCACCATTGCTGCAAATAAATTACAACAGTCAATTATATGGATCTTTGCATAAGTATTATGGTTTGAATTAGTCTTTTAAGTCATGTCATATATTTTGGGAGAAAGAAATACAAGTATTGGGATGTTTAGTGTGAAATCCAAGTCACATTTTTTGCAAATTTATTTCAATTTTGTAGAGTTTCATTTTGGGATTTGCTAAGAATCCGAGTGAGAGTCAAAATATCCATTTAGGGATATTATACAAAGCAATACCTGTTGTAGAAGTTCAGAGGATAAGGGAAACAATCATAAGCTCTATTCCCAGATACGTGTACTCTGCACCGGAGCACCGGTTAAAGGGTATGACAAACATTGTTGGCATTACTGTGGATGGAATTCTAAACATGGTTAAATTATTGGGTCTTAGCTCATTGGTAGAGGTTTAGTGAGTATCAATTATTTATACAAATATGATGATAATTTTGGTCTTAGTTCATTGGTAGAGGTTTAGTGAGTATCAATTATTTGTACAAATATGATGATAATTTTGGGTCTTAGTTCATTGGTATAGGTTTAGTGAGCATCAATTATTTGTACAAATATGATGATAATTTCTCAGGTTTTTGGTTCTCTGGGTAGTTAAATCTTATGCTTTTAAGATTTAGGTTTACAAATGATAGTTAAAATTATAGGTGTTTTTTATGTTAAGATTAGTATTCATTGCAAGGTGTATAATTCTTGGTGACAAGTATTAAAATAAAATCCCTGTTAAGGTGTACTTTTCCATCAAATTTGTGTAGTTAAGTGAGCTCGTTGTAACATTAATTTTGCATCAATGGATTTCGTTGCTAGGTTCATGGAAATGCCATGCAAGGGCCTGTGCCTTTGATACCTGTTTTAGTAACTATGGAGTTATAGGTTATCAAGGATTTACCAACAAGTGGAATGCATCCAAAGAGAACCCAAAAAATAGTAGGATTGAAATACATTGATTCTCTTGTGTGGCCCTCCTCCTTCGACCAAAAGACCCATTTGCTAACAGTATTCAAATTCAATTTGTCCACCTAATAAAAAAAGGGTTCCTGGATGTTGCTACTGTTTTTGTTTTCTTACAGGGAAGGAGACATTTAACTTTTCAGTCTCAAATGTTAATAAAATCGTCTTTAATGATCAAAATCAACTTGCTAGTTTCTCTGTGTGAATATTTTATAGTGTTCAAGTGGTAGGCATTGATAGTGGTTTGGATGTGGATGTGGAAGCTTTTGATTTATAAGAAGAACAATTACATCCCAATCAATTTGAATCCATTGTTTTTTATATTCAATGTTTTAAGTATTGAGATTTTGCTAGAATATCCTCCCTTTTCATTAATTGAGAGTGTCCCCAGTTTCCAAAACGGTATCAAATGTATTCATGTTTAGTGTGGAAAAAATGGCCACAAAAGGCTACCACTCATGATATAAGATTTGCAAATGTATATGTATGAATTTGTAACAAGTTTGAAATGTAGCGATGATACCTTTAAATGTAATGCTTCATCCATATTCATATACTTACAAATTCAATCACACCCCTTATCAAATTCAACTAACAAAGTAATAACTATACCTATAAATCAAATAACATATACCGTTCGACATTCACATTGCATTGTACACATGCGATTGCTAGTTTATACCTATTAAATGTAGTGATAGAATATAATAGTGTGAAACTTGTGGAGTGGTGGTCCTCTCCTCACCCCAAGATAAATAACTAAGAGACTTGTAAAGAGTGTGCTAAATTATAATATGTAATGATTCATCTATAATACCAAAAAATAAATAAATAAAAATATGTGTAATATGTCAATATAAACGACCAACTTACCTACCGGGATTAGTGCAAGCATATTAAGGCTATTTATCCATCGAAATATATTCTTTAAATTAATAATCATTTTATTAATAATTAACAATGGCCTTATATTAGAGTAAATATGGAGGGAGGAAAATGTGAGCGTCTAAATGATTGGGCTTTCACCCGCCTGGTTGAGGAAGCCCTAACCCCGCGACAATGGTTTCGACTTCTTTTGCTAGTTGCAGGCTTGCGATAGAGACAGGAAATGGAAGATGGAGAAGAAGGGGAAAAGAAAGGGGAACATGCTTCCTTTCTTTTTTATTTGAAAGCAGACGGCGGCGGGTCTAATGGACGCAGAGGCAGACGCAGACGCAGACCAAGACGATATTGTTGAACCTTTAAAAATTAACAGGTTCTTGGTTCTTGGTTCTTGGTTCTTGGTTTTTGCACTTGTTTTAACTAATTTGATTCTTCGTTCCTCGTCTTCCCTCTAACGGCATTTTAGGTTTTCATACCCTATATGTATATAGTTCTTTTTATCTCTTGCATCTTCTTGCTCTCTCTCATTTTTGCGTGTATCTTGCCCTTCTTGCCCATTTCTCCGAGTATCTCCTCCTTTTCCCTGCGTTTCACCCTTCTCAACCTTGTCGCCAGTTCAACTATTGTCACCAGGCCATGCGGATGGGACGTATCAGCAGAAAATCATGAAGAAAAATTCGAGCTCAGGTTTACCTCTTTACCACGTATTCTTGCGCGAATAGACTAATTGTCACTAATTCTGCAAGGGTTCGTTAATCTTTAGCCTTAATGAGGATTTCTTTAATTCTGCATTGGGCTCTTTAAATGGTCCATGGATTGTGTAACTTTCTCACCATTGAATATCTTAGTCTAAATACACAGAGGGTAAACCCAGTAATTGCCTAGCCAAATGCACTGAATGTAAACCTAGATATTTACATATATCATCTTTCCCAATTTTTTGTAGAGTTTCTTTAATTCTGCATTATCTTTGTCTAAATACACAGAGGGTAAACCGTGTAATTGCCTAGCCAATGTAAACCCAGATATTTAAATATATCATCTTTCTCTTTTTTTAGTAGAGTTTCTTCAATTCTGCATTATCTTTGTCTAAAGACACAGAGGGTAAACCCTGTAATTGCCTAGCCAATGTAAACCCAGATATTTCCATATATCATCTTTCTTTTTTTTTGGTAGAGTTTCTTCAATTCTGCATTATCTTTGTTTAAATACACAGAGGCTAAACCCTGTAATTGCCTAGCCAATGTAAACCCAGATATTTACAGATATCATCTTTCTCTTTTTTTAGTAGAGTTTCTTCAATTCTGCATTATCTTTGTCTAAATACACAGAGGGTAAACCCTGTAATTGCCTAGCCAATGTAAACCCAGATATTTACATATATCATCTTTCTCTTTTTTTAGTAGAGTTTTTTTAATTCTGCATTATCTTTGTCTAAATACACAGAGGGTAAACCCTGTAATTGCCTAGCCAATGTAAACCCAGATATTTACATATATCATCTTTCTCTTTTTTTAGTAGAGTTTCTTTAACTCTGCATTATCTTTGTCTAAATACACAGAGGGTAAACCCTGTAATTGCCTAGCCAATGTAAACCCAGATATTTATATATATCATCTTTCTCTTTTTTTAGTAGAGTTTCTTTAATTCTGCATTATCTTAGTCTAAATACACAGAGGGTAAGCCCTGTAATTGCCTAGCCAATGTAAACCCAGATATTTACATATATCATCTTTCTCTTTTTTTAGTAGAGTTTCTTTAATTCTGCATTATCTTTGTCTAAATACACAGAGGGTAAACCCTGTAATTGCCTAGCCAATGTAAACCCAGATATTTACATATATCATCTCTCTCGTTTTAGTAGAGTTTCTTTAATTCTACATTATCTTTGTCTAAATACACAGAGGGTAAACCCTGTAATTGCCTAGCCAATGTAAACCCAGATATTTACATATATCATCTTTCTCTTTTTTTAGTAGAGTTTCTTTAATTCTGCATCATCTTTGTCTAAATACACAGAGGGTAAACCCTGTAATTGCCTAGCCAATGTAAACCCGGATATTTACATGTATCATCTTTCTCTTTTTTTAGTAGAGTTTCTTTAATTCTGCATTATCTTTGTCTAAATACACAGGGTAAACCCTGTAATTGCCTAGCCAATGTAAACCCAGATGTTTATAAACAAGGCCTTTGTTGTTGCCTTGCACTGCTGAGAGCCTCGGAATAACGTTGATATCTCAAGGTCAAGCTCCCTTAGCATCGTCCAATTTCTATAAACAGAAGGAAGATTTGAGTTTATAATAATCCGCTCTCATTTAACAGAGCATTATGCAGTTTGGTAGCGTGCCATCTTGGGGTGATGGAGGTCACAGGTTCAAATCCTGTTGCTCCGAAATGAACGGGCATACAAGAACATATGGATTTCATATTAATACGTTCTGCCATTGAACAAAAAGAATAACTACAAAAAAAAAGAGAATTGGCGCATAAATGACCCAACCCTTATATAGATAGGCGTGGTTGGTGCACCAGCACCACATCAAGGTGTTTCATGTTTTCTTCGCATGTCTGTTTGTAAATCAGAATGTTATTAAAGTATATTAACATGCATTTCCTCAAATGGGGTTTGAAAATTACATTCATTGCTGATTGGAAAGTGGCTGGTGCATTGATGAGTCCAAAAGGCATCACTAGAAACTCGTTTTACCCACAGTGACACCTGAAGGCAACCTTGAAAGTGTCTTCGGATTTAACCCTTATCTGGTGATACCCAGACTGCAAATCAATTTTCGTGTAATATGCTGCCGTGTAACTCATCAATATGATGTATGGGATATCTGTCCTTGACGGTCTTCTTAGTCAGAATCCTGTAATCTATACACATCCTCAGCGTTCCATCTTTCTTCTTTACCAGTATCATTGCAGATGCAAATAGACTCGTGCTAGATCGAATGTGTTCCAATTCAAGCAGCTTTTGAATAGTCCTCTCTATTTAACTCTTGAAAGTATAAGGATGACAATATGGAGACGCCATTACAGGTCTCATCCCCATTTCCAACTCAACAATATGTTGGAAACCCCTGTCAGGTGGAAGCCCTTGAGGCATATCCTCAAACACAGAAGCATAATTATCCAACAAAACTTGGATATCTAGAGGATATTCATTCACCCTGGGTCTATGGTAACTATATGCTATATGTAGCCCCTTAATGGTGAAACCGGTTAGCATGCAACTCAATTGCTCTCATCGCAAAAGCCTCTCCATTCAATGAGTTGAAACCTGTTATTGTTGCATCTATAACCCCCTTGATGATCTTCTTTCGACCGTGCTCCACAAAGCTGAGTGTCATCATTTGGTAGCTTTGTGTAAATTCTCCTAGAGAATATAACCACCAGATGCCCATGCCATTTGAGCTTTCCCAAGTGGAATGACATAAAAGTCATTGGTGTTAGTATGCTCATTTAACACCACCTGTAATTGTTGGACCACCTGCTTGCAGGCCAATGAATAACCATCCACTACTGCCACATTGAACTTCGGAAACTCTTCAACCTTCAATATGAAATGTGCTGCCACACCTTGATAAATAAAGTTGTGGGTTGCTCCCCTATCAATCAGTGCCATTAGGTGCTGTCATCCAATTCTTCCCTTGGCCCAAAAAGAGTGGCACCTCTGTGCTCCTGACAAAGAAGCAATAGTAGCTGGCAGTAGTCCCTTGTCAGGTGACTGTATGTCTTCAGTTGCTATTCCAGATCTCATCCTGTTCCACACCCTGTGCCTTTGTACACGACTCATATCCTTCCTCGTCACCGGAGTACATCTCTATCAAATGGACCTCCCCTTTTCCCAAACACCTATGTGTGAGGTCCTAAGGTTCTTTACAGTTCAAGCAAGCTGTTTTCTTTGCACTTCATTGTGGGCCGTGTCTTCTGATTGCCAATTCCTAAATGTGTGCCCTGTTCCTTTTGGTACGTTGGGTCGAGAGGGGACTGTACCCAGTCTCTTCGGAAAAGATTTACAGAGTGTTCCTAGTTGCTGTTGTTGTTGCTGCTGCAATGCCTCTGGATTTGCTCCTCTAAAAGTCGACCCTTGGAAAGGTCTGCTAGGTGTAGTGGTTTCCAAGGTTGGGCCTTTTTATGGCAGCTTGGAGTGAGTTGGGTTCAAGAGCCTCAATTAGGCTTCTAAGGGGTTCTTTCAGGCCTTCTACGAAAAGAAACACCAGGTGATTCTCAGATATATCAGGTACCATTAGTGCTATTCTTTGAAAATCAGCCACGTAAGCCTCTACTGAGCCACGGTGACGTAGCTGTGCGAGCTGTCTGAAGTGCTTGTTAGGCTCTTGCCTCGTAAATCTATCTATCAACCTCCTACAGAACTCCGCATAGGTGGTGATATGGCTGTGCGCTTGAGTAACTAGGCTGTGGTACCACCATCTTGCGCAATCCCTTCGAGATGCCCTTCTAGGGTAAGGATTGCACATGTCATTGCCTCCTCATACATTGTGTCAGTGGAAAGTACATGTTCAGCTTCTAGATCCAAGCTTGAGCTGAAGTTTAATTGGATCCTTCAAACGAGGGGACACTAAGCTTTCCCAATTTGCTTTGCAAGTCTTGAAGAGGCATGTTTGGAGAGATTTTACATGCATTTCTTGTTTTTGTTTATGACTTCAGTGGTCGAAAATTCATGAAGGAAATATATGCCCTGAATTCTGCACTCGTTGCACTGTATTCTGCATGAAGAACGTCCAAATCTTTCTCCAGCTGATTGCCCATATCTTCATTTCGCGTTTAGACATCTTTCTGCAAGAAGCTTTCACAAACTTAGCATTTCATATTGCTGCCCGAGGGTCTCATGCAAATATCTAGGATTATCTAAAGATATTTGACAGGGATATTACAATGGTATCGGATCGAATTTTCTCCTAGCTTGTGGAAGAGGGCAAACAAAATAAAATATAAAAAATTGCAGCTTTGAACTTCATGCAGGGTAGTGAAAGAGATGTTGGGTACTAACAATGGAGAAAAAGAAAGGTATAAGACAACTGAAAGTCATGGGTAACAAGGATCTGGATGATTCACACTTTGACAAGCTTGTTTAGGGACAAGACAGGTTGACTGATATGGCGCGTCAGTTAATGTAAGTTTTGCAAGGTATGAATATGCAAAGGGCTCCAAACAGCGAGGAAAGATCTTCAAGAGTGAACCATAGCTAGTCCTATTGGAGGACAACCATTGGTTCTGTGGTTAGGCCCTTCTAGCCTAACTTCCTACTTAGAGAGGAAGCAATTCGAGAGTCAGAAATTCAGCCTACCATGGAAGATAATATTGCTACTAGCTATGAGGAGTACATGGTACTTCCCGTTGAGATCAAAGATGCCATGTCCCTCACACATTTAATTAATCTGAAGAAAAACATGGGTGGACCAAGAGTTGAACCTAGGCCACAAACTATCGGAGAGACATGTAGCAGGCTTTGAAGTTGCCACTCCCTAGTTTTGATGGATCAAATAAGAGTACTCCCTTAGTGATGAGGAGAGAGGAAGAAATCGTGGGGCATGAACCAAAGAAAAAAAAATCAAAGCAGCAAAGAAGGTTTTGGGGTGGAGTTCGAAGAAGACCATGTTGAGGGCATGAACATGGAAAAACTTAAAAAGGGTTTTACCGATTGCTAATGTTGATTTTCAATTTGCTGGCATTTTTAGAACAGCAGCCTATGGGAAGCAAATTGGCCGTGTTCACGACTTTAACAAGAATCATGAAGATGTTTTATCGATTTTTAATGTTTGCATGCGTCACACATGCATCAACAAGATTCACTTGTTGAATGCGAAAAGTTTAAGGTGAAGAGGAATGCTGATTTTCACCTAGAATTTTCAAGTCACAAGGTTGGGCATGCTGAAGATATCTCAACCAAGCTTCATTTGGCAAAGGAAGGTGAACACGCTGAGGACAACCAAAGGTATGAAAGTGTTGTGGAATTGTTGCTTTCTGCTTAAGTCATTTCTGATATGTGGTCATGGACAACATGGTGGAAATCATTATAGAGTGAAGAACACTTTGAGTGACAAAGGACACATAGATCCATTCATGTAAGTTCTAAATTGTGTGAACATGAGAGTTTGGGATCATGGTATTTGCAGAAGAGACTTGCAATTGCTTGAGGGCAAACAATTCTTGGAAGGGTGGATTGTATTGCCCCCCTTTTAGATTTAATTAATTCTGAGTACCTGAAGGCTATTCATATTATTTTACATAGGCTAAGGGGAAATTAGAGAGGGAAATAAATTAATTTAAATGGTCCAAGGGTACTTTTATATTTTAATTGGAAAAAAAACACTTCAATTATATTTTTAATCCAAAAAGCAGAAATAGAATAAATTTATAATATAATGATGAACTTCTTTTACTGCGTGCCAAAGATAGAATAATAATTAAATAAAGCATTTCACTATGGGGCGCCAAAGAAGGAATGGGTTGCATGAGTTTCAAGATCCTATTTTTAGGATGGGGTGCCAACATGGGAGAGATGATAAAACAATTTTTTATTGTTTATTGAGCATGCATGTAACTCCAAAAGGGGGCGCCAACTTTGGAGAAGGCCTTAGAAGTTGCAAAAGTAGATTTGAGTTTGTTATTATACATCTTGGAAATTTATTAACTACTTAATTGTCTGCAAGTATCTTATGCTTTTGCATCAGCAATAGAGGACGAAAACCCTCATTTGCATGCAGATCTAAGGATGGAATCCCTCATATCTAAGCTTGGCAATTCCATTCAGGGGTTGCAGTGGTCCTTTAGGGTAAAGGTGTTCATCCAATTCAGCTAGGGCTTCATATTCAGGGTTGTTTTAACATCCAGAACAGCAAGTACAGCTAGGATGCCCCCCTTTGGGAATGGATTTCAGTTCTGGCGCCAATCTGAAAAGCAGTTTTCAGTTGAAGAAGTTTGCATTTTCTTACCTTTTGTGAGAACAGTCATTCTAGTATTTTTATTAGAGCTGATTTGAAATAAAAAAATAAAGTCTGTTCTTCGTACATATTGCAGTTGCTGTTTTTATTAAATTTTTTTTATTGCAGCTCTCATAGAATTAGTAATTCGCACTGCTGCCCTAGGGTTTTGTGCAAATAGCCAGGTTTATCTAAAGTTATTTGACATGGATATTACACAGCATCCTTTATTAAACTGACACAACTAAAACTAGACGACTAACTGAAGGACTTACTAAATTTAACAGCTGACAGGATCCAGTCAACACCCAGTCCATGTCAACTACCAACAGCTCAGTGTTTGCGGGTCAAAACGGGACACTACATACCAAATCTCTCACACCGTTCTTGGAGTTTGTTAATTATGCTTCTCTTGCACAAGTTCTACTTTTCTTTCACCATTCTTGGTTTCTGCTTTTCTTTAGCATTAATGTTGATTAGATGCCAGCTTCCTAGGTTTAACTCTTACAGCATTCTCAGTATTTGTCAATGGTCCATGAAATCAATGGGGTTTAGAGTGCTTTTGCGTACCTACAACCAGCATACCATGTTTACCCCACTTATCATTCTTGGGTTTTGTTAGTTTTGCTTATCTTTATCAAGTTCTGTTTCTCTTTAGTATTAAATATGGATTAGATAAAATCTGAATTATTAGAACCATTTATTACTAGCTGCCGCATTCTGTTAATTTTTTTAGATTTATTTGATTAGTTTATAGGGCTCTTTAATGTTATTTTTCTTTTTAAACAAGCTCTCCATTATTGTTCATAACTTTTTTATACTAGTATTTTTGGGAATATGTAAGTTCGAAATTAATTTTTTGTTTGATGGCAGTCCCTTTGAACAGCATCAAACTCTATGTTAAATCAGTCAGTTCTCAGTTGCAAACCTTTATCACTGGTTTTAGAGATCATACAGTTGTAGAAGGATTACTGGAAGAGCTACAAAAACACTGTGCCTGTGGAGGGCGAACTGCAGAACGGAATAATGGAACTGCTATTGTACTAGTTGGTGATCATCTGGAAAGAGCAGGGACTTATCTCACCCGCAAGGGTTATTTTGGTAAGTTTCAAAAATTATGAAACATAAGTTCTAAGCACTAGGATTTAGTTTTTCATCCTGAGGGGGTCAAAGACGTCTGTATGTTGTAGGCTTGATTCCAGAGAGCTTACACAGGCTCATAGATTTAACTGGTGTCTTGCATGGCAGTGACCTAAAAGCTACCTTCATCTTTGTTTTTACCTTTTAGTGTATGAGTTATAAGCACTAGGACTCAGGGTTGCAGGTTGTTCTAATGAATACTGAATAGGAATTAGGACCATGAGAAGGTATTATTGCTAGGAATTTGCATGTATAGCTTGATATTTTTGCATCTTAGATGCTCATGACCTCTTAATTACGGTGTTTTTGTTCTCTAGTTGCTGGAATTCCTGAGATTTATGTTACAGTGGAGCCTATTAAGGTTACAAGACGCCGGAATCCCTGTTCGAGTTCAACTGGAAACAAACTAAATGTGACCTCTTTCACAAAGGCATTGACTAAAGTCAGTGGTCTTCGGCGTAATTGTCATGGTTTACTGAAAGAGCTGCTTAAACACTGTGCTTGTGGAGGGTTCACTGCTCAACAGAACAGTAAAACAGTTGTTGTACTCCAAGGAGATCAGTTGAACATTGCATCTACTTACCTCGCCAATAAGGGCTTTTGTGGTATATTTTAATAATTGCGAAACACAAAATGACCTCCGGTATTTTTTTTCCTTCATCTTTTAGTGTAAGTTATAAGCAATAGGGCTCGAGGGTTACAAGTTCTAATCAATTGGAATTAGAATCATCATAAATATTAATTGCTAGAAATTTGGACGTTTTTATCATTGTTTTTTAATGTCTTAATCATGGTATTTTTGTTCTTTAGTTGTGAGAAATCTCGACACATTCGTCGTTTGCATTTTAATGTGGAGCATATCGATGTTACAAGACGTAAGAATCTTTGTGCAAATACTCGGACAATGAAAGCAAATGTCACCTGTTGTACAAAAATATTGACCTATGTCAATGGTCTTCAGCATTATCCCTATCCTCTGCATAAAATATTGTCAAAGATGAAGATGGAATTTGGATGTGGGGGCTTTGCAGTCGAACCGACTTTGATTCTTCAAGGGGATCAGACAACTCGAGTCTCTCAGTTTTTAAGTGAGGTAATTTATCATTTGTAACCAAATTCTACATGAATGTTTTGTTTATATTTAATTTAGTGACACGACTGGATTTGGTTTTGGGCAGTTTCATATATTCACAGGAAAGAAGATTCAGGTTCGAGTGGTGGCATGGCAGTAAGGTGGGCACGGAACTGCGGAACAGAAACCTTCTTTTTTTATTTTGTGTTACAGTTGAGCCATGTAGATAATTGATTTGTTACATAATCTTTTCTTAAAATAATAATGGAGGGATCTAATACACACTTAACCCAAACACATATTTGATATAGATTTGATAACATGACAGTCTATGAAATGTAGTGAACTTCCACTTGTATTTTTTTGGCTGCTACAATTGATTCAAGCATTGAGATTATGTTGTATCATTTGGAAGAGATATAAATGACCTACCCTTATATTTACCAGTGAAAAATATTGTGCTACATGTTTACCCTTATCAAATGTTAGTTTCTTTACCCTTGTTTTAAAGGTTTGTTGTGATCTCCACCATTTTTAATGTTTAAATCGATTGCAGCTTGGAGTTGTCACGTTTATTGTCATTTATGTTATTACTAGCGTCCAAAAATTTCATAAATACTAATTACTGAATTCATAAATTTCAGCAGTTTTGATGTTTCACATAGACGAGAAAGTGGTTCTATCAGGGTTTAATGTGTGTTTTTGTGATCACTAGGAACTTCCGATCGTAATATTGCTTAATGAATCTATGATTCCAATTTTTATTAGACAACTCCTCATCAATAAATCAACTTATTATGAGATGATGGTTTTTCTTTGTTTGAGAACGCAAGGACAAAATAATAAATGTAACGAGTAAAATTATATATGGCGGTGTTAGTTAGCCAAACCTTTATTTTCTCACGTGCACTGAATTCTAAATCCATAATTAATAGTATGAATTCTTGAGTGCATATTGTAGGAAGAACAGTCTAATCCTTACCTGTTCATGCATGTATCGATGTAGCTTATGGTGTTAAGATCAGTTAGTTATGGTTATGACTGTATGGTTGACATTTTTTTTTATTGAATGTCGAAGTATTATAATTGGGTGCTGGCTTATATAGATTGTTGGCACTTTTTGCCCATGTTTCGGAGGAAATATATAATGAACTTTCAATATTGAGTAAGTGTGCAAATTAAATCAGTGAACACTTTCCAGCTAAGCTGTTACGGGCAAGGGGCATCCACATTGTCAAAATTACCCAGGGCCTGATCCTGACCTCAACCGCTTGACTATCCATGTTAAGGTGTTGGGGGTCTTTGCATCACTCGACTTTGTGTTAGAGTGGTGGAGGCCTTTGCATTCAGCAAGAATTGATCCTTGGTGGGCTTTTATGCGAGCTTATCAACATCACTAATGGACCAAACACACAGGATTTTATGATTGATATGTGACTCTCATATGTTTGTACAATCTCTATGTTACTTGAGCTCTCAAATTGCCATGAAGAATAGATAAAAGGATCTCAATGATACTTAAAAATGAGGTGGTGCAACTTGCTACTATTTTGTCCTTTTAGCTATGGAAGATGAGAGGGATATAATTTCCAGCTGAATTCCAATGTCAGCAGTTATGAAGTTTCTCAAACACGAGAAAGTGGTCTGTTTAGGATTTAACACATGTTTTTCTTTATATTATTTTTGTCTGATAATGTTGTGGAGGGCAGGCAAAGGCGTATCATCTTTTTTTCATTTATATCAAATTCATGTATGATAATGTTGTGGAAGGGATATGGTAGAAGGGATATTGGGTTTGATAAATGTTTAACATGTCTTATCATTTATATCAAATATATGTCCAATAATGTTTAGTGAAGTAATCGGATGGTTGTGCAAAGTTATATAAACAATGATTTTAACTTTTTTTCAAAATTAATAGCTATTGTATGCGTCTTATATTATATTCTTCAATACAAGTGTGTAGGGGCTACTCATAATATGACACATAAGAATAACTTAAATCAATTTAAAGTTTATATTCCCTTCTAATTAAACATAGACAAATAAAAACAAGAGTTGTTTTTTATGCACATTATAAGCGTAGGGCACTTGACTTTCAAGCCTCTCCCTTTATCAATTCTACATTGAATAATATATTGTGGACGTATATATGATATCAAATTCTTGTCAAATCTCTGTCTCTCCCCTTATCAAATCCATGTCAAATAATGTTGTGGAGGGTGTATGGCACATCAAAGCCTTATCAATAGATTCCTTTACTCATAAACCTCCAAGTCCCTTCCTTCATCAAATACATGTCAAATAATGTTATGGAGGGGATAATAGTTTGCAATGAAATGCCTATAATGTATGGAATACAAGAGTGTCAAACTACATAAAACATAACAAATGTAGCACCTACTACACACTTCAAATATGGACTGCAATTCCAAAGTCAAAGTAATAATGTATGATGACTTCTTCAAAGATGCGAAACATAAAATATAGCTATATTGAAAAGAAAATGGATTGAACAATTGAGTGACTTCCCACGCAAGCTACTTACAAAGCTATACAATGTTTATTGAAAAAGCCTTCTAGTAACTCACCATGCAAGTCATTTGCCATTATTCATTATTAGTTCCTGCCAAGGTAAGAATACTATACCTCTCAGCACAACCTATTAATTTTATTAAACTGTCCAATCAGATTCATTTATTATTTTATTTTTTATCAAGTTCTAAAGTTCAAAACTCCTATAAATAATTTTAATCAATTTACAAATGAATATATTTATAATATATTGAATCGATGCTCTAGATATAAGTTATGACAAAGTTCTTTATGACCTATTTCTAAGCTCACGACTCATTAGTACCTTTCGTAGCTGAAGTTTGAAAAATTTATCATATCAATGAGTAATGTAGATTATTTCTTCGTATTTAAAATTAGAAGCACCATTCAAATCCTATTGCAGATGATAGATCTTGCCACTTTTTAATTTTGCTTATGCCCAAGGAATCAAGTCATCTGCCTATTTGTTTAAAAAACTGTATTTTTCTCAAACCATAAGATTACTTCGCTGATACCAAAGGTAGTACTCAGGTGTTTAGACTAAACCCTTTCAAATTCTCCTTCATAAAGATGCCTTCGTATTGATAAAGTTGAATCCATTTATAACTAAGGCTATCATTAGGCAAACAATGCACAACCCATATCATAACCAATTGCTTTCTTTCGTCTCATTAAACTCAAGTCTGTAAGGAGTTATATCAACCATAACTAAATTATATTTGTATTTGTTTCATAATTAACTTTTGGAATATTGATTCAGAGGAGAACAACAAATACTGCAAGAGAAGTCTTTTCTTTGATTGTCTGTTTTACTTAATGAATTCCCTCAACTTCAAATCTATTGTTAAGGACGGAACAACCATAACTGTTATAGAAATACAACACAAACTCCATTTAAAAGACTATCTTTTCCTTAAATGTTCCTTAAAGATTATGCTATGGATGCTTAATCTTACATTTCTCATACCTATTAGATTCATGGTCTTTCTTTGTGATTACTTGACAAATTAGACTCTGTTATAAGATTATTACAACCTCCTTTAAATTTGCTAAACTTGAAATTCATTTAATCTCTCCTTTGTATTATAACGGCGGTAAAACATTGTTCCATCTAATGAGTTCTCAACTTAACATTATATCGAAAATTACTATGATTGCACTTAACGATTTCATTTAAGATTCACAACTAGGATTATTATATAGCTAAGCCTTGACCTAGTATTGGAGTTCCCAATATCTCATCAATGCCTTAATACTTGTTCAAGAGTTAATCCAAATCTATTAAATTAATATCTTCCGTGATATGAACAAATCCTATATTCATTTCCATACCACTCATTAGTATCTACATAAAATGTCTTGCTTATCGAATTAAGCTGCTTAATCAAATATATATAATTTATCCCACTTTCTTACCCTATTAAGTATAAAGCGCATATTCGTGAAATCAACACTACATATAGTAACAAAATACAAACATGATAATATTTTTAACATACTAATAGTATTTCCATGGAATAATTCAATGTACTAAGACCAGGCCCATAAAAAATGTAAAATTATAGACTAAGGAACTGTACCTTGGGTTAATGAATTTAAAGGTCAACATCTCCTTTGCCATTTTTGCATATGTAATTTGTTGTATATGCGTTCTACGCCTTTTCCATTTTTATATGTAAATAGGCCCCTCGTTACAATTACAATATAAGCACAAGAAACAAAAGCAATGTGAAGTCGAAGTATCACGTAAACCTTTCTTCTAAATCCTCTTAGTATTTTTCTTTGTATGAAAAATCATTCGATGGTGTTGTTTTAAGTTCTTGGGGAAAATGCTCATTTGGAAACAAGGTGAAAAAAGTCGCGAGTTTCACTAAGAAACATGAAAATAATAAGAACAATTTCCGGTTGAGTGTTCATACGACGGTGAGAATAACATTATCGGTTCAAAAAGGGCTTAAGCATTAAGAGTATTGCATGACAGGGGCTTACTTTCAATGTTGTCTCTAGAGTATGTTGTTAAAATATTTACACATTACACCCCCTTTTTCCTTCTTGCAATTTGCACAAATGACACGTGGTCGTATATGAGTTTTTGAAATGAACAAGAGGAGAACCTTGTTTCCTTCTAATTTTTTTACTTTCCCTTGTAAGTATCCTCCCTATGTCTCCTTCTTCATCACCCCACCTCATTCTAAAATGTTTCTCCTTCACTTCTCCCTATCGATTTATCCATTGCACCACATGTGTGCAATTGTTAGTTGGATATGCAATAGTAAGTCATTAACATATGTAAATTATGATCCTTTTGTGTGTGCTTGTGAGGAGCAATAAATTTTATTAAATATGGAGTTGCGCTATCATAGAGGAAGCATAACATCATCAAGGATCAACACCTATAAAATCACATATAGATGGATGAATGCTTGACAATTGTGACAATTGCACACATTTAAGGAAGTTTTGTTATTTGATATCATTTCAAGTTTAAGGAATGATATATGTTAAAGGAACGAATGTTAGAATGTAAGGTGGTTGATTGTTATGCACCTAAGGGCATGGTTTATGGTATATATTGGATTATGGACTACTGGCAAACAAAACTTACAACTTTATCATTTAATAGTAATAATTTAATGACGCGGAGAAGGGCAAGGCCAAAAAGCTAATGTACTAATTTTACAACTAATTAACCATTATGTTAATAGCCATTTTTTTATTGTGGCATCATCCCCACTAACATGCAAATCATGGTATATTGGGATTTATATGTTATTGTAGACCAAACCAATTCACTAATATGGGATTACTTTTTGATTGAATGAGGAGAACACAAAAATAGAATGAGTGTACCAATGTCAATCAAAACCATGTTTTTTCCAAACTAATAATAACAATTCAATTAACTTTGTGAACCAAATGTAGAATACAACACACATTTAGAAAGTGGAAATTGTGCCTTTTCGAGGGGTAAACTTCATGTTAAAAAATGTAAACAAAGAAAATTCTTTTGTGTTAAATATGACCCTTTCATTATAGTTAAATTGTCTACATACATGGAGAAAATTGTCATTAGAATAATGAGTACTCATGGAAGTGATTTTGATGTACTAATGAATTAATGATTAAGGATCTTATGATTTATAGGTTATGGACTAGAGTGGAGGGTCCAGGGCACAAAAAATAGAGAATAAGGTTTATATATAATGGTGCATTAGAATTATGTTCATGGATTAGGTATTGAGGACTATGTAATGTTTTAATAATCACGACTGGTTGTAAGGAAATAAGTTTTATTATCTATGATTTAATATTTATGAACTAAAAGGCAGGGCCTAAGTTTTAGCCAGAATAGAGTTCAATGTTTTGTTGGTTTTGTATTTAATGATAAGAAATTTAGGTTATAGTTGGAATGATGGTTCAAAAATAAAAATTTAACAAGGAACTGGTCAATCGAGTCTAGTGTAAAATGGAATTCAATTAATTCAATTACAGAGCTTAGAAAAACAAACGAATACTTTATTTGCAACAATTTTACAAGTGTGATTAGTTAAGTCATATGAATCCATATTTTGGATATTAATTGGATTAGTTTTGAATGCAAAATTGTTGACATTATTGATTAAATTAAATATATAATTAAAATTAATCAAACCCAAACTCATGCCAGTTAATATTAATTGACTTTAATTGTAACTTTGGTTGGACTAGTTACGTTCTTTGATTATTCATTATATAACATACCAGAGCCTAACTGGTTGAGTGTATTAAATGCTAAGCCATACCATCATGTAATGGCATAACATGAATGGTATTGTTTTGGTATTGTGATTAAAATTTTAATTTTGGCAACCACAGGGAATCAAGGTTAGTACATTGTCTCAGAGCTATGGAGTTGCTGATTGCGATCCAACCAATAGTCAGATAGCCTCAACGAACACATGGAAAAGCCTCCTATAACCTCTAGGTAGTACATATGGAGCCCTTTTCCAAGTACTATGGGTAAAATGTGGGAATTGAACCCATGACCTAGGCCACCTAAAGTGATGATTGAGGTCGAGTGAGCCAACTCTAAAGACTTCGACCAAAATTTCAAATTCTTATTCCTATGTTCACTAATAGTCAAGTTGGTGTATTAAGTATACATGTTGATAAATATCTTCTTTTACTTTCTCAGTAATCTTTTTAACAATTAAATATCCACTGATATAAATTTAAAGTACATTAAAAAGGTTGCTTGCATTTGAATTATGTGTCTTTTTATTCTTTTTGAGGAATATTTTGTATGCTTACCATAATGCATTATCCCAAGCTTTGTTTTGGGAGCTCTTTATACCATTGGAGAGATATTAGATAGACCTACATATTTTTATTACATGTATTTCATGTTATTACATGAATTTGTAATATATTTTCAAAAGAATAAAAAAGAATTTTTGACACAAAATGGAATCTTTAAGGAAATATTTCATAATTTTGACATAACTTTTCACTTCAACCTTCATTTTACATAAATTTTAAACAACTGGAAAGATATTAAAGATACCCACAACTTTGTTACCATACACTTTTAATATTTCCTTATGAATTATTTTAGTGGATTATTTTATTTTTTGGATTTTATCATATTATATTATATATATATATATATAATATATATATATATATATATATATATATCTAAAAGTTATATTTTTTCAACATTTTTAATTAATTTTTTTTAAATATATATTTTTAATGTTTATAAATTAGGGCTCTAAATCACATATACACAACATCCCATAGATATACATTAATGTATCCTTTGACACTTCTAGACGATGGGTATCATAGCTCTACTGTCTTAAGTATGCAAACATAAACCTGCGGGTACAAAAAAAAATCATTTAATAGGGTGTCGTAGCATAAAAAAACATGCAAATTGCATATGGAAAAATGCACAAATTGTACCGTTGCTTGAAAAAAATGCATAGAACACATTAGTGGATTAAAAAGACAGACAATATCACTTGGAAGTAAGAGAATATCATTTTATGAAGAACATCGATGTGAAAATGTACCAACAACCCTTTTTCCAATAGCGTTTTCTTAAGTCATTGCATAATCCCAAAAAAAATTAATGTAGAAAGAGACTAGAGGGTGAGAAACCTAGTGCATTAGATTACAATCACATTTCTCTCTTAGTGAAAATTTCTTATAATGTTTGTGTGCTAAGTGGATCAATTGCATTGTGATTAGTACCAAAAATACATGAGGGAAAATGTCACTAAGGTTTGAGTTAAATAAAACACAAGTAAAACTAAAAAAAAATCTAATTAAATTTTTTATGATTGGTAAGAATTTTGAGACAAGGGATACTTAAAAAGCATTACATGTTTCCAAATATTTACCTTTGGAGAAAGAGGCTAGAGGGTTATTCAAAGCCTAAAGTGTGCATGACATTCACCATTTATTATAGTGCCTTTGTGTTAAGTGGATCACCTTTCCTTGTAATGACTACTCATGGAGGTCATCCTTAGATAAAGATTGAAAAATTCCTACACATTGTTTATTCGGGAAACATTATCTATATTCTTATGGACTATAGAAATATCATAGCTCGTAATCTAATTATTTTATTTGTTATTAATTTTATCCTTTGAACATACCAAAAACATACACTTCAATTTTAATGGGTATTATAAGAGGTAACACACACATGCGCAGGTGTGCGCGCCTACACTTTTGTTATACTAAGACCTCCTCTAATTGTAGTGTTGGTAGAATGTGTTAATAAAGGTAGAGAAACCCTGTGGGGAGTCTGAAATTAGACAGTAATAAGGTTCTCATCATAGTCTCTGTTAGGAAATAAGGGATAAAATATGTGGAATAATCCCTCACAGAATCGCAACAGTAGAAACTAATATGCAAAAAATATTACAGATCTCAAATAAAATTACAACATAAAATAACACAACACAAAGAGACAATATTTAACATGGTTCACCCAATTTGGGCTACATCCACCAAGAATCACTTGCTCAGATTTTATTACAAGCCACCGCTCTCTCAATACAATACCCAGATATGTTTGGAGCTATGCTCAACAAACTCTACAAAATTCACATTCGAATTCAAAACACATCTGCAATGTTACATGATACCTACCATATGCATAAAACCATATAAGTAGACAACTGCTTAAGTAGTTTTACAAAACCATGGGCCAAAATTGTCCCATAAAACTATGGGTCAAAAATCCCGCCCATATGAGAAAAACACGTTTCCCGATATATCGGGCATGTTTTAAGGCCCGGCCCCGAACCCCGGCGAGACAACTGTGGAAAGTATACATTACTCTTAGTGCACAGTCTTCAACACTTTCTCACATGAAAACAGGCTTCATAACCTAATAGTCTCATGATGGAAGCAACGTAGAAATGAAAATTACTAATATCATGCAACTATCTCACAATTGAGTAAAATTCCTTACTATAGTCTACAAAATAATTTAAATTCTTGGGAAGGCTGGTGAAAACCTTCATAAAAGTGACCTAAAGATTAAAATATGGTTTTGCAATATGGAGACCTATCTTTAAGCCTTAACATCCTTCATATCTTAGATTAGCATTATAAGTGCAATGGTATAAATCATAGAAAGTGTGTGCCCAATCATAATAGTCATGTAGTAATTTGGTATAATATTATCCCATGACTTATGAATGGGAAGGTTGATGCACTACGAGCAAAAATAAGGTACCCCCAATGGAGGACTTTCATTACAAATCTTTTTTGATCTATAAAATATTTAGAGTGATTTATTTTAAGTGGAAATCACATACTCACAAACTATTATCCTAGTTGAATTTTACTTTAGATTGACAAATTTTAAATTTTAAATTCTTGAATTAGTGTAGTGTGTTGAAATCATAAAATAGATATTCCAAAAATGGAAAAAAAAATCAAGAATGATAAATGTAAAGAATCAGCAGGTCTTGATCCACCATCATCTCTCTAGTGTGTTAGTTGAGTTGAGTTGGGTGAGCTGGTTGAGCCGAGTGAGTTAGGTAAGATGATTGAGCTAGCCAAGTTAAGTGAGATAGTCAAGAGCTCATCCTTTTACCATGAGGAGACACATGAAAATTGACATCATTCCAACTGGTGACCACTTCTCAAGCAATTCATTCAGAGGCTATCCCTTTCATCCGCAATGTGAAGGCCTATTTTAGTCTTGAGCACTATGAGTTGTTTATCATAATCAAGGGCCAATTGTGAAAGCCTAAGGAATAAAAAAGTGGCCCTCAATCTCATGATGAGATCAAGAAGGATCCATCACAAGTGATGCTCGTGTTTGTCATAAGTCCACACCAGAACGTTTCACAACAATGTTTCTAAACAATCATTCAGAAATCCGATGTGTTTGTGTATCTTGCAGAAGGAGGAGATTGTGATCACCATGCCTCAGATCAGTAATTTCTTCATCAATAATAGATCAGTTAATCCCTTTCTTTTCTCCTTTCTCTCTCTCTATCTCTCTCCATATTCTAGTTTTCAATTAAGAATGCACCTTTTGCCATTTTTTCCTATTCACTTCAGTGATAACAAACTCTCTCAAAATTATAAGAGAGGTGCTTGATTTTTATCTTCTAAGGGAAATTGAAAGGTCACAAGTGGAATAGAAATATGAAGAGTCATGTGGGGGGTAGATGAGATAACAGTCTACAATGCTATAAATTGGAATGACTAATCCATTCTAAGGGATATTCAAAATTATTCTTTTCTAGCAATTGTGGATTGTTGTAGATTATGAAACTTTGTATCATCACTACATAAGAAATAAAAGATGAATTTATTCCATTTCCTTTGCTCATGTTTTCCTCTTTTCTCTATATTTTGCAACTTTGAAAACATAGTGATCTTGAATAACCAAGAAGGATATTCGTGTCCTTGATTGATGAATCTAAAGAATATTGTGTCTATTATCTATTAGTCTTACTAATTGCATACATTTTTAATTTCCTCTAATTGAATGTGTACCTACTCTGGTTATTATGTGTGAACTTTGATATTACCTAATCACAACAATAACTCTCTCCCTCCTAATTTCTCTCCTTTATCCTGTGTACCCCATACAAGCACTTTGCCATATGTTAAGTAAAGTGTTCCTATGTGATCCTCGACCTATTTGGACACACACATAAATATATTAGTTTACATCCAATAATGGGAGCTTTCCCATACACAAGAAGGAGTGGCATAGCCCCATGAGTATTGGTGGAAACACATAATTTGCAACACAACAAATGCTTGGAAGCCTAAGAGAAACGATTGAAGAAATGATTTTCACAAGCGGGTTGTATACTGCAGGAGGCCATCCTCTATCATTTTAGAGTACAGATTGGTGCTAGCATGGGCTTGTAACTATGAGTCAAAATCAAGGATTGTAAGGGCGGATGATAATTCCATACTTGCAGTGCTCATCTCAAAGGGCACCTCATAATGTATACAAATTTCAACTAGAAATAACATGGTCATAATCCTGAAGGAGTTTTGATCTGGTGAGTGATCAAAGACTGAATCCTATCTCCATGCCTCACATTGGGTTCATTGTTGAGACAAGGAAGGAAACCCTCGCGTATGCCAAAAAATTGTCAAGGAGTGAGTTTTATGAGGGTTACTTAGATGCAATCATTTTTGTAAGCAAAGGAATGGACGAAGAAACCCCAAGATATTTTCAATATTAGGTGGCACAATTCATCCTCGTGAGGGGAATCATATGGTCCATTGGGAAAAAATTATAACTAATATCATTCACCATCAATTGATCTAGTTATAGGTCACAAAGAAGTTCATAATGACATCATATCCGGTGTATGCTCTCGTGATTACAAGACTATTCATAGGCTTGAGTCTTTCTCATAATGTTTCACACAAGGAACCAACTTATGAGAGGTACTTGAAACTCACCCTCAAAGAAAACAATCACCACTTTACTAGGGTGAATGATGCATTCACCATGGTTTTCATCTGAATGCTTGAAGGCAATCTTGAGTTGAGATTGTCTCCTTGAGCTGCAACATTGATTGAAAAGTTTGGGTCCTACTTTACTCAATTTTCAAACTTCTCCTATATCAAACTTTCAGGATTTTAACTCACTCCTCACAAGCTCTCGAGATATCTCAGTTACAAGATAATGATGTTTGAACTATGTAGGAAACTTTCTCATGTCAATAAAAAACTCCAGAACCACATGAATAAAAGTGTGTCTTTCCCCATTTCTCTTTCAATTTACTCTTGCAAGAATGTCATGGATGCCCTCGAATATTGAAGCTTATTTTTCCTCCTTGAGTCTTTATTCATACACATCCATGGTTGATTTTGACATCTAAAGCAATCCTCAAACCTTTAATCCCCCTCAGTTGCACTGTGTTTCCCAGATTGAATATTATTGGGTAATCTTCTTGGATGATTTTGAGATAAGAAAGAGAGATCACATGAGAATGATTGTTGGCCAAAAAAGGAAATTAAGATTTTCTTGGTTCAACTGAGTTTTACGATCTTAAATACTAAGCAATGAATGTTTCTCCTCTCCCATCAATCTCTTGGAGTGTTCATGAGTAAAGGGATATCAATGAAAGAACTGTAGTAATGATCTAGAGGTCTAAGGAGTGGTTCATGAAAAATAGGGTTACATTAATCAAATCAGACTATCTTAAAAATATCATAAGGAAAGCATCTCTAAAGGCACCTGAGAGGACTGCAATATTTTCTCACTTGGGAGAGATTGTGAAGAGGAAAATAATGGATACCAAGGCCCCTCACTACAAGAGGTTGTACAAGAAAGAAAAGGTCACTCAAGACCCTGCAGAAGATCTAGAGAAAGAAGAGATAAATCCTTCTCAATCTCTAATTCTGCATCAGTCTCCAAACATCTCTTCTTCCATTGTGAAGTCAACTCCTCAAATGTAAGAGGTACACTCTTGCACTGATCCTGAAATCACAATCATGCATAGTGTTGAACCTACAATAACAAAGGTATTTCCATGGGTATAAGAGATGATCGAAGGTGAGATTCACATAGTGCAAAAGGAAACAATGCCTTAATTTCAAGTTATTTCTAAGATGGTGAAATCAAGACGAAGTAAAAAGGCCCAGAAAACTTCCTTCTTCTTCAGTGGCACCCCAGGAAATAAATATATAGAACTTTATTAACCAAAGGTAATAAAGCCCGTTGGGGAGATGACTACATCAAACTATGAGAAGAAAACCATTCCCTTGGGATGAGCAACACATGAAGGAGATACTCATTTTCTCCAAGAATATATCACTCGTCTCCTTACAAGAAATGAGGAATACAAGGGGAAGATTGAAAGATTAGAAGAACAAGTGAGAACCCTCACTTCATATGTTGAATCATTTATGGAGCCTAATGTCATCCCATCTCTACCAACCGAGGAGGTCACTCCAATTAGTAGCTTTGATCCAAAGTCAATCAAGGAGGTGCAAGGATACATAATGCAAGTGAAATCCAATGAAAAGAGGGTGGACAAAATCCTCAAGAAAAGTAAATCCTTATTTCTAGAGATTCTTTCATTGTTTGAATTCCTTCTTGCCACCACTATGAGAGGTGAAGATGAATAAGGATGAGATTGAAAAGGAAAAAGAGCATTTAGATCAAGTGTTTCCACTAGTGACTGATATGGGTAACCTCCATTATTTTGTATAGGGTAACCAAATATGTGTTCAAATCCACATTCGAGAACATGTCTCCAATTTGGTCTCGAAAATTGGTTGTTCAATATGATATGTTGAACCATGCTCTTGATGAATTAGATACTTGTAATGGGCTCACTTCATACATGCCAGAAAACATAAGAAAGGAAGTGTAGAAGCTTAGAGCACTTGCGGTGAATGAAAATAGCTCAGTGAATGATCTTCTACATCCATTCGAGGAATTGGTTAGAACAGAGGAAAGAGATCCATTTTCCATCAATAAAGACACCTTGGAATCCATTGCAGAGATCAATGATTCCATAAAATCTATTGTATTTTATTAAATCAGAAATGTATAACTATGATAAATGACACATAAATGTTGAATAATTTATTTGGTAATTTAAAATGAAATGGGAAGGTACTTACCTGAATTGAACTTACCTCGCAGTGATCTGTGACTAAACAGAGTGATGAAATGACAAAACAAAGTGTCATAATGATCTTAAAAAAAAAGCAACAAAGGTAGATCTGTCCAGTCTGTGGGCACTTGGAGAGGAATAGGGGTGCCTATGGGCACCTTGGTATGAAATCTGGGTGCCCTAGTCTGTGAAACAACTTGGAATCTAATACTGATATGGTCACTAGGTATTCGCAGTACCTCACCTTTTTCCGGGTGAATGTTGCACTTCTTTTACTAATGTCACCATAAAATTACAATGAAGAATCACCTGTAAAACCCCACACAAAACATCGAAACCCTAAAAAAAAAGATGCAAATGAAGGGGTCAGACTATCCTTAGTTGCCAAATTAATGGACTTATCACTAAGCGCTACACTACATCTAAGATATAATGTAGTTCTAGGTGTGTGTGTGTGTGTGTGTGTGTGTGTGTGTGTGTGTGTGTGTGTGTGTGTGTGTGTGTGTGTGTGTGTGTGTGTGTGCATGCGTGCGTGTGTGTAATTATGCCCTAGGTTGATCTTATGCCAATTGCACTTTGTGAAGTAACGAGAAAATAAATATATATAGATTGTAGTAAATGTGCACATGGAAACAATAGATTTCCCTCATATGAAGTGTGATGCATACGAACTAGCCTTGTGTGCCTTGTGATGGAGCTAGATGTAAATGTAGCTATAAATGCCTTTGATGGATGTAACCTTAAGTGGTGATAGTAAGTCCTTAGTGCTTGTTCCCTCATTATGTTCACATAAATTTATATTTATATGGATCTCTTATTCTAATTTTGTAATTAACCCCGAAAAGGTCAACCACAAAAAGATAGAAATCTCAAATGGCTAGAAAGTGCCCAAAAGGTGAGAGTAAAGTGTAAAGAGGACTGAGGCACCCTAGAGGGGACTAGGGAACTTGGGGTGCCCCAGTCCTAGTTAGGTGCCCTAGTCATAAATAGGAAAATCATAGAATGACAATATAGACTAGGAAAGTGCGGGTACTGTCATCACCAATCTAGCACTATGAAAATTCTCCACCGGGAACTCCTCGTGCTATGATTATTTACTAATCACAGCTTTTGGTTTGGTGGATGTAATCTTCCAACAATAACTATGGGAGAAACTTCACAATTACACCTCTTAATGACACACTTACTCATACAATATTTCTCACTACTTCCTTCTATGCTAAATGAGGGGGGTGGCCTCTCTATTTATAGAATTTTCAGACTTATCCACCTTATCTCTAAGATAGGATAAGAAATCTACTCTGACGAATCATATTCCATACCTTAACTCTTATCTTTACATGTAAGCTTATCTTTTACGATAAGATAAACTTTATCATTTCACATGGGTTCCACCTTTTTAGAATTTTTACAAATAAAATACATAAAATATTTATGACATCACTCCTTGTCCTTATTACTAATATAATATTTCTAATTCCTAATCATGTAGAGCCTACTTCTCTACTTACCATAACTTTGACATTTTAACATTATTGAACCACTTACAACAAATATTTACTTTTTACCACAACATTCCCATTGTACTTTGACTGTTACCGTACTATACGTTATTGGCGGCGTCGTACCGGCAACGCCGTTATCTTCTATCGGACACTACTACTAATTATACTTAACAACATCCTATTCCTAATACATACATTAATGAAATAGAAATTACGGAGGAAAATTTTAGTGTCAACATCTTCCCCCTTCCTAGCTTCTACTTCGTCCTCGGAGTAGACTATTATGGTGCTTGGAAAATCTTTAACTTGTCATGGTTGACCCATTTCGTAATGGGAGTGCCATCCAATTCCTCCAGTCGATATGTACCATTTTCATGCATAGATACTATTTTGTAGGGCCCCATCCATTTGGGAAGAAATTTTCTCTGCCTTTTTTTTGTATCTGGAATCATATACTAGAACCAAGTCATTCACATGAAATGGAGACCAACAGGTCTTTTGATCAAAGTATTCCTTCTGCTTCATTTTCTTCTTATAGCTTGTATCCTTCGCTATTTCCCTCATTTCCTCTAGCAAATGAAGATGCACCAACCTTTCTTTTACTGAATCACTTTCATCCATCATTTCATTTTTCATAACTTTCACAGTGGGAATATCAAACTCAATAGGAAGAATTGGATCAATGCCATAAGCCAACTGAAATGGGGAGTATCCTGTTGCTGACTTTGATGTTGCCATATATGCCCACAATGCTGCATGAATCCTTTTATCCCACTTATGTACCTGCAAGGATGCATCTTTTGCTAGAATTTGACACAACACAAAATTTGTTCGTTCCACCTGTCCATTTGTGCTTGGCTTGTATGTTGTTGCCTTCCTATGCTTAATAGAAAACTTGTTGACTAGGGCTTATACCACCTCATTAATGAAGTGGCTTCCTTGATCTATTACAATTTCTAATGGACAACCAAATTTGGTGACAATGCGTTCATATATGAACCTTGCTATTTCATCTATGGAAGTTGTTTTCAATGGCCTAGCTTCAACCCACTTGGTTAAATAATTTGTGGCAACTACAAGATACTTATTTTGGCGTGGGGTAGTTGGAAGTGGACCTACAATATCTATTCCCCACTTTTCAAAGGGACTAAGTGGAAGAATAGGGCATAATGGAGCTGATGAAGTCTTACGGTTACCATGTGTTTGAAAAATATCACATGTCTTAAAATAATTATAACAATCTCTAAAAAGAGTGGGCTAGTGATAACCTGAATCCAAGATCCTTCTTGTTGTAAGTTGTCCAGAGAAGTGTCCTCCACATGTAACATTGTGGAATTCTTCTATTAGCTCCTTCACTTGATCATGTCCAACTGCCCTCTTTTACTGTCCAGCAGGTTCTATTCGAAATAATACTCCATGCAGAATAGAATATGGATGACTGACTTGAGTAATTTTCCTCTTAGTATTTGCATTGACACCATCAGGAAACTTGAATTCATTCAGATAATTCCAAATATCTATGTATTCACTAGGGATTGTGTCAAGGGATAACAATGCTGCATCTGGGAAATCGTCATCATCACAAGATGATCCTAAACCATCATAGGCTTGAGAGAGTGCATCTACATTGACATGCTTCTTTCCTGGCCTATTTATAATATCAAATTCAAATTCTTGTAGCAAAATTATCCATCTTGTTATCCTCCCTGATTGGTTAGGCTTATTTACAATATATTTTAGAGCCTGATGATTTGTTACAACTATAAATTTCTGCCTAACAAGTAATTTCTAAACTTCTTTACAGCAAAAATGATAGCTAGAGCCTTTTTTTCAGCTACAGTATAGTTTACCTCAGCACTGCTCATTTGTCTACTCCTGAAGTAAATTGGATGATCATTCCCATTTTCATCCTTTTGGCTCAGAGTACTTCCCAGTGCTGCATCTGAGGCATCAATATACACAATGAATGGCTTGCTCCAATCTGGATTCTTTAAAATAGGTGAAGACACTAAAACTTCCTCAAGTTGTTCAAAAGCTTCATGCGCCTTATTTCCTGGTTCATAAGTAACATCCTTCTTCAAGAACTGGGTTAGTGGCTATGCAATCTTTGAGAAATTCTTGATGAACCTTCTATAGTAACCCACATGGCCTAAAAATGATCTCAACTTACTTCTATTCATAGGAAATGGTAACTCTTTGATTTTTGAAACTTTATCAGGATCAATACCACTACCATCTCTGGATACAACATGCCCTAACAAAACGCCTTTAGAACATACAAATACACACTTTGTAGGGTTTAGTGAGGCTTGTGCTTCATCTAACCTTTGAAATTTTGTCTCCATTTAGTGCAGGTGGTCTATCTTGCTCCCATAGATGCAAAAATGATCCAGAAATACTCTGATGAAGTTCCCAATGTAGGGTTCAAACACCCTATTCATCAAACACCGGAATGTTGCCGGAGCATTACACAACCCAAAAGGCATAACTCTATAAGCGAATGTTCCCCAAGGAGTTGTGAACATGGTCTTTAGCTGATCTTTCTCTGCTATACGAACTTTGTTGTATCCGCTATATCCATCAGAAAAACTATAGCACTCTTGGCCAACTACTTCATCCAAGATATGATCTGAGAATGGAAGAGGGTAATGATCCTTCTTTGTTGCCTTGTTGAGCTTCCTATAATCAACACAAATGCGTAGCTTCCCATTATTTTTTATTGAGATCACAATGGGAGAAACCCATTTTGAATTCTCCACAGTAAATATAAATCCTGCATCAAGTAACTTATCTATTTCTTCTTTTACAATATTTGAAAAATTAGGATTCATTCTATATGGCATTTGCTTTATGGGCTTAGTACCATCTACTAGCTCAATAGAATGTTCTACCCAACTTACTTGATGGAGTTCCTTGTAATCAAAAGTGAATAGGTGTATGTACCTTCGAAAGAGCTGGAGGTAGGATTCCTTCTCACTCTCCATCACAACATCACCAATATTTATTTGTTGGAGACGATCATCAATTTCTTCTTCAGATAATTTTATGGGTTCATGAGTCCGTGTGACTAGAAGGATATCCATGACGGAAACATCAACCTCACTTTCTTCATCTTCTATGTCCACTTCACTGGTACTAGAGTAATCAGAGGATGTCCAATCATCAGTTTCATCAATTGAATCCACAGGTTCTACCTTATGATGCCGAGGGATCACGTTTATCTTCACCCTCTTTCTTCCATGTCCAAGCATCATGAAGTCTTCATTCCAGTAGTTTCTTACACGAACTCTCCTTAACCATGGTCTTCCCAACAACATTGGGTATGCAACAATACCATTTTTTCATCACTTGAAATTCTACCACACATACAACACCCATAACAGATATTGCCACATTTGAAACAACACCTTCTGGTTTAGTTTTTCTCTTATTTAATGACCTTAACATAAGTGTTGAGGGGCGATCAATTTTTAAACCTAACATATTTATTACAGATTCAGTCATTACATTAACTGCAACATCTCCATCTACTAAGACATCATGAATTGAAATACCATTACATAATAATCAGCTTGTGGAGTGTAGGGATCCGCCTTTACTTCCAAAACAAGGACCTCAACCTCCTTCTTTCGTCGAGCATTGAGTCCACTTCGCAGCTCCCACCTCTTCTCAGAAGACATAGCCACAAGTTAACCATATGTAATATTTTCAGGCCTTTTGGAAAAATATTCTAAGATGGAGTATGGTCCTTGCCCCAGTGAAATCAGAAAATCCTGCACACCCAAATTTCTTTTCCTATGTTTCTTGCTAGTTTCTCCTTTCATCTTCTTAGGATCATTTCCATCTTAGTTATCTTTTTCTTTCTTTCTTTTTGTTACAAACACATCTGCTTCATTATTTATGCTCCTATCTCCTACATCAAAAGAATTCACAGGTGCTTTTCCTTTATCATTATCTCTTGTACCAGATGTAGAAGCTCTATCTAGACAATTATACTTATAATGACCCTTTTTATGACAACCATAACATACAACTTCAGAAACATTTATTTTTGGACCTCTATCTCCTCCTTGAGAACTAAATTTTTTTCCTTGAAGAAGATTAATAATTAGCTGGCCCATCTTCCTAAGTAGATCTTCATACTCAGTAGATGTACTAGGAGAAAGATTTGTGCTCACCGAAAGTGGTTGTGGATTTTGGACCAAAGGTGTTGGTGTAGGCTCTACTTTAGCAACAATTTCTTTGGGCTCTTCTTCCATGCTTTCTTCTTACCTTCTTGTAATTTCCTTTGCTTGTTCGATGGTTGTTGGATGGTCATACTTCACTCGTTGTCTAATCTCTGGCTTCATCCCAAAAATGAAGTGCTTACAGAGTAGATTATCCACACCATTCACTAACCCGTCCGCTAATCCTTCCTTCAGGATCTAGACATCGAGCTTCCTCCTTAGCTCTAGAACATGAGCATGCTAACCCCTTATCTTCTCCTTCTCTCCTTGGGATAAATTTGTGATATCGATCATGAGATCTGCATATTTCTGTTGTTCACCAAATTCTTCAAGAAAGCTTTTAGTGAATAAATCCCATGAGTTTTTCACATTATCACCTAGTGTTTCAAATCACCTAAGGGCTGAACCATCAAAAAAGGTAGGAAAAAATTCAGTCCATTGTTCCCTTCTTATGAGGCCATTACAAATGCAAGATCGTTTAAATTCTTGAATGAAAGAGGAAGCATCTTCATTAGATTGGGCTGAAAAAATAGGAATCTTCCCCATTTTCAAAAGTAACCATAGTGAAATACCAACCCACAAGTACAATCAAACAAGACTTATGTGCACAAATAATTGGAATCACTATAATAGAAAGCGACTTTACACCTTTCTACAGTAAAATAGAAATGACCACGGTAAACTATGGTAAAAACTTGACTTATTGCAGTAAAAATTGACTTTATTGTGGTAAACACTATTCACGGTAAAAAGTGAAGTTACTGCGGTAAATACTATTTACGATAAAAAGTGACTTTATCATGGTAACTAATATTCACAGTAAAAACAAGGTTACCCTCCAAATGATTTCTGACTAAGTGGGAATATCTCTCCAGAAAATCCACCAACGAGGAATGGTCCCGGCAACGGAACCAAAATGTCATCACCAATCTAGCACTATGATAATTCTCCACTAGGAAATCCTCGTGCTATGATTATTTACTAATCACAGCTTTTGGTTTGGTGGATGTAATCTTCCAACAATAACTATGGGAGAAACTTCACAATTACACCTCTTAATGGCACACTTACTCTTATAATATTACTCACTACTTCCTTCTATGCTAAATGAGGGGGGTGGCCTCTCTATTTATAGAACTTTTAGGTTTATCCACCTTATCTCTAAGATAGGATAAGAAATCTACTCTGACGAATCATATTCCATACCTTAACTCTTATCTTTACATGTAAGCTTATCTTTTAAGATAAGATAAACCTTATCATTTCACATGGGTTCCACCTTTTTAGACTTTCTACAAATAAAATACATAAAATATGTATGACATCACTCCTTGTCCTTATTACTAATATAATATTTCTAATTCCTAATCATGTAGACCCTACTTCTCTACTTACCCCGACAAATATTTACTTTTTACCACAACATTCCTATTGTACTTTGACTGTTACCATACTATACATTATTGGCGGCATCGTATCGGCAACATCGTTATCTTCTATGGGACGCTACTACTAATTATACTTAACACCATCCTATTCCTAATACATACATTAATGAAATATAAATTACAGAGAAATTTTTTAGTGTCAACAGTACAAGATCGAAAGTAACAACAGAAAGCAAAGTAAAATGGCCAAAGACATGGGTTAATTATTATTATTTTCACTTAAGAACCATATGAATAACAATATGATACCGGGACTAAATAATGACTCAAAGTACGTGATTTTGTGTCTACATTTGTCCCCACTTTGTGTTGGTGAGAGAAAATATCGGTAACATAAATTAGATAGATATGCGTACTTGATAATCCATGTAGAGTGATGTAGAATGCGTGTCAAAGGACTAGACAAAGCGTGGAGTGATAAAAACATGGAGCATGGAGAATAAAGACGTAAAAAGTGTAAAAAGTGATGAAAGTGAACCTAGGGAAAAAACACATGTGTAGATGCCAATTGTGTTTAGTGTGCCTACATGTTTAGTATTGTGTGTTGTGGAATGCTTCCCATACGTTATGAATGTGCAAAAGAGAAGATGATCAAGTAGTAAAATATGCATGTGTATGTGTAATGTGTAAAAATGTATGTATATATGTAAAAAAACATATAATGAAAGTACAAAAAAATGAAAAAGGAACATGTGCACCTGATTCATGATGATAAAAAAGGGTTGTAGAAAGGATCCTATAAATGTCAGTGAAATGCAAGTTTTTTAGGCGATCTCTTGCCATTGACCAAAGAAGTGTAAGGAGACAAGTTTGATGTGTCCTCCAACCTGTAACTTCTTCCCAAGAGTTGTGAAGAGATATCTGTACTATATGGTTTTTTGGGCGATCTAATGCCACTGCCTGAAGAAGTACATGGAGGAAAGTTTGATGTTCCTCCGTCTTGCAATTTTTTCCCAAAATGTTAAGGACAATCTATTCTATAAAATTGATTGTGTATGGAGTCCTGTATACTATTCAGAACTCACTCGCTATGTAACCCACTGTGTCATGGATGAAAATTGAAAACTGAACTGTACCAGTTTTGTGTGAGTAGTGTGCAAACCCAAATGACCCCCATCCTCTTTTGGGGCACATACGACATCGCGGATAGGAAAATGCGGCCCCAAAAGAGGACCGACCATGTATACTAAAATTTTGCCTTGCAGGGGGAAGGGAATGTGCTTGGTAAATACCAAGGCACACGTAAACAAGTGGCTAGGAAATAAGTGTTAGTATGAACAAGCATGCATGTAGAAAAAATGTGTAAGCCAAACAAACAATGTGTAAGCTAGAACATAAGCACATAATATAAACATCCAAGAAAACAATGTAGGCCACACAAAGCGGGTTGTAAACATGGGACACTACTCACGTTGTCTCAAGACACTCAAGGCCACAATGGTCGCAAATAAAAAAGTGTACACACAAAATAATGGGCATAGCCCACAAACAAGAACAAGAAATATCAGACAATATAAAAAACAAGTATGGAAGCAAATATCCCTGAATAACAAATATTGCACATGAATCACCCATTAACATGTTAGAAAGATAAAGCGTACATGTCAAATCATGTATAAACTAAATTAGTGTGCTATGAACAAAAAATGAAACAATAGCACTTGTAGCGTAAAAATGTGGATGCCCCTAGGAGGTAGTGTGTCAAACATCTATGCTGCATGTAGAAGCTCTATATTTGTGATCACAACTAGAAAGCTAGTGAACATGCATGTGTGGATGGTAAAGATAATGACATGCAAGATATCTATCTAGCATGTGTAATAAAGTGAACATGTAAAAGAAAGTGCAAGTAAGAGTAAATGTAACCATAAAATACAATATTTTGTGGATGGATGGAATGGAATTCTTAGTGAATGATAGGAGCCACCCCCCTGAGTGAGTGAAAGTGTATAGAATGAGGTTCATAACAGTCAAGAATGAACCGTAAACGAGAGTGCATCATCGGGAAATGGTCAAACTTTGTGTTGTGTGTAGCTCAATGTGATGAGTGTGTAGTGATGAAATGCAACATATAGATGAACTGTGTGTGACTCTATAGCCTAAGCATATATCACAACAAGATGAATAGAGAATAGTGTTGATTTAGCCTAAAGTGTTTACCACTAGACAATGTAAGTGAAAGTGATGATATAATCTATCACAAGATGACAGTAGAAGTGACCCTGTAGCCTAAAATGTAGAGCACTAATCCTAGGAATGTCACATGAGAAAAATATTGAATGATGAATATGCAAGTGTGATATGGTCCATTTGTGATGTATACCCTCAACAATCCAATATGGACGGTGAGACTAGAGTGCGTCGTCAGGTAGTGAGTGTAACGAGTATAAGAGAATGTGCGAAATGTGGAATGTGCGTAGTAGGTTATATGGTGTGTAATGTAAGATGCATTATAAAATGTAAGATGGCATGTATGATGTGTGAAAATGTGTAACATGTAATGAATATGGTGTCTTATGTATAGAACATGGATGATGTATGTAGGAAGACGTGTGATGTGTATAACCTGTAATGTAGTGTGTAATGTGTAGATGATATATGATCATGTGATGATATGCGGTGCCTAAGGTGTAATGATTACTGTGCAGTGTGTGGGGTTCATGTGTATAGAATTCCCTTAACAATCAAGTGTGAAATAAAGCACAAGAGCGTGTCATCAGGGGGTAGGGTGATAACAATCACCTACCAAAGACTGAGGCGGCGCAAAGTGGTAGAAGCATATGAAATGAAAGCATCTTGAGGGTATGAACCAAACTAAATGTTCTGTGAAACGGAAGTGGGAGTTACAAATTCCAAGGGCCATGGAAGTCAATGTAAAGTAGTAGCATGACATGATTGATGAGATGGGGCAATGATGAATATATGTTATGGAGAGCGCGCATGAGTGACGACCTATGGTGATGGATGAATAATAACCTTATAACTAGGAGAAGTAGATACCTCAACAAGAGTAGTAACTCTTGGATGAGGGAGAGGGTATATGGACCACTCATGTGAGGGAGAGCCAAAGGATATGATGCCCTTATCCTCTAAATGTTGCTGATTAATTAAAATTGTACTATTTAATATAGTATAAAGATAGTTTATATAATCTAGGAGGACATAAAAACTGTAAATAACTAAGTAAATGCAATATACAAAGATATAAATGATATAGAACAATGTATGAAAGGAAATCTAAAACCCTAATGTGCAAAAGAGAAAGGAAAATGACTTAGCTGGTAACAGTTAACTGTTGTCAAGTGTTGCAGGCCTGACAGGAAAATATGGGAGTAGGAACGATTACACAGAGGTCCCCAAAAGGTTGGATCTAGAAGATATAAGTAGACTGGGGCACCTGGAAAAGGACTGGGGCACCCACGGGTGCTCTTGACTACAATCTAGGTGCCCTGTTATGTGGAAAAGCTCCAAAACTAGTTTTCACAGGGTTGGAATATGAGCTATATACTTCACTGCTTATCACATTAATTTATCTGTATTATGTCGAATGCTCCAAATATTCAAAGAGGAATAAATAACATGTAAACAACCAAAAGGAAGTATCAAAACCCTAAAAAAATAAAGATGTAGAATGAATGGGTCAGACTGACCTCAACTACCATAACATTGGGCCTACTACTCTAAATGTTGCACTACATTTCAGACCCAAAGGTAGTTCTGGTGTGTGTATGTGTGCATGTCGTGCCCTTGGTGCTCTTGTTCCATTTGTACTTTGTGAAGTAGCGAGCAATAACTAAATGTAGAAAATGTGACAACATGTGTGCATGGAATAGAATAGAATCCCTCCCCCTATGAAGTGTGATGCAGACTTCTTAGCTTGTGCCTTGATGATGGAACTATGTGGATGCAAATGCAATAGATGTATGTACCTTAGGTGAGTGATAACAATAGAATGATGCTAGGTCCCTCATTATGGTATCATAACTTTATATTTATAGGGTTCTATTGATCTGATTTTGTAATTAACCCCGACTTGACTGACTACTAAAAAGATAAGGATGAGAAATGACTAGAAAGAGCCCAAAAACTGGAAATAAAGTAGAAAAAGGACCAGGGTGCCCTTGGTGGGACCAGGGAGCCCACGAGCGCCCCAGTCCTACCCTAGGTGCCCCAGTCGAGGCTAAAATGATGGGAAAATGCCAAAATAGGCTGGGCATGTAGATGAAAATGTGCAGGTGTGATGAAATAAAAGTAAAATAAGATGGTCAAAATGTGGGATTAATTAATACTTTATTCACTCAATAACCTTTTAAATAGTAGTATGAGATGAATAAATGAGTGTCTAAAGTACATGATTTTGTGACTACATTTCATCCCCACTTTATGTTGGTGAGCAGAAAGCTTAGTAAAATAAAGTAGATAGAGATGTGTACCTGATGTCCATGAAGAGTGTAGTAGAAAATGTGCTGAAGGACTAGATAAAAACATGGAATGATAAAAAAGATGGAGGATCATGGAAAATATAAATGAAAAATGCGTAAATAAAAGAGTGATGAGAGTGAACCTAAGGAAGAACACGTGTGTAGCTGTTGTGGTGTGTAGTGTACCTACATGGTTAGTAAAGCATGTGTTGTTGTGTGCATGTATACTTTGCTTAATGCTAAATCAAATGAAGCAAGAACTACCACCTAAAATAGTTCTACAATTTAGCTAAAACAAAGCATAAACACCATCATGATAAGAATTAAACAAGGGTTAGATGCTAGCATTCATCAATACAAACTTTGAAACTAACAATGCTAAATATCTAAACTCCTCTATTCTCTAACAACAAATAAATGAATGGACCTAAATAAGCTCCATGGCTATCAAAATAGTTGTCTTTAATGTTCCAAGAACCTAGGAATGGGGGCTAATCAAAGTTGGGCTACAAGACCCTTTTGACACCTCCCATATGACCCAAGCACTTTAAGAAAGAGGCTTAACTCTTCAAGATGATGAACTCTCAAGAAAACAAGGTGCAAGCTCTTAGTCTCTTTGCTATATGCTTTGCATTTGCTCTCTAAGGAGTTTAGGTGTAAGTAAAAAGGTAGGTGGAGGGCTCTTTATATAGCCCAAAGGATAAAGGATTCAACACATTCTCATGAATGTGGGATAAAGGTAAAACATGATTAGGAATGGATAAGGTTGCTTTATTAAAGGTAACCTTACTTTAGAAGGGTTTAATACATGTTTAGCAAGTCATGGGAGTTGGGGGTATTTTAATTAATCAAAGGTGATTAATTAATAGGTAGGTGTAAGCTTATAGAAGCCAATTAGAAGAATATTAGTGCGATTTAGGCTATTATAAGGGGATTAAATCAATTAAATATTGATTTATTGGTTAAATGGAAGGGAAAGCTAATTAATTAATAATAATTAATTAGTCTAGGTAGAAGGGGTGATTTATTAACAGAAGGTCGTTAATTAGGGTATTTGTTGGATAGGAAACTTAATTAATTAGCTTAGTGTAATTAATTAATAATGATATGAGGGAAAATGAGTGCTTTTGACGATATGTCATTGATTTGTGAGAAAGGGGATAATTAGCGCAATTTAAGTATTTAAATTGCTTGGGCATAATTATAGGTGTCTACATTTGCCCCTCTTTGGGGTGGCGTAAGTGATGCCACTTCAAAGATAGTAGACAGAAGATATTTTGAAGGGATAGAAGAAAAATTAGTAGGAGGGAGAGATGCTCCCTCGAGTGTCGATGGGGTGATGGAAGAAGCCGATCGACGATCGAAAAAGGTGAGATATAGGCAGAAGAAGGGGGACGAGGCAGGATGCCTCGATGAGAGAGAGAATTAGGGGTGAAAGGGAAGTGGTGGAGAAAAAATATGGATGAGGGGAGAGAAGAGCTTAACCTCTAGCCACTTATTTGTTTGGAACAAATTTGATGTCATCATATTGCCATAGGAACTACATCATCGGTCTTATGAAAAATATAAGCATACGACAAAGGTAGAATGACATGAAAAGCCATACTACGAACAATTGTCCATTGCTGAAAGTACCAACTCCATGCAACATACAATAATGCAATGCAATACGAGAAGGAAACAAGCTCATATAACAGGGAAAACAAATACGAACGCACATATCCAACCCAACAATGGTCAAGACAGTTGTACAAATGTTTTGTTATCAGTGCTGAAGAGATCCATAAGTTCGTGATTGACGAAAAGGGTTAAAAATGATGCCCCAAGCAAGGATACATGCAAGGGGAAATGAAAATAGACACGGGGTCCATGAAAAGCGTTTGTGCGCAACGAAACAGCACCAGGCAACCAAAAGTGCCCCAGAGTACAGACGAAGCAAGCAGCTAGCTTTTGTGAATGGTTGTGAATCCAGTGATCCGCGAGTCGTATTAATCGGGGAAGATGTGAGACAAACCAACAGGATATGGAGAAAATACCATGCGTAAGACACAAGTTTCAGCCGTAAGAAGCAAGTTACCATTTTGTAGGGTGTTTTACTTTTAGGAATTTTTTGAATTTTTTTTTTGCCTTGTTTTTGGATTTTTTTGGTATATATATATATATATATATTGTTTTTGTTGTTTTCTCGAAACAATGTTCTATTGTTTTTGTGTTTTTCTCGAAACAATGTTCTATTGTTTTTGTGTTGTCTGAAACAATTTTCTATTGTTTTTGTGTTTTGTGAAACAATTTTCTATTGTTTTTGTGTTTTCTCAAAACAATTTTCTATTGTTTTTGTGTTTTCTGAAACAATTTTCTATTGTTTTTGCATGTCTGAAATGTTTTCTCAAAACAATTTTCTATTATTTTTGTGTTTTCTCGAAACAATGTTCTATTGTTTTTGTTTTTTGTTTTCGAAACAATTTTCTATTGTTTTTGTGTTTTTAACAGTTTTCCAAAGCTATGTGCAGGTAACCAAGAAAGCATGGATGCCCCCAGCGTTAGGTGGGGAATATACAAGGGTAGAAGCCAGGTGCTTATGAACAAGATGATGAAGTCATTGAGTTGCCCCCAACGTAAGATGGGAAATAACGAAAGACCACGTCCCTTACAGATGAATAGAAGAAGGCAAAGCCGGATCAAGGCTAGACAAGATGGTGTGCACAAGGAAACTCGAAGGCAGAACCAGGTCCAGGCCAAAGACAACTACCCTTCTAATACAGAATGCTTGTGAACAACGAATCCTCCCGAGGCGCCGGAAACCGGTTTTCACCTAAGGACTTGTCCAAAGTACCACAATTGCGTGGTTTTCACTAGTGGACGACCTGTTTTCTCTTTTTCTTTTTCTGATTTTTTTTTTTGATGTTTTTGTATTTTTTTTTTGATTTTTATGACTTTATTGTGCCATGTTTAGGCATAAAACCTCTTAAGATGCATGGAATTCATGGGCTCCCGGAGCTCATCACCATTGGGGTGAGCCAACTTGTATGCCCCTGTGCCATACTTGGCAACTATGACATAGGGTCCTAACCAGTCTGGTTCAAACTTCCCTTTCTTTTCTCGCTCTGCTCTGGTGTTGAACTGGTTCTCCTTCATAACTAAATCACCTACCTCAAACTGGCGAGGGATGATTCTCTTGTTGTAGTTGCGGGAGATTCTGTGTTGATATACCTTCAGGTGATTAAGAGCGCGAATGCACCTCTCATCCAGGAGCTCTAACTCACCCAATCTTGCCACTCGGTAATCTTCATCCTTATCCAAATAGTCCCGAAGAGAAATTCACAGGGATGGGAGTTGAATCTCTAAAGGGATGATAGATTCTGTCCTGAACACTAGGGAATATGGCGTCGCACCCGTAGGAGTGCGAATTGATGTTCGGTAGGCCCAGAGGGCTGGGTGGATTTGTAGGTGCCAGTTTCGACCAGTTTTGCTAACCATCTTCTCCATTATCCTTACCAAAGTCTTGTTTGTTGCCTCAGCTTGTCCATTACCCTGAGGGTAATATGGCGTGGACCATTTTAATCTGATTTGGAACCGTTGGCAAAGACCTTTCACAGTTTTGTTCTTAAATGACTTCCCATTATCTGTGACAATGGCTGTAGAGATACCATATCGGCAAATAATGTGATTCATGATGAATTTAGAAATCTGTGCTCCTATGACATAGGTTAAAGGGACAGCCTCCACCCATTTTGTAAAGTATTCTGTAGCTGTGATGATATGTGTATGACCATCAGATGAGGTAGGAGTAAGCTTCCCTATTAGATCAAGTCCCCACTTGGAGAATGGCCATGGGGTAGTGATTGGTTGCAATGGTTGCGATGGAGCATGGATGAAATTTCCATACTTTTGGCAAAGCACACATTTTCTAACATAATTACAACAATCAGTTTCCATGGTGGGCCAATAGTAACCTACTCTTAATAGTTTCTTAGCCAAGACCATTCCATTTGTATGTGCTCCGCATACTCCTTCGTGTACTTCTTTAATTGCCTGGATTGACTCCATCACATCCAGACAACGTAACAGATTCCCATCGTAGCCACGATGATAAAGTGTACCTCCTAAAAGGGTGTAATGGGCTATCTGGCGAATCAGGCTTTGCTTTTCAAAACGGGAGATATTGGGAGGGAAAGTACTGTCCTTAAGATAGGTGAAAATGGGTTCATACCACGGGGAATGGGGACCAACAACCTCACAAGCCAGGCAAGATTCTGGCATGTCATACGCAGGCTGGTGTAGATTTTCTACGAAAAATGGCATATCATTGTTCCCTGGTGGAATACGAAGCATAGATCCCACCATTGCCATAGCATCTGCCGATCTATTCTGCGCTCTTGGGATCTGCTCAAAGGTGATGCGCACAAAATACTCCTTTAAAGTTTCCACTAACTTTTTATAAGGTATGAGCTTGTCATCCTTAACTTTATACTCATCATTAACCTGTTTGATGATTAGCTGCGAATCACCTACAACCTTAACATGTTGAATATTCCACTTGATGGCTAGTTTCATCCCTGCAATGAGTGCTTCATATTCCGCAATGTTGTTTGTGCAAGGGAAGGCCAGGCAGAAAGCCTGCAGTATAAGATCACCCGAAGGAGTAATAAGGACCACTCCTGCACCTGAACCATGAAATGTAAAAGATCCATCAAAATGTATCTGCCATACGATAGATTCTTCAATGTAGAGCAAAGATGCATCTGGCAGATCTAGATTCAAAGGTTCTGTGCTTTGCAAAGGTGCTTCCGCTAGCTAGTCGGCAAGTACTTGTCCTTTAACTGATTTTTGATGGACAAATTCTATATCAAACTCACTAAGTAGAATGATCCAATTAGCCATTCTACCTGTGAGGGCGGGTTTGGACAAAAAATACTTGAGTGGGTCAACCTTATATATGAGCTTGGTCTTAGTATTTAGCAGGTAATGGTGAAGTTTTTGAAAGGTAAAAACAACGGCCAAGCAAGCCTTTTCAATCTGAGGATAATTACGTTCATAGGCGATGAGGGTGTGACTCAGATAGTACACTGCTTTCTCTTTATGGATAAGGTCATATTGGGCGAGCAGTGCACCAATAGCGTATTGCGTAGCAGAAATATAAAGCAAAAGTGGTTCTCCCGGAGTGGGAGGTATGAGGACAGGTGGATTAGCCAGGTACTGTTTAAGCAAAGTAAAGGCTTGTTGTTGCTCAGGTCCCTAGATGAAAGTGATGTCCTTATTAAGAAAATGAGTGAATGAGTGACATTTATCTGCAAGCTGGGAGATAAAGCGGTGAATGGCTTGAATTTTCCCTTGCAGGCTACACAGTTGCTTGATATTCTCAGGTGGAGGCATTTCTGTGATGGCAGACACTTTAGCAGGGTCTACCTCAATACCTCATCTTGACACGATGAAGCCTAATAGTTTCCCAGATAGCACCCCGAAGAAACACTTCTTTGGATTTAGCTTGACTTTGTATTCACGTAGGCATTCAAAGATACGCTGCAAAATGATAGGATGATCCTCTCTTATTTTGGACTTTCCTAGTATGTCGTCTACATAGTATTCCATGATGTCATGAATCATACCATGAAATATTACTGTCATGGCCCACTGATAAGTTTCTCCCACATTCTTAAGGCCAAATGGCATCACCTGATAACAGAAGGTGCCCCAAGGAGTTATGAAAGCTCTTTTGTGTTGGTCTTCCTCAGCGATCTTAATTTGATTATAACCCGAAAAGCCATCCATAAGTGATAGCATTTCGTACCCTGCGGTTGAGTCAACAATCATGTCAATGTTGGGCAATAGAAAGTCATCTTTAGGGCAAGCTTTATTGATGTCCCTAAAATCTGTGCAAATTCAGATACCAATGGGTTTCTTCTAGACAGGAACAATGTTCGATATCCATTCAGAATAATCAATTGGCCTGATGAATCCTGCTGCAAGCAACCTTTCCAAATCTTCTTTAACTAACAAGGCCACTCTTGGGTGCATCTTTCAAAGCTTCTATTTGATAGGCTTAGTGTCTGTGTGCACAACCAGGTTATGCACGAACAAAGTTGGATCTAAGCCTGGCATGTCTTTGTAAGACCATGCAAACACATCAATAAACTCTTGCAGTAGCATAGTGAACGTCTTTTGTTCTCTGGCTGAGAGTGATGCTCCCAATTTTACTATCTTGGGATCTTCTTCGGTACCAATATTGACATCAATGGTTTCTTCAACTAACAATTTTGATAAATCCTCCATACGCGTAGGATTGGGAGGTAGGTTGAGATCTTAATCCAAGGATGTCTCTATGAGATTTTCATCCTTGGCGTGGTCACTTTGTTTGTCCTTTGATTTTCTTATTTGTTTGTCAGCCAATGCCTCAAAGAGGTTTTCACTGTGTGGCTTGGACATTGATTTTTTCCGAGGCTTTTCTTTATAACTCTTGCCCTCGTTTTTCTTTAAATTTTGCTGACCACGAAGTTCAACCTCCTCGCCGAAGTAGGTACAGGTGTCTAAGTAGATAAAGAAACCCTTCTTGTGATGTCTAATGGGAATTGTATCCCTTATTCCCATGAACTCTGCAATAGCCTCATCGTTGTCAAATAAATCTAGTGGCACGTGACGTTGTTGGTCCCATTCAACAAGGGAGGGGTATACAAGGTCAAGGGTTGGTTTAGTGGGGGTGATGGTTAGGACAACGTTATTCATGAAAAGGTTCGTGGAGGCCAGATCCTCATATTGGCTACAACAGGAATCCGTATCGCTATCTAGATAATCGGAGCTATCCTCATGCTCAGAACAAGACACATCTTGATCGTTGGGGTGTGCTCCATAAGGGTGAATCCCAATGCCATATCTTTCTGTTTTGAAATGTGGAAGAGGGACTGGTTCTCTTTGTCCTTGTTCATTCCTCCCACATCCTAGGCCTTTGTAGCCCATGGAGTACATCATTCTGCTAGATTTTTCATATTCTGGGGTTTGATAACAAGATGGCTGAGTGTCCTCAGGGACCCAAGTAGTAGGTGGATCAAGTAATTTTTCCTCAGCTAACAAGCCTCCAGGTAGGAATGACCCAATAGTGTGTTCCTCTCTAGGTCTCCTGAAGCGGTAGTTGGGTCGACCTCTAGTCTTGGGCGACAAGGAGAGGTCAGAAACCAAGAACGCTTGTTGTACATTATACTCCCCACAACCATATTCCAGAATTTTCATCTCCCATGAATTAAATGGAGATGTTGAAGTAGACGCCCCATGAGTGCAAGAACTAAGAGAATTTGAATCTACTCGAGATTCCATGGCCTCAGAATGAAGAGGGACAACTATATCTGTGGAGGGACATGCGTATGTACCCTTTTGTGCAAAGCTATTAAGAGCTCTACAATGAGCAAAGGGCTCTGAGTCTCCTGGTATTGTTACTGTATGTCCCTCATGCTTCAGCTTGATGCATTGATGAAATGTTGATGGCACTGCTTGCATGGCATGGATCCATGGTCGGCCTAGAAGCATATTATATGGAAGTTCCATGTCTAAGACGTGAAACTTTGTCTGATGGCAAGTGGGGCCCACCTCCATTGGCAGCGTAATGGTGCCTGCTGACTCTCTTTCCGCGTTGTCTTATGCGGTGATAGTGATGATACGGGACTCAAGATCTTCTTCCATATGTCCCAATTGTTTGACTAATTTAAGCATGCAGATGTTCAATCCAGATCCGTTATCCACAAGCACCCGTTTGATTTTCCTGTGGGTAACAACTACCTCAATGTATAAGGGAAGATTATGTGTAGGATTATCGATAGGGACCTCCCTATGGTTGAAAGTGAGATGCTCACTTGGTGCAATATTTGCCACCACGACTTGAAGGTACGTAGGATTGACTTCTAAAGGTACTCCCGACCCCTGAAGAGTTTGATAAAGGATGTCCTTATGTACATTGGAAATATTGAGAAGGTCTAAGATCAAAATCTTAGCAGACGTCTTCTCAAGTTGTTCTAAAAGGTTATACTTACCAGTATGCGGGGTCGATGGAGAGGGGTCCAAAATTACGAGGCGGGCGCACCTTGTTACCGCAGCACAGTCCTTTCCCTTAATCCAGATGGTGTTGACACGGTCAGCAGGGGAGCGAATACATCTGATAAGTGAATCGTAATGATTGTTATCTCTCTAGGTATACAAGTAATTCGCGGCTTTATAGGTTTGGGATGACTCTCCCCGATCTTGTTTTTGCCTTTTCTGACTTATCATGCTTGGGGAATGGTTCCTTATAAATCCCCATTTTCTCGTTAGGTGTTTGCATGTGGCCAGGGTTATCCACCTCTATCTCCCCATTGTCAATGAGGTCTTGAATAGTTTTCTAGTGGCGAAGTCATAAACATTTGTCTATTTTTATGACCTTTAATGCGATGCATTTCACTAGTATTCATGTTCCTTATACCATTAAGGTTTAGGAGTGTTGTCATCAAACGGTTGCGTTGTAGGATAGGTCATCATGTGGGCCGCATCCAACTGTTTTAGTATGACAGACAACGGTTCATTGAGGGAGGTGAATTTTCGTCACTTTGGTGGTGGTTGAATTGGGCCCTTGGTCAGTTTAAAAGGTTGATTGGTTTGAACCGTTTGAACATGTTTGGAATTAGTGATTCCGTCTCCCACCATGTTTTTGTTTTTGTTAAAGATCTTTGGCTTTTCAGCGGGTTTGAAACTTTGGTTGTCTTTAGATTGGGTTTTGAGGGTACCTTTGGAAATGAGAGCCTTTTCTATTTGAATCCCTTTCTCGATAACCTCCTCAAAGGTGCGGAAACAATGCATTTGGAGGTGGAAAGCTATATTTGGGTTGAGATTAGGGATGAAAATACTGACTAGCTGCTTCTCAGGGAAAGCGCAAGGGAAGCGACTAGCTATCCCTCTCCATCGTTGGAGGAAGCTGGCGAAGGTCTCATTTGGATGTTGTTTTGTGCCGCACAAGTCTGCCATGGTGACATCACTCTCTATGTTATACGAGAAATGACGCATGAATCTTTCCGCCAATTCTGGCCAGGTGAAAATTGATCCTCGTGGTAAGTGCATAAACCATTCCAATGCTTGACCTCCGAGACTCTTAGGAAAAACTCTGATGAGGTAATTATCACTATAAGACACCTCTTGACATGCCATGTAGAAATCTTTAACATGATCCCTTGGGTCTCCCTTTCCTTTGTATTTTTCAAACTTTGGCATATCAAATTTCTTTGGAAAGGGTTGAAGGGTCATTGTCTTGTCAAAAGGATAGGGGTATAGTTCTTCGTATTGGTATTTCCTAATACTCCCTATATTGCTTTCTTGTATGCTTGCAAGTGCTGCTTTCATAGATTGCACTTCTTGTGTGAGCAATTGTTCTTTAGTGGGAGAAGCGGGGATGTGTACACAATGATACCCTGTGTCTTCTTCTCCTTGGTTTTCCTCGATGGAGTTCATGGATCCTAAACTTAGGCTTTGACTTTTGAACATTCTTGTTTGTGTCTTTCTGTACTTGGAAATTAAGCAAAGCTAGTTGTCGGCTTAGGTTACCGAGTTGTTGTTGGATTGTGACTTGGTTTGTGTCTTCTTCTTCTAAAGGTTCTTCCTCTTCGTATTGTGGAGGTTCTTCCCCTGTCTCATGTTCTATCTTGTTTCTTCGTGGCACTTTGATGAGGGGTATTTTATGCCCTACCACTTTATCATTTTCTGCGTAAGAAGTGGACGCATGCCCACCTATTAAAATATCTTCCATATTGATAAGGGGGTGTTCTTCCTTAGTAGTGTCATTTGTAGGTAATATTGGTTCATTTTCGGTGGGAAATTTGGCCCCTAATTCCATGACATGTGCCAAAAATCCATCTTTATTTCTAAGGAGAAACTCATCTAGTAGAGTGGGGTCAAAATCAAAGTCTACGTGTGGTGATTCTAATTCATTTCCACTATGGTCGACCATTTCTTCTATTTCCTTTTCTGTAGAAAATAGTGGTCCTAGATTGTGTCCGATAAATGGGTTTGACCCTTGTTTGTTAGATGTTTCCCAAGCTTGCACCTATTGTTCCTCATATGTTTGTTTCTTTAAACCTAGACGCGTCTTGGGAGCCATGTTTTCGTGATAATTTTCACTAAGGTAAGTTGTAGATTTGTTCAAAATTCAATGACTACCCCTAAGTGAAACACAAGATGTACGTGTTAAGAGTAAATTAACAGTGTGAGAATACCAATGTGATAGAATGATAAAGTCACCAATGAAACAATCGTTTGGTATCAAAACTTAATCAAATGAAGTACCTCCTAGACTACATTTTAAAGTAATTTACGACGCTAGATGCTTAACAAGATGTCTCCACTTATGCCAAGTTCAAAGGAATGAACAAGACGTAAGTAAATACATGAAGTTAAATGTGATCTCCCAATCAAGATATATGATGAGCAAGCTCAAGTCTGATTAAGACCTATATCTCAAAAAGTGTCAATTACAATTTGTGAATGACACAACAATATCACCAAGATATGTTAACCCACTTTGCAAGAAAGTGAAGTATTGATATCGAGGTGTTATTGATATAACATGCACAAATGGTAGTGCCTAGCACCTTTTGAAATCGAGGTAATAATAAAACTGAACAAAAAAATGCTCAAAGTATAGCTAGGAATAGTTAAGAATGTGTGCAGTGTAACCGTACAATATAGGTATTTATGTCGAGTTTACAAGAAACAAGACATAAATATCGAAATTATAATGATATGAGACAAACAAGCTAACTCCTCTATGGAAGTCCGCAGTGATGAACCACGCCTAACTACAATGATGATCTTGACGTGGGTATCAAGATCACAATGGCTACCAAATGACGTGAAAATGCCTCCATTCACTTTAGATGTTTAACTAACCCAGCCGCAAACATGGATGGGTGTAAACGGACATAAAAGTGAGAGAAATAGTCAAATGGCAACACAAAGGTAATCACACCTCTTTTGATCAACAAAGTGTCAAAAGAATATGAAGGAAATAAATCAAGAAAAAATGACAAAAAATGCTAGCCTCACTTCGGCAGAGTTTCACCTCACCCTAAGGCAAGTAAAAACTAGGCGAAAGTAATACGTCACATGTTTCTCAAAAAGAAGGTTCACAACTCAACACTATTTTAAAATGGTCAAAGTGGGCTCCTGGCCAAAGTATTTTCTCCTAGGTGGTTCTCTCGCCCTAGTTGTTACAAAGTTGCCACGAGCGAGCGCGATTTACCAAAAAAGTCACACTGACTAGTTTGGGAGTATCTCGGATTTACTTTACCCCCTTTAAGAATAGTAGGCAACTAGTGCGTCTACGTGTACTATCACTGGGGTCGCCACAACGGACAACCTATAACACTATCTCATAAAGGAATCACTAGTCAAGTAGGTAGTGCGGAGCACTTCCTGTTTCATCCACAAGGTTTCCTTCTTGCGTGGGACTACTTTAGGGTTCCTGGAACCACCCCCATTGTTGTAGCTTAAGGCGTTATGCCAAAGGGGTTATGTTCCATTTGAGTGGAGAGGGACGTACCCTTTTCTAAAACCTACAATACAATGTTTTAAATATGTTGTTCTTTTTATCTTGTTTAATTAGGTGTGGTTTTATTGAACACCTTTTGCACAACCTGTATAACAACTGTATTAGTAGTTTTTGATTTCGTTTTGATTCCTCCTTTCTTTGACAAGTGTTTTTAGGTCCTGCACTCAAGCGTTAGTAGTTCTCTAAGAAAATCACATTATTTAAAAGAGGATTAAGAGTTACTTTTTATTCTCAAGATCATCCAAGGATGCAAGAGAAGAGCATACATAACAAATAATCTAACTAAAAAGTAAAGAAAATATTTTCAATCAATGAACCATACAAAATTCTTGATAAATGTTCATTCCTTTAAACCAAAAGTGAAAGATGAAGTTTCCAATTTACCAAATGTTATAAAATGAAAACTAAAGTTGCTTTTGATTCTCAAGATCACCCTAAGGTTCAAGAGAAGAGCATACAAAAACTTTATCCCAACTATATAGAAATGGAAAACTTCAAATCAAAGGACCATTGAAAAATGCTTTGTAAAAGGTTCATTCCCTTAAGCAAAATGAATAATCAAGTTTCCAAGTTTAATCCCAATGTTAACAAGATAGAGATCAAAGTTGTTTTTTATTCTCAAGATCACCAAAAGGTGAAAGAGAAGAGTATACACATGCTTTTTTTTAAATCGAGTAAGCATGGAAATACAACATTCATCAAAACATTAGACATGTTAGAAAATGACCAGTTTTAAAATAACAAAAAAACCTGCATAATTTCTGTAAGTATAAATCCCAAATTTATGTTTTAATTGCATAGTTAACTTCAATACCTTTCCAAATAAAAAAAAATTGAGTCATTTTGAGTTCGGGAGAAAAATTTATGGCCTTCAGAAGATGGGTTACGCATATGATCTTATGCTCATGGGTATGCACTTGACATGCACTAAAAAAATGTCAAAAAAAAACGTCCCTTAATCTGCAAAATAGACAAATTTTTCCAACCAAGATTCAATTTTGACAACAACCCATCACATGAATATATGAATAGAAGACTCAACGCTATCAAACATTAACACACATGCTCAAGAATTTAAGATTTTCAAGAAATTGACAAAACTAGCATGTAGAATGATGAAAAAGTAAGCTCTAAAAATGAAAACATGATGAAATCTTGAAATTTTCTCACCAACATTAAATTTTGACAGCAACCCACCACATTAATATGTAAATATAAGACTCAGCACTATCAAACACTAACCTACATGCTCAAGAATTTAAAATTTTCAAGAAATTGACAAAACTAGCATGTAAAATGTTGAAAAAGTAAGCTCTAAAAATAAAAACATGATGAAATCTTGAAATTTTCTCACCAAGATTAAATTTTGACAGTAACCCACCACATTAATATGTAAATATAAGACTCAGCACTATCAAACACTAACCTACATGCTCAACAATTGAAAATTTTCAAGAAATTGACAAAACTAGCATGTAGAATGTTAAAAAAGTAAGCTCTAAAAATGAAAACATGGATAAATCTTGAAATTTTCCCATCAATTCCAATTTTGACAGAACTTCACCTCCTTCATACCTACAAGGAATACCCAACACATGCAAACTCAACAAAACAAGTTAAGAAAAACAAGTTAGATCAACATGTGTAAAAGAGGGTTAGTAACCAAAAATAAAACTTAACTACAAAAACTTGAAATTAAGTGCAAAGGACAATGGAGTAAGTCCCACCGGCATGCCAAATGTGTGCATGTATACTTTTCTTAATGCTAAATCAAATGAAGCAAGAACTACCACCTAAAATAGTTCTACAATTTAGCTAAAACAAAGCATAAACACCATCATGATAAGAATTAAACAAGGGTTAGATGCTAGCATTCATCAATACAAACTTTGAAACTAACAATGCTAAATATCTAAACTCCTCTATTCTCTAACAACAAATAAATGAATGGACCTAAATAAGCTCCATGGCTATCAAAATAGTTGTCTTTAATGTTCCAAGAACCTAGGAATGGGGGCTAATCAAAGTTGGGCTACAAGACCCTTTTGACACCTCCCATATGACCCAAACACTTTAAGAAAGAGGCTTAACTCTTCAAGATGATGAAATCTCAAGAAAACAAGGTGCAAGCTCTTAGTCTCTTTGCTATATGCTTTGCATTTGCTCTCTAAGGAGTTTAGGTGTAAGTAAAAAGGTAGGTGGAGGGCTCTTTATATAGCCCAAACGATAAAGGATTCAACACATTCTCATGAATGTGGGATAAAGGTAAAACATGATTAGGAATGGATAAGGTTGCTTTATTAAAGGTAACCTTACTTTAGAAGGGTTTAATACATGTTTAACAAGTCATGGGAGTTGGGGGTATTTTAATTAATCAAAGGTGATTAATTAATAGGTAGGTGTAAGCTTATAGAAGCCAATTAGAGGAATATTAGTGCGATTTAGGCTATTATAAAGGGATTAAATCAATTAAATATTGATTTATTGGTTTAGATGGAAGGGAAAGCTAATTAATTAATAATAATTAATTAGTCTAGGTAGAAGGGGTGATTTATTAATGGAAGGTCATTAATTAGGGTATTTGTTGGATAGGCAACTTAATTAATTACCTTAGTGCAATTAATTAATGATGATATGAGGGAAAATGAGTGCTTTTGACGATATGTCATTAATTTGTGAGAAAGGGGATAATTAGCGCAATTTAAGTATTTAAATTGCTTGGGCATAATTATAGGTGTCTACAGTTGTCACAGAATGTTGTTGTCATCATCGTGGTTGTTTTTTCCCCCAATTTGACTATTTGTTTCTCATACGGCTAGACCTCTAAGGAGAAAGTGATCAAGTAGTCAAATATGTATGTATGTAAAAATGATATGTGAAATAAGCATGTTTATGTAAAGTACGCAAATGTAAAATATGAGAAATGAAAAGTGTAAATGGAACACCTGCACCTGATCCATGTAGAGAGAGAGTGTGTGTAAAATGATATCCTATACTGCAAGTTTGTTGGGCGATATCACACTACTCTAGCTGAAGACGTGTAGGGACGAAATGCTCTATGTCCTCCAAGCTCTAACTAATTTTGCTGAAATTTGTGTGAAGAGATCTCTGTACTGCCTGGTTTTCTGAGTGATCTGATGCTGAAATTGGTGTAGAGAGGCACACCCAATGTAACCCCCAAGATTGTAATTGCTTCCTAGAAATGTTAAGGACACCATATCTTGTAAAATCCATTGTGTATGGGGTTCGTAGATTGTTCTGATCCCACTCACTGTAGAAAACTAAACCGTGCCGATGTAGAATCTTTATGCTATTATGTAGACAAACCCCAAATGATTCTCCCCTTTTTTGGGGGTGCATGCGATGTCAATGATAGGAGAATGCGTCCCTAAAAGAGGACCAATTGCATGTACTCTGTAACTCTTCCATGTAGGGGAAAGGTCATGCGCTTGGTAGAAACCAAGGTGCGCACAAATAAAGATGGCTAGCCAAAAACAAGTGTAAGAAAACAATGCATATATATAGAAAACATGTGTAAGCTACACAAATAGTGAAGTGATGTAAACACACAAGAAGAAAAAGTAAACTGCACAAAGTGGGTTGCAAACATGGGACTTCTCTCATGATGTTGCAAGACACGCAAGGCCATGATGGCCGCAAATAACAATCAAGTGTGCACAAAAAGCATAGGGAAAATCCCACAGATAATAATAAACAATAAAATATAAGTACAAACAAATAAACAAGGTGTTATGGAAACATAGAATCCTACAAAACAAGTGCTACACATGGAACACCCGTTAGAATGTTAGAGAAATAACCAATGTGTTAAAAGTGTGTATGATGAAGTATTGGAAGATGTTAAGTACAAAATGAAACAATAACACTTGGATGAGATGAATGTGGATGCCCCTAGTATAATAAGGGTATAAGGATAACATCCATGGCGAGTGAAGGATTCTTGTATCTGCGATCACACTAAACAAAGGCATGAATGTGCACATATGGATGGTGTAAATAATGACATATAAGAAATCAATATAACATGTGTAGTAAAGTGAACATGTAAAACACTAGCAAGCAAGAATAAATGCCCCCAAGGTAATTTAGTATGCAATGGATGGATGGAATGGAACACAAGATAGTATGATAGGAGCCACATGCCCCCTGAGTGGATGAAAGTGTATGTAGTGAGGCTCATTTTGTTTTCCCCCTCAGCAGTCGAGAATGAACCGTAAATGAGAGTGCATCATTGGGAAATGGTCGAGTAGTGTGTGTTGTTTGTCTAGCACACTGTGGTGAATGTGTATGTGTAAAGATAAAATGTGACATATAGAAAGTATGTGCCTGAACCTTATAGCCAAAGTGTATATCACAAATTGATGAATGGATGAAAGTGTATATCACTATAATATGAATGATAGGGGTGGTGATTTAGCCTAAAGCATATACCACTACAGGATGAATAAAATGAGTGATGATTTAGCCCTAAAAGTATATCAATACAAGATGAAATGATTAGGATGAGTGATGATTTAGAACTAAGTGTATATCACTATATGATAAATGGTAAAGAGTGGTGATGTAACCTAAGGTGTATACCACTACAAGATAATATAATGAAGGTGGTGATTTATCCTACAGCATATACCACTATTAGATGGAAAATGTGCATGCCGAGTTAGGCTAAAACATATGTCATTAGACTAGGAATGTCGGAAAATGCAACTTCACATTATGAATGTAAGGTCCATTTGATTTGTAAACCCTCGGCAGTCAAGTATGGACCAAGGAACTAAAGTGCATCATAGGGTGGTTAGCGCAATGCATAGAAAATAATGTAGCATGTGTAATGATGAAACAACTATGTGGTGAGGAAGGTTTGTTAATGTATAGTGTGTAAAAGGTAATGCTAAATCTAAACACCATGTGATGCATAATATGTGATGTACATGTGTGATAAGGTAGAATATAGGGATAAATATGTAAATCTAGACCCATATGTAATGTAAACTAACATAATATGTAGAATAAATTTGATGTATAGATGCATATTGTATGTATGATGAAATGTAATGTATAATGCCTATAGTGCAGTGTGTGGGGTTCAGTGTAATGGTAATCCCTCAACAGTTGAGTGTGAGATGAAGCATAAGAGTGTGTTAATGGGTAATATTGATGCTAGATTGTAGGATGAGTATGCCTATGCTAAGAGTGTGATATATGACTATGCAATTATGAGTGGTGTGGTGATGCTAAGATGGGGGGATGTGTGAGCTATTATGCCCCCCAAGTGTGTATGTAATGAAAATCTAGTCAAAAGGTGCTAAGTGGATTGATATAGGGAGTAGTTGCTTTAAAAAAAGTGATGGGACCCCAAAGTGGTAGAGGAATGTGATCATCCAATGGTTCATCACCATAGCGAGCTGTATCTGGGTCCCAGTCATCAATATTTGTAGATTTGACAACATGTGTTGGAATTATAAGGTTAACTGCATGATATAATGGTAGAATTGTGCATGGTGGTGGTGCAAGTGAATATATATCATAAAAATTGGAAGGAGGATTAGTTTCTTTGATGAACGCAATTGGTTGGACTCTAGATTTGAGAGGAAGCCATGTTGCACTGAGTTTTAAAGGAGGTCGTTTAAGTTGATTTTGTAATTCTATAGATGACTTAGTAAGAGGAGTTAGTGACTTAACGTCGATAGGTGGTTACTTAGAAGCTAATTGAGTGATGATAACCTGATGCTCGTTAGATGAAGAAGAAACAACATCAAGAATAAGAGAAGTGTTTTCCTAACTAGGAGAAGGATCACTGTACACATGTGAGGGGTTTTCAATATCATGCATGTAATGAATAAGAGAAGCATATAGAACATCTTTAGAAATATTAGCTGGAGGCTCACTAGTAACCGTAGGAGATTGCTTAGATGGATCTTGACTAATAGAAGAAAAAGTAGACTTAGGAGCCCATTGGGTGTAGTATTTATCGGTGGGTGTACAATAGGATGTTTTCTAGTGAATGAAGCCAAGCCCCGATGCTTGAGATTTTTGACTCTACATTATAAAGCATAACAATCATGGTCATTATGTCCATTAATTCAATGATAAAGGCAATATGGACGAACTTGATACTTTGTTAGGTGATAAGGAGGATAGTAATCAATATATGGTAGAGTGATCAATTAACGACTAAGCGGCTCCTTAAGAATGTCCTGTGGCTTAGTATTGTGATTAAGTATGAGAGGTTCTGGAAATGAAACTTCTCGAGGTTTAGCTATATGACATGCAGTAGACATAGATTGTAAATACGATGTGGAAGGAGCACAAACATGTGATTGAGAAGCATCCTTAAGCTGTTGAATTTTAGATCTAAGAGATGGGATGGTGGATTCCATGAATGAAAATTTATCATGTAAGGATTGAATCGAGTCTAATTGTGGTTGATTAAATGGAGGCTCATTAAGAATAGGGTCGACAAAGAAACAATGAAGCATAAAACTTAATTCGTGTGGTGGTGTATTTTCATCAAAATACTTTGTGTCTAGGGATTTTTGGAGAACAACCTAACAAGTGGGATATCTCTTAAGTAAATCAGATAAAGAAATTTGACCCATGATAGAAGAAGAATAAGGATCCTAAGTGTGAAAGACGTCGGGTTCACAAAAATGATTAACTAAAATTAGACTAATCTATGTAGTATAAAGATAGTTAATCTAATATAGGAGGACATAACAATTGTAAATAACTAAGTAAATGTAGTATACAAATATATAAATGATCTAGAACAAGGTATGAAAGGAAATACTAAAACCCTAATGTGTAAAAGAGAAAGGAAAATGACTTAGCTGGTAACAGATGACGGTTGTAAAGTGTTGCAGGTATGATTAGAAAATCAGAGAGCTGAAACTAATACACAAAGGTCCTGAAAAGACTAGATTTGGAAGATCTAAGTGGACTGGGGCACCTGGAACAAAATTGGGGTGCCCACGAGTGCTTTGGTCTATAATCTGGATGCCCTAGTCTACAGAAAAGCTCCAAAAATGGTTTTCATATGGTCATAAGATGAGATGTAACCTTGATAGCTTATCACATTAATTTCTCTGTATTGTGCCGAATGCTCCAAATATTCCAAGAGGAAGAAATAACCTGCAAAGGACCAAAAAGAAGTATCAAAACTCTAAAAAAATAAATATGTAGAATGAATGGGTTGGACTGACCTTAGCTACCACAACAATGGGCTTACTACTCTTAGCACTGCACTACATTTCAAACCCAAATGTAGTGTGTGTGTGTGTGTGTGTGTGTGTGTGTGTGTGTGTCATGCCCTAGGTGCTCTTCTGCTAGTCACACTTTGTGAAGTAGTGAGAAATAAATAAATATAGACAATGTAATAACATGTGTGCATGAAATAGAATAGAATCCCTCCCCCTATTAAGTGTGATGAAAACTTTCTAGCTTGTGCCTTGATGATGGAGCTATGTGGATGCAAATGCAATAAATAGATGCACCTTAGGTGAGTGATAGTAGTAGAATGATGTTAGGTCCCTCATTATGGTCTCATAACTTTATATTTATAGGGTTCCTCTTGATCTAATTTCATAATTAACCCCGACATGACTGAATACCAAAAAGCTAATGATGAGAAATAGATAGAAAGAGCTCAAAAGTGGCGGGAAATTTGAAAAAGGACTGGGGTGTCCCTGATGGGACCAGGGCACACATGAACGTCCCAATACTACCCTGGGCACCCCAGTCGAGGGTTAAATGATGATAAAATTTTGAAATAGATTGGGCATGTAGATGAAAATATGTGGGAATGAAGAAATAAAAGTAAAATAAGATGGTCAAAAGGTGGGGTTAATTAGTACTTTCTTCACTCAAAAACCTTCTTAATAGTATTATGAGACTGGGATAAATAAGTGTCTAAAGTGCATGATTTTTTGACTATAGTTGTAATCAATTGTGAAGGGAGAAGCTATCATTATCCCTATGGCCATTGATACTGTGATAGTTACAATATGGCTGATTACATTGACACTGTAAATAATGTTGTGGATGATGCTGGTTAGAGGGTAAGAAAATTAAATGTTCATTGATAAAGGCACACAACACATCATGTGGTCTAGTGTGATGAGAGAAACGCAATGGATCACACAAAATAGGTGTAGAAGGTTTAGGTGTATCCTGATGTGAAGTAGGAGAAGGATGCTTTTGTGATATAGTAAACTGAGCTTGCTTATAAGGAGATAGAGATCATGTTGGACACTCAGCTGATGGCAATAGAGAAGCACTAGATGATGCTATTTCACTGGATTCTTGATAAAATTAATGAAACAGATAGAGGTGATGGGCCAAGGAGGAATACCTGTTTGTTCGTTGGTTGAAGGTTGTGCATGCATTATGATTTCCAATCTAGGATGATCATGAAGAACTTCCTTTTAGATAGGAGGAACTACTTGTAAATACAAAACAAGACCACAAGAAAAATATTAAACAATATATGTCAACGGAATTCCTAGCGCGTGTTAGATCCAGGAAGTGTGCTGCCTCCTAGATGAATGTTAATCCACTGTTTAATAGAATTTAATGTAAGAAATAACGTAAAAAAAAAAATCCTACTGTAGTTGATATGATTTAGGCATCGCATTCAAATACAATAAGCAAATCTAATTTAACAGGCAGGGTTATGATCAGATCTGGAGGTTGGGTTGTGGTTTTGAGTTTCTGCAGGTCTGACATAGGTCTGGTAAAAGGCTACAAATGATCCTGAATGGTTTGGGAATGGGTATTAGCTTGCTGTCCTGAGCTGGGTTGTCAGACACATAGATCGATGCCTCTCAGGGTCTAACCGTTGATGGTTTAGCCATGACCGATGGCAGTTTAGGGTGGATAAGGGTAGAATGTTAAAATAGGCATGCAGACTCTCTCTGTGTCTGCACAGAGATTTGGGAAGGCCTGTGGTAGGATTTTAGGTGGGATAATAGGTTTAAGTAAGGTTCGGTGAGGTTTTTAGGGTGTTAAGGTCAACTTAGTGTAAGTTTGTCAGTAGATATAGTGACCGACGTCGGTCTAGTGACCGATGCTAGTAAAGGGGAAACCGATAACGATCAAGGTGACCGACGTTGGTAGGGGTGAAAGGGTGGAAATAAAATAAATTTTATTTTAGATCTTCTTTATGATTGCACAGAGAATGGAAGAAGGATGGTTAGGATTATAAAAATGCTAGGAAGGCTCAGGGATGTCTAGGAGTCGGGTATAGGGAGATAAAAGGCAGTGGGTGGTTAGATGGGTGGATTGAAAAGAAGGTGGGGATGGGGGAATGTAAAGGAGAAGAGGGTATAACAAGCAAAGATAAAAGAAACTACAATCTAAGTAAGTATATAATGATGTAGATTAGAACACACTTACTTGTATTTGTAGGCTTGGTTGGTGGAGGATATCAATGGTTGATATGTGAAACTGCTAATCAGTGCCACAACAGTGCTTCTTAAAATGTTACCATGAATGCCAATGCTTTCATTTAAGTCCTGGTGCTAGCTAGGGTCATCTGGATGCTTGAGAAGGCTCTAGTTCATGCTTACATGCAGATATATATCTCTCTCTCTAAAAATCCAAAATGTGCCAACCTCTAGAAAAAAGTTGCCAAAATGAATATATGGTAACCAATGATGGTTTAGGGTTAACCGACGTTAGTTTAGGGTTAACCGGCATCGATTACGGTGGGAAATCCTAGGTTTTCCAAAATAGTAGATCTTGGCTATCTTTTGGCTGGTTTTTCCCGTTGGTTCAGGTCTAAAATGGTATTTTGCTCTTAGATAATTGGGCATGCTGTTAGAGAAAGAATAGGCATATGATTTTAGGGTTAGACTAAGTCTCAGTTAGTTAGGGAAAGTAGAGATTGAATCTTAGTTAGAAGAAGCATGCTAAGAATAGGTCTATGATGAGGTGTATAGGGGAAGTGGTTGGGTGAGGTGTAAATTAATTTAATTAAAGTAAATAAATTATGAGATAAAGTGAGGATGGGTATTAATTTAATTGTAAGTAATTAAATTAATATAAATGTGGGGTAAAGGGGTCGTGGTTATATGAACATGCTATGTTAATGGTTCGAAAGGGGATCAAGGGTAGTGTGACCTAAATTTGGTGTCTACATTTGCCCCTTTTTGTCACGTAGCTTGTATTGGTAAGTGACGTTGAAAAAAATAGGAATTGATTGTCCCATGTGTGGGTGAGAGCGGGGTTGCCCCAAGTGTGGGTGAAGGTGATCCCCCTCAAACTAGGAACTGATAAGGTGTTGTACGAAGTTGGTGAGTGGTTTGATAAATGTGTAGTTGGTGTAAGTTAAGGTAGGTGGGGAAGAGTATAGGTACTTTCGGAAAGGGTAATGGTTAACTCGGGTAATAAGTAATAAGCTAGGATCAAATTGGGTAATGGGTAATGGTCAAATCGGGTAATAGGTAATGGGCCAGGGTCAAATTGGGTAATGAGTAATGGAAATCAAACGAACACACATGTATAAACTGCAACACGGTACCAAGTTGAAGAGCTTGCAAACTCTACATCGTCCAAGGTTGATAGGTTTATCCAAATAAGGTTGAAGTGATTCAGGTATCCAGGGTATAAGATATGGTCTAGAAACACAACGTAGGTTAGGTGCAGGAACGTTTAGGTATGTTTCGGCACACCAAAGGTTTTGTCGGGATAAACGACACGACGATAGGCAAGGTATGGTCATTAGGCTAAAACAACATAGGTAACAGTATCACAAGGTATAACAAGTACAAAAGTTCAAAGGTCTCAGGTTAGGTAAGAGATAAATGCCATCTAATGCACACACACGTATAGATTACGATAAGGTACCAAGTTAAAGAGCGCGCAAAATTTACATTGGTAAATGCCGATAGGTTTATCCAATTGGGGTGAAGTGATTCAAGTATCTAAGGCATATGATATGGTCAGGAATCACAACAAGGTGAGGTGCAGGACAGTAGGTATGATCCGATACACCAAAAGGTATGGGTTGGTTTCCATAAACGACATGACATTAAGGAAAGGAAAGGTCATTAAGCTAAATAACCCAAGTATCATTATCACAAGGGATAACGCAGTACATGAATTTAAGGGTCACAAAGGTCAAGGTTGGGTGGGGGGAGCTGGGAAAGCCCATTGGTAAGGCCATGTTATGGGCCAAAATATTCCCCAATGGATAATGAGGGAAGGTGGAAGGTAAAAAAAGTCACAGGGTGGAGGGGTCAGACCAAAATTTGATGTTGGAGAGGTCAGGAGGCAAGCTCATGGGTAGGGATGAATGTTATGTGGTGTGGAGGTAAGGCTGTGGGTAAGGCTGATATAGAGAGAAATAAGTGGTATGGAAAAATATGAGAGATACCAGTATACTGGAATATGTTTAGTGTAGTGGTGAAGGTATGTGAAGGATAAAAGTGTATGAAAGTGGTTAAATTAATGAGAAGGGGACAAATGGGGTATAAGGAGTATGATCGATAGCAGTCATAGAAAAAATGATATCAGTCTAGTTAAACCGATATTGGTAGACTAGGGCACATGACCAATGTCGGTATGGGAAAACTGATGTCGGTCAAGTTGGGCCGAGGGTGAAAAGTAAAAATCCGTAGTGTTACAAATTCATTTTTACGTTTTACATTGTTGGAAAGTAACTAGTAAGGAGTGTGTGGTGCTTTTGTGGAGCATAGGACAAGGTGATTGTATGAGACCGAGGTGGAGGGAGTTGAGTGGCTATTGCAGCGAGGGATACAGGTCCACGTGATTGGGTGGAATGAGTTGATTTGCCAAAGGATCGGGAGGTCAATTGTAGACATGGCAAAAATGGGAGGGAGCAGTGGAGGCCCACCAGTGTAGAGACCAGAGGTGCCAATGAGGAGGAGGAAGCAGGATGAGGTAGGTTCTAATCCCTATGGATTATTTGTATTTGGAAATTTGGATAAAAATAAACAAATGGGGGGAAAATGGAAAATTTGAAAATGCGGGTAAAATGAACCAATTTGGGTACGGGGAGGGTGGAATGTAGGCTAATTAGGTTGGGAAATGAATTTGGGTGAGGTGTGGGTAGAGTGGGGGTAGTTTAGGCTTAGTTTTTGAAAATTTTAAATTTTAGTGCTGTGGGCGTTCGACTTTGGGGTCAAACCAAAGACCGACGTTGGTTTGGGGTCGACCGACATCAGTTAGGAGTTACTGACGTTGGTTGGGGAAAAACAAGATTGATTGCAGTCATAAAGGACCGATGTCGGTCACTGTTAAAAGGTGACAGAGTCAAAATAGGTTAGATGCAGAGGGCAAAGATGGGGTGGAAAAGAGAGGGTAGGATAAACACATAAAAAATGAAGGGAATAGGGATCGAGGAGGGAGAAAAGTAGGTTAGCAAAGGTGAGGGTAGGTAAATGTAGGTAGGGGATAGGTGGGACTTAAGTCATGGAGGGTATAGGGTTTGGGCAAGTGGGAATGGGATAAATAAATGGTTGGGGATAAAGTAGGAACATGATAAATGCCTATGGGGTAGCAACGTGTAGAATTATGTTGTTGACAAAAAATGAATTTAGGACCTAATATTGTTGAGTTGGTTGGTTGCAGGCACTGTATCAATTGACACTATGAGATAGAGTACCACCCCTACTAGGGGAGTTGAGGCAAAATGTGACGGAGGAGGAGTGGGCCCACATGTGGGAGGTATGGCTGATCAGGGTCAGGTGGTAGAGATGGATTTGAAGGTATCCTAGTCTCATGGTCACTCTCATCGATAGATGGGATGCAATGACTACCACATTCCACCTTGATACCAGCAAGATGATGATCACATTAGAGGATGTCTACAAGATTTTACGACAACCGATTATTGGGGAGCCAATTTATAGTGTATCTATGCATGGCACCTTCGAGGTGATGATTGGAGTGTTTGGGGAGATGGCTAGTGAGATGACCCAGCACAACATGATCTTGGTGTACGGGGATATGTATGCCACACACCCATAGAAGACGCAACTAGCTGTGCTGATGATGGTGACAATGGGTTTTTATGAACTACTTGATTCAAAAGGTGATCATTTTCTTAGGGGCATGATGGCAGTATTACAAGACATGATCGAGGAGAGGGTCTACTTTGCATGAGTTCTGAATTATTTGGTACAACTATATAGGGAGCTGTGGGGATATTAGAGGATGCACCGATATGACATGTGTTGTACCTCATTTTACATTGTTGGGCCTATGAGCACATAATGGTAGTGCGGCCACAAGGACTAGTAGTAGCAAACTGAAATCGTGGGGGGCAAAGGGCAGGATTTAGGCGATGGGTGGTCCTAGGAGGTTGGTCATGAGAAATAGAGGTGTTGCATGTTGTGGCGTATTATAGGCGGGAGCTGGAGGGGCTATATGTGAGAGACATAGTATGACTGCCTTATATTAGATTTCTAGTATTCAGAGGCATGAGGCGAGAGCCACAGGGGCTGTAGCTGGTGCAATGGATACAAGGGAGACATTCCAGCGAGTACGAGATGATCCTAGTAGACATAGTCCAATGCCAGTTTGGACTAGTGTAGGATGTTCCGCCACCATTTCCATGGTATCAGTGGGAGTATGTGGAGAGGACTTTATCTCCACCTCGCCCCAAAGAGCCAACATTTTAGGAGGAGTTACCAGTGGATAACAGGATAAATGATGCAGGGGTATCTAATGGATACAAATGCTAGTGAGCAGTAGAGTTATAGGTAGCACCACCATGGCTAGGTCATCCCACTTTGGTGACTGTGATAGTGCAAAGAGATGCACTATAGGGACGTGGTAGCACTGGTAGTGCAGTTGATAGCAATGCAAGAAGAGGTAGCCACCTTGACTTGGTAGGTGACTATACTACAGGGGCAGTTGAATGGTGCCCAGGCACAGGCACAGGTACAAGCATAAGGTCAAGATCATGTACAAGATGGAGGATATATGGCCACCTTGTAGGTATAGGTCACAGGGTTATAGGGGCAGTTAGCCACATCCCAAGCACAAGTAATGGCTTTACAGGCTCAGTTTATGGCCCTACATGCCTAGGTTATATCGTAGGCACCGACATAGGAAATAGTGAGATAGGGTCCCATGGTACAGGGAGGAGGACAAGGTACATAGGTACATGGTCCAAGGCTAGCCCTAGTAGGACAGAGCTCACAGGTTGTTGTGAGACTCATGGCACCACCTCAGATAGTGCCGATGACGAGGTTTAGGGATACCCTGAATGATGTGTGATATTACCAGGATCACCTGATGACCACTGAGATAGACGTACCCTCCTATGTAAAGTACATGGCATAATAGGAATCGAGTGAGAGGATGAGATCCCGCACTCATAGTTCAGAGAGTACAGGGGGCCGACGATCCCAGAGACATGGTCTGGGTGAGGCTACGAGTTTGCAGAGGATAGACCTAGCTGCGGGCTAGACGAATGTTATATTGAGACCCATGCGAGGTGGAGGGATGCTAGCTGGGCCTCGTATAGGTAGAGAGAATGAGGAGACAGATAAGACAAACATGGATATCAGATGGAGTGATGACTAGTCATTTGATATGATTGGTTAGTCATATTATTTGTTTTTGGTATATACCGGCCTGTGTGCCGACGATAGTGAGGATGTACATGATAGTTTTGAGATTTTGATCTTATACTGGCCCACGTGCTGAAGATGGAAAGGATGTATCTGAGAGATATTAAATACCTTGATGTTTATACTGGCCTACGTGCCAAAGATAGTGAGGCTGTATATGAGTGATTTGAGATACCTTGATGCTGATATATGTATCTTATCCATTTATTATATTGATGTACATACAATTTGATTTGTGGTATATGTATGTTGATATTGATGTTTATTGCTCATATGATATGATGTGGATGATGATCTTGGTTGTAATTCCCCTTTTTTATTGTCATGGAAATGTATAGAAGGTCCAAGATAGGCATGGAAGAGTCAGGTTATAAGCTTGGTTGAGTTTAGATCATAGGCATGGTTGAGTCAGGTCATAGACATGGTTGAGTCAGGTCTAGGCATGGTGGAGTCAGGTCTAGGCATGGTTGAGTTTAGGTTATAGGAATGGTTGAGTTTAGGTTATAGGTATGATTGAGGTAGGTCCTAAGCATGGTTGATTCGGGTTTTTGTGTTTGATTTAATTTCCAAGTTATTGGTAGTATGGAAAAGAAATGATGATGTAAATATATGTTGTGGTGTAAATTTCTAATTATTTGATATCATGGAAATGTGAAATGATTAATGGATTATATGATGATGTGATAAATGGTAGGTAGGTATGTTTTTATTATTGTTGAATTTCCCAATGTTGTGTAAAATGGAAAAATCACTAAGGTAGAATGTTAAAATTGGTTAGGGTAGAGAGTGGCCGAGCTAACCTCTAAGGGCCCCATGCCCTCGGAGTGTTGCCTACATATCCCTGGTGAAAAGGGGCCTTAGGACGAAGTAGTTCTCCCATAAGCCAGGGAATAATATGGTGAAGAAGAGAAATGGGTTGGTAGGTTTTAGGCATAATTGAGTCTAGGTAATTTAGGCATGGTTGGGTTGGGGTTATGTAGGTATGGTTGATTTTAGGTCATTTGGGCAGGGGTGATTTTAGGTTGATTTTAGTGAAAGAGGAATCCCTAAAATGTAGGTGTCGATGGTCTAGTCATGTGTAGGAGGATCAATAAGTAAGAAAAGAGGTGAATGGTAAGAGGAGACAAAAGAGCCGCATAATTGATAAGAACCATTACGAGTCTATCCTACCAAAGATGGGCTTATGAACATAAGACACTAAAGGCATTGCATGATTGACTATTCTAAGGGGGAAGAAAGTCACATGACCAAAAAATGTCACATTTGCAGCACGTCCCTTGAGAAGGTAGGAAATTAAGGTGAGAAGACAATGAGGTGAAAATGGCTGGTTTTAGCGTAACCTAGTGCAAGACAACATGCCTACTTGGCAAGAGACCCAAGAGCAAAATAGGCAAGTCCATGAAAAAAGGTTATCTTTTTCTCTTTTGCTTTTTGTTTTTGATAGACTGATCAATGCAGGAAGTCTATGAGGGATGAGTATATTATCTCCTTGACATATTCGTGAAGCTGATCGATGCGGGAAGCTTCTGAATATTTTGTTTTGTTTTTGTGAGGATAGTCCTTTTTTATGATAGACTGTGTGTAGTATGGCTAGCTTTGTATAACTATCCTTCGAGGGAGCAGTCTATTTATAACAGAAAAATAGAGAGAAGAGATGTCCCTTTTGAGGGAGTCATATTGTTGCTAGAAGTTTAACTCAAGGAGTTGAATCCAATTGTATGTTTGAAATTGCTTTGATTTTTGGAATTTTAATTCATGGACAAGAATATAGAGAAAAATAGGCCCCTAGTTTGAAGGTAAAACCATAGCACACAGAGGCAAATTATGGAAGGAATAATTGATGTTATGAATGACCATGGGATTCCATATTGAAAAAGATGAAAATTATCCATGAGAATCATACCATGAGTAGGGTCATGGTACTCATATTTAAGATAAGGCTGAAAAAGTGACGAGTAATCACATGATCATGGTTTAGTCGTTGATCCTTAAGATAGGTAAAATAGAAAGTGAATGATGCTCAAGGGAGGAGCGGTCAACAGATATAAGGTGATACAAGAATTGATTCAACAATAAAATGGTTGAAGATGTAAGGCATTGAGGGTCTTAGGTTTGGGTTTACCTTCGAGTGAAGACAAATGATGAGCACCTAATTCATAGGTATGAGTAACTATATAAGGTCTAAGCCAATTAGGAGCAAATTTTCCCCATTTACTTTTCTACTCTTTGGTTACATGTTGATTTTACTTTAGGATGAGGTCACTGACCTGGAAGGTTCTCTCATGGACGCATTTTTCATAGGCATGTTTGATACATTTTTGGTAGATTTGGAGATGACCATTAAGATGACCAAGAGCATTAAGATGACCAAGAGCATTAAGATGACGTTCATCTAATAACTCAAGTTGTGCCAAATAATCTTGGCAAAAGTCATCATTGTTGAGCATGTATTGAAGTGAGATACAGAGAGATGGAATCTCGACTTCAAGAGGTAAGACAACCTCGGTACTATAGACAAGAGAAAAAGGTGTGGCCCCAGTTGAGGTATGAATACTAGTACGGTAAGCCCATAAAGAAAAAGGAATGTATGTGTGCCAATCCTTTCCCATATTGTCAATCACCTTCATAAGAATTTTGTTCAAGGTTTTGTTGGTTGATTCAGCTTGGCCATTTGGTTGTGGGTAGTAAGGTGAAGAAAAACTAAGTTGAATGCCGAAGGTGTCACAAAGTTTCCATAGGGTTTTGTTTTTGAATTGTTTTCCGTTATCAGTAATGAGTTAGTGAGGGACACTAAAACGACAAATAATGTGATGGTTGATGAATTCACAAATTTTCTTGGCTTTTGTAGAGATGAGGGGGATGAATTCTACCCATTTAGTGTCGTATTCATTTGTGGTAATAATCCATTGATAGCATTGTGAAGAATGAGAATTGATTTCTCCGACAAGATCCCAAACCCCAATTGAGAGAAAGGCCAAAGGTTCGTGTGCCTGTAAGGCATGACTAGGCGCTGTGATGAAGTTTAGCATGGATGTTAGCATTTCACACAATGTGTGACATAGGCACAATAGTCACTGTTGAGGGTGGGCCAATAATAGCCCAGGTTGAAGGATGCGTTAGCAATGGCTAGGCCACTTGAGTGGACCTCCACAAAATTCCGTAGGAACTTCCTTGATGGATAAGGATCTAGAACTGTAAAGTAATCATAAGATAATAATACCTTCAACGCCACTTTATAAAGAAGAACACCCATGATGAAAAAATGAGACGACACTTTGAGAAAGTGCGTTGGTCCATTAGAGTAGTAAAAACCCGATGGGAAGGATGGGAAAGGGAAAGGGATGACTCAAAGCAGAAGGTCCCCCAAGGAGTGATGAGGTGGTATTGTGTTGATCTTCTGGGGCAAGTAATATTTGGTTATAACCTGAGAAACTGTCCATGAGTGATAGCATCTCATGAAAAGCGGTGAGACCAATTAGCTGGTCAATACCTGGTAGAGGAAATTCGTCTTTGGGGAAAACTAGGTTGAGGTCGCAGAAATTCATGTAAATGTGAAATCTCCTCGTTGCTTTTGTAATAGGAACGATATTAGAGATCCATTGAGGATAATCAATGGGTAAGATGAAGGAAACCAAGAGAAGGAATTGAGGTTCTTCTTTGAAAAGAAGGGCAATGTGAGAATGCATTTTTTGCAGCTTCTGTTTTATGAGTTTAGCTTCAGGAACAGTTACGATATTGTGGACCACAATGTTGGGGTCAATACCGGGCATATCAGTGTAGGACCAAGAAAATGTGTTGCTATAATACCAGAGGAAAGAAGTGAAAGCTTCCTTTTAAGAAACATCTAAAGATTGGCCTATCTTTAGAATGTGAGGATCGTCCTGAGTGTTAATATTGACTTCGATGGTCGACTCATTTAACATGGTTTGTGTCTCAGAAGGAAATAGACGGTGAGTATATGAATATTCCACACCAAGGTAGGTGAGGATAGACTCATCGTCTTGACATTAGAAGATGTTAATAGAAGGTGTATCATCATCGATCATGTCAGGATATAGGAAGGGAAGAGAAAAGGGAGCCTCTCCATCACGTTGATAAGTCAGATATCCAAGGGAAATGGTGTTCATGAAAAAAAAAGTTTGGAGGAATAGATTCAGGATCTATATACTCCGTGGGTGAAGGTGGTCACGTGGGTGAATGGGGTGGAGAAGGTTTTTCATCCTTGATGAGTTCAACATGGGCCTTATTGGAGGGTAGTTCAGTGAAGCTGGTACTACTATGATCTTTATGTTTATGGGTGGTACACAGTATGATAGAATGACAACCTTATTCGTAAAAACCAAAGCTAAATCCATCAAAGCACAATGGTGGAGGAAGGTGTGGGCGAAGTGATGGTTGGTGAGAGATTGGAGGTTAGATGGAAATGGTCATGTTTGGGATGGTGGTTTGGGTGAATAGGTAGAAGTGTCAAGTCCCCCATACGTTAAGCTGGTACAAAGGTGGGGAGGACCGTAAGTGAAGACCGTTCCTATGGAATGGTCATAACAAGGATGTTGACATAGGTTACCATACTCTTATGGAGTAAGGAACGTGTTTATGTTGTACAAGTGGTATTACCCAGAGTAAGGCACTGAAAAACACCTTCTAAAGGATTGTTAGTGGATATGTGTGTAGCCAGAATAGATGAATTACTAGGTGATTGGGCCAGAGGGGTATTGGCTGGTTAGGAAGTATATGGGTTAGCTACAGAGGCTGCGACAACAGTAAGAGTAGAAGAGTTAGGCATGGGAGAGGTGGTGAAAACATTGGTGGATGGTATGTGGGTGATGAAGAAGTGGTGGAAGTGGTATATGCCTTGACTGGTACAAGGAAATCGTTAGGTCGGTACATCATGTTACAGGTTTTGAATGGTGAGGGGTCAAGTGGGATGGTATAGTTATGTCCTTCATGTTCAAATTTTACACAACAATCTAAAGTTGAAGGAACACAACCCATGACATGAATCCAAGGTCGGCCAAGCAACAGGTTATACTAGAACTCCCACTCTAAGATGTAGAACAATTCCAGGATAGTGCGAGGGCCCACACAAACATGGAGGATGATGGCACCGAGAGTAAAATTTATAGCGTCATTGAAGGAGTGCAACATAACTACGTTATTATGCATACAATTTGAAGGGATGCATATTTGATTGCATGCGTGGGAGGAGATAATGTTTATGCTAGTAGCGCCATCGATCATAATGCATCGAACGTGAATATTTTTGATATAAATGGAGATGAAAAGAGCAGGATTAGGGTCATCTGATTGGAGAGGTACGATCTCCTCATCAAAAAAACCTAGGGCAGCCACTTGATGAGTGGGAGTGGGGGTAGAAGAAGGAGATGCTTTGGTAAGAGAGGCCACATGGTGAGAGGTGCTAATAGAGGCTAATGGTGTAGGGTCATTAGGTAAAACCTTGATGGATTACAAAACCTCCATGAGGACTTGTCGATGAAATTTATATGTTTGGAAGAGAACGTACAAAGACATTTTTAGAGGTGATTGGTGTTATTGTTTAATCATTATACGATGGGAGATCCCATGAGAGCTAGGGTATGTGGGTCATCGAATGATGATTTTGGGTATGGGTGCAGATGGTATGTTAGGCAAAAGATTAGCAGATGGGATGGTTGATTTTTCCTTTCCTTTATCTTTCTGGGCACGCGTGGTAACTTTTATCATGTTAAGATGAGGGAAAGAGGTGGATGGAGAAGGTATGTCATGAGTAGTATAATGACATGATGGATAAAAAACTAATGCGGTGCAAGAACATTGTGAAATGAGTTGGGTGCACTGACATTTAGGCGGTGGTTTGGACAAATCTCAAATACGAACCATGTTGATCTCAAATTTCAGAGGTGGATAAAAAGGTTATGGAGGTGGTGATGTAGGTCACTGAATAAGTAGTGGGTGGGGATGTATGGTGACATGTGAAGATGGAATAAATTCCTCATTAAGAAGATAATTTTCATCAAAATTTACTTCAGGAGGACATAATTGGAGGAGAATGCTTTTTAGAGCCTTGCAACCCTTTACATCATGTCCTGACACAAAATGGTAGGCACAAAATTTAGTTTCATCAAACCCTTTTAGTTTGGGTTTGAGGGGGTCGTAAGGTCTAAGCGGTGGTAATGTGATGACCAAGGTATCTAAGAGGTTGGATAAAATGTTGGTGTAGGAACCTGCCAATGGATCAAAGTGGAAAGTGAGTGTGGGTTTTTGTAAAGGTGTAGATGATTGTGGTGGAAGAGGTGTTATAGGAGGTGGAATAGGTTTGACTACTAGTTTGGTAGGTGGTACTATCTTAGGTTTTGATGGTACCTACTTGGGTAAGGGTATGGTAGATGAACTAGAAATGGAAGGTGTTGTTGGTTTAACCACCCTATTGGAGGGTAGTGGGTTCTTGTCCTTAGATTGCACTTTCTTGGGTAAAGGTGAGGTGGGAGTACGTGATGCAAAAGGGAAAACAGATGGTGGAAGAGGATGGGTTATCCATGGGGACAATAGAGGTGCGGTGGAAGTGGTTGGTGGAGGCCGGGTGGAAGGTATGGGTTGGATTCATATAAGTAATGTTGGGGTTATGGTAGCTAGTGGAGGTATAGGTGTTAAGAAAGCTGCGGGTGATGGTGAAGATGGTGAAGGTTGATTGGATGTAATAAAGGATCATGATGAGGAGGTAGGTTGCTTAGCTTTTGATTTACCTTAGGTAGGGGGTTGTTTGGTCAAGGTTGATAGGTGAGGTCCTATGATGGACAGAAGGGGAAAAGGTGACAAAGGTGTGTTGGGTGAGACTGGTGTATGCATCTTAGAAGGTTGGGTATTCCTTTTAGTTGGAGGAATATTTTTCATGTGGGATTGGGAAGGTGTGGATAAGTACAATTTGATGGGTGGATGGGTAAGGCTGGATGTCGGCATGATACCCAGGGTAGTGATAGGTCTGGATGTGGGAAGCGATGTAGTTGTAGGTAAGTTATTAAACAGAGGAATGTGCTTGGTTATGGGTACAGATTTAGATGTAGGTAAAGGTGACGAAGAAAAAGATGTTTCAATAGGCATGGTCAAGGTCGATTTGGTTATTGGAAATACCTTTGGATAGATCGTGGAGTTATCTGTAGGAAAAATTTGCATTTGAGTCAAAAAGGGGAGCTGAAGACGTCCCCAAATCATGGAATTATCAACGTAATCCAAGCAATCGGCCAGTCGTGAAAATGACACTGCTGTAAGAGGATATGTAGTTGGTTTAGTGACAACCCCTGTGAAATATGTCCATGAGAAAGGGAATTGGTTAGCCTTGTACTCTGTGGGTAAAAGAGCTGGGACCAGATCAAGGGGATCCTAGATTACTAATGGGGAATTATCCCCAATATCTCCCATGGGTAGGAGAGATGGTAGGTTGGGTGAGATATATTTCTCTTTCCATGGAGGAGAAAGCAATGAGGATTCTCATGTAGGTAAGAGAGTTAATACCATTGATTTTTCGGTAGGTTGAGAGGTAGATGGTGAAACGAAATCAACAGAAATTTTTGGATTCCTCTGTGGGTGAAGGGGGAGATGAATGGGAATCTTCTGTGGGCAAAAGAGTGGATGAGGTATGCTCTTTTGTGGGTAGAAGAGCTCCTTCTAGAATTTCCTCGATAGCAAAATAGGTGGAAATTGAGGAACGACTAGTATGATATCGAAAAAAGTGTGGACTTCACAGACATTTCTATAGTTGATTGAAGGTTCACTATTTTGATTAGATGATGGTGTATGGTTAGGAAATGAATTCTTAACGATATGTAATTTTTGATTTGCCAGTGCATTCAGGTTGTCCAAGATGAGATCTCCATTATCTAGCATTTCCTGGACAATATTATTAAAAGTTATGCAATTACTATCACTATGGCCTTTGATGCGATGATAATTACAATAGTCATGTTCCTTATACCATGTGGGTATAGGAAAAGTGAGATTGAAAGCAATATGAGGTTTTATGGGGGGTAGTGCAATGGCTCGGAACTTAAGAAGATTTTCCAAGACTGAATAATAGGGCTCCCCAATCAGAGTGTACTTTTGTTGTTCCCACCGGAACTGAAAAGTATGAACGAGAGAAAGATTGGAGGAAGGTTTGGCTTGATTAGATGGATGGGATGGACCAGATTTGAGAACTACCCCATTGGCATATCCTTTGGATTTTGAATAATTATTTTGGGGCTTTGAAGATGAAGAATCATCATTTGATTTGAACGCAACATTTTTGTTTCACAATTGGATTTTCTTTTCTTCAATGGCACGAATTTCAAGTTTTCTCACCATGGTAAATGCTTCGTCGAAGGTACAAAAGGTTTTTACCTACATAGTTGGTGAGATGTGTCTAGAACAAGCTCTAGTGAATAACTCTATAAGCGCAACCTGAGGTAACTGAAATGTTAATTGGTTAATAAGGCTTCGCCAGTGAGAAATGAAATCTACGATAGATTCATCATCATACTGCTATGTCGAGTATAGGTTAGTCATGGTGAATTTTTTGATGAAATTGATTGAGAATTGGTCTAAGAATGCTTGAGTCACTTGGTTGAAGGAGTATATGGAATGTCTGGGTAAACACTATACCAATCTAAGGTAGGTCCTGTTAAGGACACGGGGAATGTTCGTAGGAGTAAAGCATTTTCATGGGAAATTAGGTAGTACCCATGTTTAAACGACCACAAGTGTTGTTGTGGGTATTATTTACTATTGAAATGATTGAACTTGGGAATTTCCTAATGTACATGGTGTGAGAGAATGGGGATAGATGGATGAATAGGCTTATTATAGATTTTTTCATAAGTCAAGGAGTTGCAAGAGATGAAAACTGATGCTTCTAATGTTTGCATCTTTTCCATCATCATCTTAATGAGGTCATTGGTGGGTTGTGAGGAATGGAAATTGTCAACACCAATCCGACACTATGATATTTCTGCACTGGGAACCCCTCGTGCTATGATTATTTACTAATGCACAACTTTTAGTTTGGTGGATGTAATCTGGAAACACAATAACAAACATAACACAAGAATACCTTAGACTATGATAAGAAGGAATGATGATAAATCTGAAATATCAGTGTAAATTACCATATCAACATAAAATTGTTACAATCTCACCTATGAGGTACTTCAAGTGTTATTGACTTCACTTTTCTTCCAACAATAACTATGGGAGAAACTTCACAATTACACCTCTTAATGGATTCTTTAACATACCTTCAAAATGATGGCTTCCTTTACACACTTACTCATACAATATTTCTCACTACTTCCTTCTATGCTAAATGAGGGGGGTGGCCTCTTTATTTATAGGAATTCAAGCTTATCAACTCTATCTCTAAGATAGGATAGGAAATCTCTTCCAGCCAATCATATTCCATACATAAAGTCTTTCCTTTACATGTAGGCTTATCTTCTAAGATAAGAAAAACCTTATCATCTCACATGGGTTCCACATTTTTAGACTTTTCCACAAATAAAATACAAAAAATATTTATGACATCACTCTTTGTCCTTATTACAAATATAATATTTCTAATTATTAATCATGTAGACCCTACTTCTCTACTTACCCCAACTTTGACATTTTAACATTACCGGACCACTTGCGAAAAATATTTACTTTTTACCACAACATTCCTTTTGTATTTTGAATATTACTGTACTCTACTTTATTGGTGGCACCGTACTGACGGCGCTCGTTATCTTCTATCAGACATCAAGTACTAATCATACTTAACAACATCATATTCCTAATACATACGTAATAAAATAGAAATTATGGAGGAAAATTTTAATGTCAACATTTTCCCCCTTCTTAGCTTCTACTCCATCCTTGAAGTAGACTATTATGGTGCTTCGAAAATCTTTAACTTGTTGTGGTTGACCCATTTCATAACGGGAGTTCCATCCAATTCCTCCAGTCGATATGTACCATTTTCATGCACAACTACTATTTTGTAGGGCCCCATTCATTTGGGAAGAAATTTTCTTTTCCTTCTATTTTTTTATATTTGGAATCATATACTAGAACTAAGTTATTCACATGAAATGGAAATCAACGGATCTTTTGATCAAAGTATTCCTTCTACTTCATTTTCTTCTTATAGCTTATATACTTTGCTATTTCCCTCATTTCCTCTAGCAAATGAAGATGCACCAACCTTTCTTTTGTTGAATCACTTTCATCCATCCTTTAATTTTTCATAACTCTCATAGTGAGAATATCAAACTCAATATGAAGAAATGGATCAATGCCATAAGCCAACTGAAATGGGGAGTATCTTGTTGCTGACTTTGATGTTGCCCTATATGCCCACAATGCTGCATGAATCCTTTTATCCCACTTATGCATCTTGCAAGGCTACATCTTTTGCTAGAATTTGACACAACACAAAATTTGTTCGTTCCACCTGTCCATTTGTACTTGGCTTGTATGTTGTTTCCTTCATGTGCTTAATAGAAAACTTCTTGACTAGGGCTTATACCACCTCATTAATGAAGTAGCTTCCTTGATCTGTTACAATTTCTAATGGGCAACCAAATTTGGTGACAACGTGTTCATATATGAACCTTGCCGCTTCATCCATAGAAGCTTGTTTTCAATGGCCTAGCTTCAACCCACTTGGTTAAATAATCTGTGGTAGCTACAATATACTTATTTTGGTGTGGGGTAGTAGGAAGTGGACCTAAAATATCTATTCCCCACTTTTCAAAGGGACCAAGTGGAAGAATAGAGACATAATGAAGATGATGAAGTCTTACGGTTACCATGTGTTTGACAAATATCACATGTCTTACAATAATTATAACAATCTCTAAAACGAGTGGACCAGTGATAACTTGCATCCAAGATCCTTCTTAGTTGTAAGTTTTCCAGAGAAGTATCCTCCACATGTACCATTGTAGAATTCTTCTATCAGCTCCTTCCCTTGATCACGTCTAACTGCCCTCTTGTACTGTCCATCAGTTTTTATCTCAAAATAATACTTCATGCAGAATAGAATATGGACGACTGACTTGAGTAATCTTCCTCTTAGTCTTTGCATTGGCACCATCAGGAAACTTGAATTCATTTAGATAATTCAAAATATATATGTATTCACTAGGGATTGTGTCAAGGGATAACAATGTTGCATCTGGGAAATCATCATCTTCACGAGATGAACCTAAACCATCATAGGCTCGAGAGAGTGCATCTGCATTGGCATGCTTCTTTCCTGGCCTATCTATAGTATCAAATTCAAATTCTTGTAGCAAAATTATCCATCTTGCTATCCTCCCTGATGGGTTATTCTTATTTACAATATATTTTAGAGCCTGATGATTTGTTACAACTATAAATTTCTTCCCTAACAAGTAATTTTTAAATTTCTTTAAAAGTAAAAATGATAGCTAGAGCCTCTTTTTCTGTTACAGTATAATTTACCTCAGCACTGCTCATTTGTTTGCTCCCAAAGTAAACTATATGATCATTCCCATTTTCATCCTTTTGGCTCAGAGTACTTCCTAGTTCTGCATCTGAGGCATTAGTATACACAATGAATGACTTGATCTCCAATATGGATTCTTTAAATCAGTTGAAGACACCAGGGCTTCCTTCAGTTGTTCAAAAACTTCATGCACCTTATTTCCTGGTTCATAAGTAACATCCTTCTTCAATAACTGGGTTGGTGGCTATGTAATCTTTGTGAAATTCTTGATGAACCATCTATAGTAATCCACATGGCCTAAAAATGATCTCAACTTACTTCTATTCATAGGAAATGGTAACTCTTTGATTTTTGAAAATTTATCAAGTTCAGTACCAATACCATCTTTGGATACAACATGCCCTAACAAAACACCTTTAGAACATCCAAAGACACACTTTGTAGGGTTTAGTGATGCTTGTGCTTCATCTAACCTTATGAAATGTTGTCTCCATCTAGTGCATGGTGGTCCATCTTGCTCCCATAGATGCAAAAAACATCAAGAAATACTTTGATGAAGTTCCCAATGTAGGGTTCAAACACTGTATTCATCAAATGCACTGGAACATTGCCGGATCATTACACAACCGAAAAGGCATAACTCTATAAGCAAACGTTCCCCAAGGAGTGGTGAACGTGGTCTTCAACTGATCTTTCTCCGCTATACGAACTTGGTTGTATCTGTTATATCCATCAATGCAAAACTATGGACACTCCTGACCATCTACTTCATCCAAGATCTGATCTAAGAATGGAAGATGGTAATGATCCTTCTTTGTTGCCTTATTGAGCTTCCTATAACCAACACAAATGCATAACTTCCCATTATTTTTTATCGAGATCACAATGGGAGAAACCTATTCTGAATTCTCCATAGCAAATATAAATCCTGCATCAAGAAACTTATCTATTTCTTCTTTTACAATATTGAAAAAATTAGAATTCATTGTATATGGCATTTGCTTTATGGGCTTAGCACCATCTACTAGCTCAATAGAATGTTCTACCCAACTTACTTGATGGAGTTCCTTGTAATCAAAAGTGAACAGGTGTATGTACCTTCGAAAGAGTTGGAGGTAGCATTCATTCTCACTCTTTATCACAACATTACCAATATTTATTTGTTAGAGATGATCATCAATTTCTTCTTCAGATAATTTTATAAGTTTCATGATTCAGTGTGAATAGAAGGATATCCATGACCAAAACATCAACCTCACTTTCTTCATCTTCTGTGTCTACTTCACTGGTACTAGAGTAATAAGAGGATGTCCAATCATCAGTTTCATCACTTGAATCCACAAGTTCTGCCTTATGATGCTGAGGGATCACATTTATCTTCACTCTATCTCTACCACGTCCAAGTGTCATGAAGCCTTCTTTCTAGTAGTTTCTTGCATGAACTCTTCTTAGCCATGGTCTTCCCAACAACATTGGGTACGTAACAATACCATTTTTCATCACCTGAAAGTCTACCACACATACAACACCTATAACAGATATTGCCACATTTGAAACAACACCTTTCTGGTTTAGTTTTTTCCCTTATTTAATGACCTTAACATAAGTGTTGAGGGGCGATCAATTTTTAAACGCAACATATTCATTATAGACTCGGTCATTACATTAACTGCAGACACCTCTATCAACTAAGACATAATGAATTAAAATACCATTACATAATACCTCAGCTTGTGGAGCATAGGGATCCGCCTCTGCCTCCAAAATAGAGTACCTCAACCTCCTTCCTTCGTCAAGCATTGAGTCCACTTTGCAGCTTCCGCCTCTTCTCAGAAGACATAGCCAAGAAGTGGACCATATGTAATATTTACAGGCCTTTTGGATAGATCTTCTAAGACGGAGCATGGTCTTTGTCCCTGTGAAATTAGAAAATCCTACACACCCAACTTTCTTCTCCTATGTTTCTTACTAGTTTCTCCTTTCATCTTCTTAGGATCATTTCCATCTTGGTTATCTTTTTCCTTCTTTCTTTTTATTACAAACACATCTACTTCATTATTTATGCTCTTATCTACTACATCAAAAGAATTCATAGGTGCTTTTCCTTTATCATTATCTCTTGTACCAGATGTAGAAGCTCTATCTGGACAATTATACTTATAATGACCCTTTTTATAACAACCATAACATACAACTTCATAAATATTTCTTTTTGGACCTCTATCTCCTCCCCGAGAACTAAATTCTTTTCCTTAAAGAAGATTAATAGTTAACTGGCCCATATTCCTGAGCAGATCTTCATACTTAGTAGATGTACTAGGAGAAATATTTGTGCTCACTGAGAGTGGTTGTGGATTTTGGACCAAAGGTGTCTGGTGTAAGCTCTACTTTAACAATAATTTCTTTGGGCTCCTCTTCCATGCTTTCTTCTTGCCTTCTTGCAATATGCTTTGCTTGTTCAATGGTAGCTGGGCGGTCATACTTCACTCATTGTCTGATCTCTGGCTTCATTCCAAGAATGAAGTGCTTAAAAAGGAGATTATTCACACCAATCATCAACCCATCCGCTAATCCTTCCTTCTGGATCTGGGCATCGAGCTTCCTCCTTAGCTCTAGAACACGAGCATGATAATCCCTTATCCTTCTCCTTCTCCTCCTTTGGATAGCTTTGTGATATTGATCATGAGATCTGCATATTTATGTTGTTCACCAAATTCTTCAAGAAAACTTTCAGTTAATAAATCCCATGAGTTTTTCACATTATCACCTAGTGTTTCAAACCACCTAAGGGCTGAACCATCTAAAAAGGTAAGAAAAAATTCAGTCCATTGTTCCCTTCTTATAAGGCCATTATAAATACAAGATCGTTTGAAACTATTGAATGAAAGAGGAAGCATCTTCATTAGATTGGGCTGAAAATTTAGGAATCTTCCCCCATTTTCAAAAATAACCATAGTGAAATACCAACCCACAAGTATAATCAACAAGACTTATGTACACAAATAATTGGAATCACTATAATAGAAAGTGACTGTACACCTTTCTACAGTAAAATAGAAATGACCACGGTAAACTATAGTAAAGCTTGACTTACTGTGGTAAAAAATGACTTTACTGTGGTAAACACTATTCATGATAAAAAGTGAAGTTACTGTGTTAAATACTATTTACGATAAAAAGTAAAGTTACCGTGGTAAATACTATTCATGGTAAAAGTGACTTTACCATGGTAACTACTATGCACAGTAAAAACAAGGTTACCCTCCAAATGTTTTCTGACTAAGTGGGAATATCTCTCAAGAAAATCCACCAACGAGGAATGGTCCCAGCAACGGAACCAAAATGTTAACACCAATCTGACACTGTGATAATTCTTCACCGGGAACCCCTCATGCTATGATTATTTACTAATGCACAACTTTTAGTTTGGTGGATGTAATCTGGAAACACAACAACAAACATAACACAAGAATACCATAGACTATGATAAGAAGGATTGATGATAAATCTGAAATATCAGTGTAAATTACCATATCAACATGAAATTGTTACAATCTCACCCACGAGGTACTTCAAGTGTTACTGACTTCACTTTCCTTCCAACAATAACTATGGGATAAACTTCACTATTACACCTCTTAAGGGCTTCTTTAACAAACCTTCAAAATAATGGCTTCCTTTACACACTTACTTATACAATATTTCTCACTACTTCCTTCTATGCTAAATGAGGGGGGTGGCCTCTTTATTTATAGGAATTCAAGCTTATCCACCCTATCTCTAAAGATAGGATAGGAAATCTCTTCTGGCCAATCATATTCCATGCATAAACTCTTTCCTTTACATGTACGAATTATCTTCTAAGATAAGATAAACGTTATCATCTAACACGGGTTCCACCTTTTTAGACTTTTCCACAAATAAAATACACAAAATATTTATGACATCACTCTTTGTTCTTTATTACAAATATAATATTTCTAATTATTAATCATGTAGACCCTACTTCTCTACTTACCCCAACTTTGACATTTTAACATTATTGGACAACTTATGACAAATATTTACTTTTGACCTCAAAATTCCTTTTGTACTTTGAATATTATAGTACTCTATTTTATTGGCGGCACCGTACTGACAGGTGCCATTATCTTCTATCAGACGCCACTACTAATCATACTTAACAACATCCTATTCCTAATACATACATAATAAAATAGAAATTACAGAGGAAAATTTTAATGTCGACAGAACCTCCTGCGGTAAAGGGAGGTTAATGATGTGTGTATGATGTGGGAGACATCTGAGTATATGGGGGTGCCGAGTATGAAATCTACAAAGGGGGAGTAGATGTGGGTGAAATATATCCCGAATAAGTGATAGATGAGATTGGGGGTTACTAGTGATGCGTGTAAATAGGTGGGGTAGTTGTAATGACTCTCGTAGTAATTGGGGGTAGAGACTATGGGATGGAAAGGATGAGGTTTTGGAATGGGATGTAGGTTGCCGACACCATGGGTGGTTGTGATGCAACTGGTACATATGAATTAAAGGGTGTATATAGGGCCATGCTTAAGGTGGTTGGTGAAGGAATAGTCGATACCATGTGTTTCACTACTTTCTTTATGGATTTGACGAAATAGATAAGATGATGGGCTAAGGAGGAATACCTGTTGTGATGGTCAATTTAAAGGTTGTGCATATGTTCTGACTTCTTGATTCAATGATGACTATGAGAAATTCCTTTTGGCTAGGAAGAACAACCTGAAATAAATAACAAGACCACAAAAGAGAGTTAAACAATATATATCAGTGGGTTGCCTAGCGTGTGCTAGATCTAGGAAGTGTGGTACTTCCTTTATGACTGTCAACTCACTGTTAATACAACTTAATGTAAGAAATGTCATAAATAAATAATGTCATACTGTAGTTGATATGATTTAGGTATCTCATCCAAATACAATAAACAAATCTAATATAATAGGTTAGGTTATGATCAGATATGGAAGTAGGGTAGGTTCAAAGTGCTAGAACAGGTTAGGGTCCGATCATGGGTAGCTTGGTGTAGACACCTATTTTTGGGTATACCACCCCTCGGTCGGCTCACATTCACACTACTTCCATTCTTGCATCTCTTTCTTTTAAATTAAATGAAATCCTATCTATTTAGTCACAATACTTGATTAACTATCAAATGGGCTCCATATAGACCTATTTGATAATTCAAATTTTGGCATATCCCCATCCTTCACAAATTATTTAATCCATGGGTATTAATACACCCATCATACACCTTTTTTAAAAATGGAATCTTTTATCCCACCCACGATGTTAATCATGCTCCCCACCCCATCTAATAATTTAAGCCGTGGTCCCCACGTGATCACATCATATCCCTAACTTAGGTTACTTTACTTAACCCTGGTTACTTGTTAACCCCAATATGACCTCACATCTAAACTATAAATATGGGTTTTTTCCCATATTTTAGAGGGACTGAAGAAGAATACCTGGAGATACCTAGGCATAGAGAAGAGAATAAAGAGATTAATTAAGTTATGTCAGTTTAAGGAAGACACATTTACCATCGTTCTTTATCTTTCCATCTTGATGCCCGGTTCATCTCCATAATAGAACACAAGCTAAGTTCCCTCGTCATTTTAGTTACTTTTCATTTTATATTCCATTACTACTGTTCATAATTTGTTATTATCTTGTCTGACATGGGGGTTGACATCATCCAAGGGAGTTAAAATCCTCTTGGAACTGACATTTTCCGAGTAACCCCCACATATTATGATATAATCTTATCAATTTTGTAGATCTAGCTTCTTTATACCATATATTTATCAACTTTGCACCCGTATAAGCCATTGACATCTCCAAGGTACTAGGCCCTTGTATACTCAATGCTGTTTAGTGTTTCTTGATTACTCGTACACTCATCTAGACAAGAAGATGGAAACACATATCAACATTTGGCACGCCCGGTGGGACCAGATCTAAGGTTTGGTCATTTTTTTTGTTTTGTCCTTTTATTTACCTCGTGCAGGTTTGGTATTATCTTCATCCGTAGTAGAGGTTTGTGTCATATTCAAGGTAATTAATCTTCTTTTGTTTAATTGACATGGTACTGAGTTTCACCTGCATGGGAAATGAATATGGAAATTAACCTTATCATTTGGATATGTTTTCAAGTTTGATTGTGTAATTTACTATTTTCCTAGCTATCGTCATGTAATATCTCTTGCAAATATTTCATTTTCCTGATTCTCCTGGTTACAAAATTTGGTATTATCTTCCTCCATGTGGTGTCATCTTTACATTTAATAGGTTTCAGTCACCTTGATGGTAAGTGCTTCTGGTTCTTCATCGAGCTTCATCGAGCTTTTGTGGTAAGTGCTTTGGGTTTGTCATTTAAAAAACTAGATGATCTAGATGTTTGGCATTTATACTTAAGCATCAAGTCTATTTTTTATTACTTATAATCAGACTTTATAATTAAAAAAAAATACTATTATTATCCTAAGCTATCTCACACAACCCATCCCCTAATCATTGTTAGAGTAGGTATTTACCTTAGCTCATGTTCACCTAGGTACTTTATTTACTTTTATTGTATTTATCCTCACACACTTATGTGTGTGGATATTTCTTTTATCTTATTTAGATATTAGGAGATATTATCTAGTTGTTAGGTATAGTTCTTCCCTTGATATATGGTATTGACTAGGTCCTTGATGTCTAGTTCTCTCATAAATCTATGGTCCTGAATAGTTCTTTGATGATTAGTTATTTCCTTGATTTATGGCTCGATCTACGATCTTGACTGGTTCTTAAATTGCTATTCCTTGCCTATTTAAGCAAGGCCCATTCTCAATGTATTGCATTGAGTTCTATAATAATATATGATATTGTTGCTTATTTGTTTGCAAAGGTTTTATGTAAAGTTATTCTAGCGAATTACTTTCATCTTATTGATCGTGGTTGTTTCGCTCGGAATGTTTTGGCTTTTGGGAATAGAGTTGCTTCTATCCTTTCATTCCTTTTACAAACAAATAAGGGTTAGGGCTAGGAGGAATACCTGTTGAATGTCGAGATGGTGTGCGCGTACCGTAGAGAGAGATCAGGCTGATTGCGAAGAACTCCTTTTTGTCTTGGAAGGACTACCTGCAAATAAGAACAAAAGACCACAAGATTCTGATTAGACAATAAATGAGGGAACTGCCTTGGGCCCAGGAAATATAAAACTTCCTTTTGAAGGTGGTCAGTTCCCTTGCTAATATGAATTAACACAAAATACTGTAAAATATCAATTTAATTGCTTCGTTGAAACAGGTAGGGGGAAAGGCTGGTTTCTGGTTTTGAGTCACAATAACCGATACCGGTTACTGCTAACCGATATCGGTAGGGGCTATGTTTTTGAGACTTTTGGTGAGGGTCGGTTGTAGGGTGGTGGTATTGTTTGTAAGGCTGGTATATGAACGGGATTAGGTAATGGGGTGATGAGAGGTAAGTGTATGAAAGTTAGGTATAATATGTTGCTGGTTAGTGGATCTAGGAAAGGATTTATGAGGACTATGATTCAAAAGTCTAAGAAATGTTATTAAAGAGGACATGCAAGATATAACTTACTGGTTATTGACGAAGATGCAGGTCCAAGAACTGTGATGACAAAGGCAAAACTTAGGTAGGATGGCCTGACAATCAAAAGATGAGATATCTCCCTCCCGATGATCAGCTGAGTGTCACAGGGCTCTGGTTATTCAGTTGCAGTCTTGGGCTTGATCTCCTTTGCTGCAAACTCTTCTTGTCTCTTCACTTGTCTCTGCTCGGCCAAGTAAAGATCTGGATTCTCTTGATCGCTTCTAATGATCTCGATTGATCCAAAAATCCTTCGACCTTTGTTTTTGGTCCGGGAAGGTCATTTACAGGGAACCGATGGCGGTTACGTAACCGACGGCAGTCGAGTAGGAACCGGTATCGGTCAGGTCAAAGTGGGCTATTTTTAGTAAAATAGCCAACTTTCCCTCCTTTTCTCCCGAGAGATTAGTTGAGGGCTTGGGCAAGTGACTAGAAGGTCGGTTTTGGGTGTGAGAAAGGGGTCACTAGTCATGGGTGTGGATGTGGACCAAGTTATAGGTCTTAATTAGGTTAGTTTAGGGTTAGGACTAGGTCATGATGAGGTGGCAAAATGAGGTGGCAGGTAAGGTGATGTGGATTTATTAATTATAAGGTAATTAATAAATAATTGTGCAAGGTTTAGGTGATGGGGTTAGGTTGTGAAATGAGATGTGGGTCACAAGGGGTCGTAAGACACAAATTTGGTGTCTACATTAGCCCCTTATTATCGTGTAGTTTGTTTTTGTAAAGCTGCACGGACAATAATATGAAGTGGTTTCCCCTGTTAAGGGTATAGGTAATCCCCCTCAAATCTATCACAGATTGAGAGAACGTGAAATCAGGGATAGGGTTGATAAAGGGTAAATGGTGTAAAGATGATGGTGAGATGGTGGGGTAGGTCCGAGGAGGCAAACGCACGTTGAAATGCATTAGTGCAACTAGGGTACCTGATTTGACGAGCAAACTAGCAATGCATAGGCAAAGGTCAATAGTTTATCCAAACAAGGGTGATATAATCCTGGTATCCAAGGCATAGGAAGTAGCTCCAGGGTATATAACGGGTAAGGTACAGGAACGTTTAGGCTTGTTCAACAGTACTAAATGGTTGGTTTGGTTGAGATAAACGTTGCGGTCTAGGTCTAGGCAAAGTTGGTCGAAAAATCGAATCAAGGACCCTAATCATGCTAAAACATGAACATGTGAGCTTGATTGAACAAAAAGCTACATGATGGGTGGGTATAAGTGTATGTTGTTGATGTTGGGTGGGGTATTTAAGTGGTACGGCCTTGGGTCAGGCTGATTGATTAGTGAGGGCCGTAGGTCGGGCCAAGTTGTTGAGTTGCGGCCGTGGGTCGGGCCAAATGGTTGGGGTGAGGCCTTGGGTCGGGCCAAATGGTTAGGGTAGGCTTTGGGTCGGGCCGGATGGGTAGGGGTGAGGCCTTGGGTCGGGCCAAGTTGTTGGGTTGCGGCCTTGGGTCGGGCCAAATGGTTAGGGTGAGGCCTTGGGGTCGGGCCAAGTTGTTGGGTTACGGCCTTGGGTCGGGCCAAATGGTTATGGTGAGGCCTTGGGTCAGGCCGGATGGGTGACATTGAGTATTATAGGCAGGTAATGGAGAGGGTGACGATGGCGGATATCTGTTGGAGGCCCGTACGGGAACTATAATGGTAACAGAGAATATAGCTGAAGAGTTGAGGGGTGTAGAGCGATTGAGGTGGATCACGGGGCATAGGCCAGGTGAATATGAGAGGAATTCCTCTAGATCGCGTGCGGTGACAATTTGGATTTGTGCAGGATATACCCTTGGCTTATAGACCATATATGAGGATCGACGCCGAGGCAGCATTCTCACCTCCCCGGCCAACACCTCCAGAAGGGCCGGAGGAAATAGCAGCCGATCGCAGGGTAATGGATGCAGGAATGACAGAGGCCTATAGATTATGGTGGGTAACAGAACTGTGAGGTGTACGTGATCATCCTGACATAGCTATGATTACAGCGGAGAGAGATCGTCTGCAGAGTTTAGTTCATTAGCTCCAAACGCAGGTGAATGAGGCAAGAGGATTGTTAGCGGTTGCAGAGTCATGAGCAGAGGGACTAGAGGCGAGATACCTCCATGCGAGGGAGTGTATTCATATGTTACAAGAGAGATTGGCAGATCAGTGGGCGGTACCAATAGCCGTGGTACCTTTGAGGACAGAGAGGCCTGGCGAGAGGCATCGACGATCACGATCATCCCCTGGTTCGGGATGAGGCGTGAGGGTCTAAGTAAATGTTAGCAAGGTATAAGAATAAATAAGGATGCCGACCTGTGTGTCGATGATAGAGAAGATGTATTTGTTTAACATCTAAATAAAACTGGATATGTATGTTGATTTGAGTTATGATAATAATAAGAATGTTTTTCGTTTTGACTTTCGGTGTTTTGAAAAAAGGATAAAGAGGAATGTGATTGAATAGAAATACACAAAAATAGTTACACATGATAGGTTATGGTAGGGGATGGTCGAGCTAACCTTGGGAGACCCCTTGTCTCCGAAGTGCTGCCTACATATCCCATTGCACGAAGCAAGGAGGGGCCTCAGACCGATGTAGTTCTCCCTTAGGATCAGGGAGAGGTGAATTCAGGCAATAATATTGATATTGATAGGGTAATGTTGTTGGTGTTGGTAAGGGATGGACGTTGTTGGTGTAGGTATAAGGGAAGCGAAAGTTAGCCTACCCAAGTGGTAGGGAACCATGTCCTGATTAAGATCAACACATAATCCTAGATGCAAGGCAAAGAGGAAAGAGTGTTCCGTAGGTGAAAAGAGCTAAACAAACCACATAATAACGTAGAACCAGCTTGAATCCCTAGGTACCATGCATAACGAGAAGTCAATAGGTGAAAAGAGTTGTATGATCACAATATATCGATTGTACGTCACGTCCCTTGAGTTTAAACAAATGGTGAGGTGTGTGGATGGTATAGCTGTGGGTACGGAGAACGTTATTACAAGTGAGTGTTCTGACGAAAGAGAACCTAACCTAAATAGACAAGTCCATGACTCAAAAGTACTTTTGAATGAGGCTTTTATTTGTACTGAATTAGACTGATCAATGCGGGAAGTCTACAAGGGATATTGATTGTTATTCTTGAGGGTCTTCACAAAGCTGATCAATGTGAGAAGCTTCTGATAAGGCTGACTGTTTATAGCTTGTCCTTCAGGGAGCAGTCTATTATAGTAGGACAGATGTGATTTTAGTGCATATTTGTCCTTTCGGGGGAGCAGTCTATATATAATAGCAGCAATAGTTTTGGCATATAGCTGTCCTTCGGGGAGCAGTCTATATATAATGTAGATAGCTAGATGTCCTTTTGGCGTGAAGCATCTAGTTTGGTAGGAAGTTTGACGCAAGAAAATGGCCATAGAGAATGTGTATTTTAATATTTTGAATCAGGGATAGACTAAAAGGGAAGGCATCGTTACGGGGAGGTGAGAATCAAACTTTTTAGCTTATTTTATTTTGAGATGAGAAACACGTGTATGTAGCGGTAATGAGCATCAAGGGACGAGTGTTAGATAGATAAAAAGTATATAACACTACATTGACGAAGATGCAGGTCAGACTGTGATGACAAGGCAAAACTTAGGAGGATGGCCTGACAATCAAGATGAGATAGCTGGACCCTCCCGATGATCAGCTTGAGTGTCACCAGGGCTCTGGTTATTCAGTTGCCAGTCTTGGGCTTGATCTCCTTGCTGCAAACTCTTTCTTGTCTCTTCACTTGTCTCTGCTCGGCCAAGTAAAGATCTGGATTCTCTTGATCGCTTCTAATGATCTCGATGATCCAAAAATCCTTCGACCTTTGTTTTTGGTCCGGGAAGGTCATTTACAGGGAACCGATGGCGTTTACGTAACCGACGGCAGTCGAGTAGGAAACCGGTATCGGTCAGGTCAAAGTGGGCTATTTTTAGTAAAACTAGCCAACTTTCCCTCCTTTTCTCCCGAGAGATTAGTTGAGGGCTGGGCAAGTGACTACGAAGGTCGGTTGGTTTTGGGTGTGAGAAAGGGGTCACTAGTCATGGGTGTGGATGTGGACCAAGTTATAGGTCTTAATTAGGTTAGTTTAGGGTTAGGACTAGGTCATGATGAGGTGGCAAAATTGATCTGGGGTTGGCAGGTAAGGTGATGTGGATTTATTAATTATAGGTAATTAATAAATAATTGTGCAAGGTTTAGGTGATGGGGTTAGGTTGTGAAATGAGATGTGGGTCACAAGGGGTCGTAAGACACAAATTTGGTGTCTACATTAGCCCCTTATTATCGTGTAGTTTGTTTGTAAAGCTGCCGGACAATAATATGAAGTGGTTTCCCCTGTTAAGGGTATAGGTAATCCCCCTCAAATCTATCACAGATTGAGAGAACGTGAAATCAGGGATAGGGTTGATAAAGGGTTAATGGTTTGTTGTAAAGATGATGGTGAGATGGTGGGGTAGGTCCGAGGAGGCAAACGCACGTTGAAATGCATTAGTGCAACTAGGGTACCTGATTTGACGAGCAAACTAGCAATGCATAGGCAAAGGTCAATAGTTTATCCAAACAAGGGTGATATAATCCTGGTATCCAAGGCATAGGAAGTAGCTCCAGGGTTATATAACGGGTAAGGTACAGGAACGTTTAGGCTTGTTCAACAGTACTAAATGGTTGGTTTGGTTGAGATAAACGTTGCGGTTTAGGTCTAGGCAAAGTTGGTCGAAAATCGAATCAAGGACCCCTAATCATGCCGAGGGATTAGTTGAGGGCTTGGTCAAGTGACTAGAAGGTCGGTTTTGGGTGCGAGAAAGGGGTCATTAGTCATGGGTGTGGATGTGGACCAAGTTATAGGTTTTAATTAGGTTAGTTTAGGGTTAGGACTAGGTCATGATGAGGTGGCAAAATGATGGTGGCAGGTAAGGTGATGTGGATTTATCAATTACAAGGTAATTAATAAATAATTGTGTAAGGTTTAGGTGATGAGGTTAGGTTGCGAAATGAGATGCAGGTCCCCAGGGGTCATAAGACACAAATTTGGTGTCTACATTAGCCCCTTATTGTCGTGTAGTTTGTTTTATAAAGCTGCACGGACAATAATACGAAGTGGTTTCCTCTGTTAAGGGTATAGGTGACATCCCCCTCAGTATCTATCAGGCAGGTGTGGGAGATGGTAGACGATTGCGGATATCTGTTGGAGGCCTTACAGGAACTATATGGAAAAAGGGTAACATAGCTGAGGAGATGAGGGGTGTACATGGATTGGGGTAGGATCGCAAGGAAGCAGACGCACGTTGAGTATGCAGTAGGGTTCCTCTAGATCGTGTGCGGCGACAATTTGGATTTGAAGCAGCATATACCCAAGAAATTCATAGGACCAAAGGTCGATGAGTTTATCCACGCCAAGGGCAACATTATCACCTCCCTGGCCAACACCTCCAGAAGGGCCATAGGAAGTAGCTCCAGGGTATATAACAGGGTAATGGATACAGGAATGACAAAGGCCTATAGGTTATGGCAGGTAGTAGAGCTGGTTGAGTTTGGTACGAGATAAACGCCACGGTCTATAGTCTAGTGATTAAAGTTGGTCGACTGATCAAGTGCAAGGACCTTAGATCATCAGCTAAAACACAAACGCAGATGAGCTCGATTGAACAAAAAGGTACATTTTAGTGGATGCGGAGTAAAACGAGCAAACGTTGACTTGTGGGTATGGTATTCCTCCATTGCGTGCGAGCGTATTCAGGTCGGGCCAGGATGAGATTAGGTACGATCCTTGGGTCGGTACCAAATAGCCGTTGGTTACGGCTTTGAGGATAGAGAGGCCAAATGGTTAAAGTGCGGCCTTGACGGTCGGGCCATCATGGGTTGGTTGCGGCCGATGAGGCGTGAGGGGCCAAAGAGGTTGGTTGTGGCCTTGGTATCGGGCCAAATAGGTTGGTTGCGGACCTGCGGGTCGGGCCAAATGGTAGAGAAGATGGCCTTGGGTAACAGGCCAAATAAGACTGTAGGTGTATGTTGCCTTGAGGTCGGGCCATAATAAGAATGTTTGCATTGCGGCCATTGGTGTCGGGCCAAATGGATAAAGAGTGAATGTGCCTTGGGTCGAAATACACAAAAATATTTATAGGTTACGGCACTTGGGTCAGGTCATGGTAGGGGTTGGTTCGAGCTAGCCATGGGTCGGGCCAAATGTCTCCGAGGTGATGGCCTTGGGTCATAGCCAATTGCAAGTTAAGCAAGGAGGGTTGCCTCAGACCGATGTAGTTCTCCCTTAGGATATAGGCGATGTTGGTTGAATGGTTAGGCAATTTTGTTGGTTGGTAAAAAAATATTGATATTAATATTGATAAGGTAAGGTTGAGGGTATTGGTAATGAATTGGTGATGTTGTAAAAGGTATAAGAGTAAAGAGAAAGTTAGCATACACAAGTAGTAGGGAATCGTGTCCTGATTAAGGTTAACACGCAATCCTAGATGCCGCGAAAAAGAGGCAAGAGTGACTCCGTAATTGAGAAGAGCTAAACAAACCACGTATTAATGTAGGATGAGCTTGAAGCCCTAGGTATCTTGCATAGATGAGAAGTCGATAGGTGAAAAGAGTTGGTATAATCACAATATATCGGATATACGTCACGTCCCTTGAGTTTTGTGACTTTGAACAATGGTGAGGTGAGGTGGCTGATGTGGGCGAGAGTGTAGAAAGCTTGTTATAAGAGCGATTATTCTGACGAAAGAAAACCAACCCTAAATAGACAATTCCATGACTCAAAAGTTCTTTTGAAATGACCGCTTTTATTTTTATTTTATTTCACTGGATACAGACTGATTGATGCGGGAAGTCTACATGGGATATTGATTTTACTGTTCTTGAGGTCTTCATGAAGCTGATCAATGCGAGAAGCTTCAAATAAAGGCTGACTGTGTATAGTTTTCCTTCGAGGGAGCAGTCTATTTATAGTAGCAGCTATGATTTTAGTGCATAGCTGTCCTTCAGTGGAGCAGTCTATATATAATAGCAGCAATAGTTTGGCATATAGCTGTGCTTCGAGGGAGAAGTCTATATATAATTTAGATAGCTAGATGTCTTTTTGATGTGAAGCATCTAGTTTTGTAAGAAGTTTGACTCAAGAAAATCCCATAAGAATACGTGCTTATTTTAATACCTTAAAGTCATGGACTAGACTAAAAAGGGAAGGCATTGCTGAGGTGAGGTGAGAATCAAACTATGTGAGCTTGATTTTTATTATGAGGTGTAGGAAACAAAGTGTATGTGGTGGTAAGTGAGCTCAAGGGATGAGCGGCAGGTAGATAAGAAGTGATATAACACTAAATTCAATAGTAGAATGGTCAAAGATGCAAGGCATTAAGGGGTTCAGGCTCAGGTTTACCATTAAGCGAAGCTAAATGATAAGTTCTTGATCCATAAGTGTGAGTGATTATATAAGGCCCAATCCAATTGGGAGAAAATTTTCCACGTTTTCTCTTTTCTAGTCTGGTTACATGTTGATTCTCTTTGAGGACAAGATCACCAACCTTAAAGGTATGCCCATGAAGTTGCTTGTCATAAGCACGCTTGATACATTTCTGATAGATTTGAAGGTGATCGAGAGTTGTAAGACGACGTTCGTCAAGAAGCTCCAATTGGGCTAACCGCTCTTGGCGAAAATCATCGTTGGTGAGAATATCCTGAAGAGATATCCTGAGGGAGGGTATTTGTATTTCGAGAGGCAAGATAGCCTCGGTACCATATACCAATGAAAATGAAGTGGCTTTTGTGGAGGTACGAATGCTAGTACAATAAGCCCAGAGGGCAAAGGGAATGTGATCGTGCTAGTTTCTTCTGGACTCATTGACAACTTTCATGAGGATTTTGGTTAGGATTTTATTAGAGGATTCGGCTTGTCCATTCACTTGTGGATAATAGGGTGATGAGAAGCTAAGTTTGATACCAAAGTTGTCACAAAGGTTCTTACAACAACTTATTTTTGAAAGATTTTCCATTATCTGTTATCAGGCGATGAGGAAACACCAAAACGATAGATAATGTGGTGGGTAATGAACTCTACAATTTTTTCTTTTTTAGTTGAAATCAGTGGAATAGCCTCCACCCATTTTGTGTAATATTCGGTCACTGTGATAATCCATCGGTGACGTTGCGAAGAGGATGGATGAATCTCACCAATAAGGTATAAACCCCATTGTGAGAAAGGCCAAAGATCTCAGGCGACCTGTAGCGGGTGGATTGGAGTATGTTGAAGGTTGGCATGTTGTTGAAACATAACACAACTCTTAACATATTCGTAGAAATTGTTATTAAGAGTAGGCCAATAATAACCTAGGCGAAGGATGCGTTTGGCCATGGCAAGGCTGCTAAAATGTCTGCCACAAAGACCGTCATGGACTTGTTGGATGGTATGGGTGACCTTTACACCGATTAGACATCGAAGGAGGATGCCATCAAAGCCACGTTTATAAGAGGAGTCCCCCCATGACAACATAACAAGAAACACTTTTAAGAAAAGCACATTTTTCGTTACTAGTAAGGTCAGGTGGGAGAACGGAGGTTGTAAGGTAGTCGTGAAATTGGTGGTACCAGGTATCCTGAGAATTAGTTGACATAGTATTTATCGTACAAACAACCGAGGCTAAATAAGATGGGGTAAAGAGTTGTTGGACCAAGACGAAAATGTCAGAGTCAGCTGATGAAGCTAGAATTTGTGAGGCTAAGCAAGCTATAGTATCTGTAAATTTGTTAGTGGATTGCGGGGAATGGTTTGGATAGAATAGTGAGTAAAGAAGGCTAGAAGTGAATCCGCGTAGTGTTTGTACTTTTGAAGTTCCTCATTTTTGCATTGTTAGATGCCCATAACTTGATTAACTACTAATTGAGAATCGCCGAAAGATATTGATAGATTTGATACCTAAGTGTAACGCAACCTGGAGACCCAGAGCAAGGGCCTCATATTCTGCTGTATTATTAGTGTAAGGGAAATTGAGTCAGAATGAAAGAGGCATAGGCTCAGCATCGAGAGGAATGAGAACGACGCTGGCTCCTCCGCCGTGTTGGAATTTGGATCCATCGAAGAAGAGGGTCATTAGATACGATTCCTCTTTGAGTGAAAGAGTGGCGATGAGTTCATCGGGGAATGTAAAATTGGTAAATTGTTCCCCAGGTAAAGGGGCTTCCACAAGTTGGTCTACGATGGTTTTTCCTTTGATTGATTTCTGGTGGACAAACTCAACGTCGAGGTCGGCGAGGAGCATGAGTCATTGGGCGATGTGTTGGTTTAGATGAGGTTTGGCATACATGTAATGGATGGGGTCTGTGTTGGTGATGAAAAAAGTTTTGTGATTTAGGAGGTAGTGCCGGAATTTGGTGGCCACGAATGATAGGGCTAGGCATAACTTTTCTACATGTGTATACCTAGTCTCATAGTCCACCAAAGTATGTCTTATATAATAAACGGCTTGTTCTTGATTCTCAGAGTCACGATGTGTAAGCATGGCTCCTACAGCGTGGTCGGTGGTGGAAAGGTAAAGATAGAAGGGGTGATCATCCTGGGGTGGGATAAGTACGGGTGGCTGCAAGAGATAAACTTTGAGAGCTTCAAGGGCTTGATGGCACTCTTCACTCCATTGAAAGTCAATGTCTTTTTTAAGGAGGTGATGGAAGGGTTGACATCGATCTGAGAGTTGGGAGATGAAACATCGGATAGATTAGAGCTTACCTTGTAAACTACGCAATTGTTTGAGATTAGAAAGTGGGGGAATTTCTAGAATGGCTTTGACTTTAGATGGGTCGACCTCAATGCCATGCAAAGAGACGATAAAGCCAAGAAGGTTTCCCGAAAGAACACCAAAGACACATTTCTTTGGTTGAAGATGGACTGAATATTGCAACAGGCGATCGAAAATAATGGTTAAAACATCAAGATGTTCGCTGCGATGTTTAGATTTTCTGAGAACATCATCGACGTAATCCTCAAGGATAGTGTACACAATGTCATGAAAAATGTAGGTCATAGCTCGCTGATAGGTTGTACCAGCATTCTTAAGGCCAAATGGCATGACATGATAACAGAAGGTTCCCTAAGGAGTTATGAAAGCAGTTTTATGTTGATCGGCCGGGGCTACCAAAATTTGATTGTATCCTGAAAAGCCATCCATGAGAAAGAGCATCTCATGGCCTGCAGTGAGATCAACAAGTTGGTCAATACTAGGTAGGGGGAAGTCATCCTTAGGGCAAGCAAGGTTAAGATCCCAGAAATCCGTGAATATCCGAAGTCCCCCAGTCACTTTAGTGACAGGTACGATGTTAGAAATCCATTGAGGATAGTCAATAGGCAGGATGAAGGAAACAGAAAGGAGTCGTTGAAGCTCTTCTTTGACTAAGACGGAAATGCGTGGATGCATTTTTCTCAATTTCTGTTTAATTGGTTTGGAATCAGGTTTTAGGGTAATGTTATGGATAGCAATGTCAGGATCAATTCCTGGCATGTCAGCGTAGGACCAAGCGAAAGCTTGGTTGCGAGCCCGGAGAAAGGTAGTAAAGGTGACTTGTTCTGATGCGTTAAGGGATTGTCCGATCTTCACAATGTGCGGATCTTCCTCTATGTGGATGTTGATTTCTATAGTAGACTCGTTCAGCATGGTTTGAGTTTCAGATGGTAAGGCGCGTTGAATATAAGAGTCATCTGCACCAAGGTAAGTGAGGATGGAGTCATCATCCTGGCACTCAACAACGTTAATTGAAGGTGAGTCCTCTTCAATCATGTCTGGATATCGAAGGGGAATAGAAGAGGGGTCCTCATTATCACGTTGATAAGTGAGAGGACCTAGAAAGATAGCATTTATGAAAAAAAAAAGTTAGGAGGGATAGATTCAGGATCTATCGACTCTGTGGGTGACGAAGGCAAAATGGGTGATGATGGTTCGGTAGGGGTGACGTCGTCATCTTCCAGAAGACAACTGACACGAGTTTCCTTCGATGTAAGTGTTCCAGGAAATCCGAGACCACTACGATCATTGTGTTTGCGTGTGGTGATGGGGATGATCGTATGTCGGCCTTGTTCATAAAGACCAAAACTAAAGCCTTTCCAAGCGCAGCGATTCAAGAAGGTAAGGACGAAACGATGATTTTTTAGGTATTGAAAATCAGATTGGAAGGGAACCACGCCAAGAGGAGGTTCAGGGGTTACGGAAGATGCATCGACACCCCCATATGTTAGGTTAGTGTGGCAATGAGGTGGTCTATAGGGGATTACTTCCCCCACACGACGGTCATAGGTAGGATGTGCATGTACCTGTCCGTACTCCTGTGGGGTATGGAAAGAACTAACGTTATATAGGCGATACTCCCCCAGTGTAAGGCATTGAAAAACATCTACTAAGGGGTCTGTGGTTGGGATGTTAGCTGCGGGAAGGGAAGTGGTTTTTGCAATGGTGATTTCATGGGTTGAAGGTGTAGGTGCTGTTGAAGTGATAGGTAGAGGTGTGGTTGAAGTGGATAGTTGGGTTAGAGGAATGGGTGTCTTGATTGGTACAAGCACATCATTAGGGCGATATAACATATTGCAGGTTTTAAAGGGGGGAGGATCAAATTTTACAGTGTAGGATTTCCCCTCGTACTCAAATTTTATGCATCTATGTAAGGTTGAGGGAACGCATCCCAGAGCCCGGATCCAAGGGCGACCTAGCAATATATTATATTGGAACTCTCCCTCAAGGACATAGAAGAGTTCAAGTAAAGTATGTGGTCCTACACGAATGTTAAGGATCACGGTGCCTAAGGTAGAGGTAATAGCATCATTGAATGACCGCAACATGATAGGGTTGGCACACATGTAGCTAGAATGGATATTCATTTGTTGGAAGGCTTTTGAAGAGATGATGTTTAGACTAGCGCCCCCATCAATCATAACACGACGTACCCGAATGTCCTGGACGTAAGCTGAGATGAAAAGAGTAGGGTCAGGATCTTCTGTACCAAAGTCAACAATTTCGTCTTCGGAGAAACTGACAGTAGCAGCTTGTTGTTCAGAAACAGAAGTGGTTGGGGCAGTAGGTTGTTTAGTGAGGGAAGAAACGTGATTGGGTGTTAGAATGGAGGTAACAGGCAGGGTTTCATTAGGTAAGACCTCAATCCCTTGAAGAATTTCAACAAGAGCTTGTCGATGAGATTCAGAAGTCTGAATGAGATCATATAGTGTCATTTTTACGGGTGATTGGTGAAGCTGTTTGATCATGGCTCGATGGGCAACTCCATTAGAGATGGGGTAAGTGGGTCCACGAATAACCACTTTGGGTGGTGGTGCAATCGGGATGGTGGAGAGAGAAAGAGAGGATGCAGGTGTGATTTCTTTTGCTTTCTCGTTGTTCTTCTGCGCTCGAGTAGCAACACTAATCATATTAATTTCGTGGACATGAGATGAGGAAGATGGTCGGGATAAATCATGGTCTTCGAGAGGTGGGGTTATAATAATGATAGATACTGGTGAGGCGGGGATAGGTGGTATAGGAGAGTGAATTGAAGCTAAAGGTCTCTCCCTTCGTAAGTTGTCTTTCTTAACCTTTGTATCTAAGAGAGGTGACTGACGAAAGGATGGCTTTTAAAGCTTTGCATCCCTCCACATCATGTCCTGGTGTGTGGTGGTAAGCGCAGATTTTAGACTCATCATACCCTATAGGTCAAGGTTTAGATGGGTCATAAGGTCTAAGTGGTGGTAGGGAAATGGTCGCATTCTCCACCAACATAGCAAGGATTTTGGCGTAAGATCCTTTGAGTGGGTCAAAATCGGAGGAGGATGAGGGTATTGATTGAGTAGATTTCGGTAATGTTTTGGCATGGTTGGTTTATACGGGTGGTGGTTTAGCCAAGGGGTGTTGACACGTGGTTTTCACTAAACATGGTTTCTTTGGCACAGGAGCTACGTTCAATTGGTTAGATGATGAGGCTACAAATGATGTGGTAGCGGGAAACAACCAAGGAGAAAGGGGAGTGACAGAAAATAAATCCTTTGATGATGAAGTTTGTTTAGGGTTGATGGGTGGACAAGATACGTGGGGTGACAATGTTGATATACCATTAGATCTCTGTATGGGTGCAGAAGGTGTAGGTCATTTTAAAGAAAACGCAGGAGGTATGATATATTGATGCAAGGTGGAGGGATGAGGTCCCAATATGGAAGGTAGGTGTGACGATGATGGTTTTGATTGTGATAGAGGAACGGAGTGAGTTTGTCTCCTAAGTGGCGGGACGACTTTATTTTTGGATTAAAATTCTAGTCATTGGGGGTGTGTTTAGACTGGTAGGGTAGGAAGGTCCAAGTGTAGGGAAAGATTTTGGTTTAAGACTGACAGAGGTCGATGAGATTCAGAAGTATGGAGTCTGAATGAGAATCATATAGTGTCATTTTACGGGGGATTGGTGAAGCTGTGTGTTGATCATGGTCGTATGGGAACTCCATTAGAGATGGGGTTAAGTGGAGTCCACGACTAACCACTTTGGGTGGTGGTGCAATTCGGGATGGGGAGAGAGAAAGAAAGAGAGGGATGCAGGGGTGTGATGTGATTTCTTTTGCTTTTCTCGTTGTTTTCTGACAGCTGAGAGAGTAGCAACACTAATCATATTAATTTCGTGGACATGAGATGAGGAAGATGGTCGGGATAAATCATGGTCTTCGAGAGGTGGGGGTTATAATAATGATTAGGATACTGGTGAGGCGGGCGATTAGGTTGTTATAGGAGAGTGAGTTGAAGCTAAGGTCTCTCCCTTAGTAGTGTCTTTCTTAACCTTTGTATCTAAGAGAGGTGACTGACGAAAGGATGGCTTTTAAAGCTTTGCATCCCTCCACATCATGTCTGGGTTCGGTGGTTAAGCGCCAGATTTTAGACTCATTCATAACCTATAGGTCAAGGTTTAGATGGGTCATAAGGTCTAGTGAGTGGTAGGGAAATGGTCGCATTCTCCACCAACAGAGCAAGGATTTTGGCGTAAGATCCTGTGAGGGGTCAAAATCAGGGGAGGATGACGGGATGATTGAGTAGATTTCGGTAATGTTTTGGCATCATGGTGGGTTTATACGGGTGGTGGTTTAGCCAAGGGGTGTGGACACGTGGTTTTCCTCAACTGGTTTATTTGGCACAGGGAGCTACGTTCCCCCCCCTTGGTTAGATGATTGAGGCTACAAATGAGTGGTAGCGGGAAAAACCCAAGGAAAAGGGGAGTGAAAGACAGAAAATAAATCTTTGATGATGAAGTTTGTTTAGGGTTGATGGTGTGGAAAGATACGTTGGCCTCCATTCCTTCGGTGACAAGGTTGATAAATCCATGAGATCTCTGTATGGGTGCAGAAGTGTAGGTCATTTAAAGAAAAGCAGGATAGGAGGATGATATGTGATGCAAGGTTGGAGCGGGATGAGGGTCCCAATATGGAAGGTAGGTGTGCGATGTGTTTTGATGTGTTGATAGAGGACGGATGAGTTTGTCTCCTAAGTGGCGGGACGATTTCTTTTGGATAAATCTAGTCACTTAGGCGGGTGTGTTAGACTGGGTATTGGTGAGGTCCCAAGTGTAGGGAAAGATTTGGTTAAGCTGACAGAGGTGGATGAGATACTTGGTAAGATGTCGGGGGGTGATGATGAGGACATAGGCATTTTGAGTTTCTGTAACACTTCAGATATATGGTAGAGGCGTCTGGATCGGTCATCTGCATTTGAGTAGAATAGGGGGTACTCAAACGTTCCCATAGACTCCGTCTATCTTCTGGAGAATGACAGTCTTCAGGTGTGAATGGGAATTTTTGTATGGAAGAAAGGTGGGTTGTGATTCCGGTCCACTGTGGGTATGATACAGGGGGGTAGATGAGGCCACTGTATCAATAGGTGTTTAAGAGGTCAACCGGTCGCTGAAAAGATTTAGGTGATGAAGAACTAATAGGTAGGAGGGCATGTTTTAAGAGGATCCGTCATGGTTAAAGATTTGGTGATGTCGTTGCAAGGGGTTTCTCGTCTAAGGATGTCAAAAGGAGTGGCGAGCCTTCCTCTTGTGCAGTAAGAGTGGTAGAAGAGGACGTTTGGAAAATAGATAGGTTAGATAACATCCGCTCGCAGTCTTGTAGGGATGTGGTGTAAGAAGACTCATCTATGAGAAGAGAACTCTGGGTAGTTAACTCCTTTATAGGTAAAGGAATGATTTCACTTTGGCTTGATGGTGGTGAAGGAGGTTCGGGTCCCTGTGTCAGTGAAGAGGCTTGATTCAAAATTTTCTCGATAGAGGCTTTTGGCTGGGAGTCGAAGACTGCATGGATCTCATGAACACTCTCCTCGGCTAAGATATCCTAGTTTACGTTACTGTTGGAAGAGTGATTCGGGAATGGTTTGTTGAAGATTTTCAAATTTTGGTTAGCAGGGGCATTAGGATTATCAACGGCTATATCCCCTGCATCAACCATTTCCTACACTATGTTTTTCAACATCTTGCAGTTTTCATGACTATGTCCTTTTACGCGGTGAAAGTTACAGAAGTCATTTTCTTTGTACCAGGAAGGTATAGCGCGGGTGGAGTCAAACCCAGAGTGAGGTTTAATAGGAGGCAAGGTGATAGCTCCGGCTTTGAGCAGTTTTTCCAAGATGACACCATAAGTTTCTCCCAAGGGAGTGTAATTGATGGGCTCGGCTTTGTACTTATAGGTGGTTTTTGGTGGGGTATTAGACGGTGCTTGAGATTTGACCATCACCGCATGGACAGCTCCTTTTGATTTAGGAGAAGTGGATGCATGAGGAGTGGTGGTGTTTGGTTTATTGGTAGAATCTAGAGTTCAGAAATTGGGGTTTTTGTTACGCAACCGTAATTTCTCTTCTTCTAAGGCTCGAATTTCTAGCTTCCGAGCCATGGTAAAGGCCTCGTCAAATGTGCGGAAAGTTTGAATTTGAAGAGTAGGAGAGATTTGCTTAGCACATGCCCGCGTAAAAATTTCGATAAGTTCAGCCTGAGGCAAGGCATATGTAAGTTGGTTGATAAGGCCGCGCCATCGTCCAACGAAATCTATGATAGATTCATCTTCGAATTTTCGGATGGCATAAAGGTTGGTGATAGATACTTTCTTGGCAATGTTAATGGAGAAATGATCCAAGAAAGATTGGGCTAGCTGGTTAAAAGAGAAGATTGAGTGCTGGGTTAAAGCACTGTACCACTCCAAGGCGGGTCTTGATAAGGACATGGGAAAAGTGCGGAGTAACAAGGCATCATCATGAGCAATCATATAACAAGCATGTCTAAATGATCGCAAGTGTTTTTGAGGATCCTCTTTACTATTAAAACGAGTAAATTTCGGCAATTCCCATTGAGGAGGATATGAATGAAGGGGGACAGAAGGGTGAATAAGCTCCTGACAAACTTGCTCGTATGTCAAGGCGCTATGACTTCCCGACACAGAAGCCTCCATATTTTGCATTTTGTCCATCATTTGTTTGATGAAATCTGTGGTTGGATGAGATGATGGTGCAGTTGTGGTAAACGGGGGCAAATTGGGCCAAGGGCCTCCACTAGACAATGGTGGGGTTAAGTGTTGATAAGGTATAGAGGATGAATATGTTGAGGCGACCGAATAGGGATGTCCCATATAAGATGTTGAGGTCACTGGATACGTGTATGGGAATGAAAAGGTAGGCGGAGCTTGAGAAGGAAAGCTCGTGTGGATAGGTGGAAGAGAGCAAGTCATGAACGGAGCAGTCTGCAAGAGAGATGAGGTAGGAGTAGTCAGCGGTAATGATATGTGGGGTTCAAGATTAACCAAAGGAAAGCCAATCTATGTTGTATGAACCTCTAAAGCCATCAGATTGGAAGACGGGGCTAGAGATGCAGGAAGCAATGCGGTGTTATCAGGCGGAGTGGGAGCTAAATGAGTAGCTATACTAATAGGCGTACCAACAAAGAGCTGACCATCGGGCGTATGGTCAGGGGCATGAGACAAATAGTATTGTACAGCACTAGGATTAGCATCCAGAAATTTGGCAAATTCCTTATCTCCTACAGGAATTTTGGGGATCTCACTGGTGTCCATAGGGTTCCCTATAGAATGTGAAGGGGGCGATTCAGGCAAAGGCACAGAGCAGGCATGTGAAACCATGGCGGCGGCTTTCTTCCGAGTGATAACAACCATGGACAAGAGTACACAGTAGAGTTTCAATCTATCAGGAACAGAAAAAGTCTCAGAATGGTGAAATTGGTAGGTTGCTGGTTTGTCAGGGGCTGTAAAAAGACAGTAACCGATATCGATCTAATAACCGATGTCAGTCAGAGGTACAGCCGACGTCGGTCAGTTAACCGATGCCGGTGTAAGAAGTCTCGGATTACAAGATATAAAAGGCTGCTAATTTGATTTTTAACAACGTTTAGTATACTTGTCAAATTATTCTGAGGTGATCACAGAAGGTAGAGTATGACAAAGAAAACAGAACTGAAAACAAGCAAGACGCACACGTAAATCCAGAGACTAACCCTAGGGTTAATTTTAATTATCGTTGGCTTATGCCTTTAGACGTAGAATGATGTCAGAATCCTAAACAAAAGACTTAGGGGATATGTCAAGTTTGTTTTGGCTTATAAGGTTACCTCAATCGGGCGGAGGAATACCGCGGAAGAAGGGGGGGATGTTTGAGCTATTGAGTTAATTGTGAAGTGATTCGGTATGCGTTGTGTAGTGAAAGTAAGATTGATTTCTTGTCAATACCATGGATATCACCCCCATGTGTACGACCCATTACTTAATCTACATTCACTAGAATTGAAAGTAGCAAGCAAGAATGCAATGCACGTGTTTTAAAACCCAAATCGAAAATGATATTCGATGAAGCAAAAGAGATGACTTTCACTTAATGCAAGATGTAAAAGAAAAGCAAGTTCTTTTATCGAAATAATACAAATACCTTGTGAATATCTTTAGAAGAAGAAAACAGCAAGTATGCTCCCTATATGAAAGCAAGCCAAGAAAGAAAGAAACCCAAAATGGGTCCCACCAGGCATGCCAAAATGTTTCGCTCGGAATGTTTCAGCTTTTGGGAGTAGAGTTGCTTCTATCCTATCATTCCTTTGAGAAACAGATAAGGGTTAGGGCTAGGAGGAATACCTGTTGAATGTTGAGATGGTGTGCGCATACCGTAGAGAGAGATCAAATTGACTGCGAAGAACTCCTTTTTGTCTTGGAAGGACTACCTGTAAGTAAGAATACAAGACCACCAGATTTTAATTAGACAACAAATGAGGGATCTGCCTTAGGCCCAAGAAATATAAAAACTTCCTTTCGAAGGTGGTCAGTTCCCCTTTTAATACGATTTAACACAAATGATAATATAGAAAGCTATTGTAAAATCATCGATTTAGGTATGCTTCGTTACAAAGCAATAGAGACTAAACTATCAATAATAAAGCGTCACGTTGTTTGTTCAGTTACTGGTCATTGATATGTTCAGGTTGAGTTATAGGGATAAACCAGGCTGGATTTGGGGTTGTTAGGTGGCGAATAGGCAAGTAAAATTTTTTGGGGTATAAGTCACTGTGACCAACGGTGGTCACTGGGTAACCGACCATAGTTAGATAACCGCTATCGGTAGAGGATAAACGATACCGGTAGGGTCAGCAATCTAAGTGCTTCTAGATAGAGGTTGGTTGCAAGGTGATTGAACGGGTTATTAAGATTGGGGTATGGCTGAGGGGAATGATGGGAGGATAAGTGGATGACTCAGAGTGTGGTAAAATGGCCTTCTAGGTAATATCAGGGTGTATTGATGAAGGTTAAGTGCAGTATGTCACTGGTAGTAGATCTAGGAATAAACTTATGACGGACTGTGATTCAAAAAGTCTAAGAAATGTTATCAAAGAGGACATACAAGGTTCTAACTTACTGTTTATTGACGAGAGATGTAGGTCCAAGAACTATGGTGATGAAGGTAGAACTTAGGTAGGATGGCCTGGCACATCAGAAGATGAGATATCTCCCTCCCGATGATCAGCTGAATATCACAGGGCTATGGTTATCCAGTTGCAGTCTTGGGCTTGATCTCCTTTGCTGCAAACTCTTCTTGTCTCTTCACTTGTCTCTGCTCAGCAAAGTAAAGATCCAGATTCTCTTGATCGCTCCTGAGGATCTCTCTTGATCCAAAAATACTTCCACGTTTCTTTCTGGTCTAGGGGAGCCCATTTACAGGGAACCGATGGCGGTTTCGTAACCGACGGTGGTCGAGTAGGAACCACTATCGGTAAGGAAAAAGTAGGCTATTTTTAGTAAAATAGCCCACTTTCCCTGCTTTTCTCCCGAGAGATTAGTTGCGGGCTTGGTCAAGTGACTAGAAGGTTGGTTTTGGGTGCGAGAAAGGGGTCATTAGTCATGGGTGTAGGATGTAGACTAAGTTATAGGTCTTAATTAGGTTAGTTTAGGGTTAGGACTAGGTCATGATGAGGTGGAAAAAATGAGGGTGGCAGGTAAGGTGATGTGGATTTGTTAATTATAAGGTAATTAATAAATAATTGTGCAAGGTTTAGGTGATGGGGTTAGGTTGTGAAATGAGATGTGGGTCACAAGGGGGTCGTAAGACACAAATTTGGTGTCTACAGTGGTGTTTGATTAGCATTTGTGTTCCTGGCTTGGTATGATCTGGTTATCGTTCCTTTCATGGTATCAGATAGGTGCTTAACTTTAGCACCCTTTAATTTTATTTGTGCGGTGAAGGCAACAACATTTTATTTTGTTTTAGTGACACCTAAAATAAATAACAGAGCAAAATATTAAAAAGATTGTAACTTTTGATTGGTAACTTGGTTTTGAGTGCCATTTTTTTTGCAAAAGTGCTTGTTTTTTCGTGGTATTTCCATTAGAAATATTTATTTTGAGACTTGCACTATAATTATAAAGTGTCAAATATGGAGGAGTGTTGTAATCAATTGTGGACGTAATTTTGGCTGAGCCTGATGTCCTAAATTTTTGGGAGTTTCAATTTGTACCTATCATGGATTCTAAGAATGATATGCTTTTCTCTGAAGTATGTGGACTTCAAGAGGATATTGTAAAATTTGTGGAAGAAAATAGAGCGCTTAAGAAGTGAAATTATCTTCTACAATTACTCATTCACGATAAGGATACAATAATACACTCCCTGCAGAACAAACTTGCTAGCCTACAACATCACCATCATATTGTGGACAACCATATCCATGCTCCTAGTCCACTTGTAGTTGTTGCTCTTGTACCCATTGACATTGATCTACCAGTCTTTGAGCCTGAACCTACTTTTGATGCTTCTAAACATGTGAGGCTTGTTACTGCATGTTCTTCCACATCTGTGCCTATTACAATACCACATGTTGTGTATCCTACTTCTGCTCAGCTGCATGGCTTTTTTAAGAAGAATACTACTGCATTTAGTTCTTGCATGCTCCGTTCTATGGGTCTCACTAGAGGAGTCATTGACAGATATTCATAGGGTATTGTTTCCTCTATTCCACATGTTAAGTGGAATTCTCGTCATGACATTGGTTTTCGAGTAAATAATTCATTGGGATCACACATTGACATAGCTCCTTTTTTTTGTTCGCTCGACTCTTTCTTAGGATCATGAGTAACACATGAGTTCTGTACCTTCACTCAGGCTTGAGAAACCTGAGATTTCAATTGTCAGACATGATCAACCTGACACACATTCTGATATTCTTTTGCATGCACCCATTGTGCATTTTACACCAAGTCATATGCAGGCATCTTCTTCATCCATCCGTGTTGATTTGAGGTGGATATCTGATCACTCGTGGAGGCGACATAGGCATTCATTGAGAGGACTCTATAGGAGTGGCTCCTCCACCATTCGGCCTCTTGCTCCACTTTCTATACCTTCTGCATTGTGATGCTTCTTGTTTTGAGCATTTTTCTTTAGCAGGTGTAGTGTATCTCTCTTGTTTGTTGAGAGATTTTGTATCTGTATTTTTGACACTTTTGGCATGTTGACATTATCTCTTATGGGGGATCTATTCTGGTGAAGTCTAGTGTTATTTTTTCAGTGTTCGAGTAGTTGATTTTGGGAAACTCATATAGATTTGTAGCGTCACTCCACCCATTCAGTAGTATGGGAGGGTGTGGTGTTGATCTTGCTTCTTCAGGTTTCGTGTCCTTGCCTTGTTACCTTAGCTTTTCTTGGATCGTGACACTCTGGAGTTTGTGTCCTTGCCTTGTTGCTTTGGTTATTATTCTTGGATCGTGGCACACCTATTTGCAGCAGTTGATCGAATTATGTTTAGTATTTTTTTTACACTTTCGACATCACTCCGTTGACAGTCTCCTTGTATAGAGCTATTATGGTGAAACCCAGTGTCAATTGTTTTTGAGTTTTTTGATCGAGCAGTGGATTCAGACCACAGTGCACACCAAAATTCTTTAACATTGTACGAGTTTTTGAGCTGAGCTTCTTGGGATGCCTTGGAGCGGGTTTTTACTCTCTTTTACTTTTTTGTTACTGGTTTTGGGTACCTTGCGGTGTCCCTTTTTTCCCAGTTATTGTACATGAGTACCTCATCAGGCCTAGTTGCTGGGACTCATACTATGGACATGCCACATCTATACTTCACTTGAGGGGGGGTGTTAGAGTAGGTATTTACCTTAGCTCATGTTCACCTAGGTACTTTATTTACCTTTATTGTATTTATCCTCACCCACTTATGTGTGTGGATATTTATTTTATCTTATTTAGATATTAGGAGATATTATCTAGTTATTAGGTATAGTTCTTTCCTTGATCTATGGTATTGACTAGATCCTTGATGTCTAGTTCTCTCATAAATCTATGGTCTTGACTAGTTCTTTGATGACTAGTTATTTCATTGATTTATGGCTTGATCTACGACCTTGACTGGTTCTTAGATTGTTGTTCCTTGCCTATTTAAGCAAGGCCCATTCTCAATTTATTGCATTGAGTTCCATAATAATATATGATATTGTTGCTCATTTGTTTGCAAAGGTTTTATGTAAAGTTATTCTGGTGAATTGCTTTCATCTTATTGATCATGGTGTTTGATTAGCATCTGTGTTCTTGGCTTGGTACGATCTGGTTATCATTCCTTTCAATCATTTCCTCACCTTTCCACTCAACCATCTCGGCCACATGTCCTTTCCACACACAACCGAGCCACCTCACCTCTCCATGTGAGCTCTCTATATCTCTATCTCTCCATGCAAGTCTCTGATCCTAACTTCCATCACTTCCCTTACCTCATCTCCCTACCCCACATCCCAAATCTCAACCCACATGATCCATTCACCACCTCTCTCGTTGGTCACTCAATTGGTAAATCCAATCCCATGCCATTTATTTCCTATTGTGCCATTCCCACCAACTCCCACCATCCATTGAACTCGCCCATCTACCGAGCTATAGTCCTCTACTGAAGCCATCCTCATCGCCATCCCTCGCCACTCACCACCTTCCTTCGGACCATTTCCACACACCAACCTCCATCCTCACTGTGCACATCCCCAAGCTACCATCCTCTCCTCCCCGAACCCAGCTCCTTTTTCTTGTGAGCCCCTGCTTTTAGCCCCACATCCTGTGTTAATGCCCAACTATTTTTAATCACCATCATCAAACATAATCACATAACACCAATTTATCTTCTTTTTATTTCCTTTTATTTTATGTGATTGTGACTGTACTGCCCAAATAGAATTTTACATGCCCGTAATTTCTTGCTATCATCGCATCAGACTGCACGAATTTGTTTAAAATATTTGGAATATCTTGGGGATTGATCCCCATGTTAATGTCTTCCACCTACACGCATAGATAGAAATGAAGTTTCAAAGAGAGAAATATAGGCACAAAGCCATGATTTGTAAAAACAATAATTTTTTTTTGCTAGAAACTGTAACGTAATAATTAATTCATGAAGGATATATACAATCAATCACAAAACAAAGTAGGAAGATTAAATTTCTAGACTATTCTAGACGCTTGTTCTTAAAGATCTAAACGATCATTCATAAGTGATAAATGAGGAGATTACTATTCTTCAACATTGGTTTGTATTATTTTGATGTTTGATGCTTCCAACTATTTCCAATTTGGTTTCAAATTCACGCAAGCTGTGGTAGTGACTGTATCTTTACAACAATTAGTTTATAATACTTTAGAACAAATTTCCTTATTTTTTAACAGTGCATGCGTGTAGTATTGGACTGATGTGTTTATAACAGTTCATTTTATACAAACTGCTCATAGCACCATTGTCAATTATATATGTCTTTTTTAGATGTTATGTGAAGAGCGATGTCCATGTGTAATATAACTAACCGGATTCAATCTACCCGTCCTAGATTCAACTTTTGACTTTGTTGTTCCTAAAGGCAAGATTAAATTTGATTTTCTTTTCCATCAAAATGATCCATCATCTTTGTAAATTGATCTACCTTTTGGAAACACTCTTCCCCACATAGAATGACCCCTTGGTGCTTGCAGTGGTGGGAAGTCAATTTTTTGGTCTTGCACATATGGGTGAGTAAAGTTGAGACACTTTTTGCATGTCTAACTAAAAATAGTCTAACTGTAGCATAGACATGCCATCAATAATCTATAAAATGCCCACGTTGTGTGTATGAGCTATTCAACCTAAAGAACTAAATGCATTCCTCATCTCGAATCGATTAATCTACTCCAAATTCTTTTCGTCAGATCCATTTCATAGCTTTTTGCATAGATTATTATTATTATTATTATTGCGGATAGTTTAAAGTATATCTTAACCTTTAATCATTTATTTTTCCATTTGTTTTCTATGTTTATTAGTCTCATAATCATTTATTTTAATAAGAATACCAGTTCTTAGTTTATCCCTTAGTTTTTAGTCTATTAATAGCTTTCGTAGCTTATTTCCTTTTACTGTATACGAATGTCGGTCTATAATCTTTTTCTTAATTAATTAGCTTCATTATTATTATCTTGATTTTTTTTGATGAATCAACTTTTTGACAACATCTATATCTTCTTTCTTAACCATATCAATTAATTTTATTTATCTTATTTTCCAGGTGAAATCAACAAATTCACGATCATCCAACAATGCTGTCAGATATCACTTGCTTTGAAAAAAAAAACAAAAAAAACACTCATTTTTACTGGCCTCATCTGCAACTCTAAACGGTGCCATTTCAGGGTACTCAGGTGTTTCAGGTCACTAACTGGTGCTTCTAAAAACACCATCATCAAGTATAATCACATAACACCAATAAGTGATTCTCCAAGTATTTCTCATTTTTCTCTATTTTCTCTTTTCTGCATCAAACTTTCCCTTTCCTAAGTATATGTATACATCGAACATGACATTTCATTTTGGTCTAAAATGAACCTTCTGCATCTTGTTTGATCACATAGCCTAAGTAAAATGATTTAACTCTTGGCATTTCACTTATCACACACTGCCTGAGACTGCACAAACATAATTAACACATCCAGACATTCCTCTCACCTGGTTAACTGATTGGGACCTGAACACCCAAAAGGAAACCGTATCAGACATCTCCCAATCCATAACTATCTGAAACTAGCCTTAGACTCCTTTAGGAACCTTCATTACTTAATTTTCTTTCTTATTCACATCCTCTAAATTAATCATGATGCTAAAAAATATTTTTCTTGATTTGTTTGTCAACAACATACATAAACAAATGTTTCTCTACTTCACACCTATTGTCACTCTCTCCCAAATCAAGACAAACAAACAATCTACTTTATCCCATGATATTACTTCTTCTGATGATCTCACTCAACATGATTCTAAACTCAAAACCAAGCCTTCAGTCACTCAATCTCTAGTGTCCCTAGTCTCACCTCATGAGAACCATGTCATACAAAATTGTCCCTACCATGACACCAACCCTCGTATCCCTCGTTAAGACAGTCTTCCTAAAATGATCACACCACCATTTCCTGCTCCTCTAGATAAAATCAAATCATCTCCTATAATATCTCAATCATCCCAATCTCCAAAATTGGTGGATCGCATTCCACCCACATCCCATTTTGACAATTCCATTAATAGGCCTACCCAGCCGTCTCCAATTCTTAACACAGATATCCCTGCTTATTGTCATGCCCCTAGTACTCAACACCAGCTTATGCAACAATCCCAACTTGTGACACATGTTAGTATTTTCCAAGAAACTCCCCAAACACCTACATATCCACAAATTAATCAACTATCTTATCAAACCATTCCGCAAATGTCCTATCCACAAACTTATCAACCACCTTATCAGACACTTCCTCAACTACCCACATACCCACAAACATATCATTTGCCTTATCAAACTACTTTTCAAACCACACAGCCAATCCAATCTCAACCTTATAACACCTCAAGTGTTTCAATTCACGCCTTAATGAATTGGTTATCCAGTTTAGAAACCCTTACCATACCACCTAAGAACAAATCATCCTATGAACAAATCTGTAATGAACCAATTCATCCATTAGTTCCAATAAAACCCTATCCCCCTCATTGGAAACTTCCCGCGTTTAATAAGTTCAATAACAAATAAGATCCCCAACAACATCTCCTTGCATTTAAACAAACATGTTGTCTTATTGCACATGATCATGATCTACTTCTTCACACGTTCCCCATGTCTTTTTCTGGTCTTGCATTGGATTGGTACAACACTATCCTGCAACATTCCTTATTATCTTTCACCCAAATTACACAGTTTTTCTTAGAACACTTTTCTATCAATATCATAGGCAAAACCACTATCATTGATCTCTACGCCATTCGAAAGTATGCAGACGAACCCATCACCAATTTCTTCACATGATGGCATGATGTTATAAACCAACCATCCTTCACTATCCCACAAATTGAACTCATCGACTTGTTCTCGCATTCGTGTGCCAAACATATATCATCCACTTTGCAGATCCAATCATTCCAAACCTTTGATGAAGTTTTCACAATGGCTCGCAAGCTCAAAACTTGTGCCATTGAGTAGGGTCATCTTAAATTAAGTTCAACTAAATCAAAAATTGAATTCACCAAAACGTTCACACATAATGGTGAATTTAAGGGTGTGGCCAAAACTATGGTTATCAAGCCCTCATCCCCATCTACATCAAGCACATGTTCTCAACAACGATCTCCTCAATCAACATCTAACTACACTCCTTTAGGAGAATCATACAGTTATGTATTTGATAAGTTGATGAGCATAAACTCCATCCAAATTCTTCCCATACGACCCGTGGAAAACTCACAAGCCAAGCCTATTTGGTATCACAAGGCCCACTTTTGTAAATATCATCGAATCAAAGGTCATGAAATTGAGAGATGTTGTTCCTTCAAAGATCGTGTCCAACAACTCATAAATCAAGGGGATATCCAAAATTGATACCTCCATTACGCAAACTAATCAACCACCAACAAATCACATCACCCCCTTTACATCTCAACTATCAAACACTTGTATGGTTGACACTATCAATCAAGATCCCATCTTATCACCAACCCCGCATGTCCCCATAGTAGAAATTATTCCCACCTCTTATTTAGAAGCTGTCACACCTACATCAACTTTTACTACTTGTGTTTGAACCTACACCTTCTCCTATCCTTATCACATCCACATAAAATTTAACTATATCATCCATTTCTGCCACTTCAAACACACCCCAATCTATCACATTAGATTCATCCTTAGCACTTATTTCAGCTTTACCCATATCCACACATATCCCTACATCTCTCCCATCTATTTCTTCACCCATATCTGCCTCAAATACACCTATTACTACACCTACATTGCTCACAACCATCCCAACTAAACTCTATTCTACTACATACATCCTTAAGAAAAAACATCATTCTTACCCCTCGAAACGTTTATGAAACAACCAATCCCTTCTACTTCTACATCTGAAAATGCTCCAATGTTTGCTGCATTACCAATAAGGTCTACTCCATCGCTTATCACGTCACTCACATCTCTACATATTCCAAAAGTGCCTACATTTTTATCTATCCCAATGACCCCTATACCTATCATATCAAAAAATCCACCTATCTCTACCTTGATAACCTTACCCGTGGCCACGTCACCCAGTCTACCCCAATACTCTTTACCCAATCCTTCTATCACATCAACCAAATCCTCTCAATCTACAAAATTTATCTAAGATACCCTTTGGATAATCTACTATACCAATACATCCACCTCAATAAAATAAAGATCATTCACCTTATCCCTCTACAAAATCATCACTTTCCATGCCAAAATTGAAACAATACACGTCTCACATAGATATCATTAATCGCATCATACAAACACCTATCTCTTCATTAAAATATTCATGTTGTTTTGGGATAGTTTCTCCATTAATAACCACACCACCACTATCAGATCCTTTGGTTGAAATTATTGTCATCCATTCTAGAGGTAAATCTTCTCAGTTGAAGTCTAAGGCTCGGGGAAAACATCCCCGACAGTCCCTTGTGCATCCATGGAAACATTCAGGTTTTCCCTCTTCTCAACAATCCAATGCCACAACATCCATATCAGGATCAATTTTTCCATCTACGTCATTTTGTAATAATCAATCCACATCCAAACAATACCATCCTTCAACCAAATTTGATTTGTCCTCTAAAACACGAAATTCACCCATCCAATCTACATTCACTTTTTCTCCTAACTCCAAGCTGAGACATCCTATCAAAACCCATAAGAGTTACCTTCCCCATGACACTTCAATAGGGTCTTACACAGATATCTTTTGACATTTAACTAAAACATCTGACATCAAACTTCATCCTATTAAAGCCTTTAATCCCTATGGTCCCAAGCCAACATGGTTTAATCCTAATTGAAGTTGCGCTTATCATCATATCCTAGGTCATGACATCAAACATTGTAAGGATTTTCGGTCAATCATCCACAACCTTATTGAGAAAGATGATTTCCTAATTTAGGGGAATGTTCCTTCTCTATCTACCTTGAATCCAATCCATATCCCATCTGTCAGATCTCCCATGATCCCTCCATCCACATCATCCCTTAATATCCATCCAGCCCATGTCATTCCTCCTAAGGAATGCCCTCCACTGTTCATCAATGTTGCTTGTCTTACTAAGCACACTTGTGGTCTCCAATCGTTTACCCCATCGAAATCTAAAACAATCTTATCTAAGCTCTTTCAACATCCTTTACCTCCTTCACATTCAACTCATTGCGGGAACATCCTTCCCTCGCCCTTGAGCATCTCATCTGTACAAATCCCTTGTTACTAAGGGACTTTTCTCTTTGACATTGTTTTGTCCACCTTCTTCACATCCATCCAATCTAAATTAATTATATCCAAATCCTCATCTCATTCTAAGTCCTCCTTTAAGGCCATGTTTGTCTCTCCATTGAGGGACCCTTTTCTCAAAATTCCACCATTGTGCTATATTTTTGTCTCTTCTGGGGCACCATCTATTTCAAAGTCCAACATTGCGGCTATATGTGTGTCTCTTTTGGGACACCTTTTATTTCATCAAGCCCTCCTTTGAGGCCATGATTGTCCTTCTATGTTTATGTCTCTCTTGGGGCATCATCATTTATTTTCATTTAAATCCTCCATTGTGGTCATATGTTAGTTTTTGTTTCCTACTTGGCTATCATATCATATTATTGCAGCTACACTGTCTTCCCTCTTGTGGTGGTAAACCAGAGATGGAACCTCTTAATGCATTGCACTTGCATCCAGTCTACTATTAGCATATCTACTAACGAGCATTTAGTTATACCCTTAGATTATTCCTCCATCCTTAGCCCCTTCTATTTTTCATTTTAATGATATGAATTATATGGTCTGCCTTCACTACTTTGATGTGACCCCATTACCTTTACATCCATTACCCTCTCATTCTCCTATTACAGCCATGCGAAGGGTCTAGGGTGTCTTTTGTATATTCTTTATCCCATCTTAAGTGGTTTACTTAGCTATTCCTAGCTCTCCCCTGTGTGAAGCTCAAATTCATGTATGTAAAAGGAAAAATTAAAGTTATAAAAAAAAACTGATCCCTCGAAGGACAGATGTTCATGCAATACAAATAAAAAAAGTAAACAAATCAGAATCCATGTAAAGTCAAAAGAAATAGACCGATCCCTTGAAGGACGACTATCATATTATTCTTTTCATCTATATTATGTATAAAGTAGACCATACCCTCGAAGGATGGCTACTCTGTTATTATGGCATCTGGAGGGTTTTCCGTATTTATCAACATTTTCTGAAAGCTTCCCACATTGATCAACTTTCTACTATTTTTCTTTCCCTTTCCCAGAGCTGGGGCATAGACTTAAGGAACACCACCTTTGGAGATCCCTCTTCCCGTGTACAAGTCACATCTTTGATCCCTTTGTTATGTCAACATTAGGATTACGAGCATCTTTCTTCCATATTTCCCTTGTGATCTTTTGGTATAACTAACTATTGTTGGTTATGTGTTAACACCTACTATTGTCTACAAGTACAATGCCTTGAGTGGTAACCCTTTCTTGTTTATCTCCAATCCAGTTCAAAACATAGTTTCCCTATACAACCTTTCTACAACTATGTTCCATTCATCTCATCCATATAATATTTTATAAAAATCACATTAAATTTCACACTATGAATTCTATATCTATCCATCATCTCCATGAATGCGTTTGCAAATATACTTTTTGGTTTGCAAATTCTACTTGATCACTATTTTAGTTTGCGAATCCTACTTGAGGATCCTTCTCAAGGCAAGTTTGTTATCCTTCAGCTCCTTATCTATCAACATGTTCAACAACATCTTTCATCCACTGCTATTCACTCCCCATTTCCACTCATCCCTATTTCTCTCCACATCATCCTTCTCACCTTTCTTTCCCCTTGCATGACACCAGCTATCTTACTTGTCTTTCCTCTTGAGTTTTTCTTTTGCTCTTCCATTTTCAATTTGACAATCTTGCTTAACCATCCATATAGCCAAAGAATCTTTGTTAAGGTATATCTTCTTCCTTGGATCCTCCTGCTGTAGAAGCTTCTCCACCATTTCCTCTTTCAAAAGATGACAATCACCACCACAAATGTCTTCCACTCCTCCTTTTCCGCTTAACACTTTTGCATCATCACTACCACCACATGAGAATTCCAATTAAGGATTTCCCTTACACTCTCCATACGTGTTACATATGTTCCTCAGTCCACTCATGTCACACTCCTTTGTTTATTTGTTATCACTTTAATATCACCTCCTTTCATCTCTTGTTCCATTTTGGTATACACTCCTCAGTCTTTTCATTATTCTTTTTCTTTTTCTTCTTTGGTTTAGCGATCCTACTTAATCATCTTCGTCACAAGGCAATATTACTTAAGAGTTTGTCTTAAGAATGGTTTTCTATCTGACTCTTTCCACCTCCCATCATCTCTTCCTCAGCTTCTGTCTCCCTCCTCTCATTGTACTCATTCATTCCAACACACTCTTCCACACCTGCATCCAATACAATGTTGTCTTTCTCCTTCCATATTTTCACTGCTGGTTTGGTGATCTTACTTAAATCCTCCTGCGGCATGGTGATCTTACTTAAGTGTCCATCTTAAGCATGATTTTTCTTCCTACACTCCCTCACTACCCCACATTCTCTCCATCTACATTTTCTCGACATTCCCCATCATCACATCCCTCTCACCTCCTCTTCCATTCATGCAAACACCACTTCTTACTATTCATTTTTCCTCTCCATCATTCGTCGCTGGGTAATCTTACTTAACCATTTCTTTTCCATTCATTTCATGTATTGTTTCTTCATTTTTATCTCTTTCATTCTCATCCACTGCATCCTCTTTTCACCTTCATCTTCCTACACATTGTTATCCCTCCTTTCTTTACTCTTACCACTCTGTCTTCTAGAGTTCTCCCACATATCTACCCCCTTATTTACCAATCATTGTCATTGGTCTCACTCTAACATTCTTTCATCATCATATTCCATTTCTGTGCTAAGAATTATCGGTGGACTTCTCCTAAAATCACTCATCCCCATTCTGCACAGCCTGAATCCTTTTCTTTGACCTCCTCCATTCTATCTTCATTCCTTCCTTCCTCTGTGTCCTCTAATCATTATCGGAGGACTTATCCTAACGTCTCTTCATTGGCGTTCCCCCTCTCGTTCTTCATTTACTTTCTGCGTTGTCTTATATTTGTCTCATCTTTTCCTACTGATCATTATTTGTGGATTTCTCCTAACATCCATTCTCTGGCATTGCCTCTCCTATCCCTTCCTTTCTTTTTCCTCGCCACCCTCTTCATCTTCCATCCTTCCTTACCAATTTCTTCACTATCTTCATGATACACCTTCTCTCTATTTTCTCATCATCAACATATCCTCATGTCATGCATCTCCTTTTCTTTTCCAATTGATGTCATTCCTTCCCTCAAGTTTCTCTTTACGTTCCTTATGCTTCTCACTCTTTACCAAATATCTTCATTCTTGGTTCCCTTCCATTTGCATAATTTTATTTATCGTCTTCTCCTCCTTTCTTATCTTCATCTTATTTCACTTCCTCTACATTGTCCTTCTCCCCATTTTACCTCGCACTTTCTCCTTACTTCCCCATCAAAAACTTGACTCTTCAACATTATCCCATTTCCTTTATCATCTCATCATCCATATGCATTTCCATGCTGTTAGTTCCATATTATTTACCTTGGATTTCCTCACTATCATCTATTTCCTTCAATTTTCTTTTCTCTATCATCTCTTTCATTTTCTATAGTCATTTTTACCCTTATCATAAAAGAAAGGAACACCATGCACCCCGGCCTATCACCCAGCGGGCACTGGGCGCTCACTCGAGGCACACGCAGGTGCCAAGACTCCCTTTTATGTGAGTTTAGTGAGAAATATTGTCAATGATCCATGTTTAAGAGTTTTGAAAGGAGTAAAATAGACAAGCATCATAGAGCTCAAAACGACTTCTAGATCCTTGCAACCATTCCAAACAGACAATGCTTAACAGATTCTATAACTTATACTCAAACATAAAGAAGTCATATAATCACTCATACTTAAACATAAACATAAATGCAAAAAGACTATGAGAAAGATGTATACTTTGAAATCATCAATATTGATATTCATTATAAACTGGTAACCTCATTACACTCATGGAGCCATTATAAAATATAGAGAGAACAAACTACATTCCTGCATTATATCTAGACTCATGTATTTAGGATTTCAAAAGAAATTTATAAATCCCATACCCCTGATAAATCCTTCCCTAAACACCATTACCTAAACTAGCAGAGTTATTGCAGTATTACTGCAGAGCTCCACCCTCTATCTCTCTCTCCTTTTTTTTACTTCTGCAGGCACTTGTATATATAGGCTTTCTAGAATGCCAACTCATCCTCCAGCGGCCTCAGATTTGATGTCAAGTGTCTGAAGGTGGTCCTCCATGCAAGCATGCTCCTCCAGGCCCGAGCTTTCCACTTTTTACCACGATGAGCTTCTAGAAGCCTCTGCTGTAGGCATACTCCTTCCTGGGTCACCCTCTCGCCAGGATGGCACCTTATCCACTCAGCATGCACAGTCAGGTCATGATTTTCACGTGTTCTATAAAAAAATCCCAATATGGCTTAGTCATGAACCCTTGGTTCTTTCTACGTAAATGCCACGGGTTTCTTTAAGCCCTCTCTAAAGCCTACCCTGCGCGCTTTATCCTTGCGTGCATTTCTTCAAGTAGGACTTGCATGCCTATGCGCCCTTTTGTGCTTAGCCATTATTTAAGGGGCCCAACATTACCACACACTACACCTATTCTTTATCTGTGGGAACACTTCTCCAGTGAAAAGAAGGAATATAATAGACTTACACCGTGGGAAAATAATAAGGGGATGAAAGAATATGGAAAGAAGAAAGAATGGGAAGTGATGGAATCGCTGTAATAGGCTAGGAAAATCCTTTTTCAAGTTGGCCTCCAACTTTTTCTAGGCGTCGAATTCATTCTCCGCTTTCTGACAGAGGTCACTGACTAGAGTGCTCACCTCCTCAAGTCTTAACCCATCTCCTTGTGTGCTTATGGTGTTAGCAATCTTCTCTAACTCTTTGCCTACATCATCCAGTGCATCCATTCTTTATGTAATCTGTGGCTATAGTTCCTTCAACTAGGTTTTAATTGAACCCCTTAAGGCTTCAATGGCTTCAAAATTTCTTTCAACCTCGGCAAGGATTCTGTCCCTTTCTGCCCTATTTCCTTTATTCTTTTCTTGGAACTACTTGAGTTCTGCTTCATGAGTGGAGACCAAGATGCCTGCCACTTTGTCCTTGTCTACACAATTATCGTACATGGCCTCAATAGTCTGGGAAGTAAATTTTATATCAGGCAGAACCTTACTATACTCCGCTATGAATGCCACTACCTTCAATTTATCTTCTTTCTCTAAGCATGAGACCACTTCTATTGTAGACTCCAGGGCTAACGACTGCCTCTCCATGGTGAGGATGCTTGTTAAATCCTCCAGGCATCCCAAGGTAGATTCATACTTCTGTGCGGAGGGTGCTAGGTTTGGATGCTTCAATACTATAGCATTATTTATAGCCTCCACCTTTTTGTACACCACGCACACCTTGGCCTTCTCGTCTTTCAACTCACGCTGTAATTGGGTGCTTATTAGTTTTTCTTGGCTTAGCTCCTTAGCCTATGTAGCTAAATCTTATTCTTTCTTCTTTAGTTCCTTCTCCAGGTCCTTGATTCTATCATTCCACTTGAAGAGTCTAGATTCAATTTCAACAAAGACCTTGTTGAGCATGTTACATACTTGTTCATCTGAGAGCTGCTGAGAATCCACCACTGGATTGTCTTCTTTTGGTCTTGGAAATGTTATTATTACCCTGTGGCTCACTTCAAACTCTGGCTCATCAAGATGGGACTTAATTTCCCATGAGAGCATCGTCCTCATGCACGGGTATGCAGCCTCCTTGTCAAAAGATGACATTGCTACAAGATCCTCCGCTAGAACCATGCTTTGGAACCACACATGAAATACTTTGTTGGGGTCATCAATGTAACCCATCCTTTGCTTCTCATCCCCTGCATGCCTTCCCCCCGTGCGCGTGTGCTTAGGAATACTTATAGTTAAAATGGGGCCTCCAGTGCTACCATGGTCCTTTCTTACGCTCTCCTCCTTCTCTTCGTTTAACACTGACTCAACCCTGTGTTCCAACTTATCCTCCTCTAAGGTCTTGATGGCCTTTGTTTCTTCTCTCACTACCTCCTTGGTTATTTTCTCCACTGCAAGGCTTGGAGCCTTCTACATCTGCACGCCATCTCCTTCATTTCTCATATCTTGGGCACCTCTCTCTTCCTGGCTATCTTTGCACCACACGAAGAGGAACCCTTGCTCCTCTTCTTTGCCTTCTTCATCCGAATCATGTATGTTGAAAACAAGTGGCCCTTGTTCTTTTCCAGGTTTGCCTTCCCCACTATCACCTTCCTCACCATCCTCTTCTTCTCCCATGTATTTGTCTAAACTTCCAATTTATTTTGAGGTGGTCTCCTCTTCTAGCCTCTATTTCTTCTTGACCGGGGATTCCGGTGTAGGTGACTCTATTTCTTATTCTCCTGAGGACTCCTTGTTTGATGGATTTTCATGTTCTGGAGTCTTTTCCGTGACTAAGGGCCTCTTCTTGCGAGAATACATGCTTTTCCTAGGGGAGCCTATTACCTGTGTTTCCACAACACTTGGTATTTTCTTCTCCATCTCCTTTTCCTCCTACTTGAGCGTGGGTCTCTTCTTACCAATTGGATCCTTAGGCATAGATACCTCGTTCTCCAGATATGTGCCCTTCTTAGATTTGGGCCTTATGTGGAGGTACACGGGCGCCGTGGATCCTCTTGCAATGGGTAGAGTCATGGGCCTTGTCATTTGAACCTCATATAACACGTACCTCTCTAGTTATGCATGCTTTTGGGGGTAGACCAACCCTTTGAACATTTCCCTGTGTTCCCGATCCAGATTACCAAGGTCTAGTTTTAGCTTCTTGGACTCTTTGAAATTGTTTAGTCCCTCTTGGAAGTATTGAGTTGTGAATGCAAAGGGCAGCTTGCACCATGGGCTCCATGTCTCATCCATCAGTTTGAACTTACCCAGGCAGAAATACTGGTTACACAACAAATTCAACTTCTCCTTTGGTGGCAACTGGTAGTTATTCGGGAATCCTCCATTTTTCCCTGAACGCATTCCTTAGGTGCGTATACAATTTCTTCGGGTGTGCTTTGTGTATAGTTATCATGGAGTCACATGCGTATTTTTCAAATCTTTTTACGGGTGAAGGGTCCTCAATTGGGTACTCCCATATGAATTTTTCTGATGCATCAAGTACCCCAATATTTGAAAATAAAATTGTTAGCAGGATATTACCGAACATGATCCTATCTCCTTCCTTCGTGCAGCTTACAATCTCATCCACAATGAACGCAGACAAGTTGTAGATGGTGCCTTCTGTGATTTTCTTGCAAACATGTAACCATGGCTTATTGACCTGAGTCCATCTCTCCTGGCCATTTAACTTAGTCACTAAGAGCGCAGCCATTTTCATTACCAGGTCATTGATGTCTGTGATATCATAGTACCTTGACCCCTTTTTATATGCATAGGTGGTGATGGTCTCCTTAATTGCCCCTTTATCACCTAGGTCATCTTCTAAACCGTCTCCTTCATAGATGAGGCCTGTGAAATGTGAGATGAGTTGAGGGGTAATTCGCATCTTGCACCCTGTGAAATGGAAGTAGTCCTCATGCACGCGTGACATAAACCATTGATATAGGCACTCAGGCTTCCCGAAGTAGGGCAAAATCAAAGAGTTGTAATAAGCATACCTTCTCTAATTTGACCTTTACATCATCGTTATAGATGGGAAAACCCTCTGGTGTTCTCTTGTTTGTTGGGCACACTAACTCTAGGGCCATCTCCTTCTCGATTGTGCTCGTATAATGATTATAATCATTTACAGACATGTCTCTTAAATGGGACTCCCACTCCTTCCCTAACAATACTCCATCTGGGTACTACATTTTTGCATACCATTCTTCATTTGTATGTGTGGCGGTTTCTTGTTGTTTACCCTTGCCCTTGCCCTTGCCCTTCTTGGGTGTGCTAACAGGTTTCTTGGGTGCCATTGTCTAGGTTCACTTCTTACTTCAATCACTTCTTGTAACCTTTTTCTTTCACTTCTTCCCACCTTAGAGCTCAAATTTGTGAAGAAAATTCCTTAAACCCATGCCCTAGTTCTTCAAACCCTAGCTGGGATAATCCCTTCACAAGACAACACCTCCTCACAACTCTTACGCCCATGAAATCCCTTCCTTCTGGTTCACAGATCCAAACTAGTCACTTACACTTAATCTCTTTAAATTTTTCTTCACACGGATCAGTTTTTGGAAGCCCTAGTTTATGAAAATGCAAAAAGTGCTTCTGTCTCCTTATACACAAAGTGAATAATGAAGTGCCTCGACCCTTTATTTATAGTTTTTCCCCTTTTAAGCATTAAATGCTACTTCACCTACCACCATAATTTTCACATTTAATGCATCTTTTTCCAACAAAGTCTGACTTTAGCGCTTTAACCCACGCACCCAAACTTGCGCGAACAATCTTATAACCTTCTGGTGCGAAACCAATCCATCTAGACATGAGACTCTTGCACAAGCATCACCGGTGCCGAAGACACTACTTCTGTCTTGATTGTTGCTCTCACCTACTTTTTGTTTCTTATGCACTTTTTATTCCTTTGTACGTGGGATCTGAAAGTAGCCTTATCTTGACACCAACCATCCTTTTCCATATTTCTTTCCATGCACCTCTTTCAACAGGGCCATTCAATCAGGATTTTTAACACAAACTTCCTTGGCACTTTACCCATGCTCTCCTTTACATCACTCCACCCCACACTAAAATGATGCATGGTCCTCTGTGCACTCAAAAATACTTAAAGAGTACTAAGGTTACTGACGCCCAAGACACAAAACCAAACAACACGAAAGGGAAACACAAGAAAAGGAATGCATAAAGGAAATTTTAAACTAACTAGCAAAACTGCCTTATTTGCAATCACCAAGAAGAATTATTTATAGTAGGGCTTCAACTTACTCCCATTGAAGTGTCCAGGTAATTTTGTTCCATCCAATGCTTGTAACTGGCACACACCCGAATCAAGGATGTACGAGATTTTATAGGGACTTAACCAATGGACCTTCAACTTCCCAGGATGTCGCAGAAACTTAGAATCATATAGTAAAACCATGTACCCAACCTCAAACTTCTTGTTTCTGATGTGGCAATCATGCCATGATTTTTTATTTTCTTTTTCTGTTGTTTAGCTCCACCTAGCAAGTGATCATCTCTCATCCAGATTCATCAATTCTTTCTTCCAGCACTTGCTCATCAGCCAACCCTCTTGCACGTGCTATTCGCAGAGAAGGTAACATGAATTCAACTGGTAGAATAGCTTCCATGCTAAACACCAATTGAAACAGTGTGGCTTTGTTTAACCTTTTATAAGTTGTTCTGTAAGCCCAAAATACGGTTGATACCTTGTCATCCCAATCTTGTCTTCCGACATCACAAATTTTGGTCAGGGTATGACTCAGTATTTTGTTAAATGCTTCCATGGTTCCATTTTCTTGTGGGTGATAAGGGGTAGTCTTGTTATGAGCTACCATGAACTCTGCTAACGGGATCCTCATGGTCTCATTCAAGAAATGTGTACCCCTATCACTGGTTAAACTTAAAGGACATCCATACCTTATGATAATGTTCTCCCACAAAAATCTTGCCGCTGTGGCTGCTGTGTAGTCTTTAGTTGGGGCCACGTTTTCCCACCTTGTTAAATAGTCCGTGGAAGCGTTTACATAACGTGATCCGGTCCTACACACTACTGGTGCAATAGGGCCTACAAATTCTATTTCCCATTTCTCAAAAGGTTCAACGCTAGGGATAGGGCATAAAGGCATTTCATCTCTCTTTCCTAGCTTGCCAATGCACTGATAATGGTCACATGCTTTACAATAGTCCTTGCAATCCTTATACAGAGTTTCCTACCACAATCATGCCATTAAAATCTTATGCATGGTGGTGTCACCTGCATAATGTCCACTCATACTTCCTCCATGTGCTTCCTCTATGATGGCAAGGTGATCATGCTCTAGTACACATCTGCTCAAAAAATCATCACGCCCTAGCTTGTATAAGTCCCCACTGATCAACATGTAGGACACGATAGGTATGGCTAGTTGCTTTCTTTCTAATGCCTTCATCCCTTCCAGTGCCACACCTTCCTTTAGGAATACTGCAATCTCCTCCAAATCTAAGGGTGCATGTTGTAACCTAAATAGTTGTGTGTCTGGCATAGCCTCTTCAATACTCTGCGCATCCTCCCCTGAATCAATTCTTGACAGATGATCAGGTCCACAATTACTCTTTCCAAGCTTCAAAACTACTGTAAACTCAAAATCTTGAAATAATAACACCCACCGACATATGCGCCTTATAGAATGAGCTTGTTCACTAAGTAATTTAACGCCATGCGGTTGGTGTAAAATAAAAAGGGTGTTGCCAACAGATACTGTTTGAACTTGAAAAGTGTGTAGATCATGGACAATGCTTCGCACTCAGTTGTGGTGTAATTATGCTTTGCTGGTGTCAACTTCCTAATTGTAAAACATAGAGGATGATCAACAATTACTTCACTTGGCTGTGCAAGCACTAATCCAATGGCAGTTCCTGAGGCATCTACATGAACATGGAAGGGCTTGTCCCAAGAGGGAAAATGTAATATAGGCACGGTGACCAGCCTATCCTTTAATGTGTCACACACTTTCTGCTGCGCCTCTCCCTAATGGAAGGCACTTTTATGTCTGAGCAATTCTTCTAGAGGCGTGACTATCTTGGCATACCCCTTGATGAATTTCCTGTAATAACCCACATGCCCAAGAAATCCGCGTACTGTGCTCTGGTTAGTAGGCTCCCCCAATCCCACAATAACTGCTACCTTGGTAGGATCTACTAGCAAGCCCTCCTTACATATGATATGCCCCAATAATGTCGCAAAGGGGGTAGAAAAGACACTTTTTTAATGTTGAGGGATGTCCTTAACTACCAACACCTCTCAAACATCAGCCTCAAATTATCACAATGGTCTTTCACTAGCCCATACACAGTCCAATCATCTAGATAAACCTGAAGAAATTTGTGGATGAAGTCCTGGAACGCCTGAACCACTATGCGTGAGAAGACAACTTGCACATTCTTTAACTGAAAGGGCATGACCATGTATGAAAAACTTCCCCATTTAGTGGCGAAAGTTGTCTTCTCCTAGTCTTCCTTTGCAATCTAGACTTGGTGATACCCTGAAAATCCATCCGTAAAGGAATAGATTTTACACCCAGTGAATCCCTCTAAAATATCTTCAGTGAAGGGGGTTGGGAAAGGATCGATGACACAAACTACGTTCAACTCCCTATAATCCACACAAATCATAATACACCCATCCTTCTTGATGCTTATTACCATCAGACATATCCATTCTGATTATTCCATAGCTTCAATGATTCCAGAAGCTATCATTTTGTCTATCTCCTCTTTTACGTTCACGTGTAAATTGGGATTCATCCGGTAGGGTCTGTTCCTGACCATGTGCGCACCGTGATTCAACTTTATCCTCATATCCCCTAAGGAATGGTGGACATCTTTGAGCTCATGGTACCCATGCGGGAATAAATCCTCGAATTCGTGCAAAATATCAATGATCTTAGAGACCTCCCTCTCCTACAAGTAATCTCCAATGATAGCTTCCTTAGGTTATTCTCTGGAGCTGATGTTAACCTTCTTTGTCTTTAAAGGCTCATGGTAGGCACTCGTGTGAGAATCAACACTTTCCACTACCTCATGCGTCCCTACAGAATGGCTAACATCTAAGCTCTCTACTTCCTCTCCATCAATAACATATACTAATTTCCCTTTCTCCTTTTCCAAGCATGCACGCTCAAGATGGATCTCTTCTGCTTCTTCTACCTCTTCTTCAAAGCGCGCCTCCAAACTTGGTCCACCTAGCAGCTCCAACAACATATCTTCTACCATGGCACTATCCCCCATGGTAAGGCACTTAACAACCTGCAACGCCTTATCAACTGATGGCTTGGTACTTAAGTATTCAAATGTTTGAATGAGGTTAGCTGCTAGCTCTTGCCAATTTCTTGTTTGGTGGCGTGTCTCAGAATGTATGTACCATACGTGTGCACAACCCTGTAGTGTAGAATACAACTTGTGCACCCAAAGAGATGGTGGTAAAGATTCTGCACCTTCTCTCCAGACCTTCTCATAAGCTTGGATGTGGAAAGAGGTGGGTTCCTCACCATGGTAGTCCTTGATGGTGGTCCACACGTTGCTTCTAAAAAACTTGATAGAGAGGGTGATTCTCACCTCGCACCATTCCAAAAGGCTCTCCCGATGTGTAGCCCACCACCATGCCACTGTGATGAGTAGGACATAACTTAACATCCCCCTCCATTCCTTCTCATATTTCCACTAAACTTCCATCTCCTATAAAAATATCTCAGGGAAGGTCTCTCCTGAATACTTAGGCAACTCTTTTCCTCCTAGACGCTAGACTATATACGCCTTTATTACTTTTGTTACCGATCCTCTTAACTGCCATCCGATCATATCATAAGTCCCATGTGCCCAATTATCACATGTTAGGCTGGTGGTGTCACTTACTGACTGAGCATCCTCAAACTGTATAACTCTGTCAGTAGGATGGATTATCTATGGATCCCTAATTCAGCGTACATATATCCTATCTAGGAACTCTTCTCCCAAGGGTTCAGTATAGGGTGTTGACTTCCCATCAACTAGGGGTATAATGACCCATTCCTCCTTATTTTCAAAGCTGATGTACCCCTTGTTGAACAAAAGGTTTGCATTGTTCTTGTAACACCATGGGCACCCAAGTAGTGCTGGGAAATTGTCTAACTCAGCGAGCGCCAAGATTTCGAAGTCCCCAGTAAAGTTAGCTCCCTAGATAGTGATAACTGCATCTTTTGAGACACCAATGGACATTGCCTTCGTCTTATTTTCCATATATAGCACATTCTAAGATGGATGTAATGCATGCCTTTCCATTTGATGCCATGCATCCAATGTGAGAACATTGTACTCCATGCCTATGTCAATGATGATATTACTAAGGAGCAATCCGTCTACGAATGCATCCAATGTGATCTCTTTGTCATAGTCAAGGTTGTGAGGGGGAAGGTTTTCATGTAGGATTTGTCTCTCGCACTCTTCCCCGACGTGTGGTACCTTCTACCTCAACCATGCTCCTAGAAAGGGAATAACATTCTCTAGCCTTAGCATTCTACATACTTCCTTGACCTCATCCAGGTCATCCTTTGGCACCTCGACCTTCCTCCTTTGCTCCTCCCTCTTGGACTGCTCCTTTAGACATTGGATTTATCCTTACAAACTCTGAATGACATCCATGGTATCTTGGTATACTTCCTTTTAATGAGCAAAGTCTGAGTACTTCCCATGAACTACTTCCTCCCTTGAAACCAGGGTCCTCTGCCTTGGTATTTCCTTTGCGCGTGTAGCCTCTACTCTTGTTGTTACTAAAAAAGGTTCCAAGCCTGCATCACTTGTCACCCATGGCATCCATTGTGTGTCTAGTATTCTTAATGCTTACCATTGCAGTGCCCTTTTCTTTTCGTTGTTGCTGATTCACGTGTTTAAATAACTCAGGGCACTCTTCATACTTGTGTTTCTTCATACACCATGAGAACTACAATAAGTCTGGGCACTCTCATTTATAATGTTATGTAGACCCAAAATTAAAACAGGTTCCACATGGGAACTCACTCCTTCCTCCCCCATGGTTACCATGACCACTGAATCCTCTACAAAATCCCCTTCCACGCGCGACTCCATCTGTGCACTCCTCATAGCGGTGATCATCCCCTTTAGAGCTATTGGAAATGCTGGTTTGGCGCACCCCATGATCAATGGTCTTATGGATCTCAACAATGAGCCTATAGTCCTTAATATCATGGGTTGTAGAGGTGAAAATATTATAGTAGCAAGAAACATTCTTCCAAATTGCGCACTGTAACAAGGGGCATCTACTTGCATCATGGTCCCCATGAAAAATTTCACAGTCTACTGTCACGACACGTATTACCCTCCAGTGGAAACTATCCTTAACATGCCCCTCTACTTCACAATCTATACACCATAAACCACTGTGAGTCTCATGGGCTAAGTTCACAGATAACTTCTCCAGCTACTTAGCTATAGCAGTAATCTGAGCTTCCAGGAATGGGCTAACTCCAGTATCAACACTACCAACAGCCTTGGCATGTAGAGCAGCTTCCAGTGCCTTGCACGGGTCTATAAAAGTTTTATGAGATAAGGCCCTTCTAAAAGGTGTGATCAATCCTACAACAAACCATTGAGCATGTTGTGAAGGATGAATATCATATGATAACTTAGACAAGAGAGTTTTAAAGCACGTGCATCATACTCCTGCACACTCTCTGCCATTCCCGGTTAAATCTCCTTAAGGGTGCTAATGCTCTTTTGTTTAAACTCAGGGATGTGGAATTCTGCCAAGGAGGCGTTCTTTAAAGTAGTATAATCCACCACTATTTGATGAGGGTCATATTTTCTATACTAGCTATGTGCGCACCCGTGTAATGTTGTTGTAAATTGACTAGCCTTCCACTCCGAGGTTGTGATCCCTTTTGCGCACCATAGAAACTCACACTTGTGAACATGTTCTGTAGTATCTTCAATCCCTCTGTAATCTGGCAAGTGTAAAGACAATCTCAAAGAAGATTTCAGGGGGAGGCTGGGGACCTTGTCCTCCCGAGCCAGAGCCTTGGTTTTCTCTAGTGTTTCCTCTCGCCACCGGATCCACCAGGTCGACCAGGTCCTGTGCCTTTTGAGCCACCAAGTCCACCAAAACTAATAGGTCCACCAGGTTCTGTCCCTCCTGATCTGCTCAATCCACCAGAACCACTAGGTCCTGTAGTAGTTGTGCCAAGTGTTCCCAAAGTCACACTGAACTATGCACCGATAGTCTGTGATAATGCCTCACTACCACTATTGTGCCCCATACCACTTCCAAATGTGAGACCGAAGGCTTGTATACTTGCTACTTATCCAAAGACTCCTCCAAATACTGGGATATGTGTAGCCATAGAAGTGGGAACTAAAAATTTTTACCTCCTAGGTGCAAGATCTATCACTTGCACTAATACCAACTGGGTCAATGATATTCCTTCCTTGATCTAGAAAACCAAGCGCTAGGGTTTGGTTACTAGGTGGGTTCAGATACATGCCAACGACTCTTGTTTCTCCACATGACAAAATCTCATCAGAAGCTGAAGGGGTCTCTCTTACACATTTTCCAAGATGGGTTAGCACAGACTTCTTAGGTTCCACGTCCTCTATTTGAACCTTGAATCCTTTCCCCAACGTCTGCCTCCATGGATCCATCACACTTGCAGCCTTGTGTCATCTAGCAATCTTCCTTTCACGTGCTTCACTATACTTGAGCCATCTCTCCTCCCTTTCCTTCTCCATCATAATATCTGCCATCTTCCTCCACCCTATCTTTCTCACCTAATGCTTAGAATGGTTTTTCCGGCCATTGGAAATGCCTCTGAACTCAAAGTAACAACTAAGATCTTCATTGCCAGAGGGATAACATGTAGAAATGATCCTCTGGGCTCCTACATAAATTCAAACTTAGCAACGTCTGGGAAAGAATATGTGGAAATAGCATACTCCAGAGTGTAGCTAGCCAACACACCTTCCCACCAATGATCTACAACACAAGTCCACATCAGATCTGCATCCTGCAGCCTCTGGTATTCTTCTTAGATCCATGTGTGTGATCTAGAATACCAGCTTGATCTAGATGCATAAGCTGAGAGCCATTCATACATTTCTTTTGGGAAGGAGAAGAAAAATGTTTCATATAAATCATGGTAGAGGTTCTCTTTTACCCACCTCCGTGCATTAAATTCAGGTCCAAAGTTGAATCTCTGAGCAAATTCATCCTCCATGCTCTTGAACTATGATTCAACACTTTCTAGAGTTAAATGTTCTATCATTACTCATTACCCAGATCATGATGTATGCCATTTCCCTTTACAACTTCGAAAATAGGTCCCGGAAATGGAACCAAGATGTAGTCATTATTACCCTTATCACAAAAGAAAAGAACCCCATGCACACCGACCTATCACCCAGCGGGCGCTGGGAGCTCACTCGAGGCACGCGCAGGTACTGAGTCTCCCTTTTATGTGAATTTAGTGGGAAATATCATCAATGATCCATGTTTAAGAGTTTTGGAAGGAGTAAGATAGGTAAGCATCATAGAGTTTAGAATGGCTTCTAGATCCTTGTAGCCATTCCAGACATACAATATAACAGATAATATAACTTATAGTCGAACAGAAAGAAGTTATATAATCACTCATACTTAAACATAAACATAATGCAAAAGAACTATGAGAAAGATGTATACTTTGGAATCATCAATATTCATATTCATTGTAAACTGGTAACCTCATTACACTCATGGAGCCATTATAAAATATACAGAGAAGCAAACCGTAGTCATGCATTATATCTAGACTCATATAGTTAGGCTCTCAAAATAAATTTATAAATCCCATACCCCCAATACATCCTTCCCTAAACACCATTACCCAAACTAACATAGTTTTTGCAGTATTACTGTAGAGCTCCACCCTCTATCTCTCTCTCCCTTTTTTACTTCTGCAGGTGCTTGTATATATAGGCTTTCTCGACTCCTAACTCATCCTCTAGCAGCCTCAGATCTGATGCCAAGTGTATGAAGGTGGTCCTCCATGAGAGCATGATCCTCAAGGTCTGAGCTTTCAACATTTTACCATGATGAGCTTCTAGAAGCCTCTACCGCAGGCATGCTCCTTCCTGGGCCACCCTGTTGCCAAGATGGTACCTTACCCACTCTGCATGCACAGTCAGGTCATGCTTTTCACGTGTTCTGTAAAAATTTTCCAATAAGGCTAAGTCTCAAACCCTTGGTTCTTTCTACGCATGCGCCATGGGTTTCCTTAAGCCTTCTCTAAACCCTACCCTATACGCTTTATCCTTGCGCATGTTTCTTTAACTAGGCCTTGCGTGCCTATGCACCCTTTTGCACTTAGCCGTTATTTAAGGGGCCCATTTGTATCATATTTTCCTACCGATCATTATCAGTGGATTTCTCCTAACATCTATTCTCTGGCATTGCCTCTCATATCCCTTCCTTTCTTTTTCCTCGCCACCTCTTCATCTTCTATCCTTTCTTGCCAATTTCTTCACTATTTTTTCTTTGCCACCTCTCTATTTTCTCGTCATCAACATATCCTCATCTCATGCATCTCTGTTTCTTTTCCAATTGATGTCATTCCTTCCCTCAAGTTTCTCTTTACGTTCCTTATGCTTCTCACACTTTACCAAATATCTTCATTCTTGGTTCCCTTTCGTTTACATAAATTTTTTTGCTGTCTTCTCCTCCTTTCTGATCTTCATATTATTTCGCTTCCTCTACATCATCCTTCTCCCCATTTTACCTTGCACTTCCTCCTTACTTCCCCATTGAAAACCCGACTCTTCAGCGTTATCCCATTTCCTTTATCATCTCATCATCCACATGCATTTCAATGTGGTTAGTTCCATAGTCTTTTCCTTGGATTTCCTCACTATGATCTGTTTCCTTCTATTTTCTTTGCTCTATCTATAGACACCGAAACCATGTTGTAATCACCTTGGTTCCCTAATGCAGCCCTATAATCACTTCCTCATCCTCAACACCTTATCACCTACCTCCTGCCCCCACACATTTTAATTTAATTACTTTAATTAAATTAATTCCATTTACCTCCATACATATTAATTTAATTATTTTAATTAAGTTAATGACCTTTTACCAACACACATTAATTTAATTATTTACATTAAATTAATTCACTACCCTCACACACCTATTTAATATAATTTCCTTTATTAAATGCACCTCACCCAACCACCCCCATCATTTGACCCATTAACCTAAACCCTAAGCCAATGTCCTAAATAAAACCTAACATTAGACCCATCCCCTCTCCTCACACTTAAAAAGCCTCCTAAGGTTGGTTTTCGCCCCGAGAAAAAGAGGTGACCCTTATCAAATAACGGAGCAACTTCCCAGGAGATTTTTGAACAACCTGAGATATCTCACCTAAACTAATGTCAGTTCACCCTAAACTGATGTCGGTTCTCCGTAAACTGACGCCGATTATAATGGAATGCACCAAATGGCCTATTTAGACCCATCTACAGCTTTGTAATATGGGTTGAAAAACTTCTGATCTCGGGTTCGATCTCTTTAGACGCGAAAACAGAATGAAGATTGATTTGTGATCAACAAAGGAAACCAAATACACTGGTACAATAGTGAAACTTTCTTCCCAGCATCCTCCAACACAACAAATTCTTCATTACTCTTCAGACCTGTACCTCACAGAAGAGTAAGTATCTTTCTTCCATATATTTCATTTTTTTATCATCATCTATAGTATTTGTGGTAAAGGAACCTAGTCTTTTACCCTCTGTCCATTCCCTCTCTCCAATTACAGCCACCTTCCATACCTAATCATCTTAATACTTGGCCCAATTTCCTATTTGACCTCCTCAGTAGTCTTAGACCTTTGCACCATATCTAAACCCCATTTGTGATCAATCCCCATATTCAATCCACTCCACTTTTGCCCCCAAAACTCCAAAACCTAGACTGTGTGATCCCACCAACCCTAGCTTAACCATCGTCAGTTCTAGTTATAGTAAAACTGTCATCAGTTTTACATAACCATGGTTGGTCTCTGTGTCGCCTGATATCTGCCTGAATAACAACCTGTTTGTGACCCACATTTAACTTAACTTCATTTATTCTGACATATACTTACTTAAACACCTATTTGACCTTCAGATCTGTATCTAACCTAGCCTGTTAGCTCAGATTCACCTATAACCAACCTACTTGACCTCCAGATCTCCTTCTAGCCTAGCTTGTTAGATTAGATCTAGCATATTGTGTTTTGTATGATATGCCTAAATCGTATTAAACTACAGTAGGAAAACATTTACTTTATTTCAACATTGAATTATTTTAAACAGTGGATTGACATCCATCTAGGAAGTATCGCACTTCCAGGATCTTGCATATGCTAGGCAGTCCACTGTATATATTGTTTAGCTCCCTTTGGTGGTCTTGTTTTGATTCTTATATAGGTAGTTACTCCTAGCCAAAAGGAAGGTCTCACAATCACTTCGATTCAGAATTCAAATACGCGCGCATACAACCTTCAACCATCCCAAAATAGGTATTCCTCTTACCACCTTTACCTTATCTGTTTTGTCAAGTACTTCTCAGAAAACTAAGAAATCAGATGAAACATTTTGGCACACCCCGTGGGACCCATTCGAGGTTCCTTGCATCTTTCTTCTTTCCTAGGTGAAAAATTGTGTGTTTTTTTCCTTTCTAGTAGCATTCACATTAAAACTTTCTCCTTAGTAACATTCTCTTCTTTCTATTTGCTCTAAAAGACACATTTCTTTTGGTGTATTTAAAAAAAACCTTCTAATTCTTGTTTTCTGCATTTTAGTTAAAGAATATCATACTTTCGATTTGGGTTTAAAACAAGTGCACTACATTCTGATTTAGCTCATTAGCTCACATTAATTGAGGGCAACCTATACACTGGAAGTCATGACCAGCTGATGGTTGACAAACGAACCATAGAAAAGGACTTCTATCCTTTTCTCTTTCTCTGAGTCTTACAAAACCAAACAAAAATTCAAAATACATACATTCTTAAACAACATACTACCTAGAAGAAGCTGTAGGTGATCACACGATCACGACATAGTGGGCACCCAGCTCACTGCTCTGTTGAGTCATACTTCAGAGCGAAGCCCGCCCCCACCATAACATTCCTGAAACCTCACCCTTTAGAATTATTTCTTCGTAGGAAGCCTTTCTCACCAAGAAATTCTATTGTTCTATTCATAATAGTCAGTCCATACAAATAACATAAGCTGAACAAATATAATAGAATATGCACTCTAGCAACGTTCTTTCTTAGTGTTCTGCTTGATTTGTATTTTGAGGTGAGAGCTTTCGATCATTATTTTTGTCTTTCCTTGCACACTCCCAATCATAGTCAGTGTATTTTGACTTCGTCTGAGTGTGCCTAGACCACATCTACATCATTCTTAGACTTCTGGGTTTGATTCAACACCAGATTTTTAAATCACAACCATTTTTCTTATTCTCAATTTCAATTTCACAGTAACCAGATATGGTTATCTTTAACCGTCACCGGTTACATTCCAACCGACATCAGTTTAACCCAACCGGTGTCGGTCTGAAGTCTTTTTGGATACCTATCCAAAAGACACCTATTTCACTTTCTGAGCTATAAAAGGCTCCTATCAGTTTACCCAAATTGGCGTTGGTCACCCTGTGCTATTGTACAGCTCACCAGCCAACCTAATTCACTCACCATTGACTGTTTTCCTAGTTCTATTGTGTTCTGTGCCATTCAGACATAATACAATCTCGCCAAATCAGTTCTTACCCACATGGTGCTGACCCGTAGACATGCAAGCAACCTCGTATTTCACACTAGTCGACTACCGCTCCCACCTAGCCCTTCATCACCTAGTCCTTCACCACATTCCATATCATCATCCATGGATCCCAATTAACCTATCACCATTCCTACAGGTGACATAGATTTTGTATGACTCTTGGATCAGAATCCCACTACTTTGAGCCATTACCTTACCCATGCCTCTACTCGAGATGCCTTGGGTCAATTGATCTATGGTATGCCCGTATCCTTATCTCCATCCCTAATGATCAATTTTTCCCTAGCTCCACATCCTACCATGGTGACCTCACCTATTTTATCCCCAGTTGTGTCATAGCTAGGTCCTATGCCAGCTTTGACCACCACATCTGCCACCTCTATTGCACCCACAGTCTCCACGATGCTTTCATCCACCGTCTAAAACATAACATCATTTGCACTTTTTGTCTCATATATACCAATCACAACGCTACCACCCTTGGTGTCGCTAACCTCTACCCCATTTCAAAATGTTGTCCTTTATATTCCCCAAACTCTATGTAACATCCTCATTTTAGACAATAGAACAAGTCAAATTTTTTTTTTTTTTTGATAAATGCATCCTGGTTCTAAATACATAATTTAGAACTCACAAATCAAATAACCATTCATATAACGGACAACCATATGCAACTGTAATGACTCGGAGTACCTCCTATCTATTCATTCCATGACTCGGTAATCTACCGATCTATTCATGAGTAATAAGAGTCGGTGTTTTTATTTAACACATTACTCTTGCGGTTCTCTTCCCTAATCTGGGAATTCAGAATGCTCTGTCCAAGGAATCTAACTGAACAATTGTTACCATTATTCATCGGCATCTCATCCCTTAGACTAGGTGAATTAGGACAACGCAATCAGTAACTTGCGATACTTTGGCCAAAGATTTGAAACATACTGTTCATGTCTCGTATTCCTTAACGGCATACTCGTCAATCTGGAATACGTCCTTCACCCCATTCATATGTTATATAGAATGTCTTATACTGACTACTGTCAGTCCTTCCTTTCACAACTGAATCACTCGGAGGTAGATTAACAAGGTGATAATGTTATATGGATGCCTACGAGGATTAGGGATATGATGACATACTGGTTCAACCTTGCAGTTCAACCAATGTGTCATGATACCCCGAATCTCCTAGGTAGCCTTATAACATGACCACGTTCTTAATCGGTCCCAGGGTAACTCGTGCGAAATCAAGTGTAAATCTTAGCGATCAATGCAAAGGGTGTCGCCATAAGTCATCTGCATTATTGTAACTTCGAGAAGATCCTAATCTTCTCGGAGGTACAACTCTGCAGTTGACTTATGTCGTCAACCTTTAAATCTACCTCGAAAAGATCTACTCAGTAACAAGCGTTACGCACTTGAGTTTAAATTACTTTAAAGACTTTTCCCTAAGGTTTAGCCTTTCCGATCCCTGGATTCTTCGTCTTAGGACGACCCTCCTCTATAAAACCCATTACTTGGTAGAGATATTAAGGTCAAGTTCTTCATCAAGGAGTCATTAGAATACACCTGATTCTAAAGCAACAGAATCAGAAAATATCTCATAACCTTTGCTTGAGATTGCCAACTGAACGCCATTTGATTGTATATCAGTTCTCTTAACTGAAATTATATCATACTTTTAGTATAAAGATATAAATGATTAAGAATCCAATTTAATATTGTCCTGTTATACTTAGGACTAGGGATTAGTAATTTAATCCAGCTTGTTTAGCGTTCTCTTTTAGGCTCATTTTTAACCTATCTTCTAGAAAGACAATTATTTAAATCCAATATTGCTTTTGCTAGAACAAATTAGAACTACTAAACACTCATAAGAATTCAATCTCATTTTCATGCAAGCTTTCATTGTCAATCACAAAAGCATCCATATTATACAATGATAACAATGCCCCTTCGTTACATAAACCGAAGAAGGTCAACTATCAGAAATAGAATACAACACATAAGTATCAAACACTTATTTCCATTCCTTTCCAAACTATACAATTACATTTTATGCAAACAACATACTTGATATAATGCTCAACTGAAAAGAGACATCTTTTCTCATATAGTACATCTGTAAAATCAAGCTGTAATTCATTATAAATCAAATAAACAATCTGATCAGCTTGTCAGATCTGCATTGCTTTTACCTCTTACGGTAACCATCTGCAAAAATAGTCAACATGAGTCAGTTCAATGAACTGAGCATGATAAGCACTAACTTTTAAAACAATTGCAATCCATCAATTGTTTTCATTAAACACCCTGTTTAAATGAGATCAGATATTCACATTAGTAAACATATTCAGACTATGCCCTTGTAATACAAAATGATTACAAATATGTAACTCTGTCATTGTTACAAAATAGTCTTAATCACTTTCTAATATTTCATCAAATATTAAGAAACAAGGAACGAATGTACACAAATAATCATTGAATCCAAAATCACAACATTGGTCAGATTGTTTCATTCTTCCAAAAGGGAAATAACATAACAATTCGGAATTCCACCAATATGTTACAAACAAATTCCCACTGTTAGACAAATATCATCTAATAAGCAAAAGAAGAGAAAGAACCAAATCAATCATACTTCCTTTCACATAAGTTCGTTACTGTACCGTCTACTCAAATGAAATACATTCATCCAGTAAGCATACGAACAAGTCATTCAAACAACAGGAAGAATCACTGTCATAATAAAATTTGAACACAACAAGGCTTTACGGCCCGAATTCGAAATCAAGAAACCCAGTAATGCGGTCAGCAATAGACCATATTGCCTTAGGCAATTGGATGTTTCCCAAAACTATGCCAAGACAATCACTCAAAATTTCCAAACATGCTTAGTCTCAATCAGACAGGAGTGAACGGAATAGAATACAACAAATCTATACTTACCTTGGCACATGCAAATCTAAAGTTTGATATTCACAGTTCACTTCAGCAGAAGCTAGAACACGAGACAAATATTCATGCTCAAGGATCACAAACAGTGACAAAGACAGTGTCCAAATGTCAAGTTCAGAAAGAGACAGAAGTACCAGTTACCTTTCCAGAATTCAAATGATTCAAACAGAGGTAACAATTCAATAGTTACATATGAAATTCATACTGATATTCATCAACGAAGCATAAAAAGAATCAGACAAACAAATAAATATCTGATTTCAACCATGAACAGTGACTTAAACATCGTAATCATTCAATCGACTCCACAGAGTCATTCAAATCGCAACAATTATAAATCTGTATAATCACACTGTGCACTGTCATCGATTTTAATACCCATAACTGCTGAACCCAACAACATCTTAAGATAAACTTGGTTGATAAATCCTTCAATGCCATCCATGGTAATCATTCAGATTTAAACAAGTGTAAGCCATCGAATACCCATTTCAAAGCAAGGAAATCAACTGAGCTGCTTCGAAGCTTTCGAACAGCTTACACAAAAAAAGGATGCAAATGCATACTCAAGAAATCTATACCCATTATTTATTACAAATAACCGCGGCCTCAAGACCTGTTTTCTCTACAAGGCTTCCACGAAAATCAAATAATAAAACTCTAAGATGAATCTACATTCTCAGCAGTAGATAGCAATATACGATTTAATCATGGACTCCACTGAGTCGTAAAAAATAAAGTATAGATGTATCAATATTGTACACAGTCAACAAATAATCCCGTTACCACAATAATAAGGAAGAACAACTTCCACTGGGTCGTTAGACTACGGTAACACAACAGTTGCCTGTTCCCAAGCCAAAAATTAGAAAACAAATGAAACCCAAAAGTATCATTAGTCACTGTCAACAAAACCACGACAGAGTTTCCAAAATTTCCTAAAACACTGAACAATCAAACAGGTACACCAGTATCCTTCCCTACTGTTTCACAACAACATTGATGATCAAAAATTGACAACAAAACAGTGGTCTATACCCTACACAAGTATATTCGATGGGCTCACGCCAAACAGGCCAAGCATTCATACCTTTAAATATATAAATATCTCACATATTTAAACCAGAAAGAATACACAAGGGAATAGAGCCGAAATTTGAATTTAACAAATACCCATCTAGAGGAAATTGAAAAATCGAACCAGAAGAGATACAGTACCAAAATCAAACAAGATCTCCATAGAAAATCATCCATTTTCTCAAAACATTTGAACAGAGTTGTTCTAATGAAATCACTTGAAAGACAACAAGCTATTTAAAGGTTAGGGCCTAACATGCCTGTATTTTTGATCAAATTTCCGAAGCAGACCACAGGAAGAGCTCAAACTTCCTTTTCTTTTTCCACGATAAAGCAACCAACAAAATTTTGCTGTCTCCATCACATATATATCCTCCATGACAGAGAAAAGAGCTATGGCAGTTCATACTTGCCATGCAACTCAAAGAGAACTGGTGCGAAGAACCAGTAAACAAGCAGAGAGAGAGAGAAGACCGAAAATCGTGACAAGCCAAACAAACCCAAAAATTTCCCGTTTGCATGCCTTCTCGCGAGTTCCGAGCTCGACTTCTCAGAATATTGAATGCCATTAAACCAAATTTCCCGCTTAAACTCAACTTCCACCGACCGCCAGAATTGGCGACAGTCCAACTAAAACTCAAGTTCATTTCCAAACTTAGCAAATTGCCACGTCTGCACAGGTTAGCCGTCGCCTAAGCCTCCGACATGACCTATCCCTCATCCTTATCCCCAGCATTAATTGCCATAGAAAATGCCGCCCATGGTTCGCACCCCTCCATAGGCCCCTTTACATCCTCCTCAATAGTTAGGTTAGTAACTTAGGTTAGAATTTAGGGTAATACCCATACTAACCAATTTACACGTAGTTACTAACTTAGGATATTAACACATAGCCTAGGTCTAGGTTAGCTTAACAATAATCTAACCCCTAGGTTAGGTTTTAGTTTTAGGTTGCTAACCATTAATAATTCCAGTTAGGTATCATTTATCCTGTATGCCAAGAAAAGACCTAAAATCATACATTCTTGAACAGGATTTACTCCCAGCCATTAGGCTACAGGAATATACATGTACAGAATTATTACTTGGTCCACAATCCTAGACCTTCCAGATATACCTCCATATCGGGAACCAATTTCATTTCACAAGATCAGCCCGAGTCATACTCCTGACCAGCTTAATAAATGCTTCCATACCTTGCAACCTGTTCAAGGTCTGTGATCTAATTCATCACAACATAGATTTAAAGCATTACTTGGATCAATTCCACTGATCCAAGACTAGATATTATAGATGAATATCTCTATAATTCATTCCGTGATCAGATTAATATTTAGACACAAAATGAAATAAATAAAAGAGTCTAATCATATTCTGACTCAGTCAAGATCTGCAATCTTCAAGGAAATTACAGTACATATCAAGCATGATTTCTGAATTGAGGAACACATCCTTTTACAAGAAATCACATATCAAAACTTGTATGTCCAGTAGAGAGTAACAACAGTTCAGGGTGTTACACTCTACCTCCCATCTCTACCAGAGTCACTACGAGTGTCCCACCCTCACATACCTACTACCAGCCACCTCCTCTTTCATCGGTCATTCAGTCTGGGTATATACCCTCTATGTCTGTCTCTCAATTCCTGCCTCCTTATTCGACACCACCATACTATGGAATGTTTTATTCTTCATATGTCCAACAACAACCTCCTTTCACTTCCAGGGGGTACCCAATCTTCACAACCTAACAATGACTTTATCAAGTTAATGACGGACAAGATGCAGACATTAGAAGCATCTATTTTCGGCACTCCAATTCTCTCAGCTATGACGAGATTTTTAATGAGCCTATTCACCCATCCATTCCCATTCTCCCATATCCCATACACTGGGAGATGCCTAAGTTTAACCACTTTAACAGTAAGGAAGACCCGCAACAACATTTGCGATCTTTCAAACATGGGTGTTACTTAATTTCCCATGATGATGCTTTGATTTTGCAAACCTTTCCCATGTCCCTAATTGGTCCAACATTGGACTGGTATAGTGGATTACCTAGACATTCCATCTTCTCATTCAACCAAATAGCCCAATCCTTCTTGGATCATTTTTTGATTAATGTCATCAAGAAGGTTACCATGACCAATCTTTATTCTACGCGTCAATATGACGATGAATCCTATCACAGATTTTGTCACTCGTTGGCGTAGCCTAATCAACCAACTCACTTTCCAATTACCACAAAATAAACTCATAGAGCTCTTCACATGAGCCTATGCTAGACATATCTCACCTACCTTACAGGTGGAAACCTTCCGAACATTCAATGAGGCTTTCACCATGGCACGTAAGCTCGAAATTTGTGCCATAGAAGAGAAGAAGATACAATTACGAAACAATAACTCCTTGTTTAAATCACACGATACTTCCTCTTCCTTGAAACCTCAGACGAGTTATTCCAAAGCCAAGGGAACTGCCAATGCAGTGGTACTTAAGGCTGGCCCTGCCCATCCATCCAATCATGCTAAACCTTCATCCAATCTGTCACCAGTCCAAGCCTTCCAATTCAAACGAGAACAAAATAAATACACCTCAATTGGGGAACCATATTCATCTATTTTAGAAAAGCTTATTAAAGCTAATGCCATCACCCTTCCTCCTATCAAACCACATACTGGTTTTGACCCCTCTCACCCAATACCAGGTTGGTATAAGGAAAATGACTACTGTAACTATCACCGTGTAAATGGTCACAATGATAGAAATTGTATCACCTTTAAAAAAATTGTTCAGGGAATGCTCAAGAGCGGCGAGTTAGTCCTGGATAACCCTAATGCACCTGCCAATCAAAACCTTCATATATTCAAGAAACCATTCCCTAACCATTCCCCATCTAATGATCAAACTGGTGATGCCTCACATAACGAAAGTAATACACGTGAGGTACATGTTATCTTTACCGACTTACCACTTATTTCCCAAATATCTCCTATCCCCTCCATCGAGGAAATCCTAGCCTGAAATCCTCTACCCGCATAGGAACCTACTTTATCCGTTCCTCTACCCATAGAGGAAGAGCCCTTCACCTCCCCTTACACGTGCGGAGGAGTCTCTCATTAGCACCGATATCATTTCCCCTTCAGCTTCCCTACCTAGTGAGCCACTACCAATTGTATCTCCTCCACCCACAGAGGAGTACCCATCATCTTCTCCACCTATTCAGGATCTAATAGATTTTCCGTTACCGCTCAGTGACCATTCTCCATCAGCTACCCAAGATCCTACGGACCTACTTTCGGCTCTCTTACCTACAGAGGCCAAAGCCAGTGAATTCCCTATTTCTCAGACACATTTTACGGGAATCACCACTCACTCCACATCTACCTCATCTACCACAGTTGTCGTTCTCACGTTTGGCTGACCGCCTGGACTATGTTGATAGGTCTTCACTTTGGGGGTGTCTCTTACTCCCAGTCTCGACCCAAATGCAATCATCTTCCACTAACACTTCTACCATTTATCTGAAGAATTTTCAACAACCCAAACTACACATGAACATAACTCTCGATACATCTTCTATTGCATCATCTTCGTCATCTATACCCACCCCTCTACTTGCTAGCCGACGTGTTCCAACACCATCTCTTGTATCTAAACCCACTAGTGTTATAGGGGTCACACCCACATCAAACCTTGCACATCCTTCCTATTAGGATACACTTGACCACATCTTCCCATATACATATTGAACAAATCCCTCAACCTAAACGAAAAACCCAACCTTCTAATCTGCGTGCACCAACCTCACCAACTACACCTTTATCACCTTCACCCCTACCATCCATCTTGGGACCTCACCCCTCTACCTTAACAAAATCTACTCTCTCCAGGGGTAAACCTAAAATTACCTTGACCCCTTCACCACAGCCTGCAGCTCTACCTAGGTAAACCTTGCATCCTTCATCACCATCTATAACTTCTTTACCTCCTATACCACCATTACCTTCTATACCTCCTTCACTACCTATGACATTTTATTCCACCTCACCTGTACCTCCCTCTCGACCTTGACCAACACCTATCGCTGCACCTCAGTTTTCCCCTTGGGTCACTCATCCTCTCCCACCATTTCCTTGCCATCTACATCACGTGCTCCCCCTACACCTCTAACTAAGAAAAAGCACCAAAAATTGAAAAAAACTGTTAATTTCCAAAGAGGTGGTTGAACTTAGCCCTTTTTCTATTGTTGCACCTACACCAAAGAAATTACAACCCAAATCCAAGACTACATCACCTCAACTACCACCACAACTATCCAATCTTCCAACCAAACCTACTTTTACTTCACATTGTGATCCACTGGTGGGATCATACGCCACCATCTTGGCTAACCTCCTGGAAAGCTCTGCTATCACCCTCCCTCCTCTTAGACCTTATGACCCTCTTAAACCTAAACCACAAGGGTTTTATGATACTAAAATTTTTACTTACCATCGTGTGCCAGGACATGATGTTGAGAACTATAAGGGTCTAAAGGCTGCCCTTATTCAATTATGTCCTTCTGATCCCAATTTTGATGACGATGATCTCCTGGATGATGAACATATTTCAACCTCACGACAGTCTTCACATCTTCCTCCTACACCTATACCACAACCTCCATCATCACGGCCACGACCTTTCTTTCCATCTCTGAAATTCAAAATCAACATGGTCCGCATCCAAGAGATTACTGAACCTTCTCCTAAATGCTAGTGTTGGACACTCATCGTAGAAGTCTCTTATCCACCTCTTGGTAAATGTCCCTCTTTCTGGCATACCTTTCATAGTAACCCCACCCCATCCACCTCTCTGCCTCAAATTAATATGGTTCATGTCGTTATCTGAGGTCAACAAGACAAAGGGAAAGAAGAAATAGCCGATCCATCACCTAACCACGTACCAACATACCAATTGCACTTGCACCTAAAGTCACTATCCGTGGTCCAGCATATCCTATTTCTAATGGGGTTACACACTACGTGATGCTCAAACAATTACACCAATCTCCTCTCAAAATGTCCTTATACGATCTCATCCAAGCCTCGGAGTCACATCGTCAAGCCCTCATGGAGGTCCTTCAATCTATTGAGGTTTTACCTAATGACCCCAAACCTGTAGCATCTATTATCACACCTCATCATGTCACCTCACTCAGTAAATTGCCATTTACCTCATCACCTCCACCTGTTCACCAAGTTGCTATCCTTAGTTTCTCGGATGAAGAAATTGTCCCCCACCAAACTGATGACCCAGATCCTGCACTTTTCATTTCCATCCATATCGATAATATACACGTCCGATGTGTTATGATCAATGGGGAACTAGCATTAACATCATCTCCTGTCACGCATTCGAACAAATGCGCATACCCAACAACTACATGCATAAACACGCAGTCATGTTGTGTTCATTCAATGATGCTATCACCTCTACACTCGGTACTATCATCCTTCACATTCATGTGGGTCCCCGTACTGTTCCTGAGCTGTTCTATGTTTTGGAGGGGGAGTTTCAATACAATTTATTACTCGGAAGACCTTGGATTCATGCCATGGCTTGTGTTCCTTCTACTTTGAACTGATGTGTAAAGTTCAAACATGAAAGACGTTCCTATACCATTCCAGCTGACCCATCACCTTTCAAAACCTACAACATGCTTTACCAGCCCAATGATGTCCTTATACTTGTTAAGGTGTCTACCTCCCTGCTTACATCTTTTTCACACACGACCCCATCCACCAGTGCCGTTGCAACCTCACCTTCGCCCAAATCTTCTATTTCCACCGCTGCTATCACTTCTACTAGTCACACATCAACTTCCCAACTAACCGACACCTCTTTCGATCTAACTTCTAACACTTCCTCCATTCTAGCCACCAATATATCAACCACGTTGATCCCTTGGAAGGTGTTTTTCAATGCCTCACTATGGGGGAGTATCACCTGTACAAATGTCAATACATTCCTTACTCCACAAGAGTATGGAAACCTTCACCAGCATCCTCACTATGATCACTGCATAGGTGAGCATCTCCTTTATGGTCCTCCCCACCTCCATACCCATCTTACCTATGGGGGACTTGATATTTCCACTTACACACCCAAACCACCATCACAAACCTGACCTTTTTTGGCTGACCTTCAGTCGCTTACCAACCGCCGCTTCACTCACACTTTCCTACACCGCTGTGCCTAGAAGGGTTTTGGCTTTTTCCTCTATGAGAAAGGTCGTCACACCATTATTTCATGTACCACACGTAAACACAATGATCATAGTGGAATTGGTTTTACCAAACTACCTGCCAAAAAGCCCCGTATTGAACTCATTGAATACAATGACCCCTCTCCACCTCCTTCACCTACCCCACCTTCACCACCTTCACCAATGGAGTCAATGGATCCAGTATCTATCCCTCCTACCTTTTTTTTTCATAAATACCATTTCCTTGGGGCCTCTGACCTATCACCATGATGGCGAGGCTCCTTATTCTCTTCCTTTCTTGTATCCTGACATGATAGGGGATGATACTCCTTCTATTAATGTCATTCAATGTTAGGATGATGAGTCCATACTCACCTACCTTGGTGCTGAATACTCTTATATTCACCAGTCGTTACCTTCTGAGACACAAACAATGTTGAATGAATCGACTATCGAAGTCAACATCCACACTTAGGATGACCCCCACATTCTCAAGATTGGCCAATCTCTCGATGCTGCTGAACAGGAAGCCCTCACTTTTTTTCTTAAAAATCATAGCCATGCTTTCACTTGGTCCTATGTTGACATGCCTAGCATTGATCCCACTATCGTGGTCCACAATATTGTAACCATTCCCGATGCCAAACCCCTAAAACAAAAGTTGAGGAAAATGCACCCTCGCATTGCTCTTCTTGTCAAAGAAGAACTTCAACGCCTTCTCTCAGTTTCCTTCATCTTACCCATCGATTGAGCCCGATGGATTTCTAACATCGTCCCTATCACTAAGGTGATAGGGGGACTTCACATTTGCACCAATTTTCGTGATCTCAACCTTGCCTATGCAAAAGATGATTTTCCTCTGCCTGGTATTGACTAGTTGGTTGACCTTACTGCTGGCCATGAAATTCTATCACTTATGGATGGTTTCTCAGGTTATAACCAAATCTTGCTCGCTCTCAGAGGATCAACACAAAACCACATTCATTACCCCTTGGGGGACCTTTTGCTATCGAGTCATGCCTTTTGGCCTTAAAAACACTGGTGCTACATATCAGCATGCTATGAATTACATCTTCCATGACATTATGCATCACATATTGGAAGATTTATGTAGATGATCTTCTTGGCCAAATCCAAACATCACGCTGAACACCTCACCATCCTTGAAAACCATCTTTGACCGCCTTATCAAATATTGTCCACCTTCAACCTAAGAAATGTATGTCTTCACGGTTCTCTCAGGAAACTCTTGGGATTTATTGTTTCCTTACATGGTATAGAAGTTGACCCTGCTAAAGTCAATGCCATTCTTGATATGCCTCCACCCACTAACCTTCACCAGCTTCATATTTTGCAGGGAAAGTTGCAATCTATTCATCGATTTATTTCCCAACTCTCTGACCGTTGTCAACCATTTCATCACCTTCTCAAAAAGGATGTCTCTTTCAAATGGGATGATGACTACCACAAAGCTTTTGAGGCCTTAAAACAATACCTTCTCCAACCACCCATACTTGTTCCACCTAAAGACAACCAACCCTTCTACTTATACATCTCTGTTACCGATCACTCTTTAGGGGCTATGCTTGCTCATCGTGATGAACAACATAGGGAGAAGGTGGTTTATTACATAAGCCATACTCTTCTGGACTACGAAATCTTGATACACTCATCCTGAAAAACTTTGCTTAGCCTTAGTTTTTGTTGCCACCAAACTTTTCCATTACCTACTCAACCACAAAACCTATGTTGTGACCAACACTGACCCCTTACACTTCATGTATGCTAAACCTTACCAAAATCAATGTGCCCACATGTTGGCTCATGCTTCTTGCTGACCTAGACCTCGAATTCATCCACCAAAAATCTATCAAGGGCCAGGGCATTGCTGACCAGCTCGCTGATGCCCCTCTTTCTGGGAATCAATCTTTGAACTTTGATTTCCCTGATGAATCCATTGCTAACCTCTCTTTGGATGATGACCCTTACCAAATGACCTTATTCTTTGATGGTTCCAAATGTCAGCGTGGGGGTGGTGCAGGAATTATCCTCATTCCTCTTGATGGTGAACCCATGCCCTTATCATTCAAACTCGACTTTGAATGCACCAACAATATCACCAAATATGAAGCACTCGTATTGGGTCTCATGACTGCCTATGCCTTAGAGGTTAAGTCCATTAATATCTTTGGTGATTCTCAACTGGTAGTAAACCAAGTCAATGGTGTTTATCAGTGTCATAATGAAATACTTCAAGAGTACAAATGTTACGTCGACATCATGTTGACTACCTTTGACCGCTATAAAATTCAAACTGTTCTGCGATCCACCAATAAATTCGTGGATACCATGGCCTGCCTCGCTTCCCAAATACCCACTTCACCTGACGATTCAGACATCTTTGTTACCATAAAATGCATACCGAGACCTTCTTATCAATCTTGTTGTGTTAACCTCATTTGAACTGTCTCACTAAACACACAAGACCTTTGGTATAAGTAGCTTGCGGTCTACCTTTCCCTTTCTATATTGCCTCCTGATCTCACACATAATGGACAATGCACCTTTCTCAAAAAGGCCTCTCGTTATGTCATCATGGGTGGCCTCCTCTATAAATGCAAGCTTTGACGGTATCCTCTTATGATGCCTTACCAAGCTCTGAAATCCCCTATACCATTAAGGAAGTTCACGATGGCATATGTGGAGGTCACTTCAGTGGCCTTGCTATTGCTAAATGCATTCTTCACCTAGGCTATTATTGGCCAACCCTCAATCATGATTGTTGTGACTACGTTAAGCGTTGTGTAAAATGTCAACAACATGCCAATCTTCATCATACACCTAGTCATGCCTTACAGGTCACTCTGTGACCTTTGGCTTTTCTCTCAATGGGGTTTGGATCTTGTCAGAGAGATCAATCCTCATTCTTCCCTAGCGCCATCAATGGATCATCACCGCTACTGAATATTACACCAAATGGGTTGAATCCATACCCCTCATCTCTATGAAAGCTGAGAAAATATGTGAGTTCATCAATCATCACATTATTTGTCACTTCAGTGTTCCACATCGCCTTATCACTGATAATGGAAAAAAATTCAAAAATAAAACTCTACAGAAAATTTATGACACCTTCAGACATCCAACTAAGCTTCTCCTCACCATATTATCCATAAACTAATGGCCAAGCTGAATCCACCAACAAAACCCTAAACAAAATTCTCATGAAAGTGGTTAACGATACTGGGAAGGATTGGCATACGCACATTCCTTTCGCTCTTTGGGCATACATACTAGTATTCGCACTTCCACTACTGCTACTCCCTTTTCTCTGGTCTACGGTACCGAGGCTATTTTGCCTCTCGAAGTCCAGATCCCATCTCTCTGTATCTCTCTTCAAGATATGCTTACTGATGATGACTTTCACCAAGACATTTAGCACAAGCTTGAGTTATTAGACGAACACATCGTCTTCATGCTCTCAGACCATCTCCAAGTCTACCAAAAATGCATCAAGCATGCCTACGACAAACATTTCCATGAACATACCTTCAAGGTTGGTGACCTCATCCTCAAGGAAAATCAACACGTAACCAAAGTAGAAAAAAACAAAAGGGGAAAATTTGCTCCTAATTGGCTTGGACCATACATCGTGACCCATGACTATGGATCAGGTGCTTATCTCTTGTCTTCACTTGATGGTAAGCCCAAAACCTGAGCCCCTCAATGCCTTGCATCTTTCGACCATTCTATTGTTGACTTCTAGTCCTACATCACTACTTCTCTATTTCATGCTCATCCCTTGAGCGCCATTCACCTTTCTCTTTTCTGCCCCTCCACTTCAATGACTAGACAAGAATCATGTGGTTACCCATCACCCTTTTCAACCTTCTCTTAAATATGTGCACCACGGCTCTGCACATGGCATGATTCTCATGGATACTTTTTGTCTTCTTTTAGATGAGATCCCATGGTTGTTCACCCTTACCTTCTTAACAAGAACCAAATGCTTCGTTATAGTCTCGTCCATGACCTTAAAAGCCAAAAAATTAATTTCCAAAAATAAGGGATTAACTCCTTGAGTCAAACTTCCAATATAAAAGATGAATCCCTCAAAAGGACATCTGCCGCCTTCAATTGTCGCTATAAGTAGACTGCTCCCTCGAAGGACAGCTATAAAAAGCTCACAACTCTCTACATAGTCTTTCCAAAAAGAAGACTATACATACTACAAAAATAAACCTATTTAGAAGCTTCCCGCATCGATCAACTTCACGAAGACCTCAAGGAGACATATATTCATCTTGTATAGACTTCCCGCATTGATCAGTCTATCTAATAAAGTCAAAAAGAAAAGAAAAGTAAACTTTTTTGTCATGGACTTGTCTATTGTGATCTTGGATTCCTTGCCCAAGGCATTTTGCTTCATAACATATGACCTGATTACCTTCATTTCCTTACCTATTTTCTTTTCACTTCATACCTCAAGGGATCTACTGAACCAATGACATTTGTGTCATGTGACTATGTTCTTAGAAGTAGTCAATCATGCAATGTCTTTAGGGTCTTACATTCACTAGATGATGTTTCGTATGTTTTGATCCTTGCCAATCAGGTGGCTTTCTTGCCCCCTCTTATCTTTTCTCTTCTTTGTTACCTTTTGATCATCCTATATAGGACTATCCCCTCGACGCCTGTCTTTTGGGATTTTCTTCTCCCACCTCAATTGACCTAAAATCACCTTTACCTATCTACCTATACTCTACCCAAACTTAATTGACCTTGACCTAATCATCCCTATGACCTAGACTTAACCCTACCTATCAACCTACCTACCTCTTCTTCTATCTTCATCATATTATTCCCTAGCCTATGGGAAAACTACATCGGTCTGAGGTCCCTTTTCACCAGGACTATGTAGGTAGCACTTCCAGGGCATGGGGCCCTAGAAGGTTAGCTCGGCCACTCTTTACCCTAACCATTTTCCCCACCTTTACTTGATTTCCTGTTCATATAAAAAAACCAGAAATCTATCCCATATCCACATCATTCAACCTACATACACTCCTCATGTTTCACATACTCTTTTACCACTACCATTATTTCCCATATTCATCTATAACCAATATTTAAACATTTTACACCATTACATTCATTTGCATTAACATGTATTACCAAAATACCGAAATACACATCCATGCCTAAAACAACTTGAATCGATCCATGCCTAAAACCAGCCTGACTCATCCATGCCTAAATAACCTGACTCGATCCATGCCTAAATAACCTGAATCGATCCATGCCTAAACCAAATTCCATACCCTGACCTCATCGATCCATGCCTATACATAACCTGACTTGATCCATGCCTAAAACCTTGAACCTGACTCGATCCATGCCTAAAATTAACCTGACTCGATCCATGCCTAACTCACCTAATCCATTCATATCATAATGAAAGTAAAATAAAATACACATCACAACACATAATCATCTAAACCTCGTACATCTCATCATATAAATACATGTGTATTACAATAATGTACACTCATCTAAAAAATACATGTGTCTCTCATACATCGCCGGCTCGCAGGCTGCTATCCAATACAAAAATATCTTCGGCTCGCAGGCCGGTATCATGTACAAAAAAATAACAATAATAAATACAAAATCTCTTTGGTACATCAGGCTGGTCTCATATATAATCCATACAAAAATGACTCAGCATGCAGGTCTGGTCCATAGCAAGTCAATCATCTCCCCATCTGATGTCGAGGAATGCTCCCTGTGACTTTGTCTATCCCAACCCCTTTGCCACACCTGTCTAGTGCCTAACACCTGCCTCATCTCTTGCTATTGACCCCTCACTTGGGGATGGCCTCTACACACTAGTGGCCTCACAACATGTCCCTAGGCTCACTGGCCCCCTGTACTCTCCACACTATGAGTTCGAGATCTAGTCCTCTCACTGGAGGCCTTGCTGTGCTCTAATACTCGGCATAGGAGGGCACATCTAGCCCGACAGCTAACAAATGATCCTGATAATATCATGCCTCTGCTAAGGCATCCCTAAATCTGACCATGGTCACTGTCTTTTGGGGTGCCATGGGTCTTGCTACCATGCGTGGATTCATGTACCAGGGGACCCTATCCCTACACCTGCATGAGCCCTGTGTCTGGTACTATAGCCTGAGTTATCCCCTGGGATCTATGCCTGTGCCTGTAATTGGGCCTGCAGAGTAGTAATATTTGCTTGTGCTACTATCACTTGGCTTTGTAGACCTGTAACCTGCCCCTGCACTATGGCCAACTGGCCCTGTAAGTCCTATACTTGCACTTATAGGGAAGCTATTTGCTCTCCCCCTCTGCCTACCTCCTCTCCATCTCCATCTCCCCCATCCTCCGCCTGTGTAGGTACCTGTCCCTACCCTGCCTAAGCCTAAAGTGTCACTATCTGGGATTATAATGTGGCAACTTGTGCCTCTGTACCTGTTAGCTTCCCTTGTATAATCCCAAGCTGCATCACCAAGGTAGCCACCTGCCCCTGTAGGGCATCCCTTTGCACTGTGATGGTGGCTAAGTCTGGCTTACCCTGGCCTTGGTGGTATGACTCTCAGCTTGTGCTACCCACCACTACCTATATCCATCTGCCACTCCATCATCATCAATCTGTGAATCCACTGGTTTCTCCTCCCATCCAGTCAGCACGATGGGCTCACAGTGGAGACATAGGTCTCTCCATGTCATCTCTCCTGTACTACGGGAATGGAGGCGGTACATCCTGGACTAACCCAAACTAGCTCCTAACCCACTCTATGGGTATCTGCTCATGCTCTCCCGCTCTCCTCCCCTCTATCCACAAATATAGCTGTAGCCCATCTAGCTCCATGGGCCATCTGTCTGTATGCGGGGAAGCCCACATACGGCATCTAAATGATGTCCACCCCAGACAACCCCTCCAACAACCTCCTGTAGTAAGCTACATCATGAGTAGCTCTAGCACCTTAGGCCTCTCCCATGGCCGGTACCCACTACCTATACCCAACTCTCAAAACTCTCCGTGGGAATGCATCTGCCCAGGGGCATCCCCACTGGTTGAACACACACAATGTGCTTGTAAGCCCAGTAATGCAGTAGTACAGATGCAGTAGATGCTGAACCTCCACAGTCACCCGTAGGCCCATAGCTCTCTATATACCCATGTCAGTAATGCAGGTGCCCATGTGAACTGTGTCCACTGTATCACCATGTCATGAAGGACTCCCATCATTGACCTTGGGAATCTCCCACCCTCTACATCTGGCAGTCTGAAGCAACACATTTCCTCCATCAAAAGTACCACTAACCTCATCTCCTCTGGATGAGCTCTATACATCACTCCATAGCTCATGCTAGCACTATGGAATGTTAGGTCTGCTACACCCTCACCAAAAACGGGTGCTAGTAGCTCCTCAGATGCCTCTGAAGAGATAGAATAAACCCGGGCCCCCAATATGGGCAACCGCAAGATCCTGTAGACATCCTCCAGGGTGATCGTCATCTCACCCATCGGCATATGGAAGGTGTTGGTTACCGAGTCCCATCTATCGATGAGGGAAACCATCAGACTCACCTCCCAGACTACATGTCGGTAACACCTCACCCCTATCAACCCCACCTCTGTAACATGCTGCCACTCCTCCTACATCGTGCTCACTCGTACGATCAATAATAAGGGCGGCACCCAGGCCCTCATCCGCAGAACTCGTCTTGGGCCTGCATCCCACAAAAGTAATGTATTAGTACACCTTCCCTAACTTACCCTATTTCACCCCACATCACGACCTAATCTCTTTCGGCCCACCCCCATCCCATTAGCCTTGTCGCTAATCTAGCAATACTCATCTACCCTAATTAAACCTACCCAAACCCATCTACCCTACCTATCTACCCTAACCCTCATCAATAACCTACCCAAACCCATCTACCCTACCTAATCTACCCAAACCTACCCAAACCCATCTATCTGAACCCATCTACCCTAACCCTCACCCAAACCTACCCAAACCCAGTGTTACCCAAACCTATCTACCCTAATCCTCACCCAAACCTACCCAAACCCATCCACCCGACACTATCTACCCTACCCCTCACCCAAGCCACCCTAACCCCTTCTCGTCTCCCTTAACCCTTTTCCCTCTCACCTAATCCTTTCCTACCTACCCTACTTTCCCACCCTGCCCTTACTCTATTCCCTTTTTTGTCCCAACTTACCCTTAGGTTGACCGACCCTGTTATCCCTTGACCAACCATGGTCTCCCCTTGACCGGCATCGGTCACTATTCTTGTGACCGATACCGGTCACTACCCACTGATGTCAGCCACAAGTCGACTGACATCGGTCACTGTCGTGCCACCCACCATGACTTCCCAACCCTACTTTTTCCCTTCCTACTCCTCCTACCCACTTAAACCCCTCCTTACACCCTTAATTATTCCTATACTACCCTTTTACTCTACACCCTACCCTTCCCCATTCCCATTTCCCCCATTTTTCCCCCCTTAATTTCAAATTTCTTCCCCCCCAACCCCCCATTTTTCATAATTTTTTATATTTTAACCAATTTCACTAAACAATCAATAACCAAGGTTCAGAACTAACCACATCTCGCTACCGCCGTTGTGGCAGAACCTTCGGCCTCTGCACTGCTCCTCCCAATCCCTCTCCGGTCTCCACTGTTTCGCTCGGAATGTTTCGGCTTCTGGGAATAGAGTTGCTTCTATCCTTTCATTCCTTTTAGAAACAGATAAGGTTAGGGCTAGGAGGAATACCTGTTGAATGTCGAGATGGTGTGCACGTACCGTAGAGAAAGATCAGGTTGACTGCGAAGAACTCCTTTTTGTCTTGGAAGGACTACCTGCAAATAAGAACACAAGACCACAAGATTTTGATTAGACAATAAATGAGGGAATTTCCTTGGGCCCAGGAAATATAAAACTTCCTTTCGAAGGTGGTTAGTTCCCCTGCTAATATGAATTAACACAAAAGACTGTAAGATATCAATTAAATTGCTTCGTTGAACTGGGTAGGGGAAAGGCTGGTTTTTTGTTATAGTCAGGATAACCGATACCAGTTGCTGATAACCGATATCGGTATGGTATAGGATCTGTAGGTTGGTTGTTTTGTGGGGTGGTTGTGTTGTTTGGTAGTTGTGTTATTTGTAAGGCTGTATATAGGTGATATTAGGAAATAAGGTGATGAGAGGTAGATGAATGATAGTTAGATGCAATAGCATGCTGGGTAGTGGATCTAGGAATGGATTTGTGAGGATTGTGCTTCAAAAAGTCTAAGAAATGTTATTAAAGAGGACATGCAAGATGTAACTTACTGGTTATTGACGAAGATGCAAGTCCAAGAACTCTGATGACAAAGGCAAGAACTCTAGGTAGGATGGCTGGACAAACAGAAGATGAAATATCTCCCTCCCGATGATCAGCTGAGTATCTGAGAACTCTGGCTATTCTGTTGCAGTTTTGGGCTTGATCTCCTTTTGCTGCAACTCTTCTGGTTTCTTCACTCATCTCTGCTTGGTCAAGTGAAGATCTGGACTCTCTTGATCGCTCCCAAATGATCTCTGTTGATTCAAAAATCCTTCGACCTTTGATTTTGGTTTGGGGAGCCCATTTACAGGGAACCGATGGTGGTTACGTAACCGACGGCGATCGAGTAGGAACCGACATCGGTAAGGAAAAAGTAGGTTATTTTTAGTAAAATAGCCCACCTTCCCTGCTTTTCTCCCGAGAGATTAGTTGCGGGCTTGGTCAAGTGACTAGAAGGTCGGTTTTGGGTGCGAGAAAGGGGTCATTAGTCATGGGTGTGGATGTAGACAAAGTTATAGGTCTTAATTAGATTAGTTTAGGGTTAGGCCTAGGTCATGATGAGGTGGAAAAATGAGGTGGCAGGTACGGTGATGTGGATTTATTAATTATAAGATAATTAATAAATAATTGTGTAAGGTTTAGGTGATGAGGTTAGGTTGCGAAATGAGATGCGGGTCACAAGGGGGTTGTAAGACACAAATTTGGTGTCTACATTAGCCCCTTATTGTCGTGTAGCTTGTTTTGTAAAGCTGTGTGGACAATAATATGAAGTGGTTTCTCCTGTTAAGGATATAGGTAATCCCCCTCAAATCTATCACAGATTGAGTGAACGGGAAATCAGGGATAGGGTTGATAAAGGGTAAATGTTGTAGAGAGGATGGCAAGGTGGTGGGGTAGGTCCAAGGAAGCAGACGCATGTTGAAATGTAATAGTACGACTAGGGTACATGATTTGACGAGCAAACCAGAAATGCATAGGCAAAGGTCGATAGTTTATCCAAACAAGGGTGATATAATCCTGGTATCCAAGGCATAGGAAGTAGCTCCAGGGTATATAACAGGTAAGGTACAGGAACGTTTAGGCATGTTCGGCAGTACCAAATGGTTGGTTTGGTTGAGATAAACGTCACGGTCTAAGTCTGGGAAAAGTTGGTTGACGGATCAAGTCAAGGACCCTAATCATGCTAAAACACGAACATGTGAGCTCGATTAAACAAAAAAAATGATAGGATGGGTGGATAAGAGTGTATGTTGGTGATGTTGGGTAGGGTATTGAAGTGGTACCGGCCGTGGGTCGGGCCAAGTTGTTGGGTTACGGCCTTGGGTTGGGCCGGCCAAAGGGTTAGAGTGAGGCCTTGGGTTGGGCCAAATGGTTGGGGGTGAGGCCTTGGGTCAGGCCAAATGGGTTGGGTTGTGGCTTTGGGTCGGGCCAAAAATGGTTGGGGTGAGGGCCTTGGGTCAGGCCAAATTGGTTAGGGTTACGGCCTTGGGTCAAGCCAAATAGGTTGGTTGCGGCATTGGGTCAGGCCAAATAGGTTAACAAAGGGTTTGCAGAAAAGGTTGATATAGGCGATGTTTGTGAGAAAAGGGCGCATTAGTAAATAAGGGAAGAAAGTTGGGGGAAGAGGTGGAATAAAACCGGTTTCGATTGTCTATGACCGATATCGGTTAGGTGACCGATACCGGTTCCTTAGGGCACAATAAAACCGATGTCGGTTATAAGTCAAAAACCTATAAAAAGAAAAATATGGCCTGTCATTGTCACATTTGCAATTTGAAAACCGATTTGAGTTGTCTGAGGTGGATTATTGACATTGGTGCATTTGTTCACTGAGGTGGCACTATTGGACTGGAGGAGTGAGTTGGTAGCGGGCCCAAGTGAGGAGGAGGCAGTAGTTGATTGGTTGAGGACCCAGAAGAGGACAGTTGGAGCCATGGCATAGCCAGGAGGAGCAGGAGGAGCTGGACCAGCTGGACCACCACCACCCATCCCACCACGACGACGTGTCATTGTACGGGTAGGTTCAAAACCCCTCATTGTGTTTATTTGATGTTATTAAGCTAGATTGGGGGTTTGGGTAGGAATTTACATGTTTTAGGAAATAATTAGAAAATGGAAATAATTCAAAAAAGGGAGAGGGTAGATAGGTGAAATAAGCCAAGGTGGCTGGGTGGGTAGATTTTTAGGGTGTTTGGGTGGGTATGTAGGTAGAAAGATGAAAAAATGGAGGTGGGGGGCCGCGCGGGGGTTTGGCTCAGGGAAATTACAGCGACCGATGTCGGTTGCTAAGCGACCGACATCAGTCGCAAAATTTGCGGGCAGGGCGCTTTGTGCTTGACCGGCGTCGGTCGTATATCGGCCGGCGTCGGTGGGTGTTGTTTGTTGTTTTGTTTTGTTTGTGTTTTTGGTTTGTGTTGTTTGTTTTGTTTTTTTTATTTTTGTTTTGTTTTTGTTTGTGTTTTTATTTTTGTTGTGTTGTTTTGATGTTGTTTGTGTGGTTTGTATTTTGTTTGTGTGGTTTTTATTTTGTTTGTGTTGTTTGTGTTGTTTTTATTTTGTTTGTGTTGTTTGTTTTGTTTTTTTGTTTTGTGTTTGTTTTTGGAGTGTTGGTTGCGGGGTTTCGGTGTAATGTGAAGAGGGAGGAGGATAGTGGAGAAGATAGGTGGGTAGAGGGGTGGGTTAGAGAGTCGGGGTGTGGTGAAGATAGGTGGGTAGAGGGGTGGGTTAGAGAGTTGGGGTGTGGTGAAGATAGGTGGGTAGAGGGGTGGGTTAGAGAGTCGGGATGTGGTCAAGGGGATAAAAGGGGGTATAGGTAGATATCGTGATAAAGAGTAGGGCTAATGTAGTGAGTGGGTTTTGCAGGCACGTCAGCAGCTGACGATGCGGGACAGGATGCCTCCGCTGTTGGTGCGGATGCGACCACATATGTCCGCAGCGCACTGGGCTATCATGCGTGAGGTGGGACTCGGTGGAGTCCAGCGATATAGAGCGATAGACAGAGATCATAATTTGATGGTTTCCCTCATCGAGAGATGGGATCCGGTGACCAATGTGTTCCATCTCTCGACTGGGGAGATGACTATCACCTTAGAGGATGTGTATCGCATCCTTCGACTGTCGATCGAGGGAGAGGCAGTCTTCTAGGTAGATTCTGAGACGGCCATGGACAGCATCCTACAGGTTTTCGGGGATGCAGCTGCGCTACTGACCTATCACAGTGCGAGCATCGGGTATGGTGATATGTACCGTGCGCACCGACATGAGACATGGCTTGCCGTGTTGATGATGATCGGGATCACCTGCTTTGCCCTCCCGGACTCAGAGGGAGGCCACTTTCCACGGGAATTGATGGGGGTGCTGCATGAGATGGTGGAGGAGCACACCTGTTACGCTTGGGCACCAGTATACCTGGTGTAGTTATACAGGGAGCTATGGGGCTATCACCGGATGAGGCGATTTGGGATTTGCTATACATTTTTACTTCATTGTTGGGCATATGAGCACATCATATGCATCAGACCAGTAGGGTTACCCAAGCAGCCAGGGCCACATGTCATATACAGATACGGCTTTCAGAGGTGGTTGGGGGTCGTGGGGCAGCCACGAGTAGTGCTTGCAGGTCAGGACATTGCTTATCATAGACATTTGTTAGAGGGCCTGACAGCGGTAGATATCGTATGGAGACCTTACAGAGGTCATCACCCTCGCAGAGGAGCCCGCTTACAGTTGCGCCTGATCCAGTACACATTCTGGATAGCAGGACGAAGGCCGGGAGAGTACGAGAGGATACCCCTAGAGAGGGTACGCAGGCAGATGGGGCTGCGATAAGATGAGCCACCTCCCTTCCCTTAGTAGAGGAGGGATGATGTAGAGGCCCCACTACCTGCACCACAGCCCTTGGACCCAGATTGGGTTGCTGAGAGGTTAGCAGGTGATGGTGTAGATGATGCTGGTTGTACGGGAGCATACATGGTGTGGTGGGCTGGTCAGAGAGCAGCTAGGATAGCACCGCCTGCGCAGCCAGACTTGGCAGCAGTGATAGCAGAGCGAGATTAGCTCAGGGGCCAGGTGCAGTTATTACAGGAGGAGTTGGTTGCTGCACAGGCACAAATAGGTGTCCTACAGGGGTAGCTAGCCCAAGCGCAGGTACAGGCACAGGCACAGGCACAGGCACAGGCACCACCACCAGCAGCGGCACAGCCACAGCCCCAGGCACAGGTACAGATACCACCACAGCTGCAGGCACCACTAGCGGCACCGGCACAGGCACAGGGGGCACTGGTAGTAGGATTCCGGGGACCAGCCCCAGCACCTACGATGGCACGGGATAGATATATGGAGGCGAGAGTGGAGGCCCGGTACTATCAAGATGTTCTTGATGGTACCGGAGCTGAGTATCAGCCATATGTAGCTTATAGAGCAGAGACCTCCCATAGTCAGAGATCACAGGGAGGTGCAGCCACAGCCGGCGTGTCTGTTACAGGTAAGAGGCGGGAGGCAGGACAGGGACTAGCAGGCAGACAGGCAGAGGGAGGTGGAGAGAGCTGAGGGGTCCCTGCACATTTGTATATTAGGCATGGGCACCGGTCTATGAACCGGTTGTGTTTGATAGAGGCCTGCGTGCCTACATTGATTAATTGATTCATTCATTTATTATAGACCGGCCTGCGAGCCGAGTACGGGTTGTACAGTTGATACCGGCCTGCGAGCCGGGTATATTTTTGATATGAGGGACCGGCCTGTGAGCTGAGTCAAGGTTATTGACATTTATTGTGGCCTGCGTGCCGGCTTTGTTGTTGTATTATGAGATCACAGAGGTCCTGATGCAGGGCATATTGTATATTTGATACCTTGTATATATATATAGATATGATGTTTTGATCCACATGATGTGTTCAAAATGTTTTTAAGTATTTCGTCAATGGTTTGTGATATAGGTTGTATGATGAGTTTAATTGACATGTTGATATATTGATGATGTTGATGTCTTTTGCACGTATATATGGATGACATGTTATATGATGAAATGTTGCATGTTTTGTTGCTGGTTTTGTGACATTGAATGTATGTATCTGATGAGTTGGATCCAAATGGTGTATAGATTGATAGTTTTTTTTTTTTTTTGATATCCGTAGTTGATGGCTTGTTTGTTTTGGTAATGTAGATAGATGATATGGATGAAATCGTAATGAGAAGTGGATTGGATGGACAAATATGGATAATGGTGTTGTTATGCAGGAAAAAGAGGCGGGCGCGACAAAAATTAGGTAGAAAATGAAGAAAAGAACTATGTTTCAAAAAGGCAGGTGTGTAATCGATATCGGTTAGGGAACCAATGGCGGTAGCTGATAGACCGATATCGGTTATGTAACCGATACCGGTTATTTAGGTATGAGATTTTCTAAAAATAGAAAAGCTAGGGTGGCAACTTAAGTTCTTATTTTTAGAGCCATGCAAGAGGTTAAATACGCGAACGTGACGCTTTTTGACGACTGAGACAGGTAATTGCATGAGAGATTTGAGTGATAAGGAGAAAAGAGACAAGGAAAGTGAATGTGATCTGAGATTCAGAAGGCAGAAAGGCAAATTTGCAAAGGGTGGTGATCATGGCAGAATGAGGAGAAGCATCCAACAGGCAGGGACGAGAGGGAAGACAAGTGCCACCTCAAGCTGCTGCAGTCCAAGAGGTAAACGGTTTGGGTGTGATTTGATTTTTGTATGTTGTGTGAATAGGATGGGGGAGATTAAGTGGGTAGATATGAGAAAGAAAACATGATAACAAGGGTTATAGATGAGGTGAGTGTTACGGGGTAGGTAATCAGGGGTTTCGGGTATGTTTGTGTATACAAAGAGGAATAAACGATCAATTTATTGTCGTAGGCGGTGTGTTTTGGCAAGGCTGTATGAAGGTAACAATGACCGATAATAGTTAGAGAGAACTGGTATCGGTCACCAAACTGGTAGCGGTTAGCTATAACCGATACCGGTACCTGTAGGCATTTCCAGAATATGAGAAAAAACCCGTGGGGATTTGATGGATTGAATGGTTGTTTCTTGTTTTGATGTATGCAGGCAGAGGCAGGGTTGATGATGAATGATAGTGTGCCAGCGCTATTGTCATGAATCCAAGTAGATGTAACACCATCTGAATGGACGTTGATAAATCGTTTGGGGTTAAGTGGAATATGCTATTATTCACGAATCACACATAACCATGCTATGTTGCAGGCATTGATTGAGAGATGGAATCCTAAGAAAAATACCTTCTATCTGCCAACAGGGGAGATGACAGTGACATTGGAAGATGTGTTCCGTATTTTGAGACTCCCAATTCTAGGAACACCCGTATATCAGGCAATGCCTAAAGCAGGGTGGGCAGCGATGATAGCAGTATTTGGTCCATACGCACGTGATTTGACACAACGAGGTTTGACATTCACTTATGGTATAATGTATGCAGCACACCCTGAGGAGACAAGGTTAGCAGTGATATTAATGATAGCGGTAGGGTATTATGCATTACCGAGGGTGGATGGGGGAAGATTTCCAAAGGCATTGATGTGTGTTATTTGGGATATGATAGAAAGGAACGTGACTTTTGCATGGGCACCTGCATATTTGGCGGAACTATACAGGGGTTTATGGGCCTGTAGGCGAAATCACAGGACGACACTGGACTGTTCATACTTGTTACACTGTTGGGCCTATGGGCACATTGTTTGTGTGCGACCAATAGGCCGACCCATCCAGTCAGGAGAGACCAGAGTATAGAGGTTGGGATTCAGACGATGGGTCCAGACAGAACAAGAGGCAAGATCCCAGGCCGTGATGGGTGACATTGAGTATTATAGGCAGGTATGGGAGAGGGTGACGATTGCGGATATGTGTTGGAGGCCTTACGAGAACTATATGGTAACAGAGAGCATAGCTGAGGAGTTGAGGGGTGTAGAGCGATTGAGGTGGATCGCGGGGCACATGCCAGGTGAGTATGAGAGGATTCCTATAGATCGCGTGCGGTGACAATTTGGATTTGTGCAGGACATACTGCAGGCTTATAGACCATAAATGAGGATCGATGTCGAGGCAGCATTCTCACCTCCCCGACCAACACCTCCAGAAGGTCCTGAAGAGGTAGCAGCTGATCGCAGGGTAATAGATGCAGGAACGACAGAGGCCTATAGATTATGGTGGGTAGCAGAACTACGAGGTGTACGTGATCGTCCTGACATAGCTATGATTATAGCAGAGAGAGATCGTCTGTAGAGTTTAGTTTAGCAGCTCCAAACACAGGTGAATGATATAAGAGGATTGTTAGCGGTTGCGGAGTCACAGGCGGAGAGACTAGAGGCTGGAGTTCTCCATGCGAGAGGGCGTATTCATAAGTTACAGGAGAGATTGGCAGATCAGTGGGCGATACCAATAGCCATGGTACCATTGAGGATAGAGAGGCCTGGCGAGAGGCGTCGACGATCACGATCATCTCCTGGGTTGGGATGAGTCGTGAGGGTCTAAGTAAATGTTATCGAGGTATAAGAATAAATAAGGATGCCGACCTGCGTGTCGATGATAGAGAAGATGTATTTGTTTAACATCTAAATAAAACTGAATATGTATGTTGATTTGAGTTATGATAATAATAAAAATGTTGTCGTTTTGACTGTTGGTGTTTTGAAAAAAAGGATAAAAGAGGAATGTGATTAAATAGAAATACACAAAAATATTTATATTTACCACACATGATAGGTTATGGTAAGGGGATGGTCGAGCTAACCTTGGGAGACCCCATGTCTCCGAAGTGCTGCCTACATAGCCCATTGCACAAAGCAAGGAGGGGCCTCAGACCGATGTAGTTCTCCCTTAGGACCAGGGAGAGGTGAATTTAGGCAGCTTGGTACGATTAGGCAATTGGTTGGTTGGTAAAAATGTTGATATTAATATTGGTAAGGTAAGGTTGAGGGTGTTGGTAATGAATTGGTGATGTTGTAAAAGGTATAAGGGAAGTGAAAGTTAGCCTACCCAAGTGGTAGGGAATCATGCCCTGATTAAGATCAACACACAATCCTAGATGCGAGGCAAAGAGGAAATATTGCTCCATAGGTGAAAAAGAGATAAACAAACCACACAACGTAGAATGAGCTTGAAGCCCTAGGTACCGATGCATAGACGAGAAGTCAATGGGTGAAAAGAGTTGTATGATCACAACATATCGAGTGTACGTTACGTCCCTTGAGTTGAAACAAATGGTGAGGTGAGGTGAATGGTATAGCTGAGGTACGGAGAAATTATTACAAAGTGAGTGTTCTGATGAAAGAGAACCTACCCTAAATAGACAAGTCCATGACTCAAAAGTTCTTTTGAATGTGGCTTTTATTTTACTGAATATAGACTGATCGATGCGGGAAGTCTACAAGGGATATTGATCGTACTATTCTTGAGGTCTTCACGAAGCTGATCAATGCGAGAAGCTTCTGATAAAAGGATGACTGTGTATAGCTGTCCTTCAAGGGAGCAGTCTATTTATAGTAGCAGATATGATTTTAGTGCATAGCTTGTCCTTCAGGGGAGCAGTCTATATATAATAGCAACAATAGTTTGGCATATAGCTGTCCTTCAAGGGAGCAGTCTATATATAATTTAGAGAGCCAGATGTCCTTTTGGCGTAAAGCATCTAGTTTGGTAGAAATTTTGACTCAAGAAAATCCCATAAGCATATAATTAAGAATGTGCCATTTTAATACTTTGAAGTCATGGACTAGACTAAAAAGGGAAGGCATCGTTAAGGGGAGGTGGGAATCAAACTATGTGAGCTTGATTTTTGATTATAAGATGTAGGAAACAAAGTGTATGTAACAGTAAATGAGCTCAAGGGACGAGCGGTAGGTAGATAAGAAGTGATATAACACTAAATTCAATAGTAGAATGGTCGAAGATGCAAGGCATTAAGGGGTTCAGGCTTAGGTTTACCATTAAGCGAAGCTAAACGATAAGTTCTTGATCCATAAGTGTGAGTGATTATATAAGGCCCAATCCAATTGGGAGCAAATTTTCCACGTTTACTCTTTTCTAGTTTGGTTACATGTTGATTCTCTTTGAGGACAAGATCACCAACCTTAAAGGTATGCTCATGAAGTCGCTTATCATAAGCACGCTTGATGCGTTTTTGATAGATTTGAAGGTGATCGAGAGCTACAAGATGACGTTCGTCAAGAAGCTCCAATTGGGCTAACCGCTTTTGGAGAAAATCATCGTTGGTGAGAATATCCTGAAGAGATATCCTGAGGGAGGGTATTTGTATTTCGAGAGGCAAGACAGCCTCGGTACCATATGCCAGAGAAAAAGGTGTGGCATTAGTAGAGGTACGAATGCTAGTACGATAAGCCTAAAGGGCAAAGGGGATGTGATCGTGCCAATTTCGTCCGGACTCATTGACAACTTTCATGAGGATTTTAGTTAGGGTTTTATTAGAGGATTTGGCTTGTCCATTTTCTTGTGGATAGTAAGGTGATGAGAAGCTAAGTTTGATACCAAAGTTGTCACAAAGGTCTTGCAACAACTTATTTTTGAAAAATTTTCCATTATCTGTAATCAGGCAATGAGGAACACCAAAACGACAGATAATGTGGTGGTTAATGAACTCTACAATTTTTTATTTTTTAGTTGAAATGAGTGGAATAGCCTCCACCCATTTTGTGTAATATTCGGTCGCTGTTATAATCCATCGGTGGCGTTGTGAAGAGGATGGGTGAATCTCACCAATAAGGTCTAAACCCCATTGTGAGAAAGGCCAAAGATCTCGGGCAACCTGTAGCGGGTGACTTGGAGTATGTTGGAGATTGGCATGTTGTTGACACATAACACAACACTTAACATATTCGTAGCAGTCGTTATTGAGAGTAGGCCAATAATAACCAAGGCGAAGGATTCGTTTGGCCACGACAAGGCCGCTAAAATGTCTGCCACAGATACCGTCATGGACCTGTTGGATGGTATGGGTGACCTCTGCGCCGGTGAGACATCGAAGGAGGATGCCATCAAAGCCACGTTTATAAAGGAGTCCCCCCATAACTACATAATGAGAAACGCGTTTAAGAAAAGCACGTTTGCCAGTACTAGTAAGGTTAGAAGGGAGAACAGAGGTTGTAAGGTAGTCATGGAATTGGTGATACCAAGTATCCTGCGAGTTAGCAGACACAGTATTTATCGTACAAACAACCGGGGCTGAATAAGATGGGGCAAAGAGTTGTTGGACCAAGACGAAAATGTCAGAGTCAGTTGATGAGGCTGGAATTTGCGAGGCTAAGCAAGCCATAGTATCCACAAATTTGTTAGTGGAGCGGGGAATGGTTTGGATAGAATAGTGAGTAAATAAGGCTAGAAGTGAGTCCACGTAGTATTTGTACTTTTGAAGTTCCTCATTTTTGCATTGGTAGATGCCCATAACTTAATTGACTACCAATTGAGAATCGCCAAAAATATTGATAGATTTGATACCTAAGTGTAACGCAACTTGGAGACCCAGAACAAGAGCTTCGTATTCCGCTGTATTATTGGTGCAAGGGAAATCAAGTCGGAATGAAAGAGGCATAGGCTCAGCGTCGAGAGGAATGAGAACAACGCCAGCTCCTCCACCATGGTGGCATTTGGATCCATCGAAGAAGAGGGTCATTGGATACGACTCCTCCTTGAGGGAAAGAGTAGTGATGAGTTCGTCTGGGAATGTAAAATTGGTAAATTTTTCTCCAGGTAAAGGGGCTTCCGCAAGTTGGTCTGCAATGGTTTGTCCTTTGATGGATTTCTGGTGGACAAACTCAAGGTCGAGGTCAGCGAGGAGCATGAGCCATCGGGCGATGCGTTGGTTTAGATGAGGTTTGGCATACATGTAATGGATGGGGTCCGTGTTGGTGATGATGAAAGTTTTGTGATTCAGAAGGTAGTGTCGAAGTTTGGTAGCCATGAATGATAGGGCTAGGCATAACTTTTCTACATGTGTATACCTAGTCTCATAGTCCACCAAAGTATGAATTATATAATAAACAACTTGTTCTCGATTCTTGGAGTCACGATGTGCAAGCATGGCCCCTACAGCGTGGTCAGTGGCGGAAAGGTAAAGGTAGAAAGGGCGGTCATCCTGAGGTGGGATAAGCACGGGTGGCTACAAGAGATAAGTTTTGAGAGCTTCAAAGGCTTGCTGGCACTCTTCGCTCCATTGAAAATCAATGTCCTTTTTAAGGAGGTGGTGGAAAGGTTGACATCGATCCGAGAGTTGGGAGATGAAACGGCGGATATATTGGAGCTTACCTTGTAAACTACGCAATTGTTTGAGATTGGTAGTTGGGGGCATTTCTAGGATAGCTTTGAATTTAGATGGGTCGACCTCGATGCCATACAAAGAGACGATAAAGCCAAGAAGTTTTCCCGAAAGGACACCAAAGACACATTTCTTTGGTTGAAGATGGACAGAATATTGTAACAGGTGATCAAAAATAATGGTTAAAACATCGAGATGTTCACTACGATGTTTAGATTTGCCAAGAAGATCGTCGACGTAATCTTCAAGGATAGTGTGCATAATGTCATGAAAAATGTAGGTCATAGCCCGCTGATAGGTTGCATCGGCATTCTTAAGGCCAAATGGCATTACATGATAATAGAAGGTTCCCCAAGGAGTTATGAAGGTAGTTTTATGTTGATCGGCAGGGGCAACCAAAATTTGGTTATATCCCGAGAAGCCATCCATGAGAGAGAGCATCTCATGGCCTGCGGTGAGATCAACAAGTTGGTCAATACTAGGTAAGGGGAAGTCATCCTTAGGGAAAGCGAGGTTAAGATCCTGGAAATCCGTGCATATCCGAAGTCCCCCCGTCGCTTTAGTGACAGGTACGATGTTAGAAATCTATTGAGGATAGTTAATAGGCAGAATGAAGGAAACAGAAAGAAGTCGTTGAAGCTCCTCTTTGACCAAGAGGGCAATGCGTGGATGCATTTTTCTCAATTTCTTTTTAATTTTTCTTGGAATTGGGTTTTAGTGTAATGTTATGGACAGCAATGTCAGGATCAATTCCTGGCATGTTAGCGTAGGACCAAGCAAAAGCTTGGTTGCGAGCACGGAGAAAGGTAGTAAAGGCGACTTGTTCTGATGCGTTAAGGGATTGTCCGATCTTCACAATGTGAGGATCCTCCTCTGTGTGGATGTTGATTTCTATAGTAGACTCGTTCAGCATGGTTTGGGTTTCAGATGGTAAGGCGCGTTGAATATAAGAGTCATCCGTGCCAAGGTAAGTGAGGATGGAGTCATCATCCTGGCACTCAACAACGTTAATTGAAGGTGAGTCCTCTTCAATCATGTCTGGATATAGAAGGGGAGTAGAAGAGGGGTCCTCATTATCGCGTTGATAAGTGAGAGGACCTAGGAAGATAGCATTTATGAAAAAAAAAAGTTAGGAGGGATAGATTCAGGATCTATCGACTCTGTGGGAGATGAAGGCAAAATGGGTGATGATGGTTCGGTCGGGGTGACATCATCATCTTCTAAAAGACAACTGACACGAGGTTCCTTCGATGTAAGTGTTCCAGGAAATCCGAGACCACTACGATCATTGTGCTTGCGTGTAGTAACAGGAATAATTGTGTGTCGGCCTTGTTCATAAAGACCGAAACCAAAGCCTTTCCAAGCACAACGAGTCAAGAAGGTGAGGGTGAAGCGATGATTTGTTAGGTATTGAAAATCGGATTGGAAAGGAACCACACCAAGAGGAGGCTTAGGGGCAACGGAAGATGCGTTGACACCCCCATATGTTAGGTTAGTGCGGCAGTGCGGTGGTCCGTAGGGGATTACTTCCCCACACGACGGTCATAGGTAGGATGTGCATGTACTTGTCCATAATTCTGTGGGGTATGGAAAGAACTAACATTATATAGGCGATACTCTCCCAGCGTAAGGCGTTGAAAAACATCTACTAAGGGGTCTACAGTTGGGATGTTAGCTGCGGGAAGGGAAGTGGTTTTTGTGACGGTGGTTTCATCAATTGAAGGCGTAGGTGCGGTTGAAGTACATGGTTGAGGCACATTTGAGGAGGATTGTTGGGTTGAATGAATGGGTGTCTTGATTGGGACAAGCACATCATTAGGGCGGTATAACATATTGCAGGTTTTGAAGGGGGGAGGATCAACTTTGACGATGTAGGACTTCCCCTCGTACTCAAATTTTATGCATCTATGTAATGTTGAGGGAACGCATCCCATAGCCCGGATCCAAGGGAAACCTAATAATATATTGTATTGGAACTCTCCCTCAAGGACATAGAAGAGTTCAGGTAAAGTACGTTGTCCTACCCGAATGTTGAGGATCACGGTGCCTAAGGTAGAGGTAATAGCGTCATTGAATGACCGTAACATGATGGGATTGGCACACATGTAGCTAGAGGGGATATTCATTTGTTGGAAGGATTTTGAAGAGATGATGTTTAGGCTAGCACCCTCGTCAATCATAACACGACATACCCGAATGTCCCGGATGTAAGCGGAGATGAAAAGGGCAGGGTCAGGGTCTTCTGTACCAAAGTCAACAATTTCATCTTCAGAGAAACTGACTGCAGCAGCTTGTTGTACAGAGACAGAAGTGGTTGGGGCAGTGGGTTGTTTGGTGAGAGAGGCAACGTGATTGGGTGTTAGAATGGAGGCAACGAGCAGAGTTTCATTAGGTAAGACCTCGATCCCTTGAATAATTTCAATGAGAGCTTGTCGATGAGATTCAGAAGTCTGAATGAGATCATATAGTGTCATTTTTACGGGTGATTGGTGAAGCTGTTTGATCATGGCTCGATGGGCAACTCCATTAGAGACGGGGTAAGCGGGTCCACGAATAACCACTTTGGGTGGTGGTGCAATCGAGATGGTGGACGGAGAAAGAGAAGACGCATGTGTGCTTTCTTTCGCTTTCTCGTTGTTTTTCTGCGCTCGAGCAGCAACACTAATCATATTAATCTCGTAAACCTGAGATGAGGAAGATGTTTGGGATAAATCATGGTCTTCAAGAGGTGGGGTTGTAATAATGATGGATCTTGGTGAGGCGGGGACAGATGGTATAGGAGAGGGAATTGAAGCTAAAGGTCTCTCCCTTCGTAAGTTGTCTTTCTTAACCCTTCTATCTGAGAGAGGTGACTGACGAAGGATGGTTTTTAAAGCTTTACATCCCTCCAAATCATGTCCTGGTGTGCGGTGATAAGTGCAGATTTTAGACTCATCATAACCTATAGGCCGAGGTTTAGACGAGTCATAAGGTCTAAGTGGTGGTAGGGAAATGGTCGCATTCTCCACCAACATAGCAAGGATTTTAGCGTAAGATCCTTTGAGTGGGTCAAAATCGGAGGAGGATGAGGGTATTGGTTGTGCGGGTTTTGGTAATGTTTGGGCATGGTTGGTTCGTACAGGTGGTGGTTTAGCCAAGGGGTGTTGACACGTGGTTTTCACTAAACGTGGTTTCTTTGGCGCAGGAGCTACATTCAGCTGGTTAGATGATGAGGCTATAGATGACGTGGTAGCGGGAAATAGCCACGGAGAAAGGGGAGTGACAGAAAATAAATCCTTTGACGATGGAGTTTGTTTAGGGTTTATGGGTGGACAGGATACGTGGGGTGACAATGTTGATATACCCTTTGATCTCTATATAGGCGTAGGTCGTTTTGAAGAAAACGCAGGAGGTATGATATATTGATGCAAGGTGGAGGGGTGAGGTCCGAATATGGAAGGTAGGTGTGACGATGATGGTTTTGATTGTGATAGAGGCACGGGTTGAATTTGTCTCCTAGGTGGGGGGGGGCGGCTTTATTTTTGGATAAATCTAGTCGCTTAGGCGGGTGTGTGAGACTGGGTATTAGTGAGGTCCCAAGTGTAGGGGAAGATTTAGTTGGGTTAATAGAGGTGGATGGGATACTTGGTATAGATACGGGGGACGAGAATGAGGACATAGGCATTTTGAGTTTCTGTAAACACTTAGGGTATATGGTAGAGGTGTCTGGATCGGTCATCTGCATTTGAGTAGAATAGGGGGTACTCAAACGTTCCCATAGGATTCGTCTATCCTTTGGAGAATGACAATCTTCAGGTGTGAATTGGAATTTTTGTATGGAAGAAAGGTGGGTTGTGATTCCAGTCCACTGTGGGGGTGATACAGGGGGTAAATGAGGCACTGTATCAATAGATGTTAAGAGATCAACCGGTCATTGAAAAGATTTAGGCGATGAAGAACTAATAGGTAAGAGGGCATGTTCGAGAGGATCCGTCATGGTTAAAGAATTTGGTGATGTCGATGCAAGAGATTTCTCATCTAAGGATGTCAAAAGGAGTGGCGAGCCTTCCTCTTGTGCAGCAAGAGCGGTAAAAGGGGACGTTTGGGAAATAGATAAATTAGATAACATCTGTTCGCAGTCTTGTAGGGATGTGGTGTAAGAAGACTCATCGATGAGAAGAGAAGTCTGGGCAGTTAACTCCTTTATGGGTAAAGGAATGATTTCACTTTGGCTTGATGGTGGTGAAGGAGGTTCGGACTCCTGTGTTAGTGAAGAGGCTTGATTCAAAATTTTCTCGATAGAGGCTTTTGGCTTGGTATCGAAGACTGCATGGATCTCATGAACACTCTCCTCGGCTAAGATATGCCGGTTTACGTTACTGTTAGAAGAGTGATTCGAGAATGGTTTGTTGAAGATTTTCAAATTTCGATTGGCAGGGGCATTAGGATTATCGAGGGTTATATCCCCTGCGTCAACCATTTCCTGCACTATGTTTTTCAACATCTTGCAGTTTTCATGACTATGTCCTTTTACGTAGTGAAAGTTACAGAAGTCATTTTCTTTGTACCAGGAAGGTATAGCGCGGGTGGAGTCAAACCCGGAGTGAGGTTTAACAGGAGGCAAGGTGATAGCTCTGGCTTTGAGCAATTTTTCCAAGATGACACCATAAGTTTCTCCCAAGGGAGTGTAATTGATGGGCTCTGCTTTATACTTATAGGTGGTTTTTGCTGGAGTATTAGACGGTGCTTGAGATTTGACCATCACCGCGGTGAACAGCTCCTTTTGATTTAGAAGAAGTGGACATGTGAGGAGTGGTGGTGTTTGGTTTATTGGTAGAATCTGGAGTTCGGAAATTGGGGTTTTTGTTGCGCAACCGCAATTTCTCTTCTTCTAAGGCTCGAATTTCTAGTTTCCGAGCCATGGTAAAGGCCTCATCAAATGTGCGGAAATTTTTTATTTGAAGAGTAGGAGAAATGTGCTTAGCACATGCCCGCGTAAAAAGTTCGATAAGTTCAGCCTGAGGCAAGGCATATGTAAGTTGGTTGATAAGGCCACGCCATCGTCCAACGAAATCTGCAATAGATTCGTCTTCGAATTGTCGGATGGCATAGAGGTCGGTGATAGATACTTTCTTGGCAATGTTAATGGAGAAATGATCCAAGAAAGATTGGGCTAGTTGGTTAAAAGAGAAGATTGAGTGCTGGGTTAAAGCACTATACCACTCCAAGGCGGGGTCCTGATAAGGACATGGGAAATGTGTGGAGTAACAAGGCATCATCATGAGCAATCAAATAACAATCATGTCTAAATGATCGCAAGTGTTGTTGAGGATCCTCTTTACTATTAAAACGAGTAAATTTCGGCAATTCCCATTGAGGAGGATATGAGTGAAGGGGGACAGAAGGGTGAATAGGCTCCCGACAAACTTGCTCGTATGTCAAGGCGCTACGACTTCCCGACATAGAAGCCTCCATATTTTTGCATTTTTTCCATCATTTGTTTGATGAAATCCGTGGTTGGATGAGATGATGGTGCGGTTGTGGTAAACAGAGGCAAATTAGGCCAAGGGCCTCTGCTAGGCAATGGTGGGGTTAAGTGTTGATAAGGTATGGAGGATGAATATGTTGAGGCGACCGAATAGGGATGTCCCATATAGGATGTTGAGGTCACTGGATACGTGTATGGGAATGAAAAGGTAGGCGGAACTTGAGAAGGAAAGCTCGTGAAGATAGGTGGCAGAGAGCAAGTCATGAATGGAGCTGTCTGCAAGAGAGATGAGGTAGGAGCAGTTGGTGGTAATGATATGTGGGGTCCAAGATTAGCCAAAGGAAATCCAATCTGTGTCGTATGAACCTCTGAAGCCATTGGATTGGGAGACGGGGCTAAAGGTGCAGGAAGCAAGGCGGTGTTATCAGGCGGAGTAGGAGCTAAATGAGCAGCTATACTAATAGGCATACCAACAAGGAGCTGACCATCAGGCGTACGGTCAGGGGTATGAGATAAATAGTATTGTACAGCACTAGGATTAGCATCCATAAATTTGGCAAAGTCCTTATCTCCTACAGGAATTTTGGGGATCTCACTGGTGTCTGTAGGGTTCCCTATAGAATGTGAAGGGGGTGATTCAGGCAAAGGCACAGAGCAGGCATGTGAAACCATGGTGGTAGCTTGCTTCCAAGTGATAACAACCATGGACAAGAGCACACAGTAAGGTTTCAATCTATCAGGAACAGAAACAGGCTCAGAATGGTGAAATTGGTAGGTTACTGGTTTGTCAGGTGCTTAAAAGAACAGTAACCGATATCGGTCTGATAACCGATGTCGGTCACAGAGAAGACGACGTCGGTTAGTTAACCGATGCCGGTGTAAGAAGTCTGGGATAACAAGATATAAAAGGCTGCTAATTTGATTTTTAACAACGTTTAGTACACTTGTCAAATTATTGATCACAGAAGACAAAGTATGACAGAGAAAACAGAACTGAAAACAAGCAAGATGCACACGTAAATCCAGAGACTAACCCTAGGGTTAATTTTAATTATCTTGGGCTTATGCCTTTAGACGTAGAATGATGTCAGAATCCTAAACAAAAGACTTATGGGAAATGTCAAGTTTGTTTTGGCTTATAAGGTTACCTCAATCCGGCGGAGGAATACCGCAGAAAAAGGGGGGATGTTTGAGCTGTTGTGTTAATTATGAAGTGATTCGGTATGTGTTGTGCAGTGAATGTAAGATTAATTTCTTGTCAATACTGTGGATATCACCCCCACGTGTACGACCTGTTACTTAATCTATGTTCACTAGAATTGAAAACAACAAGCAGGAATGCAATGCACGTGTTTTAAACCCAAATCGAAAATGATATTCGATGAAGCAAAAGAGATGACTTTCACTAATGCAAGATGAGGAAGAAAGACAAATTATTTTACCAAAATAATAAAAATCCTTGTGAATATCTTTAGAAGAATAAAACAGCAAATATACTCCCTATATGAAAGCAAGCAAGAAAGAAAGAAACCCAAAATGGGTCCCACCGGGCGTGCCAAAATGTTTCGCTCGGAATGTTTCGGCTTCTGGGAATAGAGTTGCTTCTATCCTTTCATTCCTTTTAGAAATAGATAAGGTTAGGGCTAGGAGGAATACCTGTTGAATGTCGAGATGGTGTGCGCGTACCGTAGAGAAAGATCAGGTTGACTGCGAAGAAATCCTTTTTGTCTTGGAAGGACTACCTGCAAATAAGAACACAAGACCACAAGATTTTGATTAGACAATAAATGAGGGAACTGCCTTGGGCCCAGGAAATATAAAACTTCCTTTCGAAGGTGGTCAGCTCCCCTGCTAATATGAATTAACACAAAAGACTGTAAGATATCAATTAAATTGCTTCGTTGAATTGGGTAGGGGAAAGGCTGGTTTTTGGTTATAGTCAGAATAACCGATACCGGTTGCTGATAACCGATATCGGTATGGTATAGGATCTGTAGGTTGGTTGTTTTGTGGGGTGGTTGTGTTGTTTGGTAGTTATGTTATTTGTAAGGCTGTATATAGGTGATATTAGGAAATAAGGTGACGAGAGGTAGATGAATGATAGTTAGATACAATAGCACACTAGGTAGTGGATCTAGGAATGGATTTGTGAGGATTGTGCTTCAAAAAGTCTAAGAAATGTTATTAAAGAGGACATGCAAGATGTAACTTACTGGTTATTGATGAAGATGCAAGTCCAAGAACTCTGATGACAAAGGCAGAACTCTAGGTAGGATGGCTGGACAAACAGAAGATGAAATATCTCCCTCCCGATGATCAGCTGAGTATCTGAGAACTCTGGCTGTTTTGTTGTAGTTTTGGGCTTGATCTCCTTTTGCTGCAACTCTTCTGGTTTCTTCACTCGTCTCTGCTCAGTCAAGTGAAGATCTGGACTCTCTTGATCGCTACCAAATGATCTCTGTTGATTCAAAAATCCTTCGACCTTTGATTCTGGTTCGGGGAGCCCATTTACAGGGAACCGATGGCGGTTACGTAACCGACGGCGGTCGAGTAGGAACTGGCATCGGTAAGGAAAAAGTAGGGTATTTTTAGTAAAATAGCCCACCTTCCCTGCTTTTCTCCCGAGAGATTAGTTGCGGGCTTGGTCAAGTTACTAGAAGGTCGGTTTTGGGTGCGAGAAAGGGGTCATTAGTCATGGGTGTGGATGTAGACAAAGTTATAGGTCTTAATTAGATTAGTTTAGGGTTAGGCCTAGGTCATGATGAGGTGGCAGGTACAGAGATGTGGATTTATTAATTATAAGATAATTAATAAATAATTGTGTAAGGTTTAGGTGATGAGGTTAGGTTGCGAAATGAGATGCGGGTCACAAGGGGTCGTAAGACACAAATTTGGTGTCTACATCTGCCATCCTGGAATGTCCTCTACCTCTCCCAACCAATCACCTCGCTTGATCCGATCTCATGTCCCCACATCTCAATCAACCAATCTCACCTACGAGGCTCACCAACCAATCTCTCAGCCGTAATTTTTTGTCCTCTTCCTCTTTTCTCTCTTCCCTTCCTTTTCTTCTTTTTAACAATACACAAATGAATTTTAAAATGTGGGTTTTCCAATTTTCATACCCTACCCGCCTCAACCGACATTAGTTAACCCTTGACCCATGTCAGTCTGTTTCCCTAGCCAACTGCCGTTGGTTCCTCTCCACCGTCATTGGTTCATAGTGACCATTGTCGGTTACCCTGCATACTCATTACTCTCACATTGACCTCATTTTCCTTACCTCCTATTTCTTTTGCATCCCTTACACCTACGTGGACCACTTTACCTTCCCCTCTGGCCCTCCACATTCTTCACCCTCACCTCGTTAGCTATTGAAGACTCCTTCTTTTACCCCTACCTCGGCCTTACCTATTCGTAACCTAGATATTTGGACCTGGATCATCGCTAGTGACCTTTGAACCAATGTGCTTGCTATACCTTGTGGCATTGTTACCTATGTTGATTGACCCAATGACCTTACCTAGCCTATTACCATGACTTTTTATCCTGACCCACCTTTGGTGTACCGGAACATACCTAAACGTTACTGCACCTAACCCATGTTGTGTTTCCTTCCCTTATCCTATACCTGGATACCGGAATCAATTCAACCTTGTTTGGATAATCTTATCGACCTTAGACAATGTAGAGTTTGCAAGATTTTCAACCTAGTACCAATGTCATAGTTTATATGTGTGTGTGCACTCAAATGCCCCTACATTTGACCTTGGCCCCTTTACCTATATACCCGATTTTCCCTTTACCCCATTCCTCATTTCTAATCATTTTTCTTCACATCTAATTTTATCAAACCACTCATTGATTCACCCTGTCACCTCATCAGTTCCTGGTTTGAGGGGGATCACCTTCACCTTCACATGGGGCAACCACATCCTATTTTTGTCAATGTTGGTTACCAGTACAAGCTATGCAACAAAAAGGGGAAAAATGTAGACACCGAAATTGTGTCGTAATCACCTTGGTTCCCTAGCGCAACCCTATAATCACTTCCTCATCCTCAACACCTTATCACCTACCTCCTGCACCCCACACATTTTAATTTAATTACTTTAATTAAATTAATGCCATTTACCTCCATACATATTAATTTAATTAAGTTAATGAACTTTTACCCACACACACATTAATTTAATTATTTACATTAAATTAATTCACTACCCTCACACACCTATTTAATATAATTGCCTTTATTAAATGCACCTCACCCAACCACCCCCATCATTTGACCCATTAACCTAAACCCTAAACCAATGTCCTAAATAAAACCTAACATTAGACCCATCCCCTCACCTCACATTTAAAAAGCCTCCTAAGGTAATGGTTTTCACCCCGAGAAAAAGAGGAGACCCTTATTAAATAGTGGAGCAAACTTCCCAGGTGATTTTTGAACAACCCGAGATATCTCACTTAAACTGATGTCATTTCACTCTAAACCGATGTTGGTTCTCCCTAAACCAATGTCAGTTATACTAGAATGGACCAAATGGCCTATTTAGACCCATCTACAACTTTGTAATATGGGTTGAAAAACTTTTGATCTCGGGTTTGATCTCTTTAGACATGACAACAAAATGAAGATTGATTTGTGATCAACAAAGGCAACCAAATACACTGGCACAGTAGTGAAACTTTCTTCCCAGCATCCTCCAATGTAGCAACTTCTTCATTACTCTTTAGACCTGTACCTCATAGAAGAGTAAGTATCCTTCTTCCATATATTTCATTTTGTTATCATCATCTGTAGTATTTGTGGTAAAGGAACCTAGTCTTTTACCCTCTGTCCATCCCCTCTCTCCAATTGCAGCCACCTTCCATACCTAATCATCTTAATACTGGCCCAATTTTCTATTTGACCTCCTCAGTAGTCTCAGACATTTGCACCATATCTACACCCCCTCTGTGATCAATCCCCGTCTTCTATCCACTCCACTTTTTCCCCTAAAACTCCAAAACCTAGACTGTGTGATCCCACCAACCCTGACTTAACCGTCGTCAGTTCTCTCTAACCATCGCCAGTTACAGTAAAACTGTCATTGGTTTTATATAATTGTGGTTGGTCTCTGTGTCGCCTGATCTCTGCTAGAATAACAACCTGTTTGTGACCCACATTTAACTTAACTTCATTTCTTCTGACATATACTTACCTGAACACCTATTTGACCTTCAGATTGGTATCTAACCTAACCTATTAGCTCAAATTCACCTATAACCAACCTACTTGACCTCTAGATCTCTTTCTAGCCTAACCTATTAGATTAGATCTAGCCTATTGTGTTTTGTATGAGATGCCTAAATCGTATTAAACTACAGTAGGACAACATTTACTTTATTTCAGCATTGAATTGTTTTAAATAGTGGATTGACAACCATCTAGGAAGTATTACACTTCCAGGATCTAGCATATGCTAGGAAGTCCACTACATATATTGTTTAACTCCCTTTGGTGGTCTTGTTTTGATTCTTACATAGGTAGTTCCTCCTAGCCAAAAGGAAGGTCTCACAATCACTTCGATTTACAATTCAGATACGTGTGCATACAACCTTTAACCATCCCAAAGTAGGTATTCCTCTTACCACCTTTACCTTATCTGTTTCATCAAGTACTTCTCAAAATACTAAGAAATCAGATGAAACGCTATCATCTCTTTTGTTTTCCATTACCTCTCTTTTTTCCTCTACTCCATCCTTCATCACGCCTTTCGTCTTGAATAACTCTCTCTCTTTTTCATAATTTCATCCTCATCTCTATTATTTTCTTGTCTTCTCTTTATTTTTCCTTCTTCATTTCCCCCTTTCTCTACAATCCTTCTTTGTTATCTTCTTCCTCCCCTTTCATGCCCTGTTTTCTCCTCATCTGTCTCTGTACCTCTATTCCATACCCTTGCCACCTTCATATTCAATCTTTCTTGCTCTTCTCATAATCAACCAATCCTCCCGTCTATTCCCTTTTCTCTTTCTCAACATCCCTTACATCTGGCATTCACAGTCAATGCTAATGTTTCTCTGTTTATGTATCGCCATCTATCCCTTTCATTACCATTCTTGTTCTTCTCTTTGCCACATTGACCTCTTATCCTTTTGAGAACTCTGTCACATCCTTTATCTTCGTTAATCCTCTTATAGGGACATCGTTATAGCCATTTCTAAGAATCTCTTCCCATCTTCTTTTGACATTTTTGTCTTGGAAGATACCATAATGGCCATCAAATATCTAATCTTGTTCTCTTCCATGAAAATTTCTCTGCTTTTTTTTGTCGCAAAAGTTTCTCTATCACACTTACCGAAGAAACAAGGGGGAATTTTTTGTCTTCTTCACATTCTAATTTGCTAACACTTATAGCATATTTCCTATGAAACATGATTACCATCATATTTATTATCCTTTTAGGGAATTTGATCTCATCTTTCTATCCTATCCACTCATCTTGTCCACATTTATGATTATTCTATCTATGTCTTATGCTGGGGCACCTTTTCATCCTTGTACTTGTCAATACATATAACTCACTTTGTGTCTTTCTCATGCCCTATGCTAGGGCATCATTATTTTCATCCTTGTCCCTTTTATGGATGCATGATTTTTTTCACATGATTCCTTACAGAAAAAGGATTGTGCACATCTTTCACATTCAATTGCACATATTTCAATGTTTTCCTATGACCCATTTGTCATCATGGTTTACATCCATACTACAGTGGTCTTCACCCACTCACTAGTCTGTAGAAAATTTTTGTCTGTCTCTGTTGAGACTGCAATTGTCCTCTACCAATACGATATTTAAGTCACCACCATACATTTTGTTTTTCATTTTTATTGCAATCCTTCTTTTCCTAGGGCATCTTGCCTTTGGTCATGTCTTCATCCATTCTCAGACACATCTTTCATCTAACCATTTTTGTTTTTGTCTCGTGTCTTGATATCACAAACCACTCAACAAAAAGGGGCAAATGTAGACACCTATTTTTGGGTATAACACCCCTCGGTCGTCTCATATTCACACTACTTCCATTCTCGCATCTCCTTCTTTTAAATTAAATGAAATCCTATCTATTTACTCACATTATTTTATTAATTATCAAATGGGCTCCATGTAGACCCATTTGATGATTCAACTTTTGGCATATCCCCATCCTTCACAAATTATTTAATCCATGGTTATCAATACACCAATCCGACACCTTTTTTTAAAATAGAATCTTTTATCTCACCTACCATGTCAATCATGCTCCCCACCCCATATAATAATTTAAGCCGTGGTCCCCATGTGATCACATCATATCCCTAACTTAGGTTACTTTACTCAACCTTGGTTACTTGTTAACCCCAATCTGACCTCACATCTAAGCTATAAATATGGGTTTTTTCCCATATTTCAGAGGGACCGAAGAAGAATACCTAGAGATACCTAGGCCTAGAGAAGAGAAGAAAGAGATTAATTAAGTTCTGTCAGTTTAAGGAAGAAACATTTGCCATGGTTCTTCATCTTGCCATCTTGATGCCTGGTTCATCTCCATAACAAAGCACAAGCTAAGTTCCCTCATCATTTTAGTTACTTTTCATTTTATATTCCATTACTACTGTTCATAATCTGTTATTATCTTATCTGAAACGAGGGTTGATATCCTCCAAGGGAGTTAAAATCCTCTTGGAACTAACATTTTCTAGGAAACCCCCGCATATTATGATGTAATCTTATCTGTTTCAGTTTTGCAGATCTAACTTCTTTATACCATAAATTTATCAACTTTACACCCGTATCATCCATCGTCATCTCGAAGGTACTAAGCCCTTGTATACTTGACAATGTTTAGTGTTTCTTGATTACTCTTAGACTCATCTGGACAAGAAGCTGGAAACGCAGATCAACACTTGGGTTTCTTGGATGTAGGTTTTTAAATTTCTATTATTGGTAGGATTACCAAATACAGAGATCGACATCAGTGAGATGTGACCGACGATGGTTAAGAGGGAACCGACGAAGGTAAAGGTGGGATGGTAAAAATTCAATAAACTGGGTTTTGAGAAATTTTTGAGGTAAGACAATGGGTGTGAGGGAAAATAACTAGGTTTGTGACGGTGCTGGGGGTACTTAAAGGTATTTAGGATTCAGGTATATGTGATTAAATGATCATGGGTGATGGAATGGTTTGAGTCACAAGAAGGTAACAAGGGTGGGATGAAAAATGCAAATAGATGATGATAAACAAAAATGAATAAACTTTTTAATATGAATATGTATGAAATGATGCAGGTTAGAGATACACTTATTGGTGTTTACAGATTTGATGGCTGGATGATGGTGATGGTTGACCTATGGAATGCTAATTAGTGTCGTGGTAGTGCTTCCCGGAATGCTACTATGAATGCAAATACCTTTAGATCCGTCTTGGTACTGGCTATGGCTATCTAGATGTGTGAAATGGCTCTGGTTCTTGCTTGCATGCAAATCTCCTTCGTTCCAAAACTCAAGAATATGGCCAACCTCCCAAACAAGGTTATAAAAATGAATATATGGTAACTAATGATGGTTTAGGGTGGCCGACATCGGTTTAAGGTTGACAAATGTCGGATAAGGTAGGAAATCCTAGGGCATCAGTTAAGGTGAGAAATCCTAGGTTGCCCAAAATAGTTGATCTTGGATATCTTTTTCCAACTTTGCCCATTGGTGCCAGGTCTAAAATGGTATTTGGTGCTTAGATAAGTGGGCATGCTATTAGAGGAAGAATAGACATGTGATTTTAGGGTTAGACTATCTTGGTTAATTAAACTAAGAAAAGGTTGAGTCCTAGTTAGTTAGGAAACATGCTGAAAAATAGGTCCATGATGAGGTGTCTAGGTGAGGTGGAAATTTGTTTGAATAAAGGTAATTAAATAATGAATGAAGTGAGGATGAGTATTGCTTTAATTATAAATAATTAAACTAATATTAATGTGGAGTAAAAGGGTCATGGTTAGGTAAATATGTTTAAGTTGGATATTCAAAAAGGGAACAAGGGGAGTGTGACCCAATTTTGGTGTCTACACCATGGGTGCAATAGGTGCCATTGGTGCAGTAGTTATAGAGGACATGGGGTCCAATTGAGACACCACAGGTGGTAAGGTGGATGAAGGAAATGTGGAGCTAGTAGTAGCTGACGCAGAAGTGGGGGTGAGGGAAGGAGGATTATACACGGACATGTCATATAATAACTTTCCCGAGGAGTCCCAGGTGGAGGAATGAGAAAGGTATTACTGTAGAGCAACGTGATTTTTGTCAATGAGTCTTGCTAACTACTCGTTTCCAGTGCTAATGGTGATGGGTTGAGTTGGGTCCATAGGCGACACGATAGAAGGCGGTGATGGGCTAGGTGGAAGGGGCTGAAGGCTGACATGAAACACAAGGGCGTTGGTTTGGTTGTGAGTCAACACCATGTGAATTAACATATACTTGGTAAACTGTAATCTATAAATGACATAGAAAAATAACAAAAATGGAGAAGGATAGATTCCAGGAGGTGAAACTTGGTCGGTGTTCTAATTAAAAATTAGAATAGAGGAACCAAAAATGGTTTAACTAACTGATGATGGTTATGGGTGACCAATGACGGTTATAGTAACCAATACCAGTTACTATGGGAAATAAGTAGTTTCATCAAATGAGGTAAAAACTAATGAAAATGGAATAAGGAAACTATATGTGACAATGATTTAGAATTCGGGGGAGTATGATGATGTCTTGAGAACTTCAAATAGAACATAAGAGGTGATGAATAATTTTTTGGGTAAAATGACCAAAAGAGCTAGATACCGACACCAGTTAGGTAAATTGATGACGGTCAGATGGAAATCAGTGATGGTCACTAGAAGGATGCCCATTACTATGAAATTTGAAGAAGTGAATAAAAATCAGATTTTGTGTATTAAGTTAGATAAAATATCAACCCAGAAGTATGAGGATGATAGTATTAGACCTTGACACACTCAGAAATAGTTAGAATAATCCAACTATGATGGTGGAGTGTGAAAGGAAGAGTAAAATAGAGAACTTAACCTCACAACTCAAAACACAACTTAGGAAACAGATAATAAAAAACACACAATTAAATAAGTGAATTTTATGTTTTTAGCTTATGCTATTTAAGGCTGACTTGTGAATTCAATTTTTTTTTGGTTGGAAAGGAATCCTATGAAGAAGAAAATTATAAAGAGTGGTTTCAAGTTATGTTTTGGTGGGGGCAGTCCTTTCTCTGAGTTAATGACTGGACATAGAAACTAGCTAGGCACCCACTGTTAATCCTTTGATTGTGTGATCGTTGACAACTTCTTCCAGGTAAGGTGTTGTTTAAGAATATGTGTGAATTTTTATTTGTGTAGTTTGGAAAAGAGAGAGAGAAGAGAAAGTGCTTTCTATGATTTAATTATGTCAACCATTAGTTGGGCATGACTTCTAACGTATAGGTTGCCCTCATTTTTTAATGTGAGCTAAAATGCAACATACAAGGATGAAATGCAACCGTTTTAAAAATCCAAAATGACAATTAAATTAAATGTAACCAATGATGAATAGGTCAAGAATGTGCTCTTTCAATACTATGTAAATGGAGGAAGAAAGAAATTATTCATTTAAAAAACCCAAATCAAAAATGTCATTTAGACAATTAGAAGAAAAGAATGTTACCAGGGAGAAGATTAAATGTGTATTTTTCAAAAAGAAAGAGACACAAAAGATTTCCCTAAATGAAGAAAATGCAATAAACCCAAGAGAGGGTCCTATCGGACGTGTCAAAATGTTTCACCAGATTCTTGATAAAATTAATGAAACAAATAGAGGTGATGGGCCAAGGAGGAAATACCTATTTGTTTGTTGGTTGAAGGTTGTGTGCACATTCTAATTTCTGACTTGGGATGACCGTGAAGAACTTCCTTTTGGCTAGTAGGAACTACCTATAAATGCAAAACAATACCAAAAGAAGAATATTAAACAATATATATTAGTGGACTGCCTAGCTTGTGCTAGATCCGAGAAGTGTGCTAATTCCTAAATAGTTGTCAATCCAATGTTCAATACAATTTAATGCAAGAAATAATTTAAACAAATAACATCCTACTGTAGTTGATATGATTTAGGCATCTCATTCAAATAAAATAAGAAAATCTAATCTAAAAGGTAGGGTTATGATCAGATCTGGAGGCTAGGTAGGTGGTTTTGAGTTTTTGCAGCTCTGACAGAAGTCTAGTAAAAGGTTACAAATGATCCCGAGCATTTTGGGAATGGGTATTAGCTTGTTTTCCTGAGCTAGGTTGTCAGACACAGAGACCAATGCCGTCCAGGGTCTAACCTATGACGGTTTAGCTATGACCAATGATGGTTTAGGGTGAATAAGGGTAGAATGTTTAAATAGGTGTCGAGACTCTCTGTGTGTCTACATAAAGAGTTGGGAAGGCTTGTGGTAGGATTTTAGGTGGGATACCAAGTTTGGGTAAGGTTCTATGAGGTTTTTGGGGTGTTAAGGTAAACTTAGTGAAAAATTTTCAGCATATATAGTGACTGGCGTCGGTAAAGGGGAAACCAACAATGGTCAAGGTGACCAACGTCGGTAGGGGTGGAAGGCTGAAAATAAAATAAAATTGATTTTATAGATTTTTTTTGATTGCACAGAGAATGGAAGAAGGAGGGTTAGGCTCGTAAAAATGCTAGGAAGGCTTAGGGATTTCTAGGAGTCGGGTATAGGGAGACAAGAAACAAATAAACAAACAATCAAAAATAAAAGAAACTAAAAGGTAGTGGGTGGTTAGATGGGGGAATGTAAAGGAGATTAGGGTCTAACAAACAAAGATAAAAGAAACTACAATCTAAGTAAGTATATAATGATGTAGATTAGAACACACTTGTATTTGCAGTCCTGGTTGGTGGAGGATAACAATGGTTGATATGTGAAACTAGTGATCAGTGCCGCGACAGTGCTTCCTAGAATGTTACTGTGAATGATAATGCCTTTAGATCAGTCCTGGTGCTGGCTAGGGTCATTTGGATGCTCAAGAAGGTTCTGGTTTGTGCTTGTATGCAGATATATCTCTCTACAAAACTCAAAAATGTTCCAACTTCTAGAACAAGGTTTCCAAAATAAATATATGGTAATTGACGATGATTTAGGGTTAACTAGTGTCGATTTATGGTTAACCCGACGTCAGTTATGACGAGAAATCCTAGGTTTTCCAAAATAACAGATCTTGGCTATCTTTTAGCTAGTTCTGCTTGTTGGTTTGGGTCTGAAATGGTATTTTGTGCTTAGATAAGTGGGCATGATGTTAGAGAAATAATAGGCATATGATTTTAGGGTTAGAATAAGTCTCAGTTAGTTAGGGAAAGTAGAGATTGAATCTTAGTTAGAAGAAACATGCTAAGAATAGGTCTATGATGTGGTATATACGTGAAGTGGCTAGGTGAGGTGTAAATTAATTTAATTAAAGTACATAAATTAATAGATAAAGTGAGGATGGGTATTAATTTAATTGTAAGTAATTAAATTAATATAAATGTGGGGTAAAGGGGTCGTGGTTGTATGAACATGTTATGTTAACCACTCGAAAGGGGATAAAGGGTAGTGTGACCTAAATTTGGTGTTTACAGATGCATTAGCAATAATAATCAGTGGAGGATATATAACATGTGTAGCAATAAGGGCTTGTTCTATATCAATGAATCTATAGGATTACAGTGTGAATAATTCACACGTGTCATATTACAATCTTAGTTTTAATGCTGGAATCAAACCGCGATAGAAGATAAATTACTTCTTTAGTTTGATAGGTTGAAACACTAATTGGTGCATATAAGCATTGAATCGCAAGATGTAATCCATGATAGGTTCTAGTTTTTCCTGATATAAAGTAGGTAGGTGATCATAGGTAACTCTAGGTCCATTTTTGATGATAAAGAGATGAAGAAAAGCTTCTTCCATCTCATGATAAGTGCTAATAGATCCAAATGGTAGGTGAGTATACCATTGAAAAATGTCATCACTAAGGCTATGTCAAAAGGATTTAAGAAATAATCAATCATTAGAATATGAAGCCATAGCCATATGATAATGTTTAAGATGTAAGTAGGGGTTTTCAGTAGCATTGAAACTTGAAAAGGTAGGCATGATAAAATCCTTGAGAAATGCCCAATATCAATCTTCTTAGCAATAGGGTTTCCATACAATGAATTGTTATTAATGGAAGCATAATAGGATTTCATTTCTAATGTGAGTGATTGAACCTGAGATTATAAATAACCCACAACATACATGAGAGACAAGATATCTTGTGAAGGAATAGTAAAGGACGACAATAATGTGTTAAGCAGTTGTAATTTTCCATTTTAAGTAATCATAGGGATGTCGATAGGAGATGTAGGAGAAGATGATGATAAAGGCACACTAAGTGTAGGTTCTAAATAAGTAATAGGTAATGAAGGACATGGAACGTACATAGAAGTGGTAGTAATAACATTGGAAGCATCCCTAAGAGACGAAGTATCATATGGATATGAAATAATAGGAGGACCTAAACTAGTAGATGGAGATGGAGTGATAGGAGGTGATGAACTAATAAATGGATATGAGTCATGCATAGTAGTAGATACAATATCAGAAGAAGATGATAATGAAGCAGGAGATTCACACTCTGTTGTATGTAAAGGAGTAGAATCATGAGTATTAATTTTTTCGTCAAAATCATAGAGGGATTCATATATGAAAATGTCATCAATTGGATCATCAACATAGTGTTAATGAGTATGCGATGGTTCATAAGAAGAATTATCAGAAATAGGAGAAACACGAGATGTATCTATAGTAGTGGTATGACTAGGAGGAGAATCATTATGTGCATGTGTAATGATGTCAAGACCAAGCATGAAATCAATAAGAGAGTCATCTAAATTTTCCTTAGAAATGAGAGAAGGGGGATCATGGATAACTGCATAACAAAGTCGACAACCAAAAAATCTATCCTGATCTGACATGATGCTAAAAGAATAATTTTCAAAGATATTAGGTATATTACAATCATTAGATAAGAGTTGTTGAATATCATTTTGCATAGTAACATCACGATATAGATCGGTAAGCTCAACTATAGTGTTGAGTTATGGAGCTTAATTTCTTCACTGGTAGCATGCTTTTATTGAATTGCTGGAATGCACAGTGACTGACGTTGGTTGGAGAACCATCGTCGGTCACCCAGGGACCACTATCAATCATGAAAGGAAGAACTGGCATCGGTTAAGGATAAACGACATCAATTTCTTGTGTGTGAACACTTTATTTAAGTCATGGGAATTAGATCTAACTATAGTTATAAAGTGAATTTAATGGTTTTTAAATGCATAGCTAGATTGCCGTAAGTTTGTAGATGGTTATAAGAATAAAGCTAGGGTTATAAGGTAAGATTTAGAAGAATTATAAAGAAGTTTCGTTTGTAGAGAGAAAAGAGAAACTTATGAGGAAGAGATTACTAGACATCCAAGAAGGTGTGGAAGATTGCAAATATTCATTATATTTCTTCTATGATAATAGATTGGTTGTTTCTTAGTGGATGTATCCCACTATCTGGGTGAACCACACTAAATATTGTGTATTGTATCTTCTAGTTATTTCCATATTCATTGTTTGTATGCTTAGATCTGATTAATATATCTATACAACTAGTGTGCTAACCCCAACAACTGGTATTAGAGATTTTTTGTTTGAGGGTTATGTGTGTTGACAGATCTATGCTCACAAAGGGATTTTTGATTGAGTGGGGAGTAAAGAAATAGGAGATAATAGAAAAATTCAGAGTGGAGAACTTTTATGGTCGTGATTATGTATTAATTGAAGGTGCAGGTGGAGGATTACCTGTATCACAAAGACCTATACTTACCATTGGATGACAAGGTAAGACCTGCAAAGATGAATGATGAAGAGTGGGATATTCTTGACATAAAGGCTCTGGGATCTATAAGATTGAGCCAAATATTACTAAAGCCAAATCCACGTTAGAGTTAATGAATTCTTTAGCTAATTTATTTGAAAAAACCTAGTGCTTTAAATAAAGTATATTTGATGAAGAAATTATTTAATTCTAAGATGCAAGAAGGTGAATCTACATCTAGTCATTTGAATGATTTCTATTCCATTGTAATTCAGTTAAAATTAGTTAGTATTCCATTTGAGGATGAAGTGAAAGTACTTTTACTCTTATGCTCTTTGTCAGATAGTTAGGATAACTTGGTAATGATTGTTAGTAATACGACGTCTGCTACTAATATTTTAAAGTTGGATGATGTGGTTAGTATAATCCTGAATGAAGAAACACACATGAAAAGTACAGGAGAATCATCATCTGGGAATGCTTTGAATGTAGAAAGTAGGGAAAGGCAGAAGAAGAGATCCAAGAGTAATAAGAACGAGATATCTAAGTCAAAGATGGAAAAATCTAAATCCAGAGGTGGTGGAATAACCTGCTACAATTGTGGAAAGAAAGGTCATGCAAAGAAGAACAAAGAGAATTTACCAGACAAAGGTAAAGAGACAAATATTGTGGCAAAAGAGGTAATGCAAGATGCCCTAATTATTTCTTTGGATAATAAAATAGAATCATGGGTTTTAGATTCAGGAGCTTCTTTCCATACAACCCCTAATAAGGGTTATTTTAGAAATTATTTCCAAGGCAATTCTGGACAAGTTTATTTAGGAGATGATCAATCATGCATTATCATTGGTAAAGGTGAAGTTCATCTAAAATTACAAAATGGAAATACATAGATATTGAAAGATGTTAGGCATGTTTCAATCCTCAGGAAAAATATTATTTCTCCAGGATAGCTAGGTGAAGCTGGTTACATGGTTGTGTTCAAGACAATTTTTAGAAAGTTACCAAGGGATCCCTTGTTACAGCAATAGGAAAGAAAGGAGGAACATTGTATTTGTATACCTGTATTACTAAGTCCTTTTCTGTTCTATTTACTTTAGATTCATATACAAGCATGTGGTACTATTGGCTAGGCCATATGAGTGAAAAAGGAATGCAAATATTAAAGGCTAAGGGTAAGTTATCATATCTCAAACAGATATATCTTGATTTCTGTGAGCATTGTATTTTTAGAAAGCAAAAGAGAGTGATATTTCTCAAAGTTGGGGTAGAAAAGAAGAAGAATAAATTAGAGCTAGTGCACTTAGATGTATGGGGACCAACCCAAGTATCTTCTCATGGTGGATCCCAATACTATGTGACTTTCATTGATGGTGCTACAAGAAAGGTATGGGTTTATTGTATTAAACATAAATATGATGTTTTTGAAACTTTTAAAAGAAGGAAAGCCCTTGTGGAAAATGAATCAAATTCAGAGTTAAAATTCCTTATATCTAACAATGGTGGTTAGTAATACAACAAATATTTCAATGATTATTATTTAGTGAATGGAATACATGACGAAATATCAATTCCTAGAACACCATAGGATAATGGTGTTGCAGAGAGAATGAATAGGACAATCATGGAATGTAATAGAAGCATGAGAATACATGCGTGATTTCCCTTATAGTTTTTGGTAGAAGTAATAAACATGATAATTTATTTAATTAACCACATACCTTCAAGTGCACTGGATGGTGGAATACCAGAAGAAGCTTGGACTAGAAAAGAGGTAGATATTTCTTTTCTTAGAGTACTTGGCTCAGAAGCTTTTGTGCATGTTGATAGAGAAAATAGAAAGAATTTGGATGCAAAGTACAAGAGATATAATTTCATTGGTTATGGCTTTGGTGATTTCATATTCCGAATTTAGGATTTAGAGAATGCTAAGCTTATTAGGAGTCGTGACATTGATTGGAATGAAAAGAGAATGTACAGGGATCAAGTTTTAGTACCCAAAGACAATCCAGTAGAAGAGTTTGTGAATGAAAATTCATTATTGGATTTAAAATTAAAACCTTCATATTTTCACGGTGCCCGTCACTAGTCACTTGAACTGGCATCAGCTACAGAAGAGAAGTACTGATATAGGTTAGGTAAACAGGTGTTAGCTATAGGTGATCGGCATCGGTCAATGTTAGAGGTAGATACAAACGTACATGATGTATAGATTGAGCCTCTGACACCCCAAATCTCAGTGAAAAGGTCACAAAGGGTAAGTAGACCTCCAAAAATATTTATACCTTCCTTATCTTATTTATTATTAACTGATAATGGTGAGCCAAAAAGTTATTAAATAGAAATGTAGGATGATACCCATGTGTAGTGGGAGCATGACATGGATGAGGAGATGGAATCCTTGGAACATAACCAGACATGGAATTTGGTTAAGTTGCCAGCTGGTAAGAGGAAATTACAAAACAAATGGGTTTACATGATCAAGGAAGAAGAGGGTGGACATAAAAGATACAAGGTAAGGCTTGAAGTAAAATGATTTGCACAGAAATCAAGTATTGAATTTGGTGAGATATTTTATCCTGTAGTTAAGATGACTTCCATTCATACCGTGTTGAGTTTATTTGCAGTAAAGGATTTACATTTAGAGAAACTTGATGTCAAGATGAATTTCCTTCATGGGGATTTTTAGGAAGAGATTTATATGCAACAACCACTTGGGTATGTAGTCAAGGGTAAAGAGAAACTTGTGTGCAGATTGAAAAAGATCTTGTATGGGCTCAAGAAATACCTAAGGCAATTGTATATGAGGTTTGATAGGTACATGTATGATCATGGTTATATGAGATGCAGATTTGACCATTGTAATTATTTTAAGAATATTGAAAATGTGAGCTATATTATTTTTTATTGTATGTGGATGATATGCTTATTGCAGGATCTAGTATACAGGACATTGGTGATCTTAAAGAACAACTAGCTCACACATTTGCAATGAAGAATTTAGGAGTTGCAAAGAAAATCCTTGGCATGCAAATTCACAAAGATCTAAAGAAAAAGAAATTATATTTTTCTAAGGAGAATTATATCAATATGGTGTTTGAAAGGTTTAATTTGTAAAATTCAAAACCTGTAAGTACACCTATGGCTAAACACTTCAAAATGAATAATGATCAATTTCCTACATCACATGAAAAGGTCAAGTACATGGCATGAGTTCCATATTCTTTAGCATTTGGAAGTCTGATGTATGTTATGGTTTGTACCAGACCAGACATTTCATAGGCAGTGGGAGTTATGAGAAGATTTACAACCAATCCAGGTAAAGATTATTAGAAAGTAGTCCATGGATTCTCAGTTATTTGAGAGGGACACATAGCATGTAGTTATATTATGGAGGGTCATATACTTCTTTACGTGGCTATGTTAATTCTTACATTGCTAGAGATTTGGATGGTAGAAGGAGCACTACTAGATATATTTTCATAGTAGGTAGGACGACAGTTACCAAGATTTCGAGATTATAGAAGGTTGTAGCCTTGTCTACTATAGAGGCCGAGTATGTTGCAGCTACAAAAGATAGAAAGGAGATGATATGGGTGATCATGTTCATGGAAGAGTTGGGAAAGGAGAAAGAGGATTGCAGATTGTATAATGATATTCAAAGTGTGATTCATCCAGAAAATAACTCAACATTTCAATCAAAAATGAAACAAATTCAGTTGAGGTATCACTTTATACAGAAAGTTTTGGAGGATGGGCAGCTAAAGTTGGATAAAATTCATACAAAGGACAACCCTACGGATATGCTAATGAAGTCCTTGGAAAATGAAAAGTTGGAAATACACTCTACTTCCATTGGTATTTGAGTTTGAGACTTGAAGAGGGTGAAACAGGCCAAGGAAACGAATAGAGGAAGGAGTTGTACGGTATAGTGGAACAATATATCTCCAAGTGAGAGATTGTTGAGTTATATGGTACACAAGGAGATTGTTGAATATAATGTTTTTATTTTTTTTCCAAAAAATATCTAAATGCAACTCGATCAATATCAACCAATCAACGACATACTATCTCTATGGCAATCATCTCCTCTCAGTTCTCCAAATATATCAAATAATAAATGACTAGTTTTTCAGGATGTGACAAGAGATATAAGTCAAATATGGGAAGATCTAAATCTAGAGGTGGTGGAATAGCTTGCTAGAATTGTTTGTGGAAAGAAAGGTCATGCAAAGAAGGACTTATAATTCAACGAGAACAAAGATAATTTACCAGAAAAAGGTAAAGAGGAAAATATTGTGGAAAAATAGGTAATGCAAGATGTCCTAAATATCTCCCTGAATAATAAAATAGAATCTTGAGTTTTAGATTCAAGATCTTCTTTCCATGTAACCCCTAATAAGGGTTGTTTCAAAAATTATGTCCAAGGAAATTTTGGACAAGTTTATTTAGGAGATGATGAACCATGCAATATCACTGGTAAAGGTGAAGTTCATTTAAAATTACAAAATGGAAATACATGGATATTGAAAGATGTGAGGTAGGTGCTAAGCCTCAGGAGAAATCTTATTTCTGTAGGACAACTAGGTGAAGTTGGTTACATGGTTACATTAACAACTGATTCTTGGAAATTTACCAAGGGATCCTTTGTTGTAGCAAGATGCAAGAAGGTATGAATATTGTATTTGTATACTTGTATTACTGATTCCTTTTCTGTTCTATCTACTTCAGATTCATATACAAACAAATGCACTATCGGCTAAGCCATATGAGTTTAAAAATAATGCAAATATTAAAGTCTAAGGGTAAGTTATCAGATCTGAAACAGATAGATCTTGATTTTTGTGAGAGTTGTACTTTTGGAAAGAAAAAGAGAGTGAGATTTTTCAAAGTTGGGGAAATAAATCAGAAGAACAAATTGGAGCTTGTGCACTCAGATGTGTGGGGACCAACCCAGGTATCTTCTCATGGTGAATTCTAATACTATGTGAATTTCATTGATGATGCTACAAGAAAGGTATGGGTTTATTGTATTAAATTTAAATATGATATTTTTGAAACTTGGAAAAGATGAAAATCTCTTATGGAAAATGAATCAAATTCAAAGTTAAAATGTCTTAGATTTGAAAATGGTGGTGAGTACTGTAGTAAGGCTTTCAATGATTATTTTTCATTGAATAAAATACACAGAGAAAGAACGGTTCCTAGAACACCATGGAAGGATAATGGTGTTGTAAAGAGAATGAATAGGACAATCATGGAACATGCTAGAAGCATAAGGATACATGCAAGATTACCCTTACAATTTTGGGTGGAAGCAATAGAAACGATGGTTTATTTAATTAACCATGGACCTCTAAGTCCACTGGATGGTGGAATACTAGAAGAAACTTGGAATGGAAAAGAGCTATATCTTTCTTTTCTTAGAGTATTTGGCTCATAAGGTTTTGTGCATGTTGATAGAGAAAATAGAAATAATTTGGATGCAAAGTCCAAGAGATGTAATTTCATTGGTTATGGCTCCGGTGATTTCAGATTCCGAATTTAGGATTTAGAGAATGCTGTGGAGTATTATTGAGTTGTGATTGATTGGAATGAAAAGAGAATGTACAGGGATCAAGTTTTAGTACCCAATTCATTCTCAAATTTGAAATTAAAACCTTCAAATTTACACAATAACTGACACCAGTTACGTGAACCAGTGCCGGCTACAGAAGAGCAGGACTGATGTTGGTTAGGTGAACCGTTTCGTGTCAGCTATAGGTGACCAGCATTGGTTACTGTCAGAGGTAGACACAAACATACACGACGTACATATTGAGCCTCTGTCACCCCTTATCTTAGTGAGAAGGTCGTAAAGGGTAAGTATACCTCCAAAAATATTTAAACCTACCTTATCTGTATTTATTATTAACTGATAGTGGTGAACTAGAGAGTTTTGAATAATTAATGCATGATGATACCCACGTATAGTGGGAACATGACATGGATGAGGAGATGTACTCCTTAGAGTTGAATTTGTCATAACAGTGGGAATTTGTTTGTAACATATTGGTGGAATTCCAGCTGGTAAGTTATTTCCCTTTTGGAAGAATTATAGAATCTGACCAATGTTGTGATTTTGGATTCAAGGATTGTAAGGAAGAATATCGTTCCTTGTTTCTTATATTTGATGAATATATAAGGCAAGGTTTGAGTAAAAGGATTTTGTAACAATGACAGAGTTACAAGTATTTGTAATCATTTGGTATTACAAGGGATATTCTGATTATGTCCCCTATATGTTAAGATTTGACTTCCATTTAAACATAGTGTGTAATGAAAACAGTTGATAGATTACAATTGTTTTAAAGTTAGTGCTTATCATGCTCAGTTCATAGAACTGACTTGATGTTGACTATTTTTGACAGATGGTTTCCTTCAGAGGTAAAAGCAATGCAGATCTGAGAACTGATCAGATTGTTTATTTGATTTATAATGAATTAGCCAGCTTGATTTTATAAATGTCTAAGGCTGAAGAAGAAACTTGTCCGTGTGAGCATTGGATCAAGTATGCTGTTGCATAATAGGCTCAATTGTATAATCCCCAAAGGAATGGATTTTAGTGTTTGATACTTATGTGTAGTTTTCTATTTCTGAAAGTTGACCTTCATCGGTTATATGTAACGAAGGGGCATTGTTATCATTGTACCATATGGATGCTTTTGTGATTGACAATGAAAGCTTGCAAAACATGAGATTGAATTCTTATGAATATTTAGTAGTTCTAATTTGTATGTAGCAAATGCAATATTGGATTTAAATAATTGTCTTTCTAGGATATAGGTTATACATGAGCATAAGGCGAAGCTAAACAAGCTGGATTAAACTAGCTCATCACTAGTCCTAAGTATTGACAGGACAATATTAAAGGATTCTGTAATCAGATATATCTTTGGCATGCTAAAAAGTATCATAGAGATTCAGTTAAGAGAACTGATAGACAATTGTATTAGATGGCAATCTCAAGAAAAGGTTATGAGATATTATCCCAATAAGGTGCTTTGGAATCAGGTGTATTCTAATGACTCCTTGATGAGAAATTGACCGTAATACCTCTACCATGTAATGGGTTTTATAGAGGAGGGTCGTCTTAAGACGAAGAATATGGCTCGGAAAGGCTAACCTTAAAAGGTCTTTAAAGTAATTTATACTCAAGTGCGTAACGCTTGTTACAGTAGATCTTTTCGAGGCGGATTTAAAGGTTGACGTACATAAGGACTGCAGGGCTGTATTTCCGATATACTTTAGGATAGTCTGGAAGTTACAACAATGCAGATGACTTATGGCGACACCCTTTGCATTGATCGCTAAGATTTAGACTTGATTGCACAGGCAGTTACCCTGGGACCGTTGTGAGAACGTGGTCATGTTATAAGGCTCTAGGAGATTCCAAGTATCGTGACACACTGGTAGAACTGCAAGGTTGAACCAATGGATGTCATCATATCCCTAATTTCGAGAGGGATCCATATAACATTATCACCTTGTTAATCTACCTCCGAGTGATTCAGTTGTGAGAGTAAGGATGACAGTAGTCTTTGTGTAAGATATTCTATATAACTTCATGACATGGGCTAAAGGACGTATTCCAGATTGACGAGTATGCAGTTAAGGAATACAATACATAGAGCAGTATGTTTCATAGTATGTGGCCAAAGTATCGACAAGTTAGCTAGATTGCGTTGTCCTAGATTGCACCTAGTCTAAGGGATGAGATGCCGATGAATAATGTAACAATTATTCAGTTAGATTCCTTGGTCAGAGCATTCTGAATCCCAGATTAGGGAAGAAAACCGCAAGAGTAATGTGTTAATTAAAAAAACACCGACTCTTATTACACATGAATAGATCGGTATATTGAGTCATGGAATGAATAGTTCGGATGGTACTCCGAGTCATTACAGCTGCATAAGGTTGTCTGTTATATGAATGGTTATTGTAGATTGTGAGTTCTAAATGATGTATTTAGAACCAGTATGCAATTATCAAAAAAAAAATATGAAAAAGAACTCAACATGTTCTAAAGTTCAAGAACGAGGAACACATTCAGTTGAGGTATCACTTCATACCGAAAGTGTTGGAGGACGAGAAGCTAAAGTTTGAGAAAATTCATAAAAAGGAGAACCCTGTAGATATGCTAATGAAGCCATTGGAAAAGGAGAAGTTGGAGCTACGCTCCACTTCCATTAGTCTTCAAGTTTGAGACTTGAAGAGGGAGAAACAAGCCAAGGAAAAGATAATTTACAGAGGAAGGAGATGTATAGTACATTGCAACAATTTATCTTCGAGTGGGAGATTGTTGAGTTGTGGAGCTTAATTACTTCATTGGTAGCATGCTTTTATTAAATTTCTAGAATGCATAGTGACTAGAGTCAGTTGACGAACCATCGTCGGTCACCCAGAGACCGATATTGATTAGGCAAGGAGGAACTGATATCGGTTGCCTGTGCGTGAACACTTGGAAATTTAAGTCATGGGAATTATATCTAAATTTAGTTATATAGTGAATGTAATTGTTGTAAATTCATAGCCAAAGTGCCCTAAGTTTGTCAGATAGTTTAAATATAATGCAAATATTAAAGTCTAAGGGTAAGTTATCAGATTGAAACAGATAGATCTTGATTTTTGTGAGAAGTTGTACTTTTGGAAAGAAAAAGAGAGTGAGATTTCTCAAAGTTGGGGAAATAAATAAGAAGAACAAATTGGAGCTTGTGCACTCAGATGTGTGGGGACCAACCCAGGTATCTTCTCATGGTGAATCTAATACTATGTACTTTCATTGATGATGCTACAAGAAAGGTATGGGTTTATTGTATTAAATGTAAATATGATATTTTTGAAACTTGGAAAAGATGAAAATCACTTATGGAAAATGAATCAAATTCAAAGTTAAAATGTCTTAGATTTGAAAATGGTGGTGATACTGTAGTAAGGTTATTTCAATGATTATTTTTCATTGAATAAAATACGCAGAGAAAGAACGGTTCCTAGAACACCATAGGATAATGGTGTTGTAAAGAGAATGAATAGGACAATCATGGAACATGCTAGAAGCATAAGGATACATGCAAGATTACCCTTACAATTTTGGGTGGAAGCAGTAGAAACGATGGTTTATTTAATTAACCATGGACCTCCAAGTCCACTGGATGGTGGAATACTAGAAGAAACTTGGAATGGAAAAGAGCTATATCTTTCTTTTCTTAGAGTATTTGGCTCATAAGGTTTTGTGCATGTTGATAGAGAAAATAGAAAGAATTTGGATGCAAAGTCCAAGAGATGTAATTTCATTGGTTATGGCTCTGGTGATTTCAGATTCCAATTTAGGATTTAGAGAATTCCTAAAATTATTAGGAGTTATGACATTGATTGGAATGAAAAGAGAATGTACACTGGATCAAGTTTTAGTACCCAAAGATGAACCAGTAGAACAGTTTTTGAATGAAAATTTATTCTCAAATTTGAAATTAAAACCTTGAAATACACAATAACTGGGGTTACGTGAACCAGTGCCGGCTACCAGAAGAGAGGACTGACGTTGGTTAGGTGAACCGGTGTCAGCTATAGGTGACTAGCATGGTTACTGTCAGAGGTAGACACAAAGTACACGACGTACAGAAAGCCTCTGTCACCCCTTATCTTAGTGAGAAGGTCACAAAGGGTAAGTATACCTCCAAAAATATTTCACCTACCTTATCTTATTTATTATTAACTGATAGTTGTTGAAGTAGAGAGTTTTGAATAATCTAATGCATGATGATACCCACGTATAGTGGGAGCATGACATGGATGAGGAGAGGGGAATTGAACCATACATGGGCTTTGGTTAAGTTTCCAGCTGGTAAGAGGCATTGTAGAACAAATGGGTTTACAGGATCAAGGAAGAATATGGTGGACATAAAATCATATAAGGCAACTTGAGTAAAAGGATTTGCACAGAAAACAAGTATTGAATTTGGTGATATATTTTCCCCTATAGTTAAGATGACTTCCATTCATAGTGTGTTGAGTTTAGTTGCAATAAAGGATTCTATTTAGAACAACTGATGTTAAGACAGTTTCCTACGGTGATGCCCAGGAAGAGATTCTGTATACAATAGCCACTTGGGTATAAAGTCAAGGCTAAGAAGAAACTTGTGTGTAGATTGAAAAAGATCTTGTATGGGCTCAAGAAATCCCCAAAGAAATTGTATGTGAGGTTTGATATTTTCATGTTATGATCATGGTTATTGAGATGCAAATCTGACCATTGTGTTTATTTCAAGAAGCTTGAAAACAGGAGCTATGATATTTTCATTACTGTATGTGGATGATATGATTATTGTAGGATATAGTATACATGACATTGGTGAGCTTAAAGAACAACTAGCTCACACATTTGTCTTGAAGGATTTAGGAGCTGTAAAGATAATCTTTGGCATGCAAATTACATAGAGATAGGAAGAACAAGAAATTGTATTTGTCTCAAGAGCTTTATATCAATAAGGTGTTGGAAAGTTTAATGTAAAATTCAAAACTTGTAAGTACACCTATGGCTGGACAATTAAAATTGACTAAATATCAGTGTCCTACATCACATGAGGAGGTTGAGTACATGGAATGATTTCCATATACTTTAGCAGTTGGAATTCTCATGTATCCATATGGTTTGTACTAGACCAGACATGCACAGGCAGTTGGAGTTGTGAGAAGATTTATGGACAATCCAGGTAAAGAGCATTAGAAAGCACTCCAATGGATTCTATGTATTTGAGAGGGACATCATTACATGCATTTATGCTATGGAGAGTACACATAGTTATTGTGTGGCTATTTCTTCAGACATGGCTGGAGATTTGATGGCAGAAGGAGCAATACTAGATATATTTTCACAGTATGTGGGACGATAGTTAGCTAGATTTTGAGATTGCAAAAGGTTGTGGATTTGTCTACTATAGAGGTCGAGTATGTTGCAGATACAGAATCTAGCAAGGAGATGATATGGATGAGCATGTTCATGGAAGATTTGGGAAAGGAGCAAGATGATTGTATTATGTACAGTGATATTAAGTGCAATTCATAAGAAAAGAACTCAACATTTCATTCAAGAACGAAACACATTCAGTTGAGGTATCACTTCATTGAAAGTGTATGGAGGACGAGAAGCTAAAGTTTAGAAAATTCATAAGAAGGAAACCCTGTAGATATGCTAATGAATTCATTGGAAAAGGAGAAGTTGGAGCTACGCTCCACTTCTTTGTCTTCAAGTTTGAGACTTGAAGAGGGAGAAACAAGCTCAAGGAAAAGAACAGAGGAAGGAGATGTATAGTACATTGCAACAATTTATCTTCGAGTGGGAGTATTGTTGAGTTGTGGAGCTTAATTACTTCATTGGTAGCATGCTTTTATTAAATTTCTAGAATGCATAACTAGAATCAGTTGATGAACCATCGTCGGTCACCCAGAGAATGATATTAAAAAAATTGGGCAAGTAGGAACTGATTTATCGGTTGCCTGTGCATGATCACTTTATTTAAGTCATGGGAATTATATCTAAATTTAGTTATATAGTGAATTAATTGTTGTAAATTCATAGCCAAAGTGCCCTAAGTTTGTAGATACTTATATAAGCATAAAGCTAGGGTTAGAAGGTAAGATTTACAAGAATTGTCAGAAGAAGATTCCTTCATTGAAGAAACGTTAAACTTGTGAGGAAAGAGTACTGGACATCCTAGAAGGTGTGGAAGATTACAAATCTTCATTGTATTTCCTTTGTGATAATAGATTGGACGTTTCTTGGTGGATGTAGCCCACACTAGGTGAACCAGTTAATTTTTTTGTATTATAGTCTTATGGTTATTTCCATATTCATTGATTGTATGCTATAGATATGATCTAATATATTTGTAGAACCTGTGAGCTAACCCCAATATATAATCTGCCTCATCCATACATCGATGCTTATACTTTAGCATGGAATTTGGTGCTGATAATTGTCAGAGTTAACTTTAGCCATTGGGTTTTAGTGGTGCTAGATGAAAATTTTCTAGATATGAGTTCACCATAATGATTGAGTAAAATCTATTGTATTTGGGTAAATTAGAAATGTACAACTATGATAAATGCATGTAATTTAAGTATACATTTGAATAATCTATTTGTAATTTATGAAATAAAATGAAAGGATTACTCTACTAAATTGAACTTACCTCGCAATGATCTGGGTACACAGAGTGATGAAATGGTGGAGCAGAGTGTCACAACATTTTCAGAAAATAGTGTGTGAAGGAGGCAAATCTTCAACTGGGGCACCTGGAGAGGGATAACATGTGGGTGTATCAAAAATGTTGCACTTTAGAAAAATCCTCATCTCATACTATATTAAAAGGTTCTTGAGGGAAGAAAGTACGAACCCCTGTCTTATGGCCACTTTATTTTATTTTTTTCATAATTACGAACTTCTGCACCTATATGCACAGTCGGAGTCTGTTATGGAATGATACACTTTATCTTGTTCTCACTCTATTGCATCTAGCACAACCACACTTGCATTATTGGGCTCAGATTTGGAAGCACTGACCCAATATGGATTCCAATGGATAAGGTGTCAACAGTTTTGTATGGATAAACATGTAAGTACCATTCATATTTAATCCTTTTTCAGAAGGTCTATTCTAGAGATCAGATTGGGTATGAGAACGTACTCGCATAGCTATTTTCTGGGACAATAACGTCGAGCGTTTTTTATTGCTGTCGAGTATTGCATCTGATTACGATTGAATCTGCATTGTTTTTGTATATGGATCAATGAAAATATTTTTGCATTGAGAGATATTAGATTTCATTGTTTTTTACTCATCGTTTTCCATTCAACACATGATTTTTACATCGAATGAATCTTCTTTCATCTATTTGATCTGATTCTTGTTTTCCATTAATAGACGTATGCAATATTCTCTTCTCAGTGATCGGGTTTCACATAGATTTTTTTTGGAAATAATTCAGTCTTATCTTTGTTGACTAATATTCAAGTGATTGTCGGAAGATTGTGATAGGGGAATGAGATCTCATTAAAACATTTTTTATTGGTACTATAGTAAAAGTTTAGATTAGTTTTTGTTCAGGCACTGTTTTCTTGCATGCACCATTGTTGGTGTTGTGTGAACAGATTCAGATGTCCATATTCTTTGTTTGCATGAGCGTTGGCTGTAGGAGAACTCAGATGGGTTACCATTAATATGCTATAGCCACTTTCTACTTTTTGTAACTCTGCATTTTTTACTACTAAGGCTGTTTGCACTTGTTTTTGTTGTTCGCTGATATTTTATTGTGCAAGGTTTACTGATAGCAAAGCATGGGATAGTTGAAGATGGAGCAAGTAAAATTGGTTAAAATTATTAAAGAAGTATTTTAGAACTAGAAAAGAGAAAAGGAGAAAAAGAAGAAGCAAAGGGAGAAAAAATTGCAGAGGGAAATAGAGGAAATAAAGAAAAAATTGGCCATGATAGAAGAAATAGAAAAAAATATGCAATATGTTCAAGATTTTAGTTATGAGGATGAAGCACTTGAAGGTAATATGCAGCTAGTTGAGGTAGAGATATCTCATGAAGAAGAACATGAGCCCTTTATTTAGTTTGATCAGGTTGACAGTCAAAACCAAGAAGATATTGGATAATATACACACATGAAGAAGAAGGAGACTTGAATTTCATTGAGAATGAAGTAGCTCTAAAAGTAGTAGACATGGAGTTCTTGAAACCCTCACAGGAAGAAAATGCTGATGAAAAAACAAAAAATACTCGAGGAGTTTTTAAATCTGACTTTGTTTTTAGTTTTACAGCTACACAAATAATCGAGCCAATGAATGACCTCATTAATGAAGAAGTTGATGAAGGAAAATTTGAAGACAAACATGAAGAAAAATCTCACGAGAGATCTTATGACAACTTATGCAAAGTGAAGGAATAGAAGAGTCGAGTCTCAAAATTTTACTTCTAATAGTGAACCTCAGTGTATGGTTATAGGAAATGAACATGACAAAATGATTTGGAAACAAACCATGGAAAATTTAGATTGTTTGGACCTCATTGGAGGTGAAGAAGATGTCAAAGAAGATGAGATAGAGTTGATGAAGATCCTGAAGCAAGAAAATGAAGAAGAGAGACAAAATGAAGTTGATAAAGAAGAAGCCATAACAGAGTTAGAGTCTTGTTTGAGGCCCTTATACAACAACACAAACAAGGTCAAAGCTCTAAAATGCAGCTATGAGAGAGACCATGAAGAAATTGATATGAAGATTAAACCATTTCAAGTCATGTGATATGCAAACCTGAAGAAAGAAGAGATTTTGAAGAATTATAAGAATAGAAAGAAGGATTTCACATTCCATTTGAGAAGGAGCTCAAATTTTCCCACTAGGGGAGTCTGATGCAGGAATATCAATATAATTAGTCATAGGGTCATTCTAAAACTATGTTAGCATAATTTTCTCCATATGTGTGAGTGATTTTAAGGTGAGGATGTGTCAAATTGAAGTCAATTATGCCTGTATTATGTAATAATTAAGTGTAAAGGGAGGAATTAGTGGGTTTTCAAGTCTAATAAAGCCATATACATTGGCCATGAGATGTCATTTTTAGTTGGAATAAGATATAGAGATTTAGTGGAGGCTATTTAGTCTTTGTATAAGTCTGAACGTTGTTAGATCTCTCCTAGGAGCTGAAACAAACATTTAGGGAGAGTCTTGCTATATAAATGGATCATTCCACGAAGACCAAGTCAGGAGAGACAAATGTATAAAAATTTATGAGAATAATTACAAAAATTGGGCCTATACGTATTGATTTATGTTTTTCTACATACTAACTTTTACATTTCATCACATCTTTGCATATTACACACCGATTGTTTACACGCTTTGCACATTACACATTACATACACTCATCATACACATACTGCTAGTCCGCATACCTCGCATTACATTTCTTACATGTGTATCTTCATCATCATATAAATTTACACAGTCTACCTTACATCTATAAGCATATTCCTTGCATATTGTCTCTCCTACTAGTTGTCATCACAATCATATATCGGGCTTGTCACTCATATACACCATGCTTTCTTATATTTGTCACATAGCCTATTCATCCTACATACTACATGATACTACATTATATTATGCATATCCACACCATATGCACTTACACTGTCATCTATGCATCTCATATAGGCTGCATATATCTTGCCTTTAGAGTCTCCCTTACCATATTAATGACATCACACATACTATTTACTTACGCTTCACTATAGGCATTACATAATACACATTACACATCATACACCATACATTCTACATTTAGTCTACAACATTTTTGCCACTTGTGCATCATACATCATACTAGTTACTATTATATCTACATCATTGTCTATGTATCTTACATCCTAACCTACATACTACATTTTGTGTTTCTCTACATACCTTACATACCATACATATAGCACCACACATATTTATACATCTTCTACATATTATACTATTCTTCATCATATAGGAGTCTAACATTACATTACTATTCTATCTACATACATTACATGTTGTTCTATGAATTACACCTTACACATTTTAAGCGTCTAGCATTACATTCTACATATTATATGCTCTTGGGCGTGCTACACCTATTACACTCTACATTATACATTACATTACTATACATCAAACATAATCACACATTCAATTCACATTACATTTTACACATTTTATACATCTTGCATTGGCATATTTATACATTCCACCCATCACATGGTCGATTGTTACCGTCACATATACTACATTGTCTTCTACGTGATGTACTCAATACATGATGACTCAATTTAGTTCCTCGGTCCATACTCGATTGCCGAGGGTTAACAAATCAAATAGACCTTACATTCATCACATGACCTTTCATCATGCGAAAATCCTAGGCTAGTGACATATGCTTTAGGCTAAATTGACACCTATTCCATCATGTTGTAGTGGTATACACCTTAGGTTACATCAACACTTATTATCATTCATCTAGTAGTGGCATACACTTTAAGATAAATCATCACCTATTCTATCATTTTATAGTGGCCTACACCTTAGGTTATATCACTACACCCTCCTTACATGCAGTGATATACACTTAGTGTTAAATCATCACTTAGGTTATATCACCACACCCTCCTTACATGTAGTGATATACACTTAGTGTTAAATCATCACTCATCCATTCGTCTCATATGAGATATGATTACGATAAATCATCACTTATACTTTCATTTTATCATGATATGTGCTTCGGTTATAGGGTTCACACACACATCTTCGCTAGGTTGCATATCATCAACCTACACATACACATTCATTCACAGTGTATTAGACACAACACACACACCTCAATGATTTCCCAATGATGCACTCTCATTTACGATTAATTCTTGACTACTGAGGGGAAAACAAAATGAACCTCATTACATACACTTCCATCCACTCGGGGGGCATGTGGCTCCTACCATGCCATTTTTCATTCCATTCCATCCATCCACAATATGTTGCATATTATGGTTGCTTATACTCTTTCTTACTTTTTTTGTTCATGATCACTTTATTACACATGCTAGTTTGATTGCTTGTATTTAATTTATCTATATCATCCACACATGTGCGTTCACTCCATTTATTTTTGATCATAGATACAAGTCTTTTACACACAACATGGATGCTTACCTTCTACCCTTCCTACACTAGTCACAAGGGGCATCCAAATTCATCTCTTCTAGGTTCTATTATTTCATTTTATACTTAGCACTTTACATTACTTGCTTATACACACTTTTGACATACTACCTATCTTTCTAGCATGCTAACAGGTGCTTCATGTGCAAGATTTGTTATGCAGGGATATTTGTTTCCATAATTATTTATTACATTGTCTGTAATTTTTTATTATATCTTATGGGCCTTGCGCTATGTTTGGTGTGCACACTTTTTTTTTGTTTGTGGCCATGATGGCCTTGTGTGTCTTGTGACATCATGAGTAAGGTTCCATGTTTGTAGCCCACTTTGTGTGGCCTACTTGTCTTCTTGTGTGTTTACATTACTTTGATTGATAGCTTACACATTGTTTGTGTAGCTTATACACTTTTTTCTATATACATGCATGTTTATAGTTGTATTTTGCTAGCCTTCTTATTTGTGTGTGACTTAGTTTCTACAAAACACCTTTTCAGGGTTATAGCGCATATGTGGTTTCTCCTCTTTTGGGGCCACATTATCCTTTCAACGACATCGCATGTGCCCTCAAAGGGGGGCATCATTTGGGGGTTTTACATACTAACACAAGGTATTTACATCAGTTCACTTCAGTGTAATTTCCACCCTTGGCATTATGGGTTACATACAGTGAGTGGGCTCTTTTGGTGCAAATTCTGAGTTTGCACACTTCGCCCTAATTTTCTATATCCATTTTTTGTCAAAAATGTTTTATTTTCTCGAGTGGGTGATCTGCAACTTATTTTATCTAGTTAAGTGCCTTCAAGATGCTCATGATGTGGTTATTTTTCCCTAAGTTGAAACAAAATCCAAGTTTCCCCCCCATTTTTGCCCTATTTTTTTCATTTATACAGGTTGTGTCATTTTTTCCATTTGCAAAATCATGAAAAACTCGAAGTGGATCGAATCCGAGTAATTTGAGGTTAAAATCTTGCTCCCCAGGTTGAAAACAATGTAAAATCATGTTTCATTTGATTTAACGCCAAGAAATCTATCCTCATTGTGAAAAAATTTGATTTCTAGGGCATCCCATGTATTTTTTACATTTTGACGGGCATACGGGTGTCATTTTCCCATCAAATTAGTCATCGCAAACTTTTGGTGATGTGGCAGGCTCCTATTGGCTGAGGATATACGGGAGAGTGTTCTAACTTGTTACTTTTTGAAATTTTGACAAAGAAAAATTTTTACCCGCGGCCCCGCATTACTACAGTGAAGTGCCTACATGGCACAATTTGATTGGCTGGAGGATCGGCAGTTGGCGGAGGGCACTTAGAAATTTTTCCTTCATTTTTTGCAAATTTCTCAAAATCAATTTTTTTCCCAAAGGTCCGCAACGAATTGGAAGGTGACACGTGGCACAAGAAGGTCAGGTGGGTGGAGGAAGGACTTGGAAAATTTAATTGTTTTTGCCTTGGATGCTAAGGTAAAATTTTGACCCAAAGGCCCACCTCCAATAAGAAGTGGACACGTGTCCAGGAAAGTCAGCATAGAGGGGCAGAGTTTGTGAAAATTTTGAAGTTTTTAACTTCAAAATATTAAAGTTAAAATTTGGCCCAAGAGCCCGCGACCAATTGAAGGAAGACACATGTCCAGGAGGCGAGATGGAAGAAGGGGCTGAAGGAAAATTTTATGAATTTTTGCCTTTATGTTTACAAGGTAAAAAATGAAAAATGGGCCCACCTCCAATGAAAAGTGGACACGTGTCCAGGAAGGTCAAGCGGAGAAGCGAGAACTTAGAAAAATTTGTTATTTTTGGTCTCAAAGTTACAAAGGAAAATTTTTACCTGAAGGCCCATGTTCAATTGGAGGAGGACACGTGTCCAAAAGGAGGTGGAGGTTTGAAGCTCGGTGAAAATATTGAAAATCTTACAAATTTTGGTGAAATTTCTCAAAGACAAAAAGTTGTCCGCGGCCCCGATAGGGAAACATTGGACATGTGCCCCTGCAACCAATCAGGGAGTGACACGTGGCATTTTCAAATGGTCAGAAAGAGGAGCGCGGGCCCGCAAAGAGGTTTTTGTGCTCATGGATGGTTGAAGGCAAAAATTGGAGGGTCAGCTCCGCATTGAATGAGATACTGCCACGTGGCAAAAGAGTGAGCGGGTGTTTGGGCCCGCGGGGAATTGTGAGAAAATTTTCCTTTTCTCAAAATGGTTGCAAAATCCATCGAATTGGCTCGCAGTTTTTGGTGGGGCCCACATGTGGACACGTGGTGGGTCCAGGGGGCACATGGGGAAAATTTTCAAAATTTTCCAAAGGCATAAAATGGTTACAAATGCAAATTTTAAAAGGGAAGGGCCCACGCCAATAGTTTTTGGACACGTGTCCACCTTATCCAAAGGAAAAAAGGGAATATTCATGAATCTCATCCTCCACGTGGAGGGCTAGCATTAAAGGTTGACTAAAATCAACGGTCACTGTGCATTTTCGTTTTTGGGCACTATGGGAACTCTAAGAAACTTGGAAATCAAATTTCTTCATCGAAATTCATTGAGCCTTATATGATTTTGAGTCCCCTCGGCCTTCTGAGAACAATGGCACCATTTTTGGGAGCTAATTTGATGCCTTATGATGTTTTTTGATGAAATTTTGCCCTAGGCTTGTGAAAAAATGTGAAAGGCAAAAATTAAAGTTGCAGAGGTGAAAAATGATAAAGTAAAAGGTGGAAAATGATTGCAAAAGCATGCTGGCATGTCTGAATGCCAAAAACGTGACCCTGGGATGGATAAGGATCCAAATTCATGCAACATTTTAAAATATTTGTGTATCCCCGGCATTTTACGAGCTGTTTTATAGTTTAATGTCATTTTCATGAAATGGATAAGGTTTCCTGTAACAAATTTGATCCCCAAGCATATTCTTTGCTTGGGATGAAAGGATCCAAGCTGGCATGAGGTATAAAATTTATTTTTTAAGAATTTGTAAAGAGAGGAGACAGAAGAGAGAAAAAGACTCAGAATTTTCGAGCAAAAGGCTGGAAGAAATCCATTTCTCTGGAGAAAACCGCTTGAGAGCCATTTTTAACTCCATTTTGTATCAGATTTCATCATGTTGAGTTGGTTTCAGCTGTAAAGCCATCAACAGGCTTTGAGATTGTTCTTATAACATTCCCTTGCTGATGTATTTGATCATATTTTAGATTATGTGGTGTTATCTCTTGGCAAAATTTGCATATACTTATGTCTCATAATGTTTTCAATTTGTGTTTCTTGCTCATGTTGCAATCTTGTGTTTAGGATCTCTTTGATCATACAAGGTCTCATTTCTTGTTGATGGTTTAATGGCATTTGTAATCTTATATTCAGAAGAGATTTCAGCTGATAGAAGATAAACAAATTTAAAATCATTTCACTGTCCTTGAATAATGAGACTGCTTATAAACCTTTGGGTGCACCTTAGGTCATGATTAAATAGGGATTCCTAGATACTTTGTTGGTATTTTGCTTCAAGCTTTTGTGGCAGGTTATCAAAGGTTATGTGGAAGAGTGCAGATTTGGGCCTCCATTTGTGCACATATCCTAGTTGAATGAGCATTTAAAAACCCTTGGAAGCATCCCTGTTGTGTAGGTATTGCAAATTTCATGCAAAGGTTTTCAAAGAAGTTGGTAATTCCCAGCTAGACTTGTTTAAGCATATCCCACAAAATTTCATTCAAACTAACTCATCCTACTTACACTACCCCTGCATAGAATTGTGTGTCAACAAAAGAATACAATCCTTCCACCAAAATGCATAAGGTATATCAGGGTTTCATCCTGTCTTTAGCAGCCTTAGCCTTGTTTTGAAAGCATTTCCATCATTTAGTAGTGACAACTCCTTTGAGTTTGGATAATGGATGCTTGATCATGTTTTCACAAGGCCTCTTCCATACCATATGCAAAAACACAAGGATATCTCCATCTCCTTTACCATATAAGGGCTGCAATATAGGTTCTCTTGCCTTGGTTGATAGGCACAACCTAAAACAATGAGGGTTAGATCAAAACCCTTTTGAAGGTGCTATCCACTCCCTCAAATCTTGAATGCAAACAAGCAGATAGGTGTGCTCCCCCAGCTACAAATGACATACAAACCATCTATCTATCCTTGAGTGTCTTGTGCAAGTTCATGATGTTGTTCAAGTTATGAAGGAGATTAAATTTAGATACCAACAGGCTCAAACCAATCTATAAACCCCATACTTAGAGGCTTTTATAAGACATGATGTCCATAGAATTATGAGAAACAATTACAGGCTTGGAGGTTACAGTGAGTGTGCCTCTCTACAATAAATTCAGACAGTGGCATCAGATCACCAAAAAAAACCAGGATGATATAAAGATCTCTACACACATTCAAGGAAGTAGTTAGAGCTTGGAGGACACAAAGCATTTCCTCCCTACACTTATTTAGACTATGACACGAGATCACCCCAAAAAATCACAATACATGACATCCTTCTACACACACACACACACACTCTCTCTCTCTACATGGATTAGGTGCACATGTTCCATTTACATTTTTGTATTTTACATATACATGCATCTTTTAAATAACTTTTTTACATGTACATACATACGTATTTGACTACTTGATCTTTTTTTCCTTGCAGTTTCAGCTGTATGAGAAATAAGACGTCAAATGGGGGCTAGCAGAAACAAAAGTGACAACAAAAAACACTATGTGACAATACACATGCTTTACTAACCATGCAGGTACACTACACACTACAACAACTACACACTCGTTCTGCCCTAGGTTCACTCTCATCACTTTTTATTTGTGCATTTTTCAGCTTTCGTTTCCATGCTCCTCCATATCCTTTTGTCATTCCATGCTTTATATAGTCCTTTAGCACCCATTCTTCATCACTCTACATCGGCATTAGGTATGCATCTCTATCTACTTTAATGTTACCAAGATTTCTTCTCACCAACATAAAGAGGGGGGAAAATGTAGTCACAAAATCATGCACTATAGACATTTATTTATCCCGCTCTTATACTACTAATTTAGAAGGTTCTTGAGGGAATAAATTACTAATTAACATGTTGCACCAGATTCTTAGCAAATTAATGAAACAGATAAGAGGTAATAGGTAAAGGAGGAATACCTGTTTGTAATGTCGGTCAAAGGTTGTGTGCACATTTTGATTTCCTGATCCAAGTTGAATGTGAGAGCTCCCTTTTTTCTAGGAGGAACTACCTGTAAAATGCAAAACAATACCACCAGATAGAGTTAAAAAACAATGAGTGGAATACCTAGAAAAAAACTAGATCTGGGAAGCATGATGCATCTTGAACAAACTTTCAATCCACTTTATATAACAATATTAATGCTATTCAAAATATACATGAAATAAAGATCCTATTGTAATTGAAACGATTTGGGTATCTCATACAAAACAATAAGAAAGGCTATGTAAAATATTATTTGAGGTCAAAATGGGTCAGGTGATGGGCTGATATTAGATTGCAAGTCTGGTACAGGCTCTGGATAGGATCTGGTAAACATTAAAAGTGATTCTAGGTTGTTGGGAAATAGGTATTAGCTCATTAGCCTGAGCTATCTTGCCAGACATATTAACCAGCTTTAGCTGTGTGAGTGATGCTGGTTAGGAAGAATGACCGACGTTGGTTGGCTAACCGACATCAGTAGGGGCATTTAGTAAAAGGGACTTAAAATTTATTTTTTAGACTTTCTGTGATTGTACAGAGGTTGGTAATGGTGAGGGTAAGGTCATAAAATGGCCTTGGAGGCTTAGATATGATTAAAAGAGGATAAAAATAGCTTAAAGGTTTAGGTATGGTAGGGTGATAGGTTGGTAGGATGAAGGGAGTGTACGGATGTGGAGAAAGATAAATTATTGAGTTGAATAATAAATCTTACTAGAATAAAACATAAATAAATGAAGAGATGTTAGGTGCTTGCTGAAGAGTAGGTTTGGAGAATGCAGGTGTTGATGATGGTGATGGAAGATATCCAAAGAGAAGAGAAGTTGTGTTCATACCATGGTAGTTTGAACCTCCATGCTTCTCTATGTGAATCCTTGATTATGAAGAAGATGATGAATGCCAATGGTTATTGGTAGCGCTTCTATATATTTTTCTTTTCCTGAGTGCTTTTGAAATTTTGAGTGCTCCAAGTTTCTATTTGTATGAGATTCTGAATTGAATGACCAACCTAGGAAAAGGATTTTGGAAATGTATTTAACCTAACCAGCGACAGTTAGGTGGCTGGCATTGGTTAAGGCGGGAATATCTAGGTTGACCAGAAATAGCTTAATTATTTTTATTTTTGGCGCGGTCTCCAATATTCATCTGAGTCTTGAGCGATAGATCACGGGAGGATAAGTAAGAGAATTTTTAGGTTTGTTAGTAGGAGTTAAGTCTAGGTTTAGAATAAGTCCCAGTTGGTTAGGATAGGTTTAGACTTGGTCTTAGGTCATTAATGAGGTTTGAGTGGGTCATTTGAGTGAGGTGGTTAGGTGAGTTGGCTGGGTGAGATGGTTAAGTGAGGATATTAATTAATTGAAGTGATTCATGTATCCAGGGTACATGATATGGTCCGAAAACACAACTTAAGTTAGGTGTAGGAACGTTTAGGTATGATCCAGTACACCAAAGGTTTTGTTGGGAAAAATAACATGACAATAGGAAAAGTAAGGTCATTAGGATAAAACAACACAGGTAACAACATCACAAGGTATAATGAATGCACAAGTTCAGGTCAAGTTATATAAGTCATGGCATGGGTAAGGCCAAGGTATAGGTAAAAATAACAGGTCCCTAAATGCAATTAAGGAAATGTATGGGTAACGTAGGCCTGTGGGTAGGGTGTAATAAGTGTTGGTAAGGCCAAAAGGTATGTGGTAGTAAGGAGTTTAAGTCAAAATGGGAAAAATGTAGAGGAAATGGTACTGGTAGGTGACCTATGTTAGTTATAAAATAACTGACGTCAGTTTTGGGTGACCGATGCTGGTCATGTCGGGTTAGGGTTCTAAGGTTAATATTCTATATTTTACGGAATCATTGTTGTCTTTTGACTTTGAGAAAATAAAAAAGCTGAGTGACTTGTGCATTTTTCTTGGAGAAAAAGATAAGGCATTGTACCTAGGTGAGGTGGAGGTTACTAAGTGGTGAGAGGAGCCAGGTAGACGGGTCCACTAGAGTGGTTGGAGACGTGTGATTGGTGGAGAGATTTGAGGTAGATTTTGGCATGACAGAGGCAAGAGAGGAGTTGGGTGGACCACCGGTATAGTGGCCAGACATGCCACCACATAGACGCCGTCGAGACGAGGTAGGAGGCAATCCAAACTTGTTATTTGATTAAAGATGGTATCAGTGAAATTATTTTGGTTACAAATTTGGGTGGGTTTTTAATTTTTAAATTGTGGGTATAAAAATTAACGAAATCAGGGGGAAAAAGGTCCAATATAGGTTAAGTAGGGTGAGAAACAAATGTGGGGTGGATGTGGGTGGGATTAAGTAGGTTTGTAGGTTGTTTTTGCTAATTTTTAAGGGATGGGGGAGGGGGTTTTTGATTTTGGTTTTCACGCTAGAGACCGACGTTGGTCTAGGTTTAGTCAGTGTTGGTCGGCATCGGTCAGGACTGAGGTGATCAACACCGGTTAAATGGAACCGATGTCGGTTAAGAAAAACTAGTGATTGTCAAGGTGACTGACACCAGTTAGGGTAAAGGAGGAATAGGGGTAAAAAGGTTTAGGTATGAAAGGAAAATAGGTGGGAAGGGGTGAATGAAGAGTGTTGTTAGGAGGAGGAGGGTAAAATGATAGTTTGACGTAATGAAATAGGTAAGTAGGTTCGATAATGTCAAGACGATGGGTCATGATTGTAAAGTGTATTAGGATTGTAAGTGAATTAGGTAAGTGGGGTAGGTATGATTGGTGTGGTTGGGTATGGTTTTAGGGTCAATAGGTAATTAAAGGTAATTAAGTCTGAACAATGTTGTGGGTTTTTGGATGTAGGCTAGGGTCCAGCTACAGATGTGAGACCGAGTACCACCTTTGTTGGTAGCGATGCGGTCTAGTGTGACTGTAGAGGAGTGGGATCATGTGACCGATGTTAGACTGATTGGGATCTGGTGTTATAGGCATATAGCCTAAGGTCCTAGCTTGATGGTCACACTCATCGATATATGGGATTCAACAACCAACACTTTCCATTTACCGACAGTTAAGATTATTTTCACCCTAAAGGATGTATACAAGATCTTGTGGCTACCAATTATTGGTGAGTGAGTGTATTCTATCTCTTCAGAGGCATCAGTGGAGCCTATAGTGGCTGTGTTTGGGGAGGTAATGGAAAATTTGCGGTACTATAACGTGAGGCTTAACTATGGAGACATGTATGTGACCCATCCTCAGGAGACGAGGTTGGTTGTTTTGATGATGGAGGCGGTATGTTGTTTCACCTTACCAGATGCTAAGGGTGGGAGATTCCCACGAGCATTGATGGGAGTGCTCTAGGATATGATGCAGGAGTAGATTTTTTTTTTCATGGGTACCTACATTCCTGGTGCAGCTGTATAGGGAGTTGTGGGCCTATGGGAGATTGTGGTGGTTTAGTTTGTGATGCATGTTGATCAAAGAATACTTGTTAAATATCACACAAGAGGTCCACGTGGGAGAGAAAGCCAAGATCAAGTGCACGGAAGGGAAATTTTAGCATTCAGGACTTAGCCAATTTTGAGCATGAAGACCTATTTTGAGAAGATGGTGTGCGGAACACACCAATGAAGCAGAGACGTGCGCGCCATGCATAGTCTATCTTTAGAGGATTAGATCAAAGTGTTTTACATGGAGACAAACTAAGAATAGGATTTTCACTTCAATTAAATACAAAAGGTCTATAGATAGCACACTTGTATGTGTGGCTATGCCTTTAAATAGTGTGTAGCTATTAATAGCATGCGACCTATTTCTGGAATAGATAAGTTGTGAAGGGAAAGTCCCCACCCTATATATATGATACAAATCACATAGTAAAATACATAGATACAGAGGAGGTGACACACACAAAGGAGGTGAGACACATACAAAGAGGAGGTGATCTACATAGAGGGTGAGATGGAGATATGTGCATTACTGTGTCAGATCCATACGGACATTGGTATAGATTGACATTACTCTAAGGAGCTTATGTGTTTATTAATAAATGGAAGATATTGACTGAATCTAAGTGTCATTACTATGTGTAATCAAGTAGTTTATGTTATTGATTCAATCATGATTACTATTTAAAGCTTGTTCTTTCATATATCTGAATATGGAATACATGGTAAAATGATGAATTAATTATGGATCTATATGTTTCTTTCTTCATCACGCTAACATCCTACTACAACAACCCTAAAGAAGGACCTAGTACCTTTACATGCTTTGGGTGAGCGCCCAGTCTAGGCTGAGTGATGTGCCAGCATGACTAGGGTGTTATCTGGTAAATTCTAGGCTGCATCATTGGTTCCATTGTTAGGACCTCCTTTTCAGTTGTTTTCAGGATGGTTTGCGATGAAGACGTATTGGTTAACTCTAGCAAGTGTTGAGGAGTGGATATGTGATTTGAAGGAAGACTGTGCATGACGGTTTAGCAGTGGATATGAGTTTAATGCATGCACTTGGGTAGAATAGAATCTGTATGATAACTTATATGAAATATTTTTTGCCATCTTTCTAGTAGAATTATACGAGTGGCTGATTGCTTACGCATCTCAATGGAATTGGAGGTATTGTGTACTTTTCTGGACACAGGAAGAGTTTTAGACCCTTTATGATGCTGACCTGATCTGGACTCGCACTGTGGATACGTGGTTTCATGGTGTTCTAAATAGTTATATCTTGGAATATTCAATTTCGACGTATTATTACCTGGAGGTAGCTGAATTCCAGTTTTTTGCGGTATCCTAGAGGAACATATATGCAAGGCATTCCACTGGCAATCAAGATCTTGATGGTAACTTTAAACTTGGAGAGTAGACTGATGGCTAACTAAAATTCACCACGCGTAAGGGCAGGAACATGTTTGGTAAAAGATGGTAGACCTAGCGGTAGAGAGGCAGAGAGAGGAGAGGTGACTTAAGTATAATGAGGTGTGCGAGAGGGAGATAGAGAAACAACGCACCGTTGTAGAAAGTATGGCATTGAAGAGAGAGATGGCTCATGAAGGATTTGAAGCTCACGTAGAAGATGTGGAGCTGGAGCATCAGGAACTCCCCCATATTAGAAAGCATGATAGAGATCCCCCCTTGGCCTCACATGGAAGTGCGCCAATAGAGAATACCTGGGCCATGGGCATGCATCTTAATCCACCTAGTGATATAGCCCTTAAGATTGGTTTTCCAATATCTAGTATGAAAAGTAACCAACAAGCTAACTTGGTAAGTAGGAGAGTAGGATTAAGTCAGGGAACAAGCACATTGATGGGAGGAAAAACAACTTCAATGTTATTTAGAGGTGTGTTTTTAGGTGCATCATTCACATAGAACGTGAGCACGCAGAATGTTGGGTTCACCTCTAGAAGTGGAACTACCTCATAGGATGTAGGGTTTCAGTATAGTACTACTATCAGTGCACAAGGGTGTATAATTATAGGTCCTATTCCAACTACAGGTGGAGGATCATGAGGTATAGGTGGTTCTAGTTCTAGAGGATCTGGTGGTTATGGAGGCAGAGAAAACACAGGAGGTTCTAGATCAGGTGGTCAAGGCCCCCAGAAACCACATAATATTTATATGGAGATGTCTCTTTGTCTTCCGGAGTATAGAGGCATAGAGGATGCTACTGAGCATGTGCATATGTGTGAAATATTATGGCGTGCTAAAGGGATCATGGCTACTGAGCGTAAGGCAAGTAAATTTGCTACTACCTTGTAGGGACAAGCACACAGCTGGTATAGGAAGTTTGACCCTGATCAAACTTGCATGGATTATACAGCGCTGAAGGATGCTTTCTTAAAGGAGTTCTATAACCTAGAGTTTGAGCAGAAGAGTATTAGTGTGCTCAAGGATATCAAGAAAGGAACTACTGATAATGTATGTGAGTATGATGCCTATTTTAAGACACTTCTATCTAAGATATCTTATGATATTCATGCCATCCAGCATGCACAATGGTTTGTTGGAGGATTGATTACACCATTCAAAAGAGCACTGTCACATAAGACATACACTGATCCACACAAAGCACTGGAAGTAGCTTTGTGTGCTGAGGTAGTGGGGAGAATTAACACTAGCATTAGTCCATTCTTAGAGGAAAAAATTATAGCTATGGCCAAATAGTTAGAGAAGCTATCAGTGAATTCAGCCCATGAAACATGCTCAGGAATTTGGTGTACAGATTGTGAAGTAGAAGGTCACACCAAGGATAGTTGCCCTCGCAGTTCAGTACACTCATTACGGTTGGATTGTGAGATCTGTCATTTGAATCATGATGCTAGTCACTTTCCTTTGTTATAATGCGTGATAAGGAGGAATGTATCTTGTTACTATAAAATTTTTCAGTCCATGACCCATGATACTAAATATTATCAGTTGATTGGTCAGATCTAGGATGCTATAGACATTGGGGTACGACAGACAAGTGTCACAGATAATTCTAAGGGTAAGAATGAACACGAGGATTAGGATCATAGTCAAACATGCTATGAAACGAATGAGGGCCATTTTGAAGGAGGTCGTGGAAGAGGACGTGGATATTGTGATATGTATGGAGGATGAGGCCGTAGTGGAGGAAGAGGTGAGTTCCCTCGTGGAACATGTTATACGTGTGGATCTCCTGACCACTATAGGTGCGAATGTCCTCAGAATATTACATGTTCTTTCTGCTGAAAGAAACATAGTTATGAAGATTTCCCAGACTTATATGAGCATTTGAGTAAGCAACATAAGCAAGAAAGCAAAGGCACTAGGATGGTTAGAATCCATCTCGTGGTAGAAGATCAGTGGATGCCCAAGATAGTAGAAGAACTTGAGGCATTGACAGTGAAGATTGCTACATGAGATGAAGTGGCATGGTTAAGAGAGACATTACAATAGAATTCTATGATCACCAACGAGGAGGTTTTTCATGCAAGATACCCAGATCCTACTCATCAGAAGGAATTTTACCATGATACCATGGAAAGGATAAGGAATCTTTAGGGTGAGATACAATACTTAAAGGAGCAAAAGAAAGCATTAGAGACAATCCAAACTGATATTTATGATCTGAAAGAAGTGTGCAAAATGTTGCTCCATGAGAATATTATTCCACTATTAGGAAGTTAGTTAAAAAGGAACACTCCACGCGCAAGTATTGAGACCAGATGACAGATTCTGCATGTAAATATCCCCCTTGATAGCATTGAATATGCCAAGGAAATAACTCTGAATGTTGTTATGGATGGGTGGCTGCTAAGAAACATATTGATTGATATAGGTGTGGAAGTAAATGTGCTTACATTAGATGCATGGGTAAAAATGGGGAGGCCTTCATTACAGCCATCATCTAATGTGTTGTTTATGGAAAACCAGACTAAGGCCACTCTCATAGGATTTTTGAAGGATGCGTCTATAACCATACAAGGGGCCAAGTTCACTGGGGATTTTGAGGTATTAGCACTTGAAGAAGCAGACAATTTTCTAGCCTTGCTTGGACGCTCTAGGTGTTACATGAATAATGCTGACTTGAGATTCAATAAGGGGTATATCAACTTTGAAAACAAGAAGGAAAGGGTTGTGATACCTTTGACATATGGGAAGTCTACACCATATGTTGAGCCTCTAAGTGAGGAAGATTTAATAAAAAATTACTTATGTGCTAATCAGGACCCAAAGGTCAATGAGCCATCAAAATAAGGCATCCTACAGTGGGAGGAATCTCATTCTATTAGTGATACTACAAGTATTACTTGTGACAATTGGGCTCATGGAACATATGAACTAGTAGGGCATGGGGTGAAAAGTGTGGTTGCACACAAGAATGAAATTCATTCAGTTCGATAGATAGGTAGCACAACACCTTGGTACATTGGGGCAGAAGATCTTCTTGTATTTTTGAAAGACATGGAAACACGGTGGACAAATCAAATTAAGAGAAGAGATATGTTAGCATATACCTTACGCGGGACAACAGCGCGTTAGTGGGTAGTCCAAAGAGATAATATTTTGACATGGGAAGAGATTGGAGTTACCTTATTTATTAGGTTTGGAAGAAACAATGCACCTATGCAGATCTACATTTATCATGGTGATCAACCTGTTTAGCATCACATTCAGTAGTGTGAGAGACTCCAGACAATAGGATAGGAAGCATTACCACCTTCACTCTGGGTGCATAGATTGTACTTTATGCTAAAAGGATGTGCACGTGCCTAGTATGTATATGTAGAACTACATCGAGAGACTAGGAACTGACAAAATTTGACAACAGGAATTATCCAGACATTTTCCTACTTCTCTTCAAAACCTTCAATAGAAGAGGCATTAAAAATTTGTAAAGCGCTTAACTATGGGAGATAGTACAAAAGTTGAAGAGCATATTCCGGAATTATTTGGTGAGGTAGAATTCAGAGTGCATTTTGAAAAGGAAGAAGAAATGGACTCCATACTACTTGAACATGCTTGCCTTGAGAAAGAGAAAGGAAATATGGTTTACATCATGGATGATGAGGAAGTTGAGAACCTGGATGTTGAACATTCATAAGGGGTGCACAAGGTCATGGATAGTGTAGACAAGGATAAGCATGCCTATCACAAACCCATGAAGATAAAGAAGGTGAATATAGGTTCAGAGACTGAGCCTAAGGAGGCCATCATTGGAGACTACTAGTTAGACTTGGAGGTAGAAAAGATCATTGAGTTACTTAGGGATTATAAGGACTTATTCCCGCGAGGGTATCATGAGCTTAAAGGCGCGCATAAATCACTTGGGGAAATGCGGATAATGCTTAAATAAGGTGCATGCCCCGTGAGAAAGAGACCTTATAGAATGAATCCTAATTTACACGGAAAGGTAAAAGAAAAAATTGATAAAATGTTGAAATCTGGAATTATCAAGCCCTGTAAAACCCTTGAAAATTGTTATATTCCTCCTTTGCATTTCAAGTGTTGACAGGTGATTTTCTTTTAAAGATGTGTTATTTTGATTGCTGGAGATCATGCTTGATATGGATAAGTCTTTTCTGCTCTTAAGATCATTTAGACTGAAACGGAATGGCTTCCTTGAATCCATTTTTCACTTCTTTAAGATGAGTTGCAATTTGGTTTAAGAGTTGAAAATTTATCTCCTTATCTGACTCATCCTTGGATCAATTTCAGTGACCCAAGGAATGTTTTAAATCTGCTCATTTGAATGAGGGGTGAATTGACATTAAATAAAATTTAGGGACATATCAGACTAAAATTTGTTATAACAAGTTCTTTAATATGTGTGAACGCATTTCTATTCAGTTGTATGTTGTGCTTGGATCTTTGGAGATCGATCATGGCAGGACATGGCTGATGTAAATGAAATACAACATGTTCATGGCATAGGAAGGATTCAGAATCCTAAAACTAAAGGGTTATCCTACGGAATCCTAAGCTAGGTAAGAATATATATATATATATATATATATATATATATATATATATATATATATATATATATATAATACCAAGCTATGTTTCTTAATTGATTTTATTTCTAACCTAAGCCTTGTGATAAGGGAGTATGGAAAGGTTTCTAGGCTATTTAATTTAACCTAAAACCTAATGCTATATGGTTATGTGATGATCTAACCTAATGCCTAAAACTATTATGTTGGGAATTAATCTAACCTATGTGAAAAATACCTAAGGTAATGTGTAAGGCCTAAGGTGATTAATTCTAAAATAACCTAAGTTCTAAGGGATCTATCCTAAACTATTTTAATGGGAACCTAATGGGTCACATGTATCAAAGGAGATGGTTCCAATGGCATTTAAGTTGTTGATAAGGTTTTTAAGGAATAAAGTATTGCCAGTTTTGGCAGGGGCTAGTTGACTTGGCAGAGGCTTATGTAGAAGTTTCACTAAAGATGAAATTGCATGTTAAATGTGAATTTACATTCGCCAGACTTGGGAGGTGGTGGCAAGGAAAGATCAGCGGGAAAATTAGAATTAATGGAATTTATTGGTCTCGGGTTTTGTTCACAAACCATCTAGGAAACTTGGAAGACGAGTTTGTGGGAGGTTGTTGGTTTTTGCATGCTTTCTGGATTTTTCTCTGCATGGAGCAAACTGGTTCTTCGAACCAGTAGTTTGACTTACACTTCTTTGTTATTTTTAACTCACCTGGTCTATTTTCGATCATGGGAAGGTATATGAGGCATTATGAGGAAAGTTGTTTGTTTGTTGATTTTTCATGGAGAAGAAAAGGAGTTGGAAGCTCATCTGGAAGTCTCCTTCGATTTGGCAGAAGTGCTATCAGGCATGGTAGGATCTAATATTTAAGATCTCTTGCTTTCTTCTAAATGTTTCATTAAAACAAGTATGCTCTTTTGAGATTCTTGGCTTGCATGTTTTATTTGGTTATTTTCTTGTTGGGTTTATTAAATCTTGTGATCTTGGTTATGAATCCATGGTAAATGATGTTCTAATTGGAAACTTACCTTATGTTAGTCATTTTAAAAAATGCATGCAAAACATATTTCTGTAACTCTGCTTGTCATTTTGGAACTAGTAATTGAAGTGTTCTATTTTAAATGACCTTCGTTGCTATTTAAATATGGTTCTGAGTTTGTGGGAACCTTAAGTTCCGTTTGATCTTGTTGGAGTTTGTGTTTTGCTGGAGCTTATAATCGAGCTTGTATTTGGTCTAGACCTTGTTTTTGGTTTTGTGTTTGATGAAAGCTGGTGATGGAGGTTCTTGATGCTCTAACCTATGTTTGGAATCTTAGGTAACTTGGGACTATTGTTGAATCCCATATGTGGCTTTGTACCCGTGTTTTATTCTTGTGAAATTCTGGACTGTTAATGGAGGTTCGTGTTTTACACCACACTCATATTTTATTACTTGTATAGTTCTGAACTCTTGTTTGAAGCTCGTGTTTCGTTTTGAGCTGGTATTAGGGCTTCTTGTTAAAATATAAACTAGAATGGGAACTTTGTGTTGCCTTGAACATGTGATTAGAGACTTGTGTAGCTCTGAACTATTATTGGAAGTTTTTATTTTATACCTCCCTCTTATTTAAATACTTGTGTAGTTCTGAAATTTTTTTGAGACTTCGTGTTCAAATCTTTTTTGGTATTTTGAGTTGGGTTTTACTTGTATTAAAAGTTTAAAACTTATAACTATTTTTTTGAACTATTGCTCAAAGAAAACTGGGAGAATAGTTGGCTGAGTTGTTGGGTAAACTCTTTGAGATCTTAACTGAAAACGTCTTTGTTTGATGGATGGATTTGGTAATTCTTTTCTGAGAACTGTTTCATCTTTTCTGAGATGGAAATGGCATTTTATCAGGGGTATTCTTTTCCCCTCTGTTTTTTGGAAACCCGAATCTTCAGATCTTTTAAAATAAGTTATAGGTTTCATTTAAAAGAAGAGTTTATTTCTTTAGTTCTCTGAATTGTTATGGAGGGATCAATTGTCTTTGTTAAGATTGTTTTTGTATTATAGTACTTATTGAATCGAGAACTAATTACTCTTTTGTAATGCAATATTGAAACCTGACAATGGGATTTAAGTCTTTGAGTTTGTTGATACTTCTGAACATGTTTAGCTTACTGATCGGTTTTTTTTCTATCTCTTGTTAGATATAGTAAATAAACCTTGTGTCTTTGTAAAAGAAAGGAATGTGATTCCTTTCAAACAGAATGTTGTTTTTAGGACTGTTATGCGTATTTCATTCTGAGATTGGAATTGAAACTCATTTTTATTGAAGGTAAAGAATTGTAAGGAAAATGGCAGTGTGCTTTCTTCTTAATGTGAGTTGATTTTGTTCTCTCTTCCGGGAACTAGCTTATGAATTTCTAAGTTTGAATTAAAAGTGGGAATTCATTTGTTAGTACAATAAAATGAATTATTAATTGGATCATTTTCTAATTAAGATCCCTTTCTTTCTATTGTTGGGATAAGTTCATTGTTTGAACTTTTCTATTTTGATTCTCTTATGAAATGGAGATTTCTTTATGAGTTGTTTGGTATTCCTTGTTCAAATAATTTGTTGAAATGATGTAGGAAGAGATTATATGATTCAATTTTATTGAACAAAAAATGTAAGCTTGTTTGGCAAACTGTTTGTTTGACAAGGCTTTGCTTTGTTTGGTTTGAGATGAGTAAGTTTTGTCTCTTGCACTCTATATTTTTATGGATCCTCCTTCGATGGACTCGAGTAGAGATTAACTTCTGTATGAGTCTACTTTGATTTACGAATGTTGGTTTCAGATATTTGAATGTTAACTTCTAATATGTGGAAATAGATCTAGACTTGTAGGTAGACTGTTTGATTCTCTATTCCTTCTTGGATTGAAATGGGATTATGTTCTGATGAATATCTTAAATGTTGAATTTTAAGGTAGTTGTCCTTTAAATGAAACAGTTAATTCATGTTATGAATTTGTTTCTGTCTTTCATATGTCTTGTGTTTGGGCATAGTTTGTAATGGTTCTTCTTCTTCTTTTGCTTAGGAGTGAGATGAATCATCCTAATGAGAACCATACTTTAAACCCTTCTTTTGGTTAAAGAAAAGATAAATATTTTTATCTATTATGATAGAATTGGCAAAAATAAAATGATATGATCTGTTGTTTGTTTAAAGGTAATTGATAGGATCAATTAAACTTTAATTTTTAAGGAAGATGTTGTGGATTATATTATGTTCTTCTCTTAGAAGGGAATTCAGATTGGTTAATGTACTTCTTTTCTTATTGTTATTACTTATACTGGTATGTATGATATATTAATTATCTCATTAAAAAAAAGTTGTTTTTAATGGAACAATTATTGAATGCACTTCATTTTAAGGCTTAGTGCTTATCATGCTCAGTTCATTGAACTGGCCCATGCTAGCAATTTTTGTAGATGGACTTCGTAAGTGATAAAAGAAGGCAAAACTTATAGTAGTATTATTTTATAATGAAGACGGTTGTTATGTAGTATACCTAAATGCATAAGTCTTGTAAATGTATAAGTTATAAAGATAAATTGAAAGTTGAGAGTTTACCTGTATTGGTTGTGTAAATTATTTTGTACTTGTATGGAAGAGATGGATTCTATCTTGTTGATATTCTTTATATGTTAATGGGTTATCTTTTAATAAGTTGGATAGAGGGATTTAGTTTAATTTCCCTACTTGTGATGCAACTTGTTAAGTTGCAGAATATGATATTCATTATCTAAACTATATAACATAGTAATGTAACATGTGATGAACATACATTAAGAAATGTGGATATTGGGTAGGATAAACCCTAACACTTAACATGTAGAGAAAGACTCTTTCTCTTTCTTAATTGCTCATAAACCAAAAAGGTTTGGAAATATGACTACAATTTATTAGACTTCATTTTGTATGAAGTCTACTTTATATTGGATATATTCTAGCACGTTGAACTTTTCTAAAAAGTTATTGTACTTTTTATTTAAGACATATTATAACGATGTATAAGTTACGGTTAATTGGCAGTTTAACTATGTGATCAAACATTAAAAGCGACCATGAATATAACGGAGTTCTTAATGGACTAAATGAAGAAAATTTAGAAAAGAACTTATTGAGTGTTGGATTAGGGATTGAAAGTGTTGCTGAAATCAAGAATTAATTCAAACTAACAATGTATTAACAATCCCCTTGGGGGTTATGTACATCTCGATGAGGCAGTTTCTATAGGATGTTGGCACACGCCAACTGCAGGGCTGTACTTTTGAGAAGGATTGGGTCTTCTCGAGAATACAAGCATTGTAGTTGACATGTGGCATCACCCTTCTGCATTGATCATCTAGATCTACACCCAATAGGAACTCAGACTTGAACCTAGTTTCTCTCTAGGTCTGAATAGGAGCATATTTAGGATATGAATCTAGCTCCCAATGGCTCAGGGTACATTGGCACATCCGGATGACTTAGGTCAACCGAGTATGCCCATTTACCTTAAGCCATTGTGAGCGTCTTCCTATAATAGGTTATGTTCCTATCTAGGGCTAGGGTTAAACTTGGAACAAGTGGACTGATGGTAGTCAGAAAAGACCAATCATGATAATTGAGGAGTGAGGTGAAGGACGTATTCCAATATGATGAGTATGCCATCTAGGAATAGTGACATACACAGTATGTTACAAATATTTGGCCAAAGTATCACAAATTACTGGTTGTGTTGTCCTATGTCACCAAGTTTAAAACAACGTGATATTAGATGAATATTGGTAACAGATATTCAGATATGTTCTTTAAACAGATCACTCAGTACCCAGTGTAGGGTAGGATGACAAAGTATACGAAGTATACAATATGTATTCAATACATAAGATAACATAAATAGATCGGGAGCTTACTGAGTTATGGAATGAATAGATCGGTAAATTACCGAGTCATTACAGCTGCATATGTTTATCCATTGAATTCAATTGGCATGGAATGTTTGTTCTAAATAATGCTTTATTTTGAATAGTGAACATTATTAAATAATTTCTTTTGACCCCCTTGTTTCTAAAGTCTTCAATGGGGAACATTACAAGCCCCTCGATGAGTTGATGAATGATTTTTGTCTATATTTATGTACCTTCTTTTCCACCAAGGATGGAGGAATCTTGAAGTATGTAGTTGAGTGCTTTAGGAGCTAAATACTGCATTTGTGACATACCCTTTGAAACTAAATGCCATCTGCACTGAGTTAAATACTATGAAGGACCTGTATCCTAAAAGGGGTGCATTAAATAGTTACTCTTTGATTGGACATGGATTAACTGGGTAAATCATGAAGCTTTATGATATGCCCTCAGGAGGATCAAGAATTGTTTCTTGACTCTTTTACTTGTTCTGGAACTGGGGTAGATCTTGTCCCTCTACTGTGATGCATTTTTAAATTTCCTTTGTTTGCACCTGGTTGTTATGATTTTTAGATCGCACTGCGTTATTTCCTTTAGCAATCAAAGATCTTTAATCACTAATTTTCTTGATACTGTAATACCTACAATGATCTGGACAGATAAAATTGATCGTTTTTGAAAGATCATTCTCTTCTCATCTTACGTTATTATGTATTTGTTCTTAATCTATACGATGACATTAATCTTCTCCTTTCTAAGTAGCTCTCTTCCATATTCAGACAACTTGTTTATTTGCTACATCCATTTCTCAGAATGACTGTCTAAGACATATAATTTGAGTATTATTGAACCTTTGCTGGTTGATGAAGCTTTGGAAAAGATTCATTCTAGGAAATGTGAATTTGGTCGCTTTCTTCTTAGTTATATTTTACTAATCTGTACACATTTATTAGGTCTTTTACGATGGTAACTATCAAATCCTTCATCTATTGACTTATGGCTTGTTGTTGGAAGCTGAATTCTTGGTAACTGAATTATCTTTGACCATACCATGTGTTAAGGTACTTTTTGTATTACTATTTGATTTATCTATAGCAGTTCAAGCATGTTGGAAAGATATTAAAAGATCCATTTTACATGGTGCACCCCTATTCTACATTTTTTCTCATGGGATAAACCTTTTCCATTCTGTTTCATGCTGTACAGCTCGTCTGGCATGGCCAGTTGGCACTTTAGCCTTTAGTTTGAACTAAAATAAATGCACATGTTATCACCAAATCAAAATACCCATATGTTTTGCACAAGTAGTGTTTGTTTGAGCTCATAGTATGATTAGATAACATGGGTACTATCTCCAGATTTGCGCAAAGCTTGGTACTAGATGATAGACCTCCAGAGCACAAGTTTCGACAGTTCTTGCTCCTAGCAACTCCCTACCACAATCTAATATAATGTAGGAAAAAATAGCTATCCTGAATCTAACTTTCCAAGGTAACCAGGGACTAGAGATTGCATGAAAACATAAGCCTACACTAAAGTGATGATATACCATAAAAGGACAGTGAGAATCACGTCTTCCATTGTGTGAAAAGTAGGAGTAAAATGCAATACTAGAAGGGATGATGATAGTTATCCACTTGTCTAGCAACTACATTACTCAGGACAAGATTTCATGCACACTATTGAATGATACCATGCCAGATCCCTACAATAGTATACGGTTATAACACAATATATATGCAATGAGATTGAGAAGGATATTGTTGGGGTGCAAGCAAACATAGCGTGGGAAGATACATCCACAAGGACTTGTATCTATTGCATTCATAAGTATGCACAATTCAATTTATTACAACGATAAGGGCATGGATCACAATGAAAGGAATATACTACAATGGAGACTTGCAACACACTAGATTCAGGCAAAGACGAATTATTGACATAGTTGTTGTCTACTTAAGAACTACGAGCCCTTACATATGATCCCAGACGCTCCTATTTATAGATTTCTAAGAGGAGAGAGCCATTATGTAGGTGATACGAATGAAAATCCTAAGAATCTATCCTTGCAACCACTTGCAAGGTGTAGTAAACAAAGTGATAATGATTGTTATGTTTCTTGTAAGGCATGCTCCCCATCATTGTCTCATGACTTACATCAGTGACAAACTAGGTCAAAGAGATGCTTCATTACTTTGCATCCCAATCTACCAGTGCAATAATCATTATTCACAACTAGGCCATTGACATTTGTCAGGAAAAATATCGCCAACCGCACGCATTACTGGGTCATGCAAATTATTAATTTCTTGAATAGATTGTGTCACACAGTTGGGATTAGAAGAAAAATTCCAATGGTACCAATTTCACTGCATTTTGTGGAGCAATTACAGACAGTTATGGCCATCTGAGTATGTGTAGCTATGTCCTTGGATCAGCTAGGATATTTCTTTCATTTGACGGGACTTGACATTTAAATGAATAGGAGATGAATACACTTTCTTTCATGAGACAACATAAAACTTTACCCTATCATCCTAAAATTAATAGAATCTAGTCTTTTGGCTGTCAGAGGAAGTCGTCCTCATTCCAGAAAGTCAAACTTTCATAAAAATTCGTGATGCTTGAGATCAAAATTTATGGCCATTTGAAGTTCGGGAGTCAGACAGTGTGAATTGTTCCTTTGGGCATATAGGTACAGCTATATATGAGTTTTCAGGGAACTCATGTCCCACATTGTACCTCAGTTGGTGTATGGCGTCAATTCCTTTCTCCATATTTCCTGAATTCAAGTTTCCTTTTCCTAATTGTCCTACCATTGCACAGGGTCAGATGGTATTGTTGACCGAACGACTTCTCCACGATCTTCTTTGCAATCAGATGTTTAAATTAGAATTTTGAAGCTTGAAGCATCCAATGTCACCATGGAGTTCCCAGCAGCAACCATCGTGGGATAGAATTTATCACAACTTTTTTGATTTCCCTTGAACATGTGGTGATTTCATAATTTTTGAGCCCGACTATCCCACAAACTGCACGGGATGATCTTTTTTCCACTTTCTCCACTTTTAACTAGAAGTGGCCATTTAAAAAATCTGGGTCCTAGCTACACCTGGTTAGTCCCGCTGACTGCCTGGGACAAAAATATCCACATACTTCCGCAATACAGGTGCTTTAAAGCCATTTTTCAGCACTTGATTCAATTCTCAGCTAACCTCCTTGAATTTTTTCCTTGGCTGGGGAGATTAGAGAAGAGCTGAAGGGACCTACCATAACCTAAGTCTTCTTAGGCCTTAGTACCAAGGCACTAATTGCTCAGACTTAGATTAGAATTTATGCAAGTTAACCAAATTACCTTGAGGGATTGAATTTGTGGATAACAATGCCTTTGTCAATTTGAGTTACAGTTCTTGTATCACTTATTTCTTCTTACCCGTTTATGCACATTTAGATAAACATGGTTAGAAGAATGTTTAGGATTTAGATGCCCTCTCTTTTATTCTATAGTTTTTTCTCTGGGGTTCTCTCTCCTTATTTCTAAGTGAATAAATCACTTTATGAATTGCTAGGAGAATAGTGTTTAATCAGTTGTGCCTTTGGAACTCATGTAATTTATACCTCCTAATGTTAAGATATCCACCTGCACGAAATTAGACATTATAGGAATATGAGATCAAACCTGAGCTCAATATTGACATTCTTTTCTTTAATGTTTTTAGGTGACAGTGTCATTTGCTAAGCTAGTGAGGATGAAGATGAAGCAAAGCTAGAGGTACTTAGAGCGTAGGGTCAACTGAAATGAAAGAGAACCCAAGTGACAATGATGGCTTCTTTCATACTCTACTTTATTTTTCATGCATATGTAACTCTTACTTCGGTCAGTTGTAACTTACTTTTGACGTTACATCCCATGGCTTATGTGAAGGAACATTTGAAATTTCCTACTGAATATGAAAATTGAATATCTGAAGGACTGAGTTGTGTATTTCATTTCTACCATTTCAGCTTTATATATGGATTGTATGATGAATTAGAAGCCAACTGCGAATAACATAATTGAATCGTATTTAAGGTGATGAAGGAAAGAAATTTAAAATACTTGTAACTTTTAGCAATGAAATTTGACTACTGCAATATGTAATTATGATTGTTGTTCCAAAACCTACCTGGTTCAGGGTATTGATGCGACTTCGATGTCTTCATCAAGATAACACTCGTGTCCTTTGGGGAACTTTGTGTTCATTTGCTGAAGATAATGCATGAAATGCAGACTATGTGATCTGCTTCACATTTTGTAACATTTGAGTGGCATGGATCTGCAAAGGATTTCATAGGTAATCATTAATGACATCCAACAAAGTAGTTGTAGCAATATTGAACTGAAATAAGACTCCCCTAGATTAGGTTCACTTCACCAATGCCATCCATCATAATGTAATTTTTTAGAGATCCCATGTCTAGAGGGGGTTATCATCAATTGTAAAGGAGTGGGATTTTCAACATAAGGAAGCAGATCTTATGAGGGAAATACAATCCTTCTAGACCTTATAGACCAATGCCTTTCTCTTGTCCATTGGGCATGGAGTCCAAAGTCAGTTGTTTCACCTAACTCTAGATCATTTCTTTGAATGTTGACAAAACAAATAAGGCTAAAGGGCTAGGAGGAATACTTATTGGGATGGTCAGTTGAAGGTTTTTGCAAGCGTATGATTTCTTGAATCCACATCTGATTGTGAGATCTTCCCTTTTTACTTGGAGGAACTACCTGAAATGAAAAACAAGACCACTAAATGAAATTTAAACAACATATGCACTGGATTGCCTAGCGTATGCTAGATTTGGGAAGTGTGATACTCCCTAGATGGCTATCAATCCACTATTTAAAACAACTTAATGCTTAATAATAAAGGAAATCCTACTGTAGTTAAAATGATTTAGGTATCTCATTCATCTACAATAAACAAATTCATTCACAATAGGCTAAGTTATGATTGAATCTAAAGGTCAAGGTGTTTGTTAGGGTACTGGTACTAGTGATGATAAGGGTCTAGGATATTTTTGGATGTTTGGTGGGGGTTTTAAGATCTGTTCTTAGTATGAGGGTCAAAGACACAAATGAACAAAGTCAGTATGGTATGACCAATGTCGGTTTAGACTGAACCGGTGATGCAGTTGTGGGTAACCGACAGACGGTATGGTCGGGGTATATGAAACCTCAATAAAAACTTGATGTGAGGTGATAGATCTAAGGTGCTAAATGGAGAATGTAAAGGGCAATGACAAGGTCTCGTGTAGGTCTTAGGATATACTCAGGGATGCCTAAGAATTCTGGGCATAGGGAGCAGATCAAGTGGTGTGGGTGAAGGAGATGGTCAAGTTTACATGGAGGTAAAATGGTGGAGGAATGGAAATGGGAGTAGAAACTAATAACAGAAGCAAAAGAATCTACCTAAAATGAAAATGGAACCAAGTGTTGGTAAAAAAAACACTTGTTATTTGCACGAGCTTGATGTCTGAGTTGGAAATGGTGGGTGATCAAATGGAAGGAACTTGGTATGGCGCTGGAACTTCCCTGGCTGTTCCCGTGAAAGAAAAATGGATTCTGTGGTTTCTTCAGGTGGTGGCTTTGGATGCTTTGATGCATGTACTAACATGCTAGTTCTACTTGCATACAGCACTCTAGTTTCATCTCTCACTCTCAGAAGATGTGCTAAACCTCTCAAACAATGTGCCAACCTCAAAATAAGGTTGTTCTGGGGATTAAATGGTAACTGACGGTAGTTTCAGGATTGACTAGCGGTGGTTTAGGGTAACCGGTGTTGGTTAGGGTGGGATTTCCTAGGTTTACTAAATTGGGAAGATACCCTTGATTTTATGGGATCTTGTTTCATTTGCTCTGCGTGAATTAGACATGGAAGCTTCCTTTCTAACGTATGGGAATGTGGTTAGATGGAATGCAAGCATTTGATTTTTAGGGTTTAGGTAGCTCTTAGTTAGTTATGGAAACATACTAAGAATAGGTCTTAGGGTGAGGTGGCTAGATGAGGTGTCTAGGTGAGGTGGATATGTGGGCATTATCTCAATTATGATATTTAAATAATAAATATTGTGAGGATAATGAATTAATTTTATTAAATTAATATTAGAGTGGGATGATTAGGGGCCATGGTTAGGTGAATGTGTTTAAGGTGTTTATTTGACAAGGGACCAAGGGGAGTGTGATCTAATTTTGGTGTCTAAGATTTGTTAACCCTTTTTGTTGCGTAGCTTGTATATGGTAAGCGACATTAACAGAAATAAGATGTGGTTACCCCATGTGTGGGTAAAGGTGATCCCCCTCAAACTAGGAAATGATGAGGCAAAAGGAAGAATCAGATGAGTGGTTTGATAAAGGGTGAATGTGATGAAGAAGGAAGGTGGGCAACGAGGGTAAAAAGGGAAAAAGGGTCCACTCGGGTAATCCAGGTAATGGGTCAGGGTCAAAGGTAGTAACAGTAAAATGCACACACACGTATAAATTGCAGCACATTACCAGATTGAAGAGTAGGCAAACTCTACATTATCTAAGGTTGATAGGTTTATCCAAACAAAGTTGAAGTGATTCCGGTATCCAAGGTATAGGATATGGTTAGGAAACACGACGTAGGTCAGGTGCAGGAACGTTTAGGTGTGTTCCGGTACACTAAAGGTTGGGTTAAGATAAATGGTCATGACAAGAGGAAAGGTAAGGTTAGGATGGCAATAAAAATAGGGAACAGTGCCACAAGGTATAGCGAACAAATGGGGTCAAAGGTCACTAGTGATGTTCTAGGTCTAAATATCTAGGTCACGGCATGAGTAGGGCCGAGGTATGGGAAAAACAATGAGTCCCCGAATGAGGACAAGGTGAGGGGATAAATGGTAAGGTCAAAAAGGTCAAGTGGTGTGGCCAAGTGAGGTGAGTGCAAGATAAAAAGGGATGTAGGGAAAAAATTGGGGTAGGGGGTAGGGTAAAAAGGTTAAGTCGGGAAAAAAAAGTGACGAGCAGGGTAATAGGGTGAAATTGTGGGCAATGTGGAAGAGAGGGTGACTGATGCCGGTTAAGGGTAACCGATGTAGGTATAGGGTAACTAACCACAGTAAGGTAGGGCATGTGACCGATGCCGGTGAATATAAAACCTTCATCGATTACGTCAGGGATGTTATAAAAAAGAAAAATTCCATGTTTTTTAGAATCATTTGTCCTGTTCAAAATAGAGGAAAACGACACGAGAGAGAGGGAAAGTTAGAAAGTGTTTAGACAGAATGGAAAGCTAAGTTGGTGAGCCAAACGGTGGGTGATTGGCAGTTGAGAGGCTGGTCCATGAGATCAGATTGTTGGATTCAGGTGGTTGGAGGCAAGGTGACCGATTGGTGATGGCAGAGGCCAGAGAGGGATCGGGCGGGCCATTGATGTAGTGGCCAAATGTGCCACCACGGTGATGACAATGTGATGAGGTAAGCATCAAACCATTTCCGTGTTTTATGAGATAGATTAGGTGATAGGTCGGGTTTTGAAATATTAGGTGTGTGGGGGGAAATGAAATTTGAAATGTGGGAGGGTAAATTGGGTAGAATAGGAACGAGGAGAGAGGTAAGTGGGTGAATGAGGGTTAGGATGGGGTTGAGGGGAAGTGTAGGGGATAATGGGTGGGTAGAAGGGTCAGGAGAGGGTTTTTTTCTTGTTAGGATGGGAGGGTTTGGGGGTTGCGGGTTTCACTGTGACTGTGACCGGTGTCAGCCGGGCATAGCCGGCATTGGTAGGGTCAAACTGGTATCGGTCATGAAACATGTGACCCATGCCAGTTTAGGGGTGACCGGGATCGGTTAGAGATAACCAGAACCGATCAGGTTTTGGAGAAAAAGGGGCCGAAAGAGCCCTAGGTCAAGTGGGTGAGAGAGGTAGGGGAAAAGAAGGTGTTTTGGTGCAAAATATGGCATAGGCAGGGGGTGAAATGGGCATGGGTAGATAATAGTGGGTGAGAGTGGGGGTGGGTCGATAGAAATGTGATACAAAGGTAGGTTGGGGAAGAAAGAATGAGATAGGGCAATAGATATAGGTGAGGTGTTGAGTGTGGGGTACGATGACAGTAGATTAATTTGATGTTTGTGTTGGATGTCAGGGGAGAGATCAGCCGCGGATGAGAGATAGGGTGTCACCCCTACTTTTAAGAGTGTGAGGCACAGTGACAGTTAAGGAGTGGTGACACATGGAGGAGGTGGGCTTGTTTGGGGTATGACGCTATCGGCATGCTATCCGATAGCTGATTCTAATGGTCACCCTCATCGATATATGGGATTTAGTGACCAACACGTTCTACCTACTAACAGGTGAGATGACAGTCACCTTGGAGGACGTGTTTAGGATCCTACAGTTACCGATACTGGGGGACATAGGTGTACTTGATCTCCTCTGAGGCCTCAGAGGAGTTGATTCTGATAGTGTTTGGGAGGGACTAGCAGACATGACATTCCATAGTGTTAGCTTGAGTTACGGGGGGATGTACCTAGCCCGTCTAGAGGAGACGAAGCTAGTTGTTTTATTGATGGAGGAAGTGTGCTATTTCACACTACCAGATGTAGAGGGTGGGAGATTTCCCCACTCCCTGATGGGGGTTTTACATGACATGGTGATGGATCGGACCTAGTTTGCCTGGGTGCAAGCATTCCTGGTGCCAACATTCCTTGTGCAGTTATACAGAGAGTTGTGGGCGTATGGGTGTCTGCATAGGTTCAGCTTATGTTGCACGTTTGTTCGACACTACTGGGTGTATGAGCACATAGTTTGTGTGCGGCCAATGGGTATACCCTGAGAAGTTTCATTTCCACCAGGATTGGTTTGAGTGGGGTATAGGCAATGGGTGCCTGTACATACCCAACATTGTAGGGTACTACACTGCCAGAACAACATTACATGTGCCCCAATGATGATACAGGTCTCCTCGTAAGGTGTTCAGGATCATAAAAAAGATCTCCAAGTATGCGTTAACATCCTGCATGTCCCGCTTAGCCCCTGCGTGGTTTAATTTTTCCTTCCCCCTCTTTTCCTTTTCTTTTTGGTCTTCAGTGACAAAACCGCCACCCCTGCCTGGGCGGCAGTCTCATGACCACCTCCCAGGCAGGGCGGCGGTCCTGGAACTGCCGCCCCTGCTCAGGGATCAGCGGTCCTTCACGCATTTTCTAGAATGCTCTTTTTAATGTGACTCATGTAAAAATTCAATGTTTACGAGTTTTTTTTCACTGCCTTTGCTTGTATTTATGATTCTGGTTCCCTGGAATAGTGTTTTTGCATTGTTTATGGTTTAAGAGATCAATTTGGTTTTCACCTTTGGGTAAATGGGAATTCTATAAATAGCTGGCTTGTGCTCAAGCAAATGGCCCCTCAAATTTTCCTCTCCATTTCTCATTGCAAGTAGCTTAGCCTTTCAGTTTTGCTTAGGGATTCATAGTTTTATTGCATGCATAGTTAGTGTTTTCTTGCTGTTAGGAAGTCACGTAATCTTCTTGTGCTAGTGTTGTTACTGTTTCATGCAATCCATTGGAGTAGGACTATCTAATTTTCAGTAGGAAGCCATTAAAGTTGCAGGTTTTGTTCGTAAAAAAGAATAGTTTCAGGTTTTGGATGTTTTATGTTGCATGACTCGTAATAAATCCTGCTAGGAATTGCATAAGCCAAGCTCTGTTCTCTTGGGCTATCCCTCTCCTACTCGCATTGTATTCAGTCTGCATCCTAAGCTGCCATTATTTTGATACCAACTTCTATTAATGATAGCATTACACGCTTTTCTGGATCCCACATGATCATGAAGAAACAAGAAGATCACATTGAGGGGACAAAGCCATACACAATCAGATTCGCCACTGTTTTGCAAAGTATGAGGTTCATAGCTTTCAAAGTTCTAAGTTAAAGCATATCAAATAGAAATAGTCAATCATTTCATTTTAGTTAATTTTACTTTTGATATTACTAAGGAAGTTTTGGGGATTGATAGTTTCTGAGAAACTATGATTCACTCCTCACTTTTGAGGTAGGATTGAGAGTCTTTCAAATAGAGTAGATCAGGTATCTAGTTATTTAGAATAGATCTACAAACTGCATAGACAAGTAGCTATATTCAGTTATCTTGGTTTGTTTTAAATCACGTTATTAGTTTAGCCTGTCAATTTATAGATATATTAGATAATTACTCTTTTAAAATCTATTCAATAGTTTATCAATAAAATCAGATTTAGGAATATACATAGATATATCTTGCGTAGTTAGTTTATTCTGTCATTAGTTAGATTTATATCATTTCCTTTAGCATGAAAAATCATGGGACCTAGAGATCCTAAAGAATACGTATTCGAGCCTAATCATGCCTTAACCCAATCTTGTTACGGTAATAAATGATATAGACCAGAATCTCAGAATTCAGGTCTTCTAAGTAACAATAGACGTTCAAGAAATCAACCCACAACTAAGAGAACTAAACGTAGAAGACGACAAAGCGTATATGTTTTGGTCAAACTAGCCAAACTACAAATCAACCCTAGACAAATATCTGACATGATTGTAGAAAGGCTTAAAAGGAGAGAAAACATTCGGTTGTGACCCTTTGGTCCCACAGCCAGACATAAGAGGACATTCTCATTGACATAGACACTGACTTAAGAATTCAGGTTTGCCAGGATGCCTGTAAGATACTCTGAGAAGATTGCACAACTTGTAGTTCTAAATATAGAAGCCGAAAAGGCATACGACTACTGGATACTATGGATTAGAGATTGATTCCTCGTATGACCATAGCATAGGTCCACAACAACCAAGAATCTATGGTTGTGATCCACAAATCCCACAACTGAACGGGTCCACAGGTCAATCCGACATTGACGGTGGGCTTACCACATCATTAGTATTTAGATCCAATCCACTTCCACCAACCATTATCACACAGTTATCCTTATTAGACGTAGCAGCTAACGAAGCCAAGAATTTTTGGACTAGACCAGAGAATCGACCCATAGAATCCATTATATATCCATCATCCATTTTCATGACCCTATCTGGAGACATACACGAAACAATCCTGGGTCATTTTCCACGCATATCCCATAACCCATAGATCGAATCATGCTAGACCTCGATATTGATTGGATCCTTCAATCAGTCATCCTCGCCGACCGATCTATCACGCCAATTTAGGTTAGGGAGGGCCTTCTTTGCCTTAGATTCATAGATTCCATTGGTGTGTGTCGAAGATATAAGATTTCCTAACTAGTTTTCCTATACCCCACGTATCTTCCATCCCCACCGGCTATCTCGGCACGACCTCAGGAGGTTGGTGTGCTAGGAAGAGTTACTTGTAGCTTCCCATGCTCGCTTGTCACTTTTCTATCATACAAAATTGGTGAACCCAACATGAACCTTTCGAATTTCAGGTTCGAAGTCATACTTCTTCCATCCACCTTCGCTCTTTCCCATTATTCTATGGGTATTCATATAACCCCCAAATATGTCAGGATTCGATACATATGGCAGACCTCTCCTAGGTCTTGAAGCATACTATGATCAACTGAATAGACAACCATCACCCTCGCTCTCAGAATGGGATGACAACTATTCAACTAACTGGTTTTCGACACAAACTGCACCTCAAAGGACTAGATATAGTTCTTCTTTCCAAATAGGGGAGTTGGATCAGCTCACTCAAACGCCACAACCAGAGCCTTCAGGCTCAAACAACATGATGCTCACTAGAGAATCTGGTTCATCTCCTCATGTGTTGCTCAGACCGCAAATCAATAGGCAATCACATCCATACCTGTTCATAGATGATGAAAATTTAGCACATTATGCTAGGAATCAACAACGCTTGTAGAGTATGTACCCACCTATAGGAAGTTTACAAACACAACCCGAGGTCTCTTTTCAAGAAAGCACCTCCATGCCACTACCTATAGGAAATTCCCTCAAGGAAATGTGGAAAGGAAATGATCAATTCATAGTGGGGTATCACATGCCTATACAACATCAAAATATAAAACAAATGCCACTAAGGCAAAATATTGTGACTTCACCAAATGAAGTCATTTCGACTTTAGTAGAAAGAGTTAGAGGGTTAGAACTTGCTCAAGCAAGTCAAAATTCTCAATTCATGCAGGTAGGAAATTCCAATCCTCCACATTTTCCTAGCCAAGTAGACCTCCTCACAGGAATAGGCACGTTGGGCATGCCTCCTTAGTATTCACAACAAATCCCAACTAGAACCGTCATTTCTAACACCATTCTAGTGGAGAATATGATACCTCCTGGTCTAGTACAAAATAATCCATTCCTAGGCAATACTCCTTCATACTTAAACATGTATTCCAAATCACCACAAGAAGATATTTTCTCCTCCCTTGGCATGTTTCCTCAACCACAGGGGTTTCCTTATGCCCCTACAAATGCATACGCTACGCCATATCAACAACCCATTCCACCTCCACCCCCTCAGCAGGCACCTTCAATGGTTGAAACCCACGCGATAGGGACTTATTCAAAATATTTAAAAGAGTCCTTAGACTTCACCATACAAAGCATCATGCTTCCAAGACCACTTCCTGATTTTCCCAAATACAAAGGGAAGGGAGACCCAAACGCACATATCAAAGCATATGCCAAAGCCATTCGAGAGCTACTCCCTTGGGATGGGGTTGTTGCCAAAATATTCCCCAAAACCTTGGAAGGCATCACCATTGATTGGTATTATAGAATACCTGAAGCTTCCATCCATTCATTTAAACAACTCGTTTTAGAGTTCATTAAGGTGTTTGACATGAACAAACTGTTGAGAACAGGAATCAGGGAATTATTGCACATTAAACAAGAACACAATGAATATGTCACTCATTTCATCCAGAGATGGCGTATAGTCCTTTATTCTTTGGCCAGTGCTCCAAACATGGACCAAATGGAACTATGTGATTTATTCCTTCATTCTCTCAGCAGAGAGGTAAAGGAAGAAGTCCAGAAGTTCCCACTAAGGACTTACGATGAAGTACTTGAGAGCACTCTCTGAATAGATCAAGCGGCAATAGATAGCGGTCACAAGACGTATGGAAAAAATGGGAGGTTAATCACCCCCAACCAGAATACTACGACTTATCCTACTACCACAAACATCAATCAAAGACCTAAAATCCTTAACAAAAATCGTGGCGCAACAACTGATGGAGTAACTGACCAAGCTAAAAAGGCCAATGTTGTAAATACTCCACCACTGATTAACAATCAATAAAACAACAATTTTACCCCAACAATCAATACAATGGATTTTAATCATCCACAACAACAACAACAACAACAATGGTGGATCCAGACATAAGGTCCAAGCCAAAACTCAACTAGATATCAAAATCAGAACCAAAACCAAAAACAACAAATGTAAAACTTTAATCCTAATAGGCAATGGTTTGATCAGAGTTTTGGACCACAATATGCTCCAAACCAGCAACCTAGGAATTACAATCCTAACTCGTATTGTGGTTTCCACAAGATTCGAGGCCATGACACTAGAACATGCCATGATTACAATAAGTTCATGCAACGTCTGCCAGAAGAACAAAGACAACTTTTCATAGATATGTTCTTAGCAAATCCTACATCACCAGCACCAAATACTTTTACAGGGGCAGTTTCCCCTCAAAATGCTCCCCTCAATATCTTCAACGATCCGCTCCCAAATCACAATAACAACAAATTAAATCCAAATGGGATGAACAAGGGCATAATGACAGGAAAAAATGATCATGAATCCTTGACTTCACTAAACCCACCAGTTGCACCATAATTAGGAAGTCAGCCACTACCCAAGATAGTCGGTTTAGTGGAGTTAGACACCGAACTACCTGTGGAAGCCGTAACAAGGACACGAGAGTATTCATCTCAGCCAAGTCCAAGTTACCCGCTAGAAAAAAATAACATCCAACAAATATTATTCAAACCCATAGGTGCCTATGATTTAATTAATGACCTAACAAAAACCTTCTCTCACATCTCCTTTTTGGACTTACTAAAGAACTCTCCTGCCCACAGGGCTGCTCTTTTAGAAGCATTAGGTTTAGGACATCTAATTAACATCACTCCACCTCCCGAAACACAGGTAAACCATATAGACTTTGATATCCACCCTCCGGGGCAGCCGGATAGGGATATCGAGTTTATATTCGAAATAAAAAAATGCCAATAGACACTGAGATTGCACGCAAAGGTGATCTAACCTTACATTTGCAAGTATGGGTTTATAACAATTACGTTAAATGCATAATGGTTGACAATGGGGCAGCAGTTAACATAGTCCCCTTCTCTTTCCTTCAAAAGCTAGGGTATGGAGAAAAAAATTGTTCCACGACTCGAAATACACTAAGAGGCTATGATAGCCTTAAGGCCACTTCAATTAGAACTATAATACTACCAGTCACCCTAGGACCCAAAACAATCCTGACTAATTTTTATATTATAGATCGGGAAACCAACTATAATATGATCCTCGGCCGAATATGGATACACTATATGAAGGCAATCCCTTCTACGTTATTTCAAGAAGTAAGATTCTTGCACTTAGGAAAGATATTCGTAGCCAAAGGTGATCCAAAACCATTCGATATACACCTAGCAGACCTGAAGAAAAGGCCAAGCATTCACTTTGAGTTTGAACTCCCAACAAACCAACTTCATAAACCAACCGACGTGAAACCGGAAGAAAAGTTTGGTACCTACAACAGAACTAGAAACTATGAGCCTAATCAAGAATATCCCAACCCTCAAGGATGAGGCTAACGTTGTCGAAACAGTGTCATTAGGAACTACTGCAAAGATTTTCGAATTGCTAGAACATGATCTACCAATTTTTCTACCATTTGATTTTGTAGGCATGGGATATACCCTAGGTGTTGGTTCTCTTCCAGCAGAGGATCTCTACATGGCAGAAGTAACCAAAGTAGAAGAAGTTGACATAGCAAATGTCCCAACGTCCATCTTCCTAACTAAATATTGGACTCTCCATTTCGATGGAGCTAGATGTCGTTATGGGGCTGGGGCAGGTGTGATCTTTACTTCTCCCAAGGGAAATATCTTACCGTTCACCTTTAAAATAAATTTCAAATGTACAAACAATAGCACTGAGTACGAAGCCCTTCTCCTTGGCCCCATCTTAGCTAAGAGGCTTGGGGTTGATAACATCAGGGTATTAGGAGACTCATAATTAGTAGCAAACCAAGTCTCTGAGGTGTATAAGACTAGAGCTGAACACTTACAGCTCTACAAAATAGTAGTATTAACTTTAAGAAAAGAATTTGACTTCATATCCATTGAAGCAATCTCGTGAGAAAAAAATCTTCTTGCAGATTCGATAGCCACCTCAGCGTCATGCTTCACTCCAAACAATGAGTTGAAGGATACCCATTTCACAATATCCCTTCGTACTGAACCATTAGTAAAGAAAATGTCAAATCCTCTCTTAACAAACATAGCTGAGAACAAATCTACTATCTTAGATCAAGTTGATAGTGATAGAGCTGCTCTTGATTACTTAAACGTCTATGCAGCGTTACATCTCACCCATCGCGTGGTAGATTTTTCCTTAATCCCACATTCATCTTCCTACTTCGGGAATCCCATGATAGAGCTTCCCCCACAAAAAGAACTCAGCATATACATGGTAGAGAATGGAGAAGATCTGGAACTACCTCCAGCCCCACCTGAGTTTGAAGAAGGTAACACTTCTTTAATCGAAGAAACGATTGATATTAACATTCGAACGGAGGAAGAACCGAAGATCTTGAAACTAGGATCTTCGTTAACTCCAGAAGAAATAGAAATACACACTCGAATCCTTAAAGAACATCAAAAGGATTTTGCATTTAATTATAAAGAAATGACAGGGGTTGCACCACACATTGCGGTACACAACCTCATCACCAAATCAGATGCAAAGCCAATTAAACAAAAATTGAGACCAATGAAACCCAAGGTAGCTCTCATGGTGAAGGAAGAAGTAATGAAACTCCTCCAAGTAGGTTTCATCAAGCCAGTCGATTATTCTCAGTGGGTATCTAACATCGTCCCCATTCTTAAAAAGAATGGGAAGATACACATTTGCATAGATTTCTGAGACATTAACAAAGCGTGCCCTAAGGATGACTTCCCGTTACCATCCATAGACATCATTGTTGATGCAACGGCTGGATTTGAGCTTTTGTCTCTCATGGATAGATTCTCGGGATACAATCAAATTAGAATATCTAAACAAGACCAAGCCAAAACCACGTTTATAACTCCTTGGGGAACCTATTGCTACGCTGTTATGCCATTTGATCTCAAGAATGTTAGTGCTACATACCAGCGGGTAATGACATATATATTTCATGATCTTATTCACCAAATTGTGGAATCCTACGTAGATGACTTTTTGACCAAAGCCAGGAAGCACTGTGATCACCCGGAAGTTCTCTGCGTCATTCTTTCACATTTGATCGAATACAGAGTCACATTAAATCTAGAAAAATGTGTCTTTGGTGTGACAGGAGGGAAGCTCCTAGGTTACATTATATCATCATGAGGGATCGATGTAGACCCAACCAAAATCTGGGCTGTTCTTGAAATGATCCCACCGTTGGATGAATTTGGAATCAGGTCATTTCTTGGGAAACTTGGTGTAATCCGAAGATTCATCCCAGATTTAAGCTTTTCCATTCATCCAATCAACAATCTACTCAAGAAAGATTATAGTATCGATTGGACCAAGGACTGCAATGAGGCTTTCGAAGTAGTTAAGCGCTTCTTGTTGTCACCACCTATGCTAATGCCTCCTAAGCCAGATCACCCTTTAATCTTATATTCCCGAGCTACCAATGTATCGCTAGCCTATATGCTAGCTCAAGAAGATGATGACTAGAGAGAACGCGTGATCTATTTCATTAGCCGAATGTTTCTCAACTATGAAACACGCTATACGTAAGCAGAATGAGAGTGCCTTTCCATAGTCTTTACAACCAAACACTTAAGACATTACATGCTAAACTAAGAAACAAGGGTCATTGTAAAAACAGACCATTTACGAACTTTCCTCACACAAGGTCCTTGTCTAAAAAGGCTAGACACTTTATAACCTTAATGGGTGAATTCAAATTAACATTCGTAAACCAGAAGTCCGTTAAGGGAAAAATCATTGTGGATTGGTTAGCTGATAACCCATTAGATGGAGGTGATCTAGTAGATCTAGACTTTCCCGATGAATACATATATTACGTCGAAACTAGACCTCCCATCTCTGAATGTCCTTGGTATACTGATATTATTAATTATATCATGGACCATACATATCCAGAAGGTGCTACAGTGCAACAAAGAAGGTGGTTACACATTATCGTAGCTAAATATGCTATTATAGAACAAGTGCTCTATCGTAAGGCTTTTGACGGAATGCTCCTAAGGTGTGTTGACACAAAAGAATCCAAAAAGATTCTCCACGAATATCACAGTGGAATATGTGGAGGCCACTTCGGTGGTCATGCCACCTCTCACAAAATACATCGAACGGGCTATTTCTGGCCCACTCTAGAACACGATGCAGTAGAGTTTGTGCGCAGGTGTCATAAATGCCAAGAATTTTCCCACGAGATTCACATGCCATCACAAGCTCTACAACCAATCGCTACTCCATGGCCCTTTTCTACGTGGGGCCTAGATTTGATAGGGAAATTCTCTCCCTTGTCTACAGATGGCCATAATTTCAGAATCATGGCCACTGAGTATTTTACCAAATGGGTAGAGGCTATGCCTCTCACCACTATACCAGGGTCCGTGATCACCAAGTTCATTTTGAACCAGATCATTTGTAGGTATGGTGTCCCACAAATCATTATCACAGATAATGGGACTTCTTTTAAGAATGATGAGGTTCATGAATTATGCAATAAATTTAAAATAGGCCATCATACAGCCTCCCTGTATTACCCTCAAGCTAATGGACAGGCTGAGGCAACAAACAAAACATTAAAAGCTATTCTCCTTAAAATGGTGAAAGAAAACAAATGAGATTGTCATTTAAAGTTATACCCGGCCTTGTGGGCCCACCAAATCTCAATAAGAACACCAACAGGAGCAACTCCTTTCTTGCTGGTATTTGGAGTAGAAGCAGTTCTCCCACTTGAGGTTGAAATACCCAATCTCCGCATCTCATTACAAGGGATTTTGGATGAAGACACTTATAGAGAAGCACGTCTCTCCCAACTAGAAAGCCTAGATGAGGCCAGGTTAGATGCTGAACAGTGGGATAGAGTCTATGCTAACTGGATGTGTAGGCAGTATAACAAAAGGGTCTATGAACAAGATATATATGAAGGAGATCTGGTTCTAAGACTAGACAGCCGGATCGATAAAAAGACTGGCGAAGGAAGGAAATTCTGGCCCAAATGGTTGGGCCCATACCGAGTCACGAAAGACTATGGAAATGGTGCATATCTCCTATGTACACTAGAAGGTGAGGAATTTGGTGAAACTGTCAATTCCCTACACCTTAAACGATTCTATGCATAAGAAACCAGCACTATTTGTATAATTATATCTACATCGCATCTTCATATAGTTAGGTTCATTTTGTCCACTTGTTTCGTACAATTTTGTGATCAAGGAACTTATTCTCCAAGTAATTCATTACAAACTTCTGATGGTATTGGCATAAGCCTTCCAATCATACTTCTCCATTTATTATAACATCATCAATTGTTTCACAATCATTTCATCAAATAAAGCTAGATATGACAAAGTCTTAACAGTAATCATACCAAGGTCTGCATGCTTGTTCTCACTTTTGGTTTCTTCCTAGGATAGGTGTCTTGCCTATGGTCTGTTCTAGAAGCTTCATAGTGTCACATCTATTCCATACGTATATCTCTTTGGAAATAAGAACATGCTGACATTTTGCTCAAATAAACAAGTTAGATATAGATCAAACAAAAAATTTTATTTTTACACATTTCCTTGCCCTACCAACCTTCGGTGATGAGCTTGCATCTCTTACTAGTGACGTAGGGTTGGGAAAGGATGGGAATGCCCTTACTCGCCTATGCCTTGTCCATGGTGATAAGCCCATGCTTCTTACTAAGTGGCATGGGGCAAGGTGTGGGGGGTCTTCTTGACGATAAATGGTGAAGGTCATAAGAAAACAGTTCAAGTAAACCTTTGCAATCTTAAGTCAAAATCAAATGAATCAGATGTCTAAAATTCTAGGAGAGCTCAAAACCCTGAAAACCAGATTTTGTCTACCATGTGGCCATCTACAGATCTAAGTCTAGATAAACCGCAAAGCAAGTAGCATTCTAAACTATGGAGTCACTTGAGTAGCGTAGGTTTGTAGCATCATAATTTGGTTCCACCAAATCTTTGTGTATCTCTCATCGCTACCATTCAACAAATTTCATAGCTTGTGCCCTTTCTGGCTCTTGGTGATGAGCCCTTGCATCTTACTAGTTGTGTGGAGTTAGGAGTGGGGAAAGTTCATCTGCTCATCATACTGGTTTATCATCTCATTTTGTCAAAACAAATATGAAGTACAAAAAAATTGCTTATAGAAACTAAAGTTCAAGATCACATTGTGTCTACATTATCATATATCAGCATCATGAAAGACAAAAAGAAAGAAAGCATTTGTATCATTTGTCCTCCATTGCATACATTTTGAAAAGCATATAAAAACAACATCGTAGTTTACATGCAGAAACAAATCACAAGAGCATAAATACCAAGAGTCTGATCCAAAAAGAATATATATATATATATATATATATATATATATAATCAAGTTTCCTATATAATGCCATCATGTGCTAGGCATGGACAAAACGCTCAAAGATCCCGGGAAATACAAATACATCATACAAACAATCTAAGAGAGCCAAGCGGCCTCTCAACCCCTATGAGATCCCTCTGAGGGTACATGCCCACGTCTAGGACTCTGGCTATGACGGCGCTCTGAGTGCATGGAGGGCTCACCATAACGAGGAGCAGCTGCAGCCTCACCATGAGAATGACTCCTCATTAGGTGCTCTGCTATCATGTATCCTACCAGCTCAGTACGGAGGGTAGTCACCATCCTGGCCACATGCCAGATAGGGGAAAAAATATCGGTATGCCTACCAGCTGCTGAAGGCTCCCCTACATCCATGGATAGCTCCGCACGGGTCTTCTCCATGGGGATCATCAGGGTATTAGTGCATACCCAGTGAATCAGGTCTCACCACTCATCAGCAGTCTCTACAAGCAAAGGAGAAAAACAAATTAGAAATAATTAAAAGATAGAAACAAATGTAAACAAAAGGAGAGATAACAACTAAGGCAATCTAGAAACAAACATTAAAGAGAAGGATGATAACTCACTTGGATCTCCAGGCCCCCAAGAGGGATCCCTAAGGTCAACACCTGCCATAGATGCTACCACTGACTGATGTACTCCTCTATGGCTAGAGTGACATAACATCCCGCCATAGACTCATCCTCTCTGCCCAAGCCCTGAGAAAGTGGCTCCTCTGAAACTAGAGTCACCCTCTCCGCACTCTACTCCACCCTCTCCACCTATAAGATATCTTGAGTGTTATGCCACTTAGGATCGTTGTCCTCCTCTCCACCTGACTCACTGACCTCAGCCTCGGTCTCCTCCTCCGTCTCTCCCCCTGTGAACTCCTCAGACTTAGAGTCTATATCAATGGGGTCATCGCTACTGTGGGTAGGACCGACAACAATTTGAAGTAAGGGTGCCTGAGGAGCACTGGCTCTCCCTCGAGCGCGTACTACCCTCTTAGCTACAATAGGGACACCGGGAGTAACAATGGTTCAACCCCAGCCTCTGGGACCTCCGCTAGCCTCCCAAACTAATCTGTATACTGGCACCCATGGGGGAAGCATACCCACGTAAGGAAGGCTAAACTACTGAGGCACTCGACCAAAATGATGTATCTCCACCTTCCCTGTCCTATCCACAAGCTGCCCTGTGGTGGAGTAAGAAATCAAAGAAAGAGCCTCCTCGCCCCATAACCCTGCCATGGTCTGATAGGGTGTGACCTCCATATCATCAATGGTCAAGGAGGTGACTGGCTAGTGGGGTGCTCTGAGCACTGACATATCTATCCATCTGGCTGCCCTCATAGCTCCGGGATCTGTCACCTCTACACCTCTCCCATAAGGGATGAAATGCTCATAGACCCAGCTCATAACTAGGGTTGGATGGCTCAATGAATGCCCCTGTAAATGAACCACCCGATACAGATCATGATAGGTGGTCCCAAGAATGTCGGCTCCCCAGGCGTAAATTTGGCCATGTCCCTCAATCTGTGCAATAATGGGGGACCAACAATACAGTAAGGTGTCTCCTCCCTTGTCCCCGAACAAACTTGAGGCAAGGATCCCCATAATGGCCTAACGAATCAAGGGGATAGGTAGGCTAGGAATAGATCACACCCTCACCCCCTTCTTCGAACCAGTGGAGATAACTACATCTCCCATTTATGAGGCCCACTATGCTATCTGAGCCCGTGACCCTACTGTCTCAAGTGTGAGTTGTCTCCCAATGATCGGGACCCCCAAGATGCGGTAAACATCCTCCAAAGTAATGGTCCACTCACCCCTGACTCTTGGGAATCAGAAAGTGTTCCGATCAGCATCCCAATATGAAAACAAGTCACAAAGTATGTGACTAGAAGGTGAAACATGCGGGACCCGTGATATGCACAATATACCGGCCCTCTGAATAGTGTCCAACTCATTTTGAGAAAGGGCATCCAATACTGCTAGAATCCAATCACACACTCTCTCTCAGCTCCATCGGATATACTCCTCCTTCACCTGCATACACCCAAAAACACACAAAAAGGAGTAAGTTAGTATTCAAATGACATTACAAAAAATCATGAAAGCAGGTAAGAATGCTAGAAACATAAAAATGAATTCAAATAAGTATTATTTAAGCATTATGTGAAGGACCACGACCCTGAGTAGGGTGGTGGTTCCATAATCACTGCCTTAAAGGTGGCGGTTGTGTCCCGAATTTCCATGCAGGTCGTGTGCCCTAGAAACACCTAAAAACATAAAAAACATGACCATTTTGACCAAAAAAAAGCCTACCCATTAGGCACCCCCCCTAAGTGACCGTATTAAAATCGACATTTTCAAAAATAATCCCCCTGTGACAAAGATTTCATCATTTTAACATTTTAGGGATAAAAATGGTAAATCGAGAAAAACTAACCTGTGATCTCGCAGGTCGGTGTTCCGCTCGTGGAGGCATGATCACAATCTCGTCCCGAACATTTTGACTATACTCTTGTCAGAAACCATCACCGTGGGCCCCAGAGCTCAAAATCAACCAAATCAACACGCGCAAATGAATAGGAAAATGGGCCCACTTTTACATATATAGCATACTGACTTTTTTTGAATGCACTTTTCACAAGTTTGGAGCACCGACGGAGGTAAGTTCTTATCCCCGCGTAAATGATACATCCTCATTTCATATTATTTTAATATTTATTCTTCGATTTATTTTGTCTATCTGCACTTGAGTCCTCTTTTCATTTTACAGGTAGTGGGAATTTTGAATGGCATCGTTTCGACACACGGGCGTATGAGGTATAATTTCTAACTTCCCATTTCGAGACCGCCATACTCAGACCCACCGTTTTATGCCTCTTCATGGCTAAAATGATCTCGAAGGGGGCAATATGTACATACCCAAAATTGTAGGGTACTACACCGCCAGAACAACGTTACACATGCCCAATGATGGTACAGTTCTCCTCGCAAGGTGTTTGGGATCCAGAAAAGCTCTCTAAGTATGTGTTAACATCCCGCATGTCCTGCTTAGCCCCTGCATGCTTTTCTTTTTCCTTCCCCCTCTTTTCCTTTGCTTTTTGGTCTTTCAGTGAGAAAACTGCTACCCTGCCTGGGTAGCGGTCCTTCACGTGTTTTCTAGAATGCTCTTTTTAACGCGAATCACGTAAAAATTCAACGTTTACGAGCTTTTTTCACCGCCTTTGCTTGTATTTATGATTCTGGTTCCCTAGAATAGTGTTTTTGCATTGTTTATGGTTTAAGAGATCAATTTGGTTTTCACCTTTAGGTAAATGGGAATTCTATAAATAGCTGGCTTGTGCTCAAGCAAATGGCCCATCAAATTTTCCTCTGCATTTCTCATTGCAGTATCTTAGCTTTTCAATTTTTCTTAGGGATTCATAGTTTTATTGCATGCATAGTTAGCATTTTCTTGCTGTTAGGAAGTCACATAATCTTCTTGTGCTAGTGTTGTTACTGTTTCATGCAATCCATTGGAGTAGGACAATCTAATGTTTAGTAGGAATCCATTAAAGTTGCAGGTTTTGTTCATTAAAAAGAATAGTTTCAGGTTTTGGATGTTTTGTGTTGCATGACTCGTAATAAATCCCGCTAGGAATTGCATAAGCCAAGCTCTGTTCTCTTGCACTATCCCTCTCCTACTCGCATTGTATTTAGTCTACATCCTAAGCTCCCATTATTTCGATACCAACTTCTGTTGATGCTAACATCACACGCTTTTCTGGATTCACGTGAACATGAAGGAATGAGGAGATCACACTGAGGGGACAAAGCCACACACCATCAGATTCGCCACTATTCTGCAAAATCTAGGTTCAAGCTTTCAAATTTCTAGTTAAAGCATATCAAATAGAGTAGTCAATCATTTCATTTCAGTTAAGTTTACCTTTGATATTGCTAGGGAAGCTGTGGGGATTGATAGTTTCTATGAAACTATGATTCATTCCTCACTTCTGAGGTAGGATCGAGGGTCTTTCAAATAGATTAGATCAATTATCTAGTTATTTAGAATAGATCTACAAACTGCACAGACAAGTAGCTATACTCAGTTGCTTTGTTTGTTTTAATTGCGTTATTGGTTTAGTTGTCAATTTCTAGATATATTAAATAAATGCTCTTTCAATTCTGTTCAATAGTTTAGGAATATACATAGATATATCTTGTGTAGTTAATTTATTCTGTCATTAGTTAGCTTTATATCATTTCCTTTTGCATGACAATCATGGGACCTTGGGAGCCCAGAGAGTACATATTCGAGCCTATCATGCCTCAACCCAATCTTGTTACAGCAATAACTGATATAGACCAGAATCTCAAAATTCAGGTCTTCCAAGTAACAATATACCTACAAGAAATCAGCGCACAGCTAAGAGGACTAAACGTAGAAGACAAAAAAGCGTATACATTTTGGTCAAACAGCCAAATTATAGATTACCCTAGAGAAATATCTGAATGACTGTAGAAGGGCTTGAAAGAGAGAAAATGTTCGGTTGTGACCCTTTGATCCCACAGCCAGATGTAGCAGACATTCTTACTAACATAGACACCAGCTTAAAAATTTAGGTTGCCAGAATGCCTGTAAGGTACTCTGAGAAGATTGCACAACTTGTAGTTCTAAATATAGAGGCCGAAAAGGCATACGACTACTGGATACTAGGGATTAGAGATTGATTCCTCGTATGACCATAGCATGTCCACAAAAACCATGAATCTACGGTTGTGATCCACAAATCCCACAACCCAATGAGTCCATAGGTCAATCCGATGTTGATGCTTGCTTACGCATCTTAGTATTTAGATCCACTCCACTTCCACCAACCATTATCGCATAGTTATTCCTGGTTAGATGTAGTAGCTAACGAAGCTAAGGATTTCTGGTCTAGACCAGAGAATCATCCGTAGAGTCCACTATATCCATCATCCACCCTATGACCCTATCTAGAGATATACACGAAACAATTCCAGGTCATTTTACCCATATCCCATAACCTATAGACTGGATTACGCTAGATCTCGATATTGATTGGAGCCTTTGAGTAGTCATCCTCGCCGACCAATCTATCACACCAGTTCAAGTTAGGAGGGCCTTCTTTGCCTTAGATTCATATATTCCATTAGTGCGTGTCGAAGGATTTCCTAGCTAGTTCACCTATACCTCATGTATATTCCATCCCCACCAACTGTCTCGGCATGACCTCGGGAGGTCAGGTGTGAGGAAGAGTTACTTGTAGCTTCCCATGCTCACTTGTCACTTTTCCATCGTACAGTGCCCATAATTGGAGAGTGTCGATCAGACAGGGTTACACATGATGTAGTGTATTACAGACGTCTATTGGAGGGGTTTTTCTGGGGTGGACATCATATGGAGACCATATGTGGGTTATTCCTCATACAGACAAATGCATGATGAGCTAGATGGCCTTCAGCTGCTGAGATGGATAGAGGGGTGTCATTCCGGGGAGCACAAGATGATCCCAGTTGACAGGGTTAGGTGGTAGTTTGGGATGCTACAAGACATACCTCCACCCTTCCCATAGTACAAGAGAGATGACGTGGAGAGGCCATTTCCTCTACCACAACTGACAGTGCCCACAGGGTAGGAGGAACAGGTGATAGATCGGTGGATCGATGATTCCGGAAGTGACAAATAGATATAGACAGTGGTGGGTGGCTCATTTATGAGTAGTACCATCTAGACCTAGGCAACCGGATTTAGCCAATATCATGATGTAGAGAGACATCCTACAGTGGCAGGTGGTGACCCTGATTACATAGTTGGGGATGGTGCAGGGACAATTAGCCAATTCAAAGGCGGAGGATGTCAAGTTACATGCACAGGTGGCCAGTCTTCAGGCCCAGTATGGCCGAGGGTGGAGATGGAGATGATGATGATGGTTAGGTATCTGCCTTATAAGCACAAATTATAGGGTTGCAGGGGCAGCTAGCCATTACACAGGTACAAATTTAGGCATTACAGGCTTAGGTATAGGCACAGGGTGCGAGGCTGATGACACCTCCACAGGAACTGGGACAGGGGTCCCAGTTCACAGGCAGGGGTGGGACCGGGTCCCATAGGATAGGTAGAGGGGCTAAGGCCTATGGGGCCACCATAGACCATACCCATATCTAGGTTACATGATTCCCTAGGTCAGGCTAGATACTACCAAGATCAATTGATTGCAGCTAGGATATATTTTCTATCCTATAGAGAGTACAGGGCACAATAGGCCTCGAGTGAGAGAACTAGATCCTAGGCTCACAGTGTAGAGATCACAGGGGGCCATCGAGCACTGAGATAGGATCAAGGAGAGGCCTCCAGCTCACGAAGACTAGCTCCTGGTGATCGGCTAGCAAGGGGCTGACCATGACCTGTGGCGGGCGGTGAGATGATACCAGGCCGTCAGACAGAAGTCGAGGAGGAGACCAGATAGACTGACATGGAGGATGTTTAGAAGGGTGAGGCTTAATGGCCATTCCTATATTTTGATGTATTGTAGTCATTTTTTGATATATACCAGCCCGCCTACCAAAGATGGTGAGGATGTACTAGAGTTTTTGTATATTTTGATCATATACCAGCCTCGGTGTCAAAGATGGTGAGGCTGTATATGAGAGTTTTGAGAGACTGTATTATATATACTGGTTTGCGTGCTAAAGACATTTGACAGTTATGTATATGGATACACATGTTTGGATATTGTCTTTATATAGATGATGATGATTATGGCCATTATGTGTTTATGTTGATAACATTTTATTATTATGCATAGATGGACTTATGGTAGGTGTGTTAGGCATGGATTGAGTCAGGTCATGGATTTAGGCATGATGGAGTTATTGATTGCAGCCAGGATATATTTTGGATTAAGTTAGGTTTTGGTTTTAATTCATTAATTTTTGCTATCCTATAGAGAGTACAGGGCACAATAGGCCTCGAGTGAGAGGACTAGATCCTAGGCTCATAGTGTAGAGATCACAGGGGGCCATTGAGCTCTGAGATAGGATGGAGATGATGATGATGGTCAGTTGGCTGCCCTACAGGAACAAGGAGAGGCCTCCAGCTCATGAAGACTAGCTCCTGGTGATGGGCTAGCAAGGGGCTGACCATGACCTATGGCAGGGGTGGTGAGATGATATAAGGCCGTCAAACAGGAGCCGAGGAGGAGACCAGAGAGACTGACATGGAGGATTTTTGGAAGGGTGAGGCTTAATGGCCATTCCTATATTTTGATGTATTGTAGTCATTTTTTGATATATACCAGCCTGAGTGCCGAAGATGGTGAGGATGTACTAGAGTTTTTGTATATTTTGATCATATACCAGCCTCGGTGCCGAAGATGGTGAGGCTGTATATGAGAGTTTTGAGAGACTGTATTGATATATACTCGGCTTGTGTGCCAAAGACATTTGACAGTTATGTATATGGATACACTTGTTTAGATATTGTATTTATATAGATGATGATGATTATGGCCATTATGTGTTTATGTTGATAACATTTTATTATTATGCATAGATGGACTTATGGTAGGTGTGGTTAGGCATGGATTGAGTCAGGTCATGGATTTAGGCATGATGGAGTTAGGTCGTGGTTTTAGGCATGGATTGAGTCAGGTTAGGCATGGTGAGTTAGGCATGGATGGAGTAAGGTTTGTGGTTATAGGCATGGATTGAGTTAGGTTGTTTAGGCATGGATTAAGTTAGGTTTTGGATTTTAATTGATGTAATTCGTTAATTGTGTAATGAATGATGATATGGGTCATGGATTGAGATGATTTTATAGTTCATGCATGATAATGGAAAAGAAATGGTAAATCATGATGAATGTATGTTTTGATGATGATAAAAATGTGAAAGAAATTCATGTCGTTTATTTGGTTTAATTTTCAATGGATTGATATAAAAAGGAAATCTAACAGTAGGGTAGAATGTGATTTACAAAAAAAGAAGGATCAATTGGTTAAGGTAAAGAATGGCTGAGCTATCCTCCAAGGGTCCCATGCCCATCGGAGTGCTACCTTCATAGTCCTGATGAAAAGGGACCTTAGGCCGATGTAGTTCTCCCATAAGCTAGGGAAGAATATGAGGAGGTATGAGAATGAGTTGGTAGGTTTTAGGCATGATTTGAGTTTAGGGCTGTTAAGTATGGGTGGAGTTGTGGGTCACATTGGTAAAGGTGATGTTCGATTGTCATGGAGGAGAATAAATTACCCAAAGATAAGAATCGAGGAGCTAATCCTGTATAAGGTAATTGATACATAATGAAAGAAGGTTAAAAGATAAGAGGTGGTAAGAAAGCCACCTAAATGGTTAGGTTCATAATGGGTAAGTTCAATACCTGTAGATAAGCTGATGAATAGAAGACCCTAAATACTTTGTATGATTGATTATTCTAGAGGTGTAATAATAGTCAAATGATCATCAAATTTCATGAGTTCCAAGAGGTCCCTTGAGGTGGTAGGAAATGAAAGTGCAAATGGTAAGAGGGTGAAAAGTGGCTAGTTTTTTTATACCTGGTATGAGGTAGCATGCTTTTGGGTAAGATATCCAAGGTCACAATGGGTAAGTCCATGACAAAAAGGAGTTTGTTTGTTTTAACTATGTATTTGATATATACTTATCGATGCGGGAAGTCTATATGGGATGAAGAAAGTAACTCCTTGTAGGTATTTGTGAAGCTGATCGATGCGGGAAGCTTCATATATCTCCTTTTTGTGAAAGAGATTTACATAGCTATCCTTCGAGGAAGCAGTCTAGTTATAGCAGCCATTGTAGAGAAAAAGATGTCCTTTTGAGGGAGTCACCTCTTTGATTGGAAGTTTGAATCAAGGAGTTGTATCCCATATGAGGGCTTTTAAGTCATGGACAAGACGTAAGGTTAAAGAATAGGATTCTTGTTCAGAAATCAGGGTGAAACGACCATGGGATCTCATCTAAAGGTAGATGAAAAGTATCCATGAGAATCATATCTATGTGCAGTGCCATGGTACACATATTTAAGAGAGGATAAAAGAGTGACGGGTACACACATGACTCTTGTTTAATCATTGGTGAGGTGTAGGAAGTGGATAGCACTCAAGGGACGAGCATGGAAAGAGGAAAAAGGTGAGGTAGGACTAAAAGTCAACAATAGAATGGTCTAAGATGCAAGGTGTTAAGGGGCTCAGGTTCGGGTTTACCCTTGAGTGAAGATAAATGATAAGCACCTGATCCGTAAGTATGAGTCATGATGTATGGTCCAAGCCAATTAGGAGAAAATTTTCCCCGTTTACTTTTTTATGCTTTGGTTACATGTTGATTTTCTTTCAGGATGAGGTCACCAACTTGGAAGGTTCGTTTATGGACACATTTATCATAGGCACGTTTGATACGTTTTTGGTAAACTTGAAGGTGGTCAAGAGCATGAAGACGATGTTCGTCTAATAACTCAAGTTGTGCTAAACTATCTTGACAAAAGTCATCATCATTGAGCATGTCATGGAGAGAAATGTGAAGTGAGGGAATCTGGACTTCGAGAGGTAGAATGGCCTCTGTACCATAGACTAGTGAAAAAGGTGTAGTGGCAGTGGAAGTGTGAATACTAGTGCGGTATGCCCACAAAGCAAAAGGAATGTGCGTATGCCAGTCCTTTCCAGTATCGTTAACCACTTTCATGAGAATTTTGTTTAGAGTTTTGTTAGTGGACTCAGCTTGGCCATTGGTTTGTGGGTAATAAGGTGATGAAAAACTTAACTGAATGCCGAAGGCATCGCAAATTTTTCACAAGGTTTTATTTTTGAATTGTTTTCCGTTATCAGTGATGAGGCGATGAGGAACACCAAAGCAATAAATGATGTGATGATTGATGAAATCACATATTTTCTTGTCTTTCATGGAGATGAGTGGTATGGCTTCAACCTATTTTGTGTAGTATTTGGTAGCGGTGATGATCCATTAATGTCATTGGGAAGAATGGGGATTGATCTCTCCGATAAGATCCAAACCCCATTGAGAGAAGGGCCAAAGGTCACGGGTGACTTGTAAAGCATGACTGGGTGTATGATGAAGGTTGGCATGTTGTTGGCATTTTACACAATGTTTGACATAGTCACAACAATCATGGTTAAGGGTCATCCAGTAATAGCCTAGGAAAAGAATACGCTTAGCAACAGCAAGGCCACTGAAGTGACCTCCACATATGCCATCATGAACTTCCTTGATGGTATAAGGAATTTTAGAACTCGTGAGGCATCATAAGAGAATACCATCAAAGCCACACTTATAGAGGAGGCCACCCATGATGACGTAACGAGAAACCTTTTTAAGAAAAGCATGTTGTCCATTACGAGTGAGGTCGGGAGGTAAGATGGAGAGAGAAAGATAGTCTGAAGTATTGTTTATACCAAAGGTCACTCAGGTTGGGGGCAGCGGTTCCGATAGAGTAAACATCGTGAGATAAATAAGAGGGTGATTGGAGTTGTTGTACAGTGACAAATATTTTAGAATCGGCGGGCGAAGATGGGTATTTGAGAAGCCAAGTAGGCCATGGTATCGACAAATTTGTTGGTTGAACATGGGACGATTTGAAGGGCGTAGGTCAAAGGTGGTCAAAAGTATGTCTACGTGATGTTTATACTTTTGAAGCGTCTCATTACGACATTGGTATACACCATTGACTTGGTTTATGACCAATTCAAAATCACCAAAAATGTTGATCGACTTAACATCTAAGGCATAGGTAGCCTAGAGACCTAATACAAGCGCTTCGTATTGGTAATATTGTTGGTACAATCAAAATCGAGTTTTAAAGACAAAGGCATAGGTTCACCATCAAGTCGATCAGAATGAGGATAAACACCAGCCCCTCCCCCACACTGACACTTAGACCTATCGAAGAAGAGTGTCATTTGGTAAGTCGGGTTCGTCTAGGGAAAGGGTAGCAATTGACTCATCTGGGAAGTCAAAGTTAGAAGGTTGATCCCTAGAAATAGGTGCGTCAGCCAATTGGTTGGCAATAGCTTGACCCTTGATGGGTTTTTGATGGGTAAATTCGAGGTTGAGGTCAGCCAAAAGCATGAGCCAGCATGCGGCACGTTGATTTTGGTAAGGCTTGGCATACATGAAGTGTAAGGGGTCGGTGTTAGTCACAACATAGGTTTTGTGGTTAAGTAGGTAATGGTAGAGTTTTGTGGCAATGAAAACTAAGGCTAAGAAAAGTTTTTCTGCATGGGTGTATCAAGTTTCGTAGTCCAAAAGAGTACGGCTTATATAATAAACTGCCTGCTCCCTGTGTTGTTCATCATGATGAGCGAGCATGGCTCCCAAGGAGTGATCGGTAGCTGAGATGTATAGGTAGAAGGGTTGATCGTCTTTAGGTGGAATGAGCACGGGTGGTTGGAGAAGGTATTTTTTTAAGGCCTCAAAAGCTTTGTGGCAGTCATCATCCCATTTAAAGGAGACATCCTTCTTGAGAAGATGATGAAATGGTTGACACCGATCAGATAATTGCGAAATGAAACGGTGAATAGACTGCAACTTACCTTGCAGGCTACGGAGTTTCTAAGGTTAGTGAGTGGAGGCATTTCAAGAATGGCCTTGAATTTAGTAGGGTCAACCTCTATACCACGTAAGGAGACAATAAATCCCAGGAGCTTTCTCGAGAGAACCGCAAAGACACATTTCTTGGGCTGAAGGCGAACACAATATTTAATGAGATGGTCAAAGATGGTTTTTAGGATGGCAAGGTGGTCAGAGTGGCACTTAGATTTAGCAAGGAGGTCATCCACATAATCCTTCCAATATACGATGCATGATGTCATGGAAGATATAAGTCATAGCCCGTTGATATGTGGCACCAGCGTTTTTAAGGCCAAAAGGCATGACTCGGTAGCAGAAGGTCCCCCAAGGGGTGATGAATGCAGTTTTGTGTTGATCCTCTAGGACAAGTAAGATTTGGTTATAACTCGAGAAACCATCCATGAGTGATAGCATCTCGTGACCAGCGGTAAGGTCAACCAGTTGGTCAATACCATGTAGGGGAAAATCATCTTTCGGGCAAGCTAGGTTGAGGTCACAAAAATCCATGCAAATACAAAGTCCCCCTGTTGCCTTAGTGACAGGGAAAATGTTGGAAATCCACTGGGGATAATCAATGGGTAAGATGAAGGAAATGGAAAGGAGGCGCTGAAGTTCTTCTTTGACCAAAAGAGCAATGTGAGGGTGCATTTTCCTCAACTTTTGTTTGATAGGTTTGGCATCAGGAATGGTTACGATATTGTGAACCACGATGGTGGGGTCAATACCGGGCATGTCTGCATAAGACCAAGTGAACGCGTGGTTATGATCTTTGAGAAAATAAGTGATGGCTTCCCATTCAGTAGCATCTAAATATTGTCTGATCTTTAGAATGTGAGGGTCATCCTGAGTATGAATGTTGATCTCAATAGTCAATTCATTCAACATAGTTTGTCTTAGATGGTAACGACCGATGAATATATGAGTCTTCTGCACCAAGGTAGGTGAGTATAGATTCATCATCCTGGCATTGAACGACATTAATGGAAGGTGTATCATCATCGATCATTGTAGGATATAGGAATGGAAGAGAAGAGGGAGCCTCGCCCTCGCGTTGATAAGTCAGAGGCCCCAGGAGATGGTGTTTATGAAAAAAAAATTGGGAGGAATGGATTTAGACTCTATCGGAAAAGGTGCTGATGAAGGTGAACAGGTGAAGAAGGTGGAGAAGGGATGATGTCTTCAATGAGTTCAATGCGGGCCTTCTTGGTAGGTAGTTCAACAAAGCTGATACCACTACGGTCGTTATGTTTGTGGGTAGTACATGGAATAATAGTATGGTGGCCTTGTTCATAAAATCCAAAACTGAAACCCTTCCACACACATCGGTGTAGAAAGGTGTGGGTGAAACAGTGATTGGTGAGTGACTGGAGGTCGGCAGAAAATGGGAGGGTTTGTGATGGTGGTTCAGGGGTGTAAGTTGTAATATCAAGTCCCCCATAGGTGAGATTGGTATGAAGGTGGGGAGGACCATAAAGGAGGTGCTCTCCTATACAGTGATCATAGCGAGGGTGCTGGTGAAGACTTCCATACTCTTGTGGAGTAAGGAATGTGTTGACACTATATAGGTGATACTCCCCTAGAGTGAGGCATTGAAAAATTCCTCCAAGGGATCGGTGGTTGGTATGTGGGTAGCTAGAATAGAAGATGTGTCAGAGGTCAGATTGGAGGTGGAGCTAATGGATTAGGAGGCCGATGGTTCGGCCGTGGAGGTTGTGGCAGTGGTAGGAATGGAGGATGTAGGTGTGGTTGAGGTAGCGGCGGAACTAGTGAGGGGAGGTGTAGGTGATGCGGAAGTGGTTGTGGAGGTAGATGCTTTGATGGGTATAAGCACATCATTGGGTCGGTAAAGCATGTTGCAGGTTTTGAAAGGTGATGGGTCAGCTGGAATGGTATAGGTGTGTCCTTCATGCTCAAACTTTACACAACGATGCAAAGTGGAAGGAACACAACCCATAACACAAATCCAGGGTCTACCAAGCAACATGTTATATTGAAATTCCCCCTCAAGACATAAAACAACTCTGGAACAATGTGGGGGCCCACACGGACATGGAGGATGATAGTGCCAAGTGTGGAAGTGATAGCGTCATTGAATGAGTGTAACATGATGGGATGTTTATGCATGCAATTTTCAGGTATGCACATTTGAGAATGTATGGGAGGAGATTATATTAATCTAGAACCCCCATCAATCATAACATGTCGTATGTGTATATCATTGATGTGGAAAGAGATGAAGAGGGCTAGATTGGGGTCATCGGTTTGGTGCGGTGTGATCTCTTCATCTAAGAAACTGAGTGTGGCCACTTGGTGAGTAGGTGGCGATGTAGATGAAGGTGGTAATTTGGTGAGAGAGGTGATATGATGAGGTGTAATAATGGAGGCTATAGGTGTAGGGTCATTGCGTAAAACCTCAATAGATTGAAGAACCTCCATGAGAGCTTGATGATGGGATTCTGATGTTTGGATGAGGTCATATAGGGACATTTTGAGGGGGGATTGGTGTAGTTGTTTGAGCATCACGCAGTGTGTGACCCCATTAGAAATAGGATATGTGGGGCCGCAGATAGTGATTTTAGGTGTGGGTGTAGATGGTATGTTGGGTACAAGATTGGTTGGTGGGTTGGTTTCCTTTTCCTTACCTTTGTCCTTTTGAGCACGGGTAGCAACGTGAATCATGTTAATTTGAGGTGGAGGGGTAGGTGATAGTAGGTGAGCCATGAAATGTATAGTGACAAGAGGGTAAAAGGTCAAGTGGTGGGAAGGAACCTTGGGAGATGAGATGGGTACACTGACATTCAGGTGGAGGTATGAAAAGTTTGTCAATGTGAACCATGTTAATTTTGAATCTTGGGGGTGGTTCTTGGAGTTGTGGGGGTAGCTATTTTGGTCGCTGGGTTGGTAATGGGGGAAGAACTATGCAGAATGGGTGTCGGTGAAATGGGGTCCTCATCGAGAAGATCATCATCGTCAAAGTTTTCTTCAGGAGGACACAATTGGATAAGAATAGTCTTCAAAGCTTTACAATTCTCTACATCATGCCCTAACACATGATGGTAGGCGTAGATTTTGGTGTCGTCAAACCCCTTTGGTTTGTGTTTGAGAGGGTCATAAGGTCTGAGTGGTGGTAGTGTGATGAAATTTTTTTAAGGAGGTTGGTTAGAATTTTGGCATAGGATCCTGCTAGCGGATCACAATGGGAAGTGAAAGTAGGTTTGGGTGTAGGTGTGGCTAAATGTAGAGGAAGGGTCTTTGCATGAGGGGGAGTAGGTTGAGCTATGGTTTTAGGTGTTGGTGTGGTTTTAGGTGTTGGTTGTGTTTGCTTGGGTAAGGGTACGGTAGATGAATTGGCAAGAGAGTGTGTGATTGTTTTGAATACCTTATTGGAGGGTAGCAGATTTTTTCCTTAGGTTGTACCTTCTTGGGTAAAGGTGATACGGGCACATGAGATCTAGAGGGAAAGGTATGGTGGAAGAGGGTGCGTTACCCATGGGGATAACGAATGTGTTGTGAAGGTAGATGGTGTGGGTCATACAGAAGGTGTGAGGGAAAGAGACTAAAGTGTCGTAGGTTGTGAAGAAGTGATCGATGGTATTGGAGGTATAGATGGTAAAGATGTTATAGGTGTGGGTGGATGTCATGTTGGGTGCTTAGGTATGGTAGAGGTCTGTGAGGGCGGAATAGGCTGCAGTGTTTTTAGTTTATAGGTGGGTGGAGGTTTTTCAACCATGCCAGAAGGGTGATGCCCTAAGACGGATGGAAGGGGTAAAGGTGATGAAAGTGTGATTGCCGAGGTGGGAGTATGAGATCTATGGGGTTGGTTCTTCTGTATTTGTGTGCCGGGGTAGGTTTGGTGTTGGCTTTGGAAGATGTAGCTAAATCTAATTTGATGGGTGGATGAGTAAGGTTGGCTGTTGGGATGACCCCTAAGGTAGCAATGGGTTTAGGCAATGAAGAAGATGTAGGTGTGGGTTTGGATGTAGATGTATGTTGGGTTATGGGTAGGGGTGTGAGTTGAGCCATGAGTGGTATCATGGATGCATTTGTGATAGTTGTGGTTGGGTGTGGTTTAGTTGGCCAAAATATTTTTGGGTAGATAGTGGAAGTGTCAGCAAGTGACATTTGCATTTGCATTGGAACAGGGAGCAGAAGACGCCCCCAAAGTAGGGCTCTATCCACATAATCCAAACAGTCAGCTAGGTGTGAAAATGACACTGTGGTGGGTGAGGTTGTTGTGGATCTAATGGTGGCTCCTGTAAAATGTGTCTTAGAGATAGGGAGTTCGCTAGCTTCAGCCTCTGTGGGTAAGAGAGCCAAAAGTAAGTTTGTAGGATCTCGGGTACCTGATGGAGAATGTTCACCTAGAGGCAAAGGTGTCTCTACTGGATCCTTGATATGTGAAGGAGAAAATGGGTGCTCCTTTGTGGGTGGAGGAGATAATGGGTGCTCCTCTGTGGGTGGAGGAGGTAAACAAGCATCCTCTACGGGTTGGAGATATACTGCGGGTGATGGATCTCTAGGTGGAGAAGCCAAAGGTGAAATAATCTCAATGTTAGCAGGAGGCTCCTTCACCGGTGAGGGAGGGGACGAAGGGTGCTCCTTTATGGGTGGAGGAATAGGTGAAGTGGGTTTGAGTGTAGGTGGAGGACTTTGGGCTAGGATTTCCTCGATGGAAGGAATATGAGGTAATTAGGAAGCAACAACTGCATCGCTGAAAATGGCGTGGACCTCGCGGGTATGGCTATCATGAGTTGAGGTCTCTCTAGTTTGATCAGAAGATGGGGCATGATTAGGAAATGGTTTCTTGAAGATGTGTAGATTTTGGTTCACAGGTGCGTTAGGGTTATCCAAGGTCAACTCGCCTCTCTCGAGCATTTCTTGGAATTTTTTTTTGAAAGTAATGCAATTTCCGTCACTATGACCCTTTACTCGATGATAGTTGCAGAAGTCGTGCTCTTTATACCACGTGGGTGTGGGGTGAGCAGGATCAAAACCAGTGTGTGGTTTTATAGGAGGAAGAGTGATGGCCCCATCTTTAATGAGATTTTATAAGACAAAAGAATAAGGTTCCCCAATTGGGGTGTATTTCTGTTGTTCCTATCTGAATTGAAAAGTCTGAACAGGTGAGAGATTGGATGAGGGGTTAGCCTGATTTGATGGATGACCTGGGCCGACCTTGAGTACCACTACATTAGTGGTTCCCTTGGCTTTTGAATAATTGTTCAGTGGTTTCGAAGAAGAAGAGGTATCATTTGACTTAAACGTCATGTTTTTATTCTGTAGTTGGATTTTCTTCTGTTCGATGGCCCGAATCTCTAGCTTTTGTGCCATGGTGAATGCCTCATCAAAGGTGTGGAAATTCTGCACCTGCAGGGTTGGTGAGATATGTCTAGCACAAGCCCACGTGAAGAGCTCTATGATTTTGGTATGTGGTAGTTGGAATGTGAGTTGATTGATTAGGCTACGCCAATGGGTGAAAAAATCTGTGATAGATTCATCATCATATTGACGCGTAGAGTAGAGATCGGTCATGGTAACCTTCTTAATGACATTAATGGTGAAGTGATCCAAGAAGGCTTGGGCTACCTGATTAAATGAGAATATAGAATGTCTAGGTAACCCACTATACCAATCTAACGTGGGTCCAGTCAGAGACATGGGAAAGGTCCTCAGGAGAAAAGCATCATCATGGGCGATCAGATAACAACCGTGCATTTGAAAGACCGCAAATGCTGTTGCAGGTCCTCTTTACTATTGAAGTGGTTAAATTTAGGCATTTCCCAATGCATGGGATATGGATGGGTGTATAGGCTCATTACAAATCTCATCGTAGGTGAGATTGTTGCGGGTGCCAGAGACAGATGCTTCCAGTGTCTGCATATTGTCCATCATTAACTTCATTAGGTCATTGGTGGGTTGTGATGTATGGGTACCTCCTATAGTGAAAGGTGGTTGGTGTTGGGCATATGATGGAGGTGGCATTCCAGTATATGGTGCTGCCATATAGGTAGATTGAGAAGGAGGAAGTGAAATAAGGGGCACGTACCCAGAATGAATAATAGATGAAATGGGAGGATGCTGATGATACATATATGGAGGAGGAAGGGTAATGGTGACCCTAGTGGCAATGGGGGTTAAAGATTGTGTAATAGAAAGGAAAATTTTTTGAAAAGGGGTATGGGTCATTGACACTGGGGGTGGTAGTGTAGCTACGGGTATATGCGAGACAATAGGTGCGGATGAGGTTGTGTTCTGGGTGGTTGGCGAAGGTATAGTGGATGTGGTAGGTGCAACAAATGTAGTAAACGCAGCAATCATAGTGGGTATAGGGCCTAGTTACGAAACGACTGAGGGTAAGGTAGATGTGGGCAGAGCGGAGCCAGATGGGGCTGACGCATGAGTGGGAATGAGAGTTAGGGGGATAGATATGGGCATGCCATATATCAACTGACCTGAGGCATCTCGAGTGGACGAGTGGGAAAGGTAAAACTGTAAGGAGACAGGATTTTGGTCAAGGGGTCGTGTGAAATCCTCATCTCCGGTAGTGATAGAGATAGGTTGGATAGGTTCCAAGGCTGGTGATAAAATGGAAGGTGGTAAAGGGCTAGGTGGGAGTGATTGAAAACTAGTGTGGAATATGAGGGTGTTTTCTTGGCTTCGGGTCAGCACCATGTAAACAAGTACTAATGTGGCAGGATTTCTTTCTGTAAATGAGACAGAAAAATAGGGAAGGTAGGAAAATAGGTGGTGGTAGGTGAATTGGGACTAAAATGTCAGCTGGAAAGTTATACAGTCTAAACGATGCTAGTTATACCCAACCGATGCTGGTCATAGATAACCATGGTCGGTAACTATAAAAAATGGACAACTTGTCCAAAATAAGGCAAAAGACCGATAATTTACCCAGTATGCAAAATGCTAAAGGAATTTACTAGGAAAATGGATATGATAAGAGTGACAAATACTTTGAATAGAACAAGAAGATGAATCAGGTGTCCTTTTGTAAGGTTTACCAAAGGGACAGTAAACCAATGCCGGTTGGGTTAAACTGATGACGGTCAGAGGGTAACCGATGACGGTTAATGTGAAATTGAAACAGAGTTGAAGAAAAAGTGGTTGTGAATTAAAATTAGGTGTGGAATCAAACGCAAAATTCTGAAAATGATGAGAATATGGTCCAGGCACACTCAGATGAAGCTGAAATACACCAACTATGATGAGGAGCGTGCAAGGAAACTGAAAAAAATGAAGAACGTGTCCTATCACCTCAAAACACAAGCCAAGCAAAAACACTAAGAAAAATATGATCCTAAGAGTGATTTTTCTTTTATGTTTATTTAGCTTAAGCTATTTAAGGACTGACTCATGAACTTTAGAACATAATTTTTGGTGAGGATGACTTCCTATGAAAAAGGATATCTACAAGGAGAGGTTTCAGGTATGTTATGGCGGGGGTGGGCCGTCCTATGATGGGGTACTGGACAGAGATAACTAGCGGGGTGCCCACTGTGTCGTGATCTTGTGATCACCTACAACTTCTTCTGGGTGAGATGTTGTTTAAGAATGTGTGTATGTTTGAATTTGTACAGTTTGGTTTAGACTTAGAAAAGAGGAAAATGTGCTTTCTATGATTCGTTTGTCAACCATCAGCTGGGTATGACTTCCAACGTATAAGTTTTCCTCAATTAATGTGAGCTAATGCAGAAAGGCAGAATGAAATGAAATAATTTTTAAACCCAAATTGAAATGTTGAATTCAATGACACAAAAAGATGAATAGGATAAGGGATGCTCTTTTACTAATGCGATACTAATGAAAGGGAAGAAGTGTTCATTTTAAAGCACCAAAGTACGATTACTTTTAGACAATAGAAGAAGAGATGGTTCTAAGGGAGAAATTTAAATGTAAGAACCTTTTAGAAAGGAAATAAACATGTAAATTTTCACCTAGAAATGAAAGAATGCAAAGAACACCGAATGGGTCCCAGTGGGCATGCCAAAATGTTTCCCCTGATTCTAGATGCATTTCTTCGAATGTTGACGAAACAGATAAGGGTAAAGGGCTAGGAGAAATACCTATTAAGATGCCGGTTGTATGTTGTTGCGTGCATATGACTTCTGAATCCACAACTGATCATGAGAGCTTTCTTTTTTCTTGGAGGAACTACCTGGAATGGAACAAAAGACCACCAAATAAAAGTTAAACAATATATGCAGTGGACTACCTAGCGTGTAATAGATCTGGAAGTGTGATACTTCCTAGATAGCTGTCAATCCACTGTTTAAAACAACTTAATGCTGATAATAAAGGAAATCCTACTGTAGTTAAAATGATTTAGGTATCTCATTCATCTACAATAAGTAAATTCATTCACAATAGGCTTGGCTATGATTGAATCTGAAGGTCAAGGTCACTGTTAGGGTACTGGTACTGGTTAGGGTCAGGTTCTGGGCTATTTTGGGTATTTGGTGGAGGTTTTAGGCTCTGATTTGGGTTTTGGTCAAAACACAGTGACCCGTGTCAGTCTGGTATGACCGATGTCGATTTAGGCTAACCGGTACGGTTGTGGGTAACCAGTGACGGTATGGTCAGGGTACATGAAATTCAATAAAACTTGGCAAGGTGATATATTTGGTGCTAGATGAGAATGAAAGGGGAATGGCAAGGTTTGTGTAGGTCATGGATATGCACAGGAATGATGAAATTCTGGATAGGGGTAGTTCAAGGGTGTGGATAAAGAGATGGTCAAATTTGCATGGAGATAAAATGGTGGGGAATGGGAATGAGAACAAAAACTAACAACAGAAGTGAAAGGATCTACTAAAACAACAAGGAACCAATGCAGGTTAACAAAACTTACTGTTTTTACGAGCTTGATGTCTGGTTGTCAATAATGGGTGATCAAATAGAAGGAACTTGGTGTGGTGCTGGTGCTTCCCCAGATGCTCTTGTGAAGGAAAATGGCTCTGTGGTTGCTTCAGTTGCTAGCTATGGATGCTCTGATGTGTTTACTAACACTGGTTCTACTTGCATGCAGCTTTGGTTTCATCCCTTGTTCTCAGAAGATGTCTCAACCTCTAAAAAATGTGCCGACCCCGAAATAAGGTTGTTTTGGGGGTTAAATACTAACCGACGATAGTTCCGACTTAACCAGCGGTAGTTTAGGGTAATTGGCATCGGTTAGGGTGGGATTTCCTAGGTTTACTAAACTAGGTAGATCCCCTTGATTTTCTGGGATCTCGTTTCATTTACTCCGCAGATTAACATTGAAGCTTCCTTCCAACGGATGGGAATGTGGTTAGAGGGAATGTAGGCATTGATTTTTAGGGTTTGGGTAGGTCTTAGTTAGTTATGGCAACTTACTAAGAATAGGTCTTATGATGAGGTGGCTAGATGAGGTGGATATGTGGGCATTATCCCAAGTAGGATATTTAAATAATAAATATTGTGAGGATAATGAATTAATTTAATTAAATTAATATTAGAGTGGGATAAAAGGGGCCATGGTTTGGTGAATGTGTTTAAGGTGTTTATTTGATGGGGGACCAAGGTAAGTATGACCTAATTTTAGTGTCTACACTCATTACGAGAAAGAACAAGCGTACAACGGATGATATGCCAGTTTATGATCATGCAGGTGAGAAACTACTAAAGAGAATTGGGGTCTACCAATTATTTGAGCTTCCATATTTTGGGAAATATGAGTCCTTGTATCATTGGATTATGAGCAGAGTGCATAAGGAATTTTTATACTTTGCAGGGAGCAAAGTCATAATTTCAGCCGTGCTCATCTCCACAGTAACCGGGTTTAAAGGAATAGGATATGATTTTCGAGATGCCCTAGGAGATAAAACTGCAATATTTCAGACCAGAAAGGAGTTGGGATATACAAAGGGAATGCGCGGTATGGACATCAACAAACTAAAGAATTATCTAGTGGTATAAGCAGCCGCACATCTCATTACAAATCTCAATGACCAGTAAAGGTGGTCACAAGTGAACATCATGTGGCTGCACATTGCCAAAAATATGTTTGAAGGCATCGTCTATAATATTTCATGGTATATCGTAAAGATAATCATTGAAGAAGCACACACAGGAGGAAAGATCAACTTTGGAACTGTTCTGTTAACACTAGTGTTGATGGAGATTGGAGAACCAGATGGACGAAAGGAGAAGGTATGGGAGTATCTGATGGAACACAAATCACCTACAGAATGCTTCAAGAAGTACTTATGTGAAGGATCCATGACAGAGTAGGTTAAGAAATGAGTAGAGAAGTGGTATGATAAGCTCCATACTGCTTTTAAGGAAGAATGGCACAGTCTTAAGGACTTGCCTTTAGTGGTTGGAAAAGTAGTTCAGTTCGTTGTATACAATCATTTCTATATAGCGCAGTTTGCCATGAAAGATGGAGCATGGAATCCTTGGTGCAAGTTGCCATATGCATTCACCGTAAGGTATTTCCAAGCATCTGTTCATAGATTTATAGATACATAATGAATAATGTTCAATGTAGATAACGTCGATTGTGACTGCCATATATTAAGAAAAAATATGTGTATCTAGGGTAGGGTGCATATGTTGAAAGACTCATTTTTGATGTTTTGAACATTAAACCAATAAGTTTGGTGGTAGGTGATATTGGAGCAGTGCTGGTGTATCTCCAACTGAAGCCAAAGATGGAGAATAAAAAATATGTAGAAGGTGAGTTCGTACATCCAACACCACCTAAGGGAAAGCATACAATGGAGAAAGTCCCAGCACCTAAGCCTACAGAAGCAACTAAAGTGGAGGATGAGGAGGAGGAGCGCAAAGATAGTGGTGGTTTGAAGCATAGAGGTAAGAGACATCCTACAAATAAGGGTGACGCTGAGTGCGCCACTACACCACCTCAAATGAAAGATGGGGATGATGAGGACATGAATGTAGCCTGAGGGGAGAGTATATTTAAGAGGGTTTTTAGGAGAACAAGAACCCAAGGTACTACTCCAAACACGGTGCATAGATCACCCAGGCTCTCTCCATAGAAGGAGGAAACCATGCAAAGAAGGAGGAAATTGAAGTTAAATGAGGACGTGGAAGAGTCAGAGGAAAGCAAACCTCATTCTCCTACACTCCCAGAGGACATAAAAGAACATGGTGAGGAATCAAAGGAAAGAGGAGAGGACAAAGAGACTAGAGGAGACAACTGCAGAGACTGTTTAGGATATGGAGACACAGGTCCCAAATTTGGAAGCTAAAGTGCTAAAGAAGAAATGGTCTAGATGAATGAGTGGAGAGAAAATTCCACCAACTAGGGGGTATGCAAAGGATGCAGGTAAAATTGTCTACACCCACTTCCAAAGCACGATAGCACATAAGGATTTATTTGGCTAGGAGATAATGGATGAGGACATGACAACTATGCACACTCAGAAGAAACTATCATGGTCAATGCACACCCACATGGATGAGCTTGAATTTGATGTATGTGAAGAGTCATGTGTTTCGAGATGACTGAAGAAGACACCCCAAACCAGACACATGACAGTAAAGCCTATCGTCATGTTGGATGAGCAGGCTAGCAACACACTGGTGAAGGTTTCTACTGAAGTTGCTAGAAGGAACATAGATAAAGCTACCACAATGAGAGAACTGTGCGAGGACCTGAAGACAAAATATTTTGAGATAGCATGCATAACACAAGAGAGGGACTTGGCGTAGAAGAATAACAAAGTGTTTAACAACTTCACAGAGGAGATTGGGGACAATGTCATATGAGGAAGGGCACAATTGGAGACCAAGGTACCACAGATGTTTCCCTTAGTGATACATTATGTAGGAAAGTTGGTGGACATGGGGCTTGAAGATGAACCTTTGCGTATGCCAGTGCCAAGAAACTTAGAACAAGAGGTAGAGTAAGAGAAAGCATCAATGATGAGAAAGGTTACATCATATGAAGGACTGATGCAAGCACTACAAGAAGTATTGAAGAAAGAAGAGCAGGATTTGAACATCTGCACAGCTCCAAATGTGATTATCAATATAAATACCCTAGAAGCAAGCAATGAGGTCTAAAGAGCTATGAAGGATGAAACATTGGGCTACGCAGAAAGATTGTCAATAGTTAAGCAGAAGCACGAGGCCCTAACATCAACATAAGAGCCATATAAAACTTGGTTGGAAGAGCTTAGGAAACTCATTGCATAGAAGATGGATCTTCTAGAAGGAAGAATTACCTCGATGTCTAGCATTGTATTAGTTCTGCAGAATGAAAAGGGAGATATTGTGAGAGATGAGTTGGAATCCATTGCAGTGGACATTCTAGAGAAAGCAGAAAAAGCACTTATTGAGTGGAAGATCTTGGAGGTTGGAATAAAGGAGGAGTATCCAGAGTTGATACTTCAAATTGATGTAGAGGAGGATACCTCATAGCCTCATACAAGAGAAAAAACTTCTTTTTTTACTTCTATATTCTTTCATTCTTGTTATTTCCATTATTATATTCTTTACTTCAATTTTCGGAGCTAACCATTGTCAGGACGCTAATGAGATTAGTGTGGGGTAATTTTGATCAAAGAATACTTGTTAAAGATCACACAAGAGGTCCACGTGGGAGAGAAAGCCAAGATCAAGCACGCGGAAGGGAAAATTTAGCATTCAGAACTTAGCCGATTTTGAGCATGAAGACATATTTTTAGAAGATGGTGTGTGGAACACACCAACGAAGTAGAGACATGAACGCCACACATAGTCTATCTTTAGATGATCAGATCGAAGCGTTTTACATGGAGACAAGTTAAGAATAGGATTGTCACTTCAATTAACTGTAGAAGGTTTATAGTTAACACACTTGTATGTGTGGCTATACCTGTAAATGACACATAGCTATTAATAACATGTGACCTATTTTTGGAATAGATAAGTGGTGAATGGCAAGTCCTGTCATCACCAATCCAGCACTATGACAATTCTCTACCAAGAACTCCTCGTGCTATGATTATTTACTAATGAACAACTTTTAGTTTGGTGGATGTAATCTAGAAACACAACAACAAACTTAACACAAAAATACCATAGACTATGATACGAAGGAATGATGACAAATCTGAAATATAAGTGTAAATTATAATATCAACATGAAATTGTTACAATCTCACCCATGACGTACTTCAAGTGTTACTAAATTCACTTTCCTTCCAACAATAACTATGGGAGAAACTTCACAATTACACCTCTTAATGGAACACTTACTTGTACAATATTTCTCACTACTTCCTTCTATGCTAAATGAGGGGGGGTGGCCTCTCTATTTATAGAACTTTCAGGCTTATCCACCTTATCTCTAAGATAGGATAAGAAATATACTCTGACGAATCATTTTCCATACCTTAACTCTTATCTTTACATGTAAGCTTATCTTTTAAGATAAGATAAACCTTATCATTTCACATGGCTTCCACCTTTTTAGACTTTTTACAAATAAAATACATAAAATATTTATGACATCACTCCTTGTCCTTATTACTAATATAATATTTCTAATTCCTAATCATGTATACCCTACTTCTCTACTTACCCTAACTTTGACATTTTAACATTACCGAACCACTTACGACAAATATTTACTTTTTACCACAACATTCCTATTGTACTTTGAATATTACCATACTATACATTATTGGCGGGGTCGTACTGACAACGCCGTTATCTTCTATCAGATGCTACTACTAATTATACTTAACAACATCCTATTCCTAATACATACATTAATGAAATAGAAATTACGGAGGAAAATTTTATTGTCAATAGTCCCCACCCTATATATATGATGCAAATCACGTACTAAAATACATAGATATAGAGGAGGTGAGACATATACACAGAGGGTGAGATGGAGATATGTGCATTACTGTGTTAGATCCATACACATATTGGTATAGATTGACATTATTGTAAGGATATTCTGTGTTTATTAATAAATGGAAGATATTGTCTAAATCTAAGTGTCATTACTATGTGTAATCAAGTAGTCTATGTTATTGATTCAATCATGATTATTGTTTAAAGCTTGTTCTTTCATAGATCTGAATATGGAATACATGGTAGAATGATGGATTAATTATGGATCTATATGTTTCTTTCTTCATCACGCTCACACCCTGCTACAACAACCCTAAACAGGGACCTATTACCTTTGTGTGCTTCAGGTGAGTGCTCAGTCTAGGTTGAGTGATGTGCCAACGTGACTAGGGTGTTATCTGGTAAATTCTAGGATACATAATTACACCTTTCTTCTACATTGTTGGACATATGAGCACATCATATGTGTACGTCTAGTTTATTTTCCCTAACCTAATAGGTTCGAGGGTGGCTTGGTCAGAGTTGGATATAGAAGGTGGGTACCAGTTGGTGGGAAACACCAGGTGGTTAGGGCCACACATGATGTTACGTATTACAGGAGGTTACTGGAGGTACTCTCAGGAGTTGATATTGCTTAGAGGCCATATGTTAGCTATTTCTCATACACGAACATGGAAAAGGGGTTAGAGGAGTTACAGATGCTGAGGTGGATTCAAGGGTGTCATGCTGACGAGCATGAGATGATACCTATTGATAGGGTCATACGACAATTTGGGATACCACAGGATGTGCCTTGACCTTTCCCACAGTACAGGAGAAATGACATGGAGAGACCTATGTCTCCACCATGACCAAGTGTACCGACAGGGAAGGAGGAACAGGTGGTGGATAGGAAGATTGATGATGTTGGGGTCACTGATAGATATAGGTAGTGGTGGGCGGCACAACGATAGGCGACACCATCGAGGCCAGGGCAGCTAGACTTAGCCACCATCACAGTGCAGAGGGACTCCTTACAGGGTCAGGTGGTTTCCCTTTAGGCCTAGATTATATCTTTACAGGGGCAACTTACCAGGTCAGAGATATAGGTTGCCATTTTATAGGCTCAGGTGCCTTACAGGCACAGGTAACACAAGGAACGACACCCGCACAGGGTGGAGATGGATATGGGGGATAGGTAACCACATTACAGGCACATGTAGTAGGTTTCCAGGGCTAGTTAGCCACATGCACCTCCACAGACTCAGGGACAAGGTCCCACACTATAGACAAATGCGGTGGAATAGGGTCCCATAGTACAGGGAGGAGGACAAGGCTCATAGGTATAGGGTCCGAGGCTAGAGTTAGTGGGTTAGAGCTCACAGGTAGCTGTGAGACCTATGGAACCACCTCAGATGGTGTTGATGGTGAGGTTCAGGGATGCCCTAAATGAGGCACGATATTACCAGGATCATCTGACGAATTTTGAGATAGATGTCCCCTCCTATGTTGAGTATAAAACACAACAGACATTGAGTGAGAGGACTAGATCCCACACTCATAGTTCATAGAGCACATGGGGCCAACAAGCTTAGAACCAGAGTTAGGGAGAGGCTACGAGTTCACAAAATCCAGTCCCAGGTGAGGGGTAGGTAGAGATTAGGTCGAGATCCATGCTAGGTGGAGAGATGCAGTCAGACCGCCAAGATGGAGGAGAGGAGGAGGAGACAGATGAGACAAACATGGATATTAGTTGGGGTGATGATTAATCATTTGATATGATTAGTGTATTGATTTTTTGTATATACCGGCCTGCGTGTCGATGATAATGATAATGTATATGAGGGTTTTTTGATATTTTTATTTTGTACTAGCCTGTGTGTTGAAGATAGCGAGGATGTATATGAGGGTTTTTTGAGATTTTGATTTTATACTGGCCTGCATGCCAAAGATAGTGAGGATGTATATGAGGGTTTTGAGATATTGAGTATTTATTTGTATCGGTGTACATTTATATTGATACATAAACTTTCTCATTGTTATATATGATGATAATTATTGTATGAATGATGTAATTGCATTTGAATTTTCTTTTTTATTGTGTATGTGATGGAAATGAGGTGAATTACGCATGATTGTGTGGAGGTCATGTAGGCATGATGGAGTCAGGTATAGGCTTGTTTGAGTTAGGTTAGTTAGGCATGGTAGAGTCAGGTATATGCATGATTGAGTTGAGGTCAGTGAGGCATGGTAGAGTCAAGTATATGCATGATTGAGTCGAGGTCAGTTAGGCATGGTGGAGTTAGCTTTTTAGTTTTGATTTAATTTCCAAGTTATTGGTAACATAGAAAAATAAATGATGATAAATATGTATGTTATGGTGCAAATTTATGAAATATTTGATATTATGGAAATGAGAAATGATTAATGTATGATATGATGATGTAATAAATAGGTATGTATACATATTTATATACTTGAATGTGTGTTTAATTTCCAAGTAATGTAGAAGATGAAAAATAACTAATGGTAGGATGTAATTACAAAAATTTGGGGGGAGAAATTGGTTAGGGTAAAGAATGGCTGAGCTAACATCCAAGGGCCCCATGCCCTTGGAGTGTTGGCTACATAGACCTGGTGAAAAGGGGTCTCAAGCTGATGTAGTTCTACCGTAAGCTAGGGAAGAATATGATGAGGGAGAGGAATGGGTTGGTAGGTCTTAGGCATGGTTGAGTCTAGGTCATTTTAGGTAGGGTTGAGTTTAGGTCCCTTAGGCATGATTGAGTCTCGGTCATGAAGGCATGGGTGAATAGAGGTCATTGAGGTATGATTAAATTAATGTGTCGAAGGCATGGTCCTGTATAGAATAAACAAAAATTAATGAAGAAGGTGAAGGGTAAGAGGTGACAAAAAGAGCTGCCTAATTGGTAAGAACCAAAAAACGAGTTTTTCATACCTAAGATGGGCTTATGAACGTAAGACCCTAAAGGCATTACATGATTAAATATTCTAAAGGTGAAGAAAGTCACATGATCACAAAATGTCACATTTGTGACACATCCCTTGAGCAGGTAGGGAATTAAGGTGAAAAGGTGACAAGGTGAAAGTGGGTTGGTTTTAGCGTAACCTAGTGTGAGATAGCATGCCGGCTTGGAAAGAGACCCAAGATCACAATAGGCAAGTCCATGATGAAAAAGTTAATCTTTTTTATTTTTACTTTTGCTTTTGTTCTTTTTTTTTTTTTTTGATAGATTGATCAATGTGGGATGAGTGGATTTTCTCCTTGAGGTCTTCGTGAAGTAGATCGATGTGGGAAGCTTCAGAATATTTTTATTTTATTTTTTGCTAGAATAGTCTTCTTTTGATGTTAGACTAAGTACAATACAATTGGCTTCATATAGCTATCCTTCGAGGGAAATATCTATTTATAGAAACGAGATAGAAAATTTAGATGTCCTTTTTGAGGGAGTCATATTTTTTCTAGAATTTTGACTCAAGGATTTGAATACCATTTTACTTTTGGATTTTTTAAGTAATGGACAAGACTATAGAGAAAAATAGGCTCTTGTTTTTTAAGACAAAACTATACCACACAGAGGTTAACTATGATAGAGAGGTTTTAAGTGATGAACAACCATAGGATTCAATCTTGAAAAAGATGAAAAGTATCCATGAGAATCATGTCATGAGTAGAGCCATGGTAATCATATTGGAGAGAAGGCTAAAAGGTAACGGGTAATCACATGATCCTGGTTTAGTCGTTGATCCTTAAAAATAGGTAGAATGGAATGTGAATGGTGTTCAAGGGATGATTATTGAATAGACAAGAGGTGATATAGGAGTTTTTTCAACAGTATAATGGCCAAATATGCAAGGAATTGAGGGGTTTAGGTTTGGATTTACCTTCGAGTGAAGACAAACGATAAGGACTTGATCCATAAGTATGAGTAATGATATGAGTTCCAAGCCAATTAGGATTGAATTTTCCCCATTTACTTTTTTCCTCTTTTGTTACATATTGATTTTCCTTCAAGATGAGGTCGCCGACCTGGAAGGTTCATTCATGGACATGTTTATCATAGGCATTTTTGATACATTTTTGGTAAATTTGGAGATGGTGGAGAGCATTGAGACAACGCTCGTCTAATAACTCAAGTTGTGCCAAATGGTCTTGGTGAAAGTCATCATCTTTGAGCATCTCCTTAAGTGAGATAAGAAGAGATGGAATATGGAATTCAAGAGGTAGGACAGCCTCTGTATCATAGACAGAGAGAAAATAGTTGATGTAAAAATACTAGTGTGATAAGCCCATAAGGCAAAGAAATTGTGCGTATGCCAATCCTTTCTAGTATCATCCACAACTTTCATAAGAATTTTGTTCAAGGTTTTATTGCTTGATTCTTCTTGGCCATTTGTTTGATGGTAGTGGGGTGAAGAAAAAATGAGTTGAGTACCAAATGCATCACAAAGCTTTCGTAGAGTTTTGTTTTTGAACTGTTTCCCATTATCAGTGATGAGACGATGGAGAATACCAAAGTGAAAAATGATGTGATGATTGATGAATTCACATATTTTCTCATATTTTGTAGAAATAAGAGGTATGACTTCTACCCATTTAGTGTAGTATTCAGAAGCGGTAATAATCCATTGATGGCGCTGTGAAGAATGGGGATTGATTTTGTGAACAAGATCCAAACCCCATTGAGAGAAAGGCCAAAGGTCTCGTGTGACTTGTAAGGCACGACTAGGCACATGATGAAGATTAACATGTTGTTGAAACTTCACACAACATTTGATATAATCACAAAAATCATGGTTTAAGGTTGGCCAATAATAACCTAGGCGTAGAATACATTTAGCGACAACTAAACCACTGAAGTGACCTCCAAAAATTCCATCGTGAACTTCCTTGATGGTGTAAGGAACTTGAGAACTGGTAAGGCATTGTAAGAGGATACCATAAAAGCCACGTTTATAAAGAATTCCACCCATGATGACATAGTGAGAGACACTTTTGAGAAAGGCTCATTGGCCATTGCAAGTAAGGTCTGGAGGTAGAATGGAAAGGGAAAGGTAGTCAACAAACTACTTATACCAAAGGTCACGTGGGTCAGGTTGAACAGTTCTGATGAGGTTGATGTCTCAAAATAGATACGAAGGTGATTGAAACCTTTATACTGTGACAAATTTTTTTGAGTCAGAGGGCGAGGCGGGTATCTGAGAAGCAAAGTAGGCCATGGTATCTGAAAATTTGTTAGTGGAACATGGAGTGGTTTGAATTTCATAACAGTCAAAGGTAGTAAAAAGTATGTCTACATGATTCTTATACTTTTTAAGTATTTTGTTATGACACTAGTATATACCATTGAATTGATTTATAACTAGTTGAGAGTTTTCAAAGATATTAATTGATTTGACATCTAAGGTGATGGCATTTTGAAGGCCTAATATGAGTGCTTTATAATCGGTGATATTGTTAGTACATTCAAAATTTAGTTTAAAAGATAATGGCATAGGCTCACCATCGAGAGGAATGAGGATAACTCCAGCATCACCCCCACACTGACATTTGGATCCTTCAAAAAAATAAGGTCATGTGGTAAACAATATCATCAAAATAAAGGGTAGTGATGGATTCGTCTGGGAAATCAAAGTTAGAGGAATGATCTCTGGAGAGAGGTTTGTTTGCAAGTTGGTCAATGATAGTTTAGCCTTTGATAGATTTTTGATGAATGAATTTGAGGTCTAGGTTTGCAAGAAGCATGACCCAATGTGCAACATGCTAATGTTGGTAGGGATTGGCGTACATGTAATATAAGGGGTTTTTATTGGTTACAATAAAGGTTTTATGGTTAAGTAGGTAATGGAAAAGTTTAGTAGTGTAAAAAACTAAGGCTAAGTAGAGTTTTTTGACATGGGTGTATCATGTTTCATAATCCAAAAGCATACGGATTTTATAATAGACCACTTTCTCCCTATGTTTCTTGTTGTGATGAGTGAGCATGGTGCCCAAGGAATGATCCATAATAGAAATGTAAAGGTAAAATGGTTTGTCATCCTTAGAAGGAATGAGTACAGGTGGTTTGAGAAAGTAATATTTTAAGGCCTCAAAGGCTTTATAGCATTCATCATCCCATTTGAAGGAGATGTCATTTTTTTAGGAGATAATGAAAGGGGTGGTAGTGGTCAGAAAGCTACAAAATAAAATGATGAATAGACTGCAACTTGCCTTGCAAACTATGTAGTTGGTGAAGGTTAGTAGGTGGAGGCATTTTGAGAATAGCCTTGATTTTAGTGGGATCAACTTCTATGCCACACAAAAAATGATAAAACCAAGGAGTTTTCCTGAGAGGACAATGAAGACACACTTCTTAGGTTGAAGGTGAACACAATACTTGATGAGATAGTCAAAAATGACCTTAAGGACTGTAAGGTGTTCAGCTCGATGTTTGGATTTGGAAAGAAGGTCATCTACATAATCTTCCAATATGTGATGCATGATGTCATGAAAGATATAAGTCATAGCCCACTGATATGTAGCACCAATGTTTTTAAGGCCAAAAGGGCATGACTTGATAGCAAAATGTCCCCCAAGGAGTGATGAAGGTGGTTTTGTGTTGATATTCCAGGGTGAGTAATATTTGGTTATAACCCAAGAATCCGGAAATGAGTGATAACATCTCATGGCCGGTGGTGAGATCAACTAGTTGGTCTATACTAGGTAAAGGAAAGTCATCTTTAGGGTAGGCTAAATTAAGGTTGAAGAAATCCATGCATATGCAGAGTCCTCATGTTGCTTTTGTGACAGGAATGATGTTAGAGATCCATTGGGGATAATCAATGGGTAGGATGAAGGAAACCAAGAGAAGGTGCTGAAGTTCTTCTTTGAAAAGAAGGGAAATGTGAGGATGCATTTTTCGCAGCTTCTGTTTGATGGGTTTGGATTCAAGAACAATTACGATATTATGGACCACAATGTTTGGGTCAATACCAGGCATATCAACATAGGACCAAGCAAAAGCATTGCTATGATCTCAAAGGAATGAGGTAAAAGCTTCCTATTCAGAGGCATCTAAAGATTGGCCTATCTTTAGAATGTGTGGGTCATCTTGAGTGTTAATATTGATTTCAATGGTCAATTCATTTAACATGGTTTACGTCTCAGAAGAAAATGACCGGTGAATATAAGAATCTTCCACACCAAGGTAGGTGAGAATAGACTCATCATCCTGACATTGAAATGATGTTAATAGAAATGTGTATTGTCATCGATCATGTCAGGATACAGGAAGGGAAGGGAAGAGGGAGCCTCACCATCACTTTGATAAGTCATAGGTCCTAAGGAAATGGTGTTTATGAAAAAATAGTTAGGAGGAATGGATTTTGTATCCATATACTCTGTGTGTGAAGGTGGTGAAGTTAGTAGATGGGGTGAAGAAGGTTTTTCATCCTCAATGAGTTCAATGCGGGATTTCTTGAAAGATGGTTCAGAAAAGTCAATACCACTACAGTCGCTATGTTTACGTGTGGTACAAAAGATGATAGTATGACGACCCTATTTGTAGAAAAAAAAGCAAAAGCCTTTCCATGCACAATGGTGGAGGAAAGTGTGGGTGAAATGATAGTTAGTGAGGGATTGAAGGTTAGAAGAAAATGGTCGCATTTGGGAAGGTTTCTCGAGTGAGTAGGTAGAATTATCAAGCCCCCCATAGGTTAAGTTTTTATGAAGGTGAGGAGGACCATAAGGGAAAACCTCTCCTACGTGGTGATCATAGCAAGGATGTTGGGGAAGGTTACCATACTCTTGAGGAGTAAGGAATGTGTCGATGTTGTATAGGTGGTACTCCCCTAGAGTGAGATGTTGAAAAATACCTTCTAAGGGATAATAGTTGGTATATGTTGAGCGGATGGAAGAGGAATACTTAGCAGAAGGCATACAGAAAAGTTTGTGTGAGAGAAATGGGTGCAGTAAAAATGCATGAAAGGTTAGGGGAGAACATGGGTGCAGTCAAAATGCACGGAAGGTTAGGGGAGAACATGCACACGAAAGATAACGATGGATTTGGGACTTAGCCGGTTTCACATATACAGGCTATTTTTGGAGATAGTGTGTCGAGCACAGAAACCAGGTAAAGACTTACGCAACATGCATATGATATTTTTGGAAGAGCGTCTACTAAGCACTTTGGCATGGGTGTGGGCTAAGGATAGAATTGTTACTATCAGTTAACTAGAAGAGGTCTATAGTTAGCGCACTTACATGTGTGGCTGTGATTGTAAAGGTGCATGGCTTTTTTTTAGCATGTGACCTATTTTTGGAGCAATGAAAATGGTGAAGGGAAAGTACCCACCCTTATAAATATGTAATGATCTCCGTAGTATAGAGGGTGTGTGAGAATTGAATTATTGTGAAGTTATGCTTCCAAATCTGATGCGCACATAAGCTATGGTATTATCTATTGTAATGAGCTTTTGTGTATTTATCATGTTTAATATAATGGAGTGTATTGGCTGAATCGAAGTATTACTCTTGAGTTTAATAGGTTCTTGCATGCTTGATTTTGTTATGGACATCATTTAAAACATGTTATTATTTAGATCTAGATCTAAACATGCACTATAAAATGATATATTAATTATGGATATGAATGCATTAAGTCTTCATCATGCTAACATCCTACAACATCAACCCTAAAGAGGGGCCTGGTACCTTTACGTGCTTTGGGTGAGCCAGCGCGCTTGGGTTTTTATTGGTAAATTCTAGGCCGCATCATTGGATTCTATTTCCGAGACCTTTTTTCAATTTTTTTCCAGGATGGTTTGCGATGAAGACCTACTGGTTGACTCTAGCAAGTTTTGAGGAGTGGATACATGATCTAGAAAAAGAATACGCATGGAGGTTCAACATTAGATCTGAGTTTAATGTACGTGCATGGGTGGAATATAATATGTATGATAGTTTTATGAGAAATTCTTCACCATTTTTCTAGTAGAACTCTACGAGTGGCTGATTACTTATGCATCTAAAAGGAATTGGAGGTATTGCACACTTGTTTAGATGCAGGAAGAATTTTAGGCCCTCCATGATGTTGATCTGATTTGGACACATGTTGTGGATACTTGGTTTCATGGTGTCCTGAAAAGCTATATTACGGAGTACTCAATTTCCACTTATTCTTACCTAGAGGTAGCATAATTCCAATTTTTATGATATCCTAGGGGAACTTACTTGTAAGGAATTCATCTAGCAATCAAAATATTGATTGTAACCTTGAACTTGGAGAGAAAACTGATGGGTAACTAAACTCCACCATGCATAGGGGCAGAAGCACGTTTGGTGAAAGATGGCATACCTAGCGGTAGAGAGGAAAAGAGAAGAAAGTCGACTTAAGTACAGTGATGCATGTGAGAGGTAGATAGAGAAGCAACGTGACATTGCAGAGTGGATGGCATTGAGGAGAGAAATGACTTGTAAAGGATTTGAATTTCATGTAGAAGATGTGGAACCCAAGCATCAGGAACTCCCCCATTTGGGAAATCATGATAGGGAACCCCCCTCGGCCTCACAAAGAAGTGCACCAATAGAGATGACCTAGGCTATGGGTGTGCATATAAGTCTACTTGGCAACCTTTCCCTTACGCTTGGTCTTCCAGTATCTAGTATGATAAATAGTCAACAAGATAATTTAGGCAGTGAGAAAGCAGGAGTAAGTCATATAACAAGCACATCGATGACAACACAAACGTCTTCATTGTTGTTTGGGGGTACCTTTTTAGGTGTATCTTCTGCACAAAATTCAGGTGCATAAAATTTTGGACTCTCTTCTAGGCGTAGTAACACTTTGTAGACTGTAGGGGTGCAATTCAGTACTACTATTGGGACACAGGGAAGTACATCTTCTGGTCCAAATTTGGCTATAGGTTAAGGATCAGAAGGTATAGGTGGTTCTAGTTCCAGTGGATCTGGTGGTTCTGAAGAAAGAGGAAACACATAAGGCTCAGGATCAGGTGGGCAAGGTCCACACCAACCCCAAAATATTTACATGGAGTTTTCTCTTCATCTTTCAGAGTATAGGGGCATAAAAGATGCTACTAAACACATGCACATGTGTGAAATACTATGGCACGCAAAAGGAATCATGGCTTCTGAGTGTAGGGAAAGTCATTTTGCCACTATGTTATAAGGACATGTACACAGTTGGTACATAAAGTTTGACCCTGATCAGACTTGCATAAAAAATCTAGCTTTAAACAATGTATTCCTTAAAGAATTTCACATCCTTGAGTTCGAGTAGAAGAATATAAGTGCACTCAAGGATATTAAGTAAGGAACTACTGAGAGTGTCAAATAGTATGATGCTCATTTCAAAACACTAATATCTAAACTTTCTTATGATATTCATGCAAGCTAGAATGCGTAATGTTTCATTGGAGGTCTGATTACACCTTTTAGAAGGGCACTATCACATAAGACATAAACTAATCCATGAGAAGCACTTGAATTAGCTTTACGCACTGAGGAAGTTGGAAGTATAAATATTGGGGTAAGCCCATTTTGGAAGCACATATCACAACCATGGCCAAGCAGTTGGAGAAGCTATCGGAAAATTCAGCACATGAGACATGCAAAGGGATTTGGTGCACATATTATGAAGTGGAAGGTCACACAAAGGATAGTTTTCCCCATAGATCAGTACACTCATTTCTGTTAGACTGTGATATATGCCATTTAAACCATGATGCTAGCCACTGCCCACTATTATAATGCATGATAAGGAAGAATGTTTCATGTTACTGTAAAATCTACAGGTCCATGACTCATGACATGGAAGACTATCGGATGATTAGTAAGATCCATGATGCTATAGATATCAGTGTATGAAAGAAATGAGTTTTAGATAACTCTAAAGGCAAGAACGAGCATCAAGATCAGGATCACAATCAAGTGTGTTATGATCAGAATGAAGGGTGTTTTAAAGGAGTTCATGATAGAGGTCGAGTATACTATGGTGGATTCAGAGGATGAGGCCGTGGTGGTGGACGAGGCTAGTTCCCTCATGAAACATGTTATACATGTGGATCTCCTGACTACTACAGGCATGAATGTCCTTAGAATATTACATGTTATTTCTTGGGAAAGAATCATAGTTATGAGGAATGTTCAGATTTGTATGAGCATCTTAGTAAGCAGTATAAATAAGAAAACAAAGGTGCATGGATGGTTAAGATATAACGCATTATGGAAAATCAGTGGATGCCTAAGTTGGAACCAGAATCTGAGGCATTACAGGTAAAGATCACTACCCACGCTGAAGTGACACACACCAAAGAAGCATTGTTGTAGAATCCTACCATCACTAAGGATGAGGTCCTACATGCACAGTATTTAGATCCTGCCCATCAAAAGGAGGTTTATCAGGAAACCATGGAGGTACTCAGAAATATTTAGGGTGAAGTATAATATTTAAAGGAGCAATCAAGGAAGATGGAACAAACGAAAGAAACAGAGATGGTCCAATCTGATATGGATGACTTGAAAGAAGTTTGTAAGATGTTGCGCTAGGATAATATCATTCTACTTTTAGGGAATTGGTTAAAGGGAAACACTCTGTGTGTAATTACTGAGACTGGACGATGGATCTTGCATGAAAATATTCCCCCTCATAGCTTAGATTATGACAAGGAAATCAATCTAAATGCTGTTGTGGATGGGTGGCTTTTGAGTAATATATTGATTGATACATGTGCGAAAGTCAATGTTCTTACTTTAGATGCATGGGTAAAAATGGGGAGACCTCCATTATAGCCATCTTTGAATGTATTGTTCATGGCTAACCGGAATAAGGTCACTCCCATCAGAGTTTTAAAATATGTATTTGTTACCATACAGGGAGCCAAGTTCACTGGATATTTTGAGGTTTTAGCACTGGAAGAGGTAGATAACTTCCCAGCTCTATTGGGGCATCCTTGATGCTATGCAAATAATGTTGATCTTCAGTTCAACAAGGGTTATATCAGCTTTGAAAACAAGGAGGAAAGAGTTATTATCCCTTTAAAAGAAGATAAATCTATGCCATATGTTTAGCATTTGAGTAAGGAAGACTTGAATAAGATTTATGTATGCATTGTCCGAGACCCAGAGGTGTTTGAGCCATCTAAAGAAGGAATTATTCAGTGGGAAGATGCATAGTCTACTAGTGATACTACAAATGTTGCTTGTGACAATTGGGCTCATAGTACTAATGAGTTGGTAGGGTGTGAAGTAAAAAGAATTTTTTTGTGGGACAACAAACCTCATTGTATCAAGAGAATAGGTAACAACTCAGTACCTCATTACACTAGATAAGGAGATCCTACAGTATTTATGTACGCCATGGAGGAACAATGGATATACCGGTTGGAGAGATAGAATATGCTAGCATATACTCTATGTGAGACAACAACGCATTGGTGGGTGGTTCACAAGGATAATCTTATAGGATGGAATGAAATTAGGATTTCTCTTACTACTAGATTCTTTAGGAGCAATGAACCTACTCAGATCTTCACTTATCATGGTAATCAACCTATTCATCACCATGTTCAGTAGTGTGAGAGACTCTGGACTGAGGGGCAGGAAGCTTTACCACCTTCACTCTGGCTGCACAAATGTTATTCCACTTTACAAGGTTGTACATGTGCTTGGTGTGTATATGTGAAACTCCATAGAGAGACTAGAAATTGGTAGAATTTAATTACAAGAATGACCCAAATGTTTAAATTCTTCTATACTAAACCTATGGTAGAAGAGGCATTAAAGTTTATAAAGTGCTTAACTATGAGAGATAGTGCTAAGGGGGAAGAAATCATTCAGAAGTTATTTGATCAAGGAGACTCGGGATGGCATTTTTATGGAGAAACAAAGACAAATGCTACACTACTTAAGTGCGCTTTGCTTGAGAAAGAAAAAGGAAAGATGGTCTACTTAGTGGATGATGAAAAAGTAGAAAATATGGATGCAAAAAATTCAATAAGTAGGCGTGAGGTTCTGGAAAGTGCATATAAGACCACACACACCTATCATGAACCTATGAAGACAAATAAAGTGAATATTGGATCAGATGTTGATCCTAAGGAGGCCATGATTGGAGACTATTGGTCTGACTCTGTAGTGGCAAAAATCATTGAGTTACTACGGGATTATCAAGACTTATTCCCTCAGGGATACCATAAACTGAAATGCGTGCATGAATAATTAGGAGAGATGAAGATAAATCTTAAGGAAGGTGTGCACACGGTTAGAAAGAGACCCTATAGGATGAACCCCAACTTGCGCAAAAAGGTCAAAGAAGAGATTGACAAAATGTTGAAGTTTGGGATCATCAAGCCCTTAGACGAGTCAGAATGGGTTAGTCCCATGGTGATCAATATCAAGAAGGATGGTCAAATTAGAATCTGTGTGGACTACAAGGAGTTGAATGCTACATGTGTGACTTACCCCTTTCCTATGCCATTCAATGAAGAAATACAAAAAGATGTTCTAGGGTGTGAAATCTATTTGTTTACAGATGGATTCTTTGGGTATCATCAGGTTAGGATTGCACAGGAGGATTAGGAAAAGACTACCTTTACTACTGAATGGGGAAAATTTGCCTATGCAGTGATGCCCTTAGCTCTGAAAAACATGCCTAATGTATTTTTGCACATAGTTATTTAAGCGTTTAAAGAGTTTATTCACAACTTCTTGCAAGTTTATTTAGATGATTGGACGGTATATGGATTTGTTAAGGATCACTGTGATAATATGTGCTTTATGTTTGAAATATGTAGGCAGTTGAGTATCTCTTTGAACATCAAGAAATGTGTGTTTGCTACACCATTTGGAATATTGTTAGGGCACGTCATCTGCAAGGAGGGTTTGTTGGTTGATCCAACTAAGGTTACAGTCATTATCATCCTGAAAGAGCCTACCAGTAAAAGTGAGGTGCAAGGATTATTGGGTCACACTAGGTATTATAGAAAATTTATAGAGTATGCTAAGGTTACCACATCTTTGGAGGAGTTACTAAAAGGAAAAGGGACGTTCCACTGGGGAGAAATTGTCATCACGAATCTGACACTATGATAATTCTCCACTGGGAACTCCTCGTGCTATGATTATTTACTAATGCACAACTTTTTGTTTGGTGGAAGTAATCTGGAAACACAACAACAAACATAACAAAAGAATACCATAAACTATGACATAAAAGAACGATGAAAAATATGAAATACAACTGTAAAATGTATTATTAACATGAAATTGTTACAATCTCACCCATGAATTACTCCAAGTGTTACCAACTCCACTTGCCTTCCAACAATAACTATGGGAGAAACTTCACAATTACACCTCTTAATGGCTTCTTTAACACACCTTCTAAATGATGGCTTCCTTCACACACTTTCTTATACAATATTTCTCACTACTTCCTTCTATGCTAAATGAGGGGGGTGGCCTCTCTATTTATAGAACTTTCAGGCTTATCCACCTTATCTCTAAGATAGGATAAGAAATCTACTCTAACGAATCATATTCCATACCTTAACTCTTATCTTTACATGTAAGCTTATCTTTTAAGATAAGATAAACCTTATCATTTCACATGGGTTCCACCTTTTTAGACTTTTTACAAATAAAATACACAAAATATTTATGACATCACTCCTTATCCTTATTACCAATATAATATTTCTAATTCCTAATCATGTAGACCCTACTTCTCTACTTACCCTAACTTTGACATTTTAACATTACCGAACCACTTACGACAAATATTTACTTTTTACCATAACATTCCTTTTGTACTTTGACTGTTACCGTACTATACATTATTGGCGGTGTCGTACTGGCAACACTGTTATCTTCTATCGAACACCACTACTAATTATACTTAACAACATCCTATTCCTAATACATACATTAATCAAATAGAAATTACATAGGAAAATTTTAGTGTCGACATCTTCCTCCTTCCTAGCTTCTACTCCGTCCTCGGAGTAGACTATTCTGGTGCTTGGAAAATCTTTAACTTGTCATGGTTCACTTATTTCATAATGGGAGTGTCATCTAATTCCTCCAGTCGATATGTACCATTTTCATGCATAGCTACTATTTTGTAGGCCCCATCCATTTGGGAAGAAATTTTCTTTTCCTTCTTTTTTTGTATCTAGAATCATATACTAGAACCAAGTCATTCACATGAAATGGAGACCAATGGATCTTTTGATCAAAGTATTCCTTCTATTTCATTTTCTTCTTATAGCTTGTAGCCTTTGCTATTTCTCTCATTTCCTCTAGCAAATGAAGATGTACCAACCTTTCCTTTACCAAATCACTTTCATCCATCCTTTCATTTTTCATGATTCTTATAGTGGGAATATCAAACTCAATAGGAAGAACTGGATCAATTCCATAAGCCAACTAAAATGGGGAGTATCCCCTTGCTGACTTTGATGTTGCCCTATATGCCCACAATGCTACATGAATTTTTTTTATCACACTTATGTACCTGCAAGGCTGCATATTTTGCTAGAATTTGACACAACACATAATTTGTTCGTTCCACCTGTCCATTTGTGCTTGGCTTGTAAGTTATTACCTTCCTATGCTTAATAGAAAACTTGTTGACAAGGGCTTCTACCACCTCATTAATGAAGTGGCTTCCTTGATCTGTTACAATTTCTAATGGACAACTAAATCTAGTGACAATGCGTTCATATATGAACCTTTCCACTTCATCCATGGAAGATGTTTTCAATGGCCTAGCTTCAACCCACTTGGTTAAATAATATGTGGCAACTACAATATACTTATTTTGGTGTGGGGTAGTTAAAAGTGGACCTACAATATCTATTCCCCACTTTTCAAAGGGACCAAGTGGAAGAATAGGGCATAATGGAGCTAATGAAGTCTTACGGTTCCCATGTGTTTGAAAAATATCACATGTCTTACAATAATTATAACAATCTCTAAAAAGAGTGGGCCAGTGATAACCTGCATCCAAGATCCTTCTTGTTGTAAGTTGTCCAGAGAAGTGTCCTCCACATTTACCATTGTGGAATTCTTATATTATCTCCTTCCCTTGATCATGTCCAACTACACTCTTGTACTATCCATCAGGTCCTATTCGAAATAATACTCCATGTAGAATAGAATATGGATGACTGGCTTGAGCAATCTTCCTCTTAGTATTTGCATTGGCACCATTGGGAAACTTGAATTCATTCAGATAATTCCAAATATCTACGTATTCACTAGTGATTGTGTCAAGGGATAACAATGCTGCATCTGGGAAATCATCATCATCACAAGATGAACCAAAACCATCATAGGCTCGAGAGAGTGCATCTGCATTGACATGCTTCTTTCCTAGCCTATCTATAATATCAAATTCAAATTCTTGTAGCAAAATTATCCATCTTGCTATCCTCCCCGATGGGTTAGGATTATTTACAATATATTTTAGATCTTGATGATCTATTACAACTGTAAAATTCTACCCTAGAAAGTAATTTCTAAACTTTTTTATAACAAAAATGATAGCTAGAGCCTCTTTTCAGTTACAGTATAATTTACCTTAGCACTGCTCATTTGTCTGCTCCCAAAGTAAATTAGATGATCATTCTCATTTTCATCATTTTGGCTCAGAGTACTTCCTAGTGTTGCATCTAAAGCATCAATATACACAATGAATGGCTTGCTCCAGTTTGTATTCCTTAAAATATGTGAAGATACCAAATCCTCCTTCAGTTGTTCAAAAGATTCATGCACCTTTCTTCCTGGTTCATAAGTAACATCCTTCTTCAAGAATTAGGTTAGTGGCTGTGTAATCTTTGAGAAATTCTTGATGAACCTTCTATAGTAATCCACATGGCCTAAAAATGATCTCAATTTACTTCTATTCATAGGAAATGGTAACTCTTTGATTTTTAAAACCTTATCAGGATCAATACCAATACCATCTCTGGATACAACATGCCCTAAAAAAACACCTTTAGAACATCCAAAGACACACTTTGTAGGGTTTAGTGAGGCTTGTGCTTCATCTAACCTTTGAAATTTTGTCTCCATCTAGTGCAAGTGGTCCATCTTGCTCCCATAGATGCAAAAATCATCCAGAAATACTCTGATGAAGTTTCCAATGTAGGGTTCAAACACCCTATTCATCAAGCGCTGGAATGTTTCCAGAGCATTACACAACCCAAAAGGCATAACTCTATAAGAAAACATTCCCCAAGGAGTGGTGAATGTGGTCTTCAACTGATCTTTCTCCACTATACAAACTTGGTTGTATCCGCTATATCCATCAGCAAAACTATAGCACTCCTGGCCAGCTACTTTATCCAAGATCTGATCTGAGAATGGAAGAGGGTAATGATATTTCTTTGTTGCCTTGTTGAGCTTCTCTAAAATCAACACAAATGTGTAGCTTCCCATTCTTTTTTATTCAGATCACAATGGAAGAGAAACCCATTTTGAATTATCCACAACAAATGTGAATCTTGCATCAAGCATCAACCTTATCTATTTCTTCTTTTACAGTCTTGGAAAAATTAGGATTCATTCTATATGGCATTTACTTTATGGGCTTAGCACCATCTACCAGCTCAATAGAATGTTCTACCCAACTTACTTGACGGAGTTCCTTGTAATCAAAAGTGAATAGGTGTATGTACCTTTGAAAGAGCTAGTAGGTAGGATTCCTTCTCACTCTCCATCACAGCATCACCAATCTTTATTTGTTGGAGACGATCATCAATTTCTTCTTCAGATAACTTTATGGGTTCATGAGTCGGTGTGACTGGAAGGATATCCATGACCAAAACATCAACCTCACTTTCTTCATGTTCTGTGTCCACTTCTCTGGTACTAGAGTAATCAGAGGATGTCTATTCATCAGTTTCATCACTTGAATCCACAAGTTCTTCCTTATGATGTCGAGGGATCACGTTTATCTTCACCCTCTCTCTGCCATGTCTAAGTGTCATGAATCCTTCAGTCCAGTAGTTTCTTGCATGAACTCTCCTTACCCATGGCCTTCCCAACAACATTAGGTATGCAATAGTACCATTTTTCATCACCTAAAATTCTACCACACATACAACACCCATAACAGATATTTCCACATCTGAAACAACACCTTCTGGTTTAGTTTTTCCCTTATTTAATGACCTTAACATAAGTGTTGAGGGACGATCAATTTTTAAACCCAACATATTCATTATAGACTTAGTCATTACATTAACTGCAGCACCTCCATCTACTAAGACATCATGAATTTAAATACCATTACATAATACCTCAGCTTGTGGAGCGTAGGGATCCGCCTCTGCTTTCAAAACAGGGACCTCAACCTCCTTCCTTCGTCGAGCATTGAGTCCACTTCGCAACTCCCGCTTCTTCTCAGAAGACATAGCCAGAAGTTGATCATATGTAATATTTGCAGGCCTCTTGGAAAGATCTTCTAAGATGGAGTATGGTCCTTGCCCCTGTGAAATCAGAAAATCCTGCACACCCAACTTTCTTCTCCTATGTTTCTTACTGGTTTCTTCTTTCATCTTCTTAGGATCATTTCCATCTTGGTTATCTTTTTCTTTCTTTCTTTTTGTTACAAACACATCTGATTCATTATTTATGCTCCTATCTACTACATCAAAAGAATTCACAGGTGTTTTTCCTTTGTCATTATCTCTTGTACCAAATGTAGAAGCTCTATCTGGACAATTATTCTTATAATGACTCTTTTTATGACAACCATAACATACAACTTCAGATATATTTATTTTTGGACCTCTATCTCCTCCTTGAGAACTAAATTATTTTCCTTGAAGAAGATTAATAGTTAACTGGCCCATCTTCCTGAACAGATCTTCATACTCAGTAGATGTACTAGGAGAAATATTTGTGCTCACCGAGAGTGGTTGTGGATTCTGGACCAAAGGTGTTGGTGTAGGCTCTACCTTAGCAACAATTTCTTTGGGCTCTTCTTCCATGCTTTCTTCCTACCTTCATGTAATCTCCTTTTCTTGTTTGAGGGTCCCTAGGTGGTCATACATCACTCGTTGTTTGATTTCTGGATTCAGCCCAAGAATGAAGTGCTTATAGAGGAGATTATCCACGCTATTCATCAACCCATCCGCTAATCCTTCCTTACGGATCCGGGTATCAAGCTTCCTCCTTAGCTCTAGAACATGAGCATGATAATCCCTTATCTTCTCCTTCTCTCATTGGGATAGCTTTGTGACCTCGATCATGAGATCTGCATATTTCTGTTGTTCACCAAATTCTTCAAGAAAACTTTCAATTAATAAATCCCATGAGTTTTTCACATTATCACCTAGTGTTTCAAACCACCTAAGGGCTGAACCATCCAAAAAGGTAGGAAAAAATTCAGTCCATTGTTCCCTTCTTATGAGGCCATCACAAATGCAAGATCGTTTAAATTCTTGAATAAAAGAGGAAGCATCTTCATTAGATTGGGATGAAAAAATATGAATCTTCCCCATTTTCAAAAGTAACCATAGTGAAATACCAACCCACAAGTACAATCAACAAGACTTATGTGCACAAATAATTGGAATCACTATAATAGAAAGTGACTTTACATCTTTCTTCAGTAAAATAGAAATGACCATGGTAAACTATGGTAAAACTTGACTTACTGCGGTAAAAATTGACTTTACTGTGGTAAACACTATTCACAGTAAAAAAGTGAAGTTACTGTGGTAAATACTATTCACAGTAAAAAGTGACTTTACTGTGGTAAATACTATTCACGGTAAAAAGTGACTTTACCATGGTAACTACTATGCACAGTAAAAACAAGGTTACCCTCCAAATGATTTCTGACTAAGTGGGAATATCTCTCCAGAAAATCCACCAACGAGGAATGATCCCGGTAATTGAACCAAAATGTCATCACCAATCCGGCACTATGATAATTCTCCACTAGGGAATCCTCATACTATGATTATTTACTAATGCACAACTTTTAGTTTGGTGGAAGTAATTTGGAAACACAACAACAAACATAACACAAGATTCCACAGACTATGACATAAAAGAACAATGAAAAATCTGAAATACAACTGTAAAATGTATTATTAACATGAAATTGTTACAATCTCACCCATGAATTACTCCAAGTGTTACCAACTCCACTTGCCTTCCAATGATAACTATGGGAGAAACTTCACAATTACACCTCTTAATGGCTTCTTTAACACACCTTCTTAAAGATGGCTTCCTTCACACACTTTCTTATACAATATTTCTCACTACTTCCTTCTATGCTAAATGAGGGGGGTGGCCTCTCTATTTATAGAAATTTCAAGCTTATCCACCTTATCTCTAAGATAGGATAAGAAATCTACACTGACGAATCATATTCCATACCTTAACTCTTATCTTTACATGTAAGCTTATCTTTTAAGATAAGATAAACCTTATCATTTCACATGGGTTCCACCTTTTTAGACTTTTTACAAATAAAATACACAAAATATTTATGACATCACTCCTTATCTCTATTACCAATATAATATTTCTAATTCCTAATCATGTAGACCCTACTTCTCTACTTACCCTAACTTTGACATTTTAACATTACCGAACCACTTATGACAAATATTTACTTTTTACCACAACAATCCTATTGTACTTTGACTGTTACCGTACTATACATTATTGGTGGCGTCGTATCGGTAGTGCCGTTATCTTCTATCGGACACCACTACTAATTATACTTAAAAATATCCTATTCCTAATGAATACATTACTGAAATAGAAATTATGGAGGAAAATTTTAGTGTTGATAAACCACAATGATGTGTGTTTGAAACATTGAAGGACAAACTTACGACCGTGCCTATTCTATGCTTTCCTTCGTGGGACTGACCATTTCACATACATGTAGATTCCTCTGGCATGACCATTGGAACAGTGTTCGCTCAACCTGGAGAAGGTATTATAGATCATCATATCTATTTTTCTAGTAGAAATTTGATTCCTGCAGAGAAAAATTACACAACTACGAAGCGCGAAGCTTTGTCAATGGTCTATGTACTAAATAAGTTCAGACGGTACATCCTAGCAACATCATTTGTATTTTATATGGATCACATAGCATTGAATTATTTGGTTAACAAGCCCATTTTACATTGCACATACTATTTGAAAAGGTGGATATAAGCAATGCTTACAAAGGATTTTACAATAGCTACAATAGCCAGGTTTTTATGGGAAAATATTATTACAAGGTATGGATGCCCTTTGAGTTTGACCTGTGATAGGGGCACACATTTTCTGAATGAGACAATCAGAATTTTATTGGATGAATTCATGATTGCACACCATAAGACTACACCATATCATCCCTATGAAAATGGGAATGCCGAGGCTTTCAACAAGATTTTGAGACAGACATTGACAAAAATTTGTGATGTTGGAAGAAAGTATTGGGATTATAAATTTTCTGTAGTAATTTGGGCGTATAGAACAACATACAAGTGGTTAAATAAGACCACACCTTTTCAATTGGTGTTTGGTGCATAAATAGTTCTTCCTATGGAATTCATGTTACCTTCTTTGTGTATTTCACGTGCTAGAGGTCTAGCTAATGAGAAAGCATTAGAATAATGGATTGAAAAGTTTCTTAAGTTGGATGAGTGATGAGCAATAACACACTGGAGTCAAAAGCAAGAAAAAGCTAGGTAGATGTCATGTCATGATAGGAAAATTAGGGTTAAGAAACTTGTGATAGGAAAAATGGTGCTCCTTTATGATTCTAAGTTTTTGCACCATCCAGACAAACTCAAAGTACATTGGTTGGGACCATATGTTATCACTCACATACTTGAAATAGGAGCTTATTAGTTAGAAATGCTTGATGGAATATGGTTTCCCAGTTACTTCAACAAGATTAGGTTAAAGCCCTACTATAAATAAGTCTTCTTGGTGTTTGTAATAAGGAAATATTGTCATTTAGATTAGGTTTTGAATTAGGTATTCCCTTAATTTATTTCCTTCTTCATCACTATGCTTTCTTAATTTAGTTGTTTTTTTAAATAAGCACTTTACATGCAAGAAGCTAATTACCATTTGCATTATTTTTATGTGTAGTAGACTGCACATACCATTTGTGTGGGGTGTTTATTGAGAAATGGGTATACATAAATGAACAAACTGCTATAGGTGTTATTCAAAGTTTGAAGAGTTGGTGAAGAGAAGATTGCTTCCAAATGCGGACCATGGATGGAGATAAATGAGGGAATAATATAACGTGAGGTAAGTGGCAGATGTGGAGACTACCAGGAGAAGGTGCAGTGATGAGGTACTCAGGCACATGGAATTGCGTTGAAGAGAAGCTTGTAGCTAGAAGGTAGGAAGGCATGCTAAAAGGTTATGAATGAGGCGTGAAGATGTACCACGTGTAAAAATGTGAAAAATGTCACTTAATAAGGATCATTGGTAGGTGAAGGAGTAATAAATGCACCAAATTTTTGAAAATCTATATAAGGAAGGGATAAAGATTCATTCTTACCATTGTAACTTGCAAAAAATTAAAAGAGCTAAGTGCGACTAAGCTGAGCGAAGAGTATTGAGGTGCAAAAAGTGTAAAACCAAACATGAGGAGAAGATTTGTGCACAGGAGAAGCTTACGTCCCCATTGGTGAAGGGTTTGAGTAAAGCAGAGCATTTGAAAGAGCTAGGGCATGCGATTTCAAATAGGGCATGTGGATTTTAGCTAGGGTTTGAGTTTTTACATTATAGAAGATAGAAGGTGAGCGTTTGATGAAAGAGAGTTATAATTTATAGATGGCACCAAAGAAAACACCTGTCGTAGGAGAAAAAGGGAAGAAGAAGGTGAAAGTGGATGTTGAAATTGCTCGCGAAAGCAATTTTTTAGAATTGCAATACTCAGAAGGTGTAGTAGTGGGAAAAGAATGGGAATCTCAAGTCATAAAAAACAAGATTAGTGACTACAACCACCGCACATCAAAGAACAAAAAGGAATTGTATGTGCTATTGAATATAAAGACAAACAAGCGCACATCCAAGGATATGCCAGTGTATGATGATGCAGGAGAGAAACTATTTAAAAAGATTGGATTTTACTAGTTTAATGAGCTTCTATACTTTGGAAAGTATGAACCTTTGTACTAGTGGCTAATGAGCAGGGTATATGCAGATTCCTTCTATTTCACTAGACATGGGGTAAGGATTACAGTTGCCCTGATTTTAACTATAACAGGACTGAGAGGCACAAGAGTGGACCTAAATAATGACTTAATAGATAAAGTAGCCATCCTAGAGATGCGGAAGGAGTTAGGATACACCAAAGGTCCATGCAAAATGGATATTAACAAACTGAAGAAGTACCCAGTGGTATAGGTAGCTACATATCTAGTCACTAAATTGAATGATCAAGAAATATGGTCCCAAGTGAACACAATGTGGCTACACATTGCAAGGAAAATGTCACAGGGAACAATATACAACATAGCAGGCTACATTGCTGACACAATCATTGAGGAAATGTGCACAGGTGAGAAAATTAGTTTCAGAACTGTCCTATTATCCTTAGTATTTTTGGAGATCGGAGTACCTGATGGGCCAAAGAACAAGATCTGGGAGTACCCCATGCAAAATAATTCCCTGATGGAAAGTTTTTAAAATTACTTATGCTAAGGATCAATGAGTGGGTCGTTCAAGAAGAGTGCAAAGATGTGGTATGATAGGATCCGCATGACATTTGCAGATGAGTGGTGTATCCCTAAGGATTTACCTTCGATGGTGGGAAAGGTAGTCTATTTCATAGTATATCAGCACTTTTACATCGCGTGGTTGTAAGATTCCATATGCCTTCACAACGCATTACTTTCAGGTAGTAGTCCATCAGTTTAACAATGCTCGACACCTGAAATTTTTGTAGACAAGGTAGACTGTGACTACCACATGCTACACAATAATTATGTCTATCCAAGGAAGACCGCCTACATAGAGAGGTTGATTTCAGATGTAATAAACATGAATCCTATGATTTTGGTGATTGGAGATAGTGGGGCCACACTTATCTACCTTCAAATTAAGCCCAAGTTGGAAGGAAACAAATATGTGGAGAACGAGTTCATGCTTCCAGGGCCGCCCAAGGGAAAACATACAGTGGAGAATGTACTAGCTCCAAAGCTCACTGAAACTGTAGAAGTAGATGATGAGGAAGAAGAATGCAAAGAAAATGGTGGCTTGGTGCATAGAGGACAAAGGCATCCCTCAGACAAGGTAGAATATGAGTGCACAAGTACTCCACTCCATACACAAGAAGAAGGGGATGAAGAATTGGAGGTAGGACTAGACCCTAAGGAACGCCACTTTAAGAGGGTATTCAGGCGAGCAAGGACTCAAGGTGCTACTCCCCAGTCAGTGCAGAGATTATTATGACTCTTCCCACAGAAGGAGATAACTGAGAAGAGAAGGAGAAATTTGAAGCTGGACGAGGAGCTGGAAGAGTATGAGGAGAGCGTGCCTGAATCTCTTACACCACCAGAGAATGTGGATGAGCCAAAAGATAAAGATGTAAATAATGAAGGATAAAGAGTAAAGGAAGGAGAGACATGGCAAGATACTACTCACAACACTAAAGATATAGCTCCAAATCTTTGTGTGCCAGTTCCTAAGGGGCGAAGAAGTAAAAGGACAGGTGGAGAGTTTACTATTCCATGTTTGGGCTATACTAAGGAATCACGTAAGATTTTCTATTCCTATTTTCAAAGCATTGTAATCCCCAAGGAGCTATATGGATGGGAGCTGATGGATGAAGACATGGCCACCACACGCACATGAAAGCAATTATCTTGGTCTATGCACACACACATAGACGAGCCAGACTTTGACGTATGTGAAGAATCATGTGTGTTAAGAAGGTTGAAGAAGGTACCTCAGGATGGATATATAAGCATGAAACCCAATGTTATGTTTGATGAGCAAGTGAGTAATGCCTTGGTGAAGGTATCTACAGAGGTGGCGTGGAGGAACATAAACAAATCTACCACTATCAAAGAACTGAGAGAAGAGATCAAGGCCAAAGATGCAGAGATCAAGTGATTGAAACAATAAAAGGACCTGGAGCAGAAGAAGAATGGGGTTCTTATTGGCATGGTAGAGGAGATCGGGGATCATGTCCTCTAAAAAATATTATACTTAGAGCCCAAGGTACCCAAAAATATCCCTTCAGTTATGCACTATTTTCTCACATTAGTCGATTTGGTGCTTAAGGAGGGACTAGTTAGGATGCAAGTGCTAAAGGACATTGAGCAGGAGGTGGAGAGGGAAAAGGATGCAATGATTATAAAAATTTTATCATACGAGGCATTACTTCAAACTTTGCGGGAGGAGATGAAGAAAGCAAGTCAAGCATTGAATATCTGTACAGATCCGGAGGCAGTCATTAGAATAAGGACAATGAAGTCCTCAAATCTATGAAGGATGAAAATTTGGGGTGCATTGAGAGACTGACAGTGATGAAGCAAAAGTGTGAGGCCCTTGTAGCATCCCAAGAGCCCCATAAGAATAGGTTGCATGAGATGTGAAAACTTATAGCGCAGAATATGGATCTGTTGGAAGGGAGAATGTCTGCAATGGCTAACATTATGTTAGTATTACAAAATGAGAAGGGAGAAATTACCTAGGATGAGTTGGAGTCTATTGTAGTGAATATTCCAGAAAAGCAAGAGGCTACACTGAGTGAATGACATACCTTAGAGGAAAAAATAAAGGAATAATATCTAGAGCTCATTATTCTAGTTGAAGCATAGGGTGATGTAGAGTAGATACTTATTATTTTATAGAAATTCTTTTACATTATTTCCATTACTTTATTCTTTATTCTTCGAGGAGTAGCCATTGTCGGGGCTGCAATATAGTTTAGTGTGGGGTAATGTTGAGTAGAAGGAAGAGGAATACTATGCAGAAGTCACACCGAAGGTTCACGCGAGATAACATGGTGTAGTTAAAGGCATGGAAGATTAGGGGAGAACATGTGCGTGAAAGATAAGGGAAGATTTGGGACTTAGCCAGTTTCACATATACGGGTTGTTTTTGGAGATAGCGTGCCAAGCACACAAACTGGGTAAAGAATTGTGTGACATGCATTGGATATTTTTTGGAAGAGAGGCTACTAAGCACTTTACATGGGTACAAAATAAGGATATAATTGCTACTACTAGTTAACTAGAAGATGTATATAGTTAGCACACTTGCATGTGTGACTGTGATTGTAAAGGCACATGGGCTATTTTCAGCATGTGACCTATTTTTGGAGCTATGCAAGCGGTAAAGGGAAAGTCCCCACCCTTATAAATATGTAATGATATTCATAGTATAGAGGGTGTGTGAGACCTAAATTATTGTGAAGTTATGCTTCCTAATCTGATGCGCGCATAAGCTATGGTATTATCTATTGTAATGAGCTTATGTGTATTTATCATGTTTAATATAATGGATTTTATTGGCTAAATAGGAGTATTAATCTTGAGTTTAATAGGTTCTTGCATGCTTGATTTCATTATGGACATCGTTTAAAACCTGTTGTTATTTAGATCTAGATCTGAACATGCACTGTAAAATGATATATTAATTATGAATCTGAATGCATTAAGTCTTCATCATACTAACATCCTACAACAACAACCATAAAGAGGGGCTAGGTACCTTTGTGCGCTTTGGGTGAGCACTTAGTCTAGGTTGAGCGATGTGCCAATGTGCCTAGGTTTTTACTAGTAAATTCTAGGCTGCATTAGTATAAGGGTAGCGGGAATAGATGAATCTCTACGTGATTGGGAAGAATAAGCTTTGGTCGGTTGAGAAGTAGAAATGTTAGCAGATGGGTCAATTGCAGAGGCTATGGAGGCAGTGGGAATAGAGGAGGTAGGTGTGGAAAAGGTAGTAGTAACATCGGTGGATGGGTTGGTGGGTGAAGGAGAAGTGGCAATAGTGGTAGATGCCTTAATTGGTACAAGGACATCATTAGGTCAGTATAACATGTTACAGGTTTTGAATGGTAAAGGGTCAGCGGGGATGGTATCGTTATGTCCTTCATGTTCAAATTTTACACAATGATGTAAGGTTGAAGGAACACAACCCATGACATAGATCCAAGATCGGCCAAGCAATAGGTTGTACTGGAACTCCCCCTCTAAGACATAGAATAGTTCAAGAATGGTACAGAGTCTCACATGAATGTGGAGGATGATGGTGCTGAGAGTGGAAGTGATGGTGTCATTGAATGAAAACAACATAATTGGGTTATTATGCATATAATTTGAAGGGATGCACATTTGATTGTACGCGTGGGACGAGATTATGTTGATGTTGGTGCCACCATCAATCATAACGCGTCAAATGCGTATATTATCAACATAAACTGAGATGAAAAGGGTGAGATAAGTATCATTTGATTAGAGAGGTATAATCTCATTGTCATAGAAACTGAGGGTGACTACTTGGTGAGTAGTGGTGTGTGTAGAGGAAGGGGATGAATTGGTGAGAGAATGTAACATTCCTGTTTTAAGACTTTAGAAACAAGGAAATTTTTTTTGCATGATTAATGTTCTTTGTTCTAAATACATAATTTAGAACACACATTTCATACCAACCATTCTTATAACAGATAACCATATGTGGCTGTAATGACTTGGTGAGCTACTGATCTATTCATCCCATGACTCGGTGAACTACCGATCTATTCATGTGTAACTTTAAGTTTTGAATACTCTTCTGTATACTTTGTATACTTGGTTCTCTTACCCTATTCTAGGTATTGAGTGATCTATCTAAGGAACCTAACTGAATATTTTCTACCAATATTCAACTACATCACGATCCTTAGACTAGGTGACATAGGACAACGCAATCAGCAGCTTGTGATACTTTGACCAAAGATTTCTAACATACTATTTGTATTACTTATTCCTTGATGGCATACTTAACAATCTAGAATACGTCCTTCACCCCAATCTATTGTTATCTAGAATGTCTTATACTGACTTCTTTCAGTCCACTTGCCCAAGGTTTAACCCTTGTTTAGGTTAATAACATAGGATTTGATAGGAAGAGGCTCACGAAGACTTAGTGTAAATTGGCCTAATGGGACAACCTTGGTTAACCCCGTGTGCCAAGGCACCCTAATTCCTAGAGGGCTACTTCATATCCCAACTATGTTACTATCCAGCCCTAGAGTGAAAACTTGTTCAAGTCCAAAAGGGTGTAGATCTTGACGATCAATGCAGAAGGGTGTTGCCACATGTTAACTACAACTACTGTATCCTCAGAGAAGATCCTAATCTTCTCGAAGGTACAACCCTACAGTTGACGTGTGCCAACATCCTGCAGAACAACCTCATCTAGATGTACATACCTCCAAAAGGTTACTTATGTTTAGTTTAATTTGGATTGATGGAAAAATAGATTTCGGCAGCCCATCTAACCCTGATTCCAACACTCTTTAAGTTCTTTTAAAGGTCGGATTCAATTAATCCAAAATGAACTTTATTAACTTAATATTGCTTTGAGGTTCATTAGTTTTTGGCTTAACAACCTGTTATCCAAAAATAGGACAACAACAACATAAGTTCTCTTTTTTTTAAAGGCTTAACCGCTTAAGGAAGCGTAACAACCTACTAGGCTGTAACTTATCAGACTTATTATAATTAAGTCTAATGATTAGTAATCATATCTTCCTCTTTTATTTATATCTTTACTAGAGATGAAGAGTCTTCCTCTTCATAGTTAAATTCTAGGGTTTAACACACCCTTTTATGTCTTTTATAATTTCGATAGTTTTCATTATAGGTTTATTACACATCACATTAATATAATGAATTACTTAGATAAGAATGTTGCATTCTGCCACTTTTCTAACTACAGCTTACTTAAGGAATTAATCTAAATTCCTTTTATAATACTCATCAAGAATACACATCCAATCATATAGATAATAAGAAGAATATCATCAAGACAAGATTCCCTCCTTTAGACAAGGGTACAAGTTAATTTACATAACCAATGCAAGTGAATTCTCAACTTCCAATTCATAGTCAAACTTATACATTTACAAGATTTATGCAATTTAGACACCCGACACAACAATAGCCTTTCTCCCAAGGAATATAACTTTTCTGTTCAATACAACTCAGGATCAATCAGATTTCTTTACAAGAATCATATTTAAATAGTCAATGCATCATATAAGTTTGTGCCTTCTTTTATCACTTATGATGTCCATCTGCAAAAATTACTAGCACGGGTTAGTTCAAAGAACTGAGCATGATAAGCACTGATCCTTAAAACGAAGTGCACTCAACTAATTGTTTCCATAAAACAACCCTGCTTTAAGGATCAATTAGTATATCATACAATAGGCGTAAGTAATTTCAATCAGAAAAGAAGAGCTTTAACATCCTGAAATCACTTCTAAGAGGGAAGAGCATAATATGATATTTAATATCTATCTTACCATTTTAACATAAAATTGATCCTATTGATTTCCTTTAATAACAACAGATCATACAATCACATTGTTTCCAAACCTCATCATAATAGAATACGATACTTAGTTATTTATCATACGATAAAAAGGTTGCTTACAACATGATTCTAATTAAGATGATTCATCTATCAATATTTAAGATATTCATCACAACAGGATAATATAAAAATACCCAATAAGGAGAGATGGAATATCACCCAACTAACAATTTGCATTCTCTTTTCAACAAACCAGTCATCATTCACCTTCTTTTCTATTTTAGTCCAAAGATAAGTAAGAGAAGGTTAACCAACAGTGATTATCTTTATCCTATAAGAACAGTCAACCGAAGGTCCTTAACAACTGAATTTATTCTAACTGTAATAGAAAAGAAGCTTATCAGCAGTGAACCTACTACAACAATCATTTCCTTCCCTTTCATTAATAATAGTTCCTTTTTCAGTCCAATTACAATTTTAAGAATGTATAGAAGATTTCAAGGAAGTGATCCAAAACACTTTTTACAGTAAGAAGAAGGAGCTTATGCATCCTGTCTAAAGACAAGATCTCCCAATCAAGCCAGTGATTTGTTTCATATGGAACATCAAAATAGTGAAGGCCATACACAACCATAAACACATGAGGAGTCATAAATAATTCTTTATAAGTTCTATATTAACTCAATGGACCCAATCAAGAAAAGAAACCCGAGTAAGAACTCGCACTCAGAATTTACCCAAGAGTTCAATCAAGATAGTATTATTTACCTTACTTCTCAACTTAATACCCCTAGAGTAAAAGATTGAATTCTTAATAGGAATGATAACTACTAGACGAATTCCAGTCAAACTTTCAATGTTTACCAAACAATTCGCAAGACTATCATTTCAAGTTTTCTCCATGCATATGCATCTATTCCTTTTACATGCAAAAGTCTCATTAAGAGTTCTGAGTTTACAAAGATTCATCCAAAAACAGACTAAATTCAACGACAAGATCTAGTAGTATTTTTTTTAACAAATACATTATGCCCAAGTCTCGAAATGCAACTCAAGCACCATGTTCAGTATAAGTTCTCACCAGATCAAATCATTCAATCGATTATATCCAGTTTAGGTAATTATATCCCTTTAATGGTTTACATTTTTAAACAAAGGAAAAACCAGACAGATTCTTAACTGAACCGACACCTTACCCAATTATCATTACGATCAATAGGAAACAAATTCTTTAAATTTCCTTGCAATATACTACCCATATTGAATCAATAAAAACTTCCGCATCATAAAGCAAGATCGAGTGTAGTAAGTAAACTTTAAAACTGCCTCAGTTAAGAAAAAGTTTACATAATCATCTTTCAATCCTTAGATACCAACAAAGATGATTCAAAAGATTATAAATAGAGTTCAGACTATACTTCAATAAATATCAAGGTCGTATTCACTAAGTACTCCCTATAAAACTTATAGGGTCACCATGAAACACTAACCCCAAACCAAGTGTGGGCTTACTACAACCCTAATATCCATGATAATATTACACAGCTTCCAAGCATAAATCAAAGTTTTATCAAGTTGGAAAACAAGAACAATCCATCTGCAACACAACTCAGTTTCTTACAACTATGAAACGAACCACAAGAATCATAGAATCTAGAAACTCAATCAATAGATCCCATATAACAACAAGTTTCATCTAAGACTCCAGTTGTAGACGAGTTTCCTTAAAAAAAAACACGGTTCTTTCTAGATTGAAATCACAAGACATTTGTTTCTACAGAAACATGAGGAACCCAAGGTTCTCCAAAGAAAACTCAGTAAGGATATAATAGTATAAAGTTAAACAAGAACCAAAACCAATGATTACCAGATCCCATTATGCCAAGAAAATTGCAGAGTTCCCTTTTGCATAAATTTTCCATGCACTTATACTAACACAACATATATTTGGAACCAGACTATTTTTTTTGCAATGGATTCGAGACATCAAAAGAACAAGATTCAATAAACCCAACAACAAATAACCAGGAAAACATGCAATGTACTAAACTAAACAGAGCAGAGTTGTTTTTATGAAATCACTTAGGAGAGAGCAAATGATTTTAATAGTTAGGGCCTATCATGCCTGATAGTGTCTCTGTCAAATCGAAGAAGACCTCCAGCCGAGCTCACTACTCCTTCTCTTCTCCATGAAAGATCAAACAACCAAATTCCTTTTCCAGAATTCCTCTTATACATTCCACGAAATGAAAATAGATTCAAAACATCAAAAATAGCCATGAAGTGCAGTTCAATCTGCTGATTCAAAAAACCAGAGAGCATGCAGAGAAAAAATCACATAACATGCAAAGTGAAACAACCCCAACAAAATCCATCTGCATGCCTTCTAAGATGGTTTGGGCTAAAAAACCGAAAGTAATTAATTCCATTAATTTCTATTTTCCCACCTATCCTCCCTCGCCACCGCCTTCTATTTCTGGCGAAGGCCAAGTCAAAAATAACAAGCATTACAATTTTAGTGATACTGCCACCTAAGCTTCTGCCAAACAAACTAGCCCCTGCCAAAGCTGGCAGTACCATAATTCCTTACAACCTTATCAACATCATTAATGCCTTAGGAACCGTCACCCAATACTTGCGACCCCTTAAGTTCCCCTTCATGCCCAATAACTTAGGATAGATTACTTGCTTAGGTTAGATCTTAGGTAGATTAAATTTATACCTTAGGATATAACACTAACAACTAACCCCCAACATAGGTCCTTAGTAATAGATTTAGGTAATTCCACATAGGTAGATAATTCAAAATACCATAGTTTTTAGGCACTAGGTTAGATCACCAAATAACCTTGTAGTATTAGGTTCTAGTTTTAGTACCTAGTAACCCTTCCAATTCCCTTAGCACCAACTTAGGTTAGGTTACAAATCAACCATTCCCAGCAGAATAAGGAGCTTTAGGTTAGAATTAGAATTCTATCATGTGACATAGCTTAGGTAGAAATATCTTACCTAGCTTAGGATCCTGTAGGTTAGTCCCTAATAGGATCCTAAATTTCTCCTTCGCCATGAACAGGCTACAATTCCCTTTACGTCTGTGATGACCTACCATGGTCGATCCTCAAAGACTCTAAGCAAAGCATGCCACTGAATGGGAGTACGTTCATTAAAAAGAGAATTAAAGAACTTGTATCAACAAAGTTTAGTCCATAAGTTTCATAATTCATGGTATGCCAATTCATCATTTGTTCAACCTGAACAGACTTAAAACATTCCTTGGATCACTGAAATTGATCCAAGGATGAGTCAGATAAATAGATATGTTTACAATTTTCCTTTAACCAGATTGCAACTCATCTTATGAGAAGTGAAAAAAAATGAATTCAGGAAAACATTCCAGTTTAATCAAAAGATCTTTAAGAGCAGAAAAGACTTACCCCTATCAAGCATGATTTCCCATAATCAAAAGAACATATCCTCATAAGGAAAATCACATGTCAACACTTGAAATGCAAAGGAGGAAAATATCAACTGTAAAGGGTGTTACATGCTTCCCTCCTAAAAAGGATCATCATCCTGATGATTATTTATTTTTACAATTGGTATTAAGGACAGTCAACTCATTCACTTCTCTTATTCAAAGTCAAATATTTCAAACCTTATAGTTCCAGAAATCAGCATTATATAACTATTTGCTCAAATTACATAAATATCTACCCAAAACTGGCTTACTTAATGTCATGAAAAGATAAAATCATAAAAAATTTTTATCAATCAACAGATTCAATTCTGTTAAAAAAGAAAGGGAAAAGCAGTTTTCATATCTTCTAGATTTTCCCAAGTTGCACTTTCTTCGTTAAACTGGTCCCACTGGACCTTACATTGTCTTATTTCATGATTTCTTAAATGCAACTGGTGAGTTTCCAGCACTTGAGTGGGTTTAACCACGATTATTCCTAGGTCTTGGACCTGCAAGGAATTCCAATTTAACACATGTGATAAATCTGAAACGTATTTCTTAAGCAAAGAAATATGGAAAACATCATGCATTTGTGACAGAGTAGGTGGTAGTGCTAATCGATAAGCTACATGATTTATTACTTCAACTATTTCAAAAGGTCCCACATAACGAGGTGATAACTTGGCAGCCTTGCCAAAAGTTATAGAACTCTTTTTCGGTTTAACATGAAGAAAAACCTTCTCACCAAGTTCAAATTTCCTGTCAACCCACTTTAAATCAGCATAACTCTTTTGCCTATCTACTGCTTCTTTCAAGCGTTCACGAATCATTTTAACTTGTTGTTCCATTTCTATAAGGATTTCAGGTCCTATTACTTCTCTATCTTCAATACTATCCCAGCTAACAGGGGTCCTGCATTTCCTTCCATAAAGTGCCTCGAAGGGTGCCATCTTAAGAGAAGCATGGTATGTATTATTGTATGCAAATTCAACTAATGGAAGATACTCCTCCCACTTATACTACTGATCCATACAATACATCCTGTAACATATCTTCTAAAACTTGATTTACTCTTTCAGTCTATCCATCTGTTTCCGGATGATACGTAGAACTGAAATTTAGTTTAGTTCCAAGAGCTACATTAAGCATGTTTGCCAAAACCTCAACGTCATTCTAGGGTCTCTATCAGATATGATTAATTTAGGTACTCCATGCAATCTGAAAATTTTGTGTACAAATCTTTTAGCCAAAACAGGAGAATCATCCTTTAGATTCCCAGCAATAAAATGAGCTACTTTTGTTAGTTTATCAACAACTACCAAAATAACATCATGTTTATTTCTTGACATAGGCAATCCTTGTACAAAATCCATACTTATTACTTGCCATTTGTATTGCGGTATGCTATGGGGATATAATAAACCAGCTGGGTGCATATGTTCCGCTTTTACACGTTGACACTCAAGACAATGAGTCACAAAATTAATAACATCCTTTTTCATTCCTTTCCAGAAATATTGTTGTTTTATATCAGCTAGCATTTTTGTAATACTTGGGTGTCCAGAAAAGGGTGAATTGTGAAATTCTGCTAACAATTTCTTTCTCAAATCATTAAGCAAAGGTATGTATACTCTGTTTTCATAACGTAAGATTCCTTCATTATCAAAGTGAAAACCTTTATACCTTTCATCTTTTGGATCTACAGCAAGCGCTATTTTTACTTGCTGAAAGTAAGAATCAGATTCCATAGCACTTTTTACTTCATCCTTAAACTGAGTTCTTAGTGTTATAAGAGTAGAAATGTGCTTCCTACGACTTAGAGCATCAGCTACTCTATTCTCTTTTCCTTTAATGTAACTTATGTCAAAATCATATTGAGACAAAAACTCTAACCACCTTCACTGTCTTGCATTCAGATTTGGCTGAGTGAAAATGTACTTCAGCCCAAGATGATCAGTTTTCAACTCAAATGGTTTACCAAGCAGATAATGCCTCCAAACTTGAAGTGCATGAACTATGGCAGCAAGCTCTAGATCATGTGGAGCATAATTCAACTCATGTAACTTAAGTTTTCTACTTTCATAAGCTATGACATGATCATTTTGTAACAAAATACCTCCAAGACCTTCCCTTGGATGCATCCGTTACAACTGTAAAGTCTCCATTAGGATCAGGTACAACTAAAATAGGTGCTGAAGTCAATTGAATTTTCAAAATTTTAAAAGCAGATTCACATTTATCATTCCAAACAAATTTCTTATCCTTTTTTTGCAATGAAGTTATTGGTGCAGCCACCTTAGAAAAATCCTTAACAAATTTTCTATAATAACCAGCAAGGCCCATGAAGCTTCTAACTTCATGTACATTCTTTGGTGCCAGGCCACTCAGTTATAGCTACTATTTTAGAAGGATCTACAACAATCCCATCCTTACTTATAACATGACCCAAATAGTGAACTTCGGTGTCAAAGAAGGAACATTTGGACAACTTACCATACAACCGTCTCTTACTCAGAATTTCCAAAACTATTTTCAAGTGCTCATGATGCTCCTCAATACTTTTAGAATATATGAGAATGTCATCCAAGAATACAAGCACAAACTTGTCCAAGTATTCTTGAAAGATATTATTCATTAAGTTCATAAAAGTCTGTAGGTGCATTAGTTAATCCAAAGGGTAAAACCATGAATTCATAATGTCCATACCTTGTTCTGAAAGCCATTTTATGAATTTCCTCATCCTTAATTCGTAATTGATGATATCTAGATCAAAGATCTATTTTAGAATATACCAATGCTCCATGCATCTGATCAAATAGATCATCAATTCTAGGAAGTGGGTATCTATTCTTGATTGTTGCTTTGTTTAACATCCTGTAATCAATGCACAGTCTAAGTGTTCCATCTTTCTTTTTCAAAAATATCACTAGTGCTCCCCAAGGTGAAACACTTGGTCTAATCAAACCTTTAGACAAAAGTTCTTGCAACTGAGCCTTAAGCTCTACTAATTCTATGGTAGTCATTCGATAAGGTGCTTTAGAAATAGGTTCAGTACCTGGTTTGATTTCAATGGTGAAGTCAAACTCCCTTTTGGGTGGTAAACCTGGTAATTCTTCCAGAAATACATCACTGTAATTCTGTAACAGTGGGTAACATTCCATGAAATCACTATTTTCTTCTACAGATTCTGATATTTTTACTGCATATAAGGTACAACCCTTATTTTTGGCCTTTTTAAGTTGCATAGCTGACAATTTCCTAACTGAAATTTCTCGTTTTATACCTTGTATCTCTACTGTTTTCTGCAGGTCATCAAAACAACTAATATGTTTTTCAAAACAGTCCACTTTTGCTTTATGCTCAGCTAACCAATTAACACCTATGACTATATCATAAGATCCCAAAGGTGCAACATAGAGATCAACTTCAGTGGAAAAGCTAGGTAAGTCAAGGACTGCCCCAAAAAGACACATACTAATTGTATGAACATAATTATTACCATAATGTACAGTCCATGATTTATCTATTTTTCCATCTTTTCTTTTAAGTTTCGAAGCAAGTTTACTAGAAATAAAACATTCAGTAGCTCCCGTATCAAAAAGAATAGTTACAGGTATGCCAAATAACTTACCAGGAACTTCTATGGGTGTAGCTTGCTTTTCAGCTTGCTTGTCAGCTACTGCAGCATGTATCTTGTGCTATGGATTACAATCATCCTTCTTCAAAGGACATTGATTTGTGTAATGATCTTTGCCACAATTATAACAGCCTCCTATAGGTCCCTTTTTAGTCTTAGAATTATTTCCAGCCTTAAAGTTATCATTTTGACCTCCGTAGGACTTCTGTCTGTTATTATTATTCTTGGAAAAATTGTTCTGTGCATTTCTAGTAGGCTTATTCATTGTTGTTTTCTTATTATTATCAGCTGAAAACTTACTTTTGTTACCAAAATTTTTCCATGGTCCCTTCTTAGGTGCAAGAGAAGCTGAAGAAGAGTTTGGGACTTTCTTCCGCACTTCCTCTTTATGAGTAGAAATAGCCTTTAATTTCTGTTCTTGCCTTATGGCTTTCTCAACAACCCCTTCCATAGTGGTTGGGCTGTGAACATCAACCTCTCCCCCAATAATGGGATTCAACCCCATGATAAATTTTTGTATCCTGAACTTCTCATCAGTTTGATACTGAGGTACATACTTGAGGAGTTTCATAAACCACTCCCAATACTCAGTTACAGTTAGCTTTCCTTGAGCTAAGTTCTGAAATTCTGTCATTTTCTGATCATAATAAAGTTGTGGCAGCCATCGTTGCCTAAAATAACTTTTAAATTGATCCCAAGTGATGTTAGTTTCATCAATATTTAACTCAACTTTACGGCTGTCCCACCATGAAGATGCTTCATGGGAAAGCTGATATGCTCCCCAAATGGCTTTAGTTTCCTTTGAGAAGTTTCTTATTGCAAAGTACTTCTCCATTTCGCTGAGCCAATTCTCAGCTCCATCTCCTAATGTGGTGCCATCAAACTTAGGTGGACTTATCCTTTTTATATCATTAGTGAGTTCAGCTGCCAACCTTGCCTTTTTGTTTTCTGGTTGGATAGGTACATTAACATTGTCATTATCAACACCCAGATTGGGGTTGTCCTCAGGAGGTGGCTGATTGTTATTACCAGCTTCTTCTTCCTCCTCATTTCCCATTACTTGATGTTCAAGTACAGTCAAATGATCTCTTGTGTCTAATAGGGTAGCAAGGATCTCATCAAGTTTTTGGGCTGTTGCCGCTCCTTCATCAGGTGGAGCATTATTCGCAATGTTTCCCTTGTTCTAACCATTTTCTGTTACAAGAAAATTCAAGTTTTTATCAGATTATGGACACAATAGGTCCAAGAGCTGCAACCTTCAGCTCTGATACCAAGATGTAACATTCCCATTTTAAGACTTTAGAAACAAGGATTTTTTTTTTGCATGATTAATGTTCTCTGTTCTAAATACATAATTTAGAACACACATTTCATAACAACCATTCTTATAACAGATAACCATATGCAGCTGTAATGACTCGGTGAGCTACCGATCTATTCATCCCATGACTGGTGAACTACCGATCTATTCATGTGTAACTTTAAGTTTTGAATACTCTTATGTATACTTCGTATACTTGGTTCTCTTACCCTATTCTAGGTATTGAGTGATCTGTCTAAGGAACCTAACTGAATATTTGCTACCAATATTCAACTGCATCACGATCCTTAGACTAGGTGACATAGGACAACACAATCAACAACTTGCGATACTTTGGCCAAAGATTTCTAACATACTATTTGTATTACTTATTCCTTGATGGCATACTCATCAATCTGGAATACATCCTTCACCCCACTCTATTGTTATCTAGAATGTCTTATACTAACTTCTGTCAGTCCCCTTGCCCAAGGTTTAACCCTAGTTCAGGTTAACAACATAGGATATGATAGGAAGAGGCTCATGAAGACTTAGGGTAAATTGGCCTACTGGGACAACCTTGGTTAACCCCGTGTGCCAAGGCACCCTGAGTCCTAGAGGGCTACTTCATATCCCAACTATGTTACTATCCAGCCCTAGAGTGAAAACTTGTTCAAGTCCAAAAGGGTGTAGATCTTGACGATCAATGTAGAAGGGTGTTGCCACATGTTAACTGCAATGTTGTATCCTTGAGAAGATCCTAATCTTCTTGAAGGTACAACCCTACAGTTGACGTGTGCCAACATCCTGCAGAACAACCTCATCTAGATGTACATACCTCCAAAAGGTTACTTATGTTTAGTTTAATTTGGATTGATGGAAAAATAGATTTCGGCAGCCCATCTAACCCTGATTCCAACACTCTTTAAGTTCTTTTAAAGGTTAGATTCAATTAATCCAAAATGAACTTTATTAACTTAATATTTCTTCGAGGTTCATTATTTTTTGGCTTAACAACCTGTTATCCAAAAACAGGACAACAACAACATAAGTTCTCTTTTTTTTAAAGGCTTAACCGCTTAAGGAAGTGTAACAACCTACTAGGTTGTAACTTATCAGACTTATTATAATTAATTCTAATGATTAGTAATCATATCTTCCTCTTTTATTTATATCTTTACTAGAGAGGAAGAGTCTTCCTCTTCATAGTTAAATTCTAGGGTTTAACACACCCTTTTATGTCTTTTATAATTTTGATAGTTTTCATTATAGGTTTATTACACATCACATTAATATAATGAATTGCTTAGATAAGAATGTTGCATTCTGCCACTTTTCTAACTGCAGCTTACTTAAGGAATTAATCTAAATTCCTTTTATAATACTCATCAAGAATACACATCCAATCATATAGATAATAAGAAGAATATCATCAAGACAAGATTCCCTCCTTTAGACAAAGGTACAAGATAATTTACATAACCAATGCAAGAAAATTCTCAACTTCCAATTCATAGTCAAACTTATACATTTACAAGATTTATGCAATTTAGACACCCGGCACAACAATAGCCTTTCTCCCAAGGAATATAACTTTTCTATTCAATACAACTCATGATCAATCAAATTTCTTTACAAGAATCAGATTTAAATAGTCAATGCATCATATAAGTTTGTGCCTTCTTTTATCACTTACGATGTCCATCTACAAAAATTACTAGCATGGGTCAGTTCAAAGAACTGAGCATGATAAGCACTGATCCTTAAAATGAAGTGCACTCAACTAATTGTTTCCATAAAACAACCCTACTTTAAGGATCAATTAGTATATCATACAATAGGCGTAAGTAATTTCAATCAGAAAAGAAGAGCTTTAACATCCTGAAATCACTTCTAAGAGGGAAGAGAAGAATATGATATTTAATATCTATCTTACCATTTTAACATAAAATTGATCCTATTGATTTCCTTTAACAACAATAGATCATACAATCACATTGTTTCCAAACCTCATCATAATAGAATACGATACTTAGTTATTTATCATATGATAAAAAGGTTGCTTACAACATGATTCTAATTAAGATGATTCATCTATCAATATTTAAGATATTCATCACAACAGGATAATATAAAAATACCCAATAAGGAGAGATGGAATATCACCCAACTAACAATTTGCATTCTCTTTTCAACAAACCAGTCATCATTCACCTTCTTTTCTATTTTAGTCCAAAGATAAGTAAGAGAAGGTTAACCAACAGTGATTATCTTTATCCTATAAGAACAGTCAACCGAAGGTCCTTAACAACTGAATTTATTCTAACTGTAATAGAAAAGAAGCTTATCAGCAGTGAACCTACTACAACAATCATTTCCTTCCCTTTCATTAATAATAGTTCCTTTTTCAGTCCAATTACAATTTTAAGAATGTATAGAAGATTTCAAGGAAGTGATCCAAAACACTTTTTACAGTAAGAAGAAGGAGCTTATGCATCCTATCTAAAGACAAGATCTCCCAATCAAGCCAGTGATTCGTTTCATATGGAACATCAAAACAGTGAAGGCCATACACAGCCATAAACACATGAGGAGTCATAAATAATTCTTTATAAGTTCTATATTAACTCAATGGACCCAATCAAGAAAAGAAACCTGAGTAAGAACTCGCACTCAGAATTTACCCAAGAGTTCAATCAAGATAGTATTATTTACCTTACTTCTCAACTTAATACCCCTAGAGTAAAAGATTGAATTCTTAATAGGAATGATAACTACTAGATGAATTCCAGTCAAACTTTCAATGTTTACCAAACAATTTGCAAGACTATCATTTCCAGTTTTCTCCATGCATATGCATCTATTCCTTTTACATGCAAAAGTCTCATTAAGAGTTCTGAGTTTACAAAGATTCATCCAAAAATAGACTAAATTCAATGACAAGATCTAGCAGTATTTTTTAACAAATACGTTATGCCCAAGTCTCGAAATGCAACTCGAGCACCATGTTCAGTATAAGTTCTCACCAGATCAAATCATTCAATCGATTATATCCAGTTTGGGTAATTATATCCCTTTAATGGTTTACATTTTTAAACAAAGGAAAAACTAGACAGATTATTAACTGAACTGATGCCTTGCCCAGTTATCATTACGATCAATAGGAAACAAATTCTTTAAATTGCCTTGCAATATACTACCCATATTGAATCAATAAAAACTTCCACATCGTAAAGAAAGATCAAGTGTAGTAAGTAAACTTTAAAATTGCCTCAGTTAAGAAAAAGTTTACATAATCATCTTTCAATCCTTAGATACCAACAAAGATGATTCGAAAGATTATAAACAGAGTTCAGACTATACTTCAATAAATATCAAGGCCGTATTCACTAAGTACTCCCTATAAAACTTATAGGGTCACCATGAAACACTAACCCCAAACCAAGTGCGGGCTTACTACAACCCTAATATCCATGATAATATTACACAGCTTCCAAGCATAAATCAGATTTTTATCAAGTTGGAAAACAAGAACAATCCATCTGCAACACAACTCGGTTTCTTACAACTATGAAATGAACCACAAGAATCATAGAATCTAGAAACTCAATCAACAGATCCCATATAACAAGTTTCATCTAAGACTCTAGTTGCAGATGAGTTTCCTTAGGAAAAAACATGGTTCTTTCCAGATTGAAATCACAAGACATTTGTTTCTACAGAAACAGGAGGAACCCAAGGTTCTCCAAAGAAAACTCAACAAGGATATAATAGTATAAAGTTAAACAAGAACCAAAACCAACGATTACCAGATCCCATTATGCCAAGCAAAATTGCAGAGTTCCCTTTTGCATAAATTTTCCATGTGCTTATACTAACACAACATATATTCCGAACTAGACTATTTTTTTTTGCAATGGATTCAAGACATCAAAAGAACAAGATTCAATAAACCAGACAACAAATAACTAGGTAAACATGCAATGTACTAAACTAAATAGAGCAGAGTTGTTTTTATGAAATCACTTAGGAGAGAGAAAATGATTTTAACAGTTAGGGCCTATCATGCCTGATAGTGTCTCTGTCAAATTGAAGAAGACCTCCAGCCGAGCTCACTACTCCTCTTCTCCATGAAAGATCAAACAACCAAATTCCTTTTCCAGAATTCCTCTTATACATTCCATGAAATGAAAATAGATTCGAAACATCAAAAATAGCCATGAAGTGCAGTTCAATCTATCTGATTTGAAAAACTAGAGAGCATGCAAAGAAAAAATTGTGTAACATGCAAAGTGAAACAACCCCATTAAAATCCACCTGCATGCCTTCCAAGATGGTTTGGGCTCAAAAACCAAAAGCAATTAATTCCATTAATTTCTATTTTCCCACCTATCCTCCCTTGCCACCACCTTCTATTTTCTGGCAAAGGCCAAGTCAAAAATAACAAGCATTGCAATTTTAGTGATACTGCCACCTAAGCTTCCGCCAAACAAACTAGCCCCTGCCAAAGCTGGCAGTACCACAATTCCTTACAACCTTATCAACATCATTAATGCCTTAGGAACCATCACCCAATACTTGTGACCCCTTAAGTTCCCCTTCATGCCCAATAACTTAGGATAGATTACTTGCTTAGGTTAGATCTTAGGTAGATTAAATTTATACCTTAGGATATAACACTAACAACTAACCCCCAACATAGGTCCTTAGCAATAGATTTAGGTAATTCCACATAGGTAGATAATTCAAAATACCATAGTTTTTAGGCACTAGGTTAGATCACCAAATAACCTTGTAGTATTAGGTTCTAGTTTTAGTACCTAGTAACCCTTCCAATTCCCTTAGCACCAACTTAGGTTAGGTTACAAATCAACCATTCCCAGTAGAATAAGGAGCTTTAGGTTAGAACTAGAATTCTATCATGTGACATAGCTTAGGTAGAAATATCTTACCTAGCTTAGGATCCCGTAGGTTAGTCCCTAATAGGATCCCAAATTTCTCCTTCGCCATGAACAGGCTACAATTCCCTTTACATCTGTGACGACCTGCCATGGTTGATCCTCAAAGACTCTAAGAAAAGCATGCCACTAAATGGGAGTATGTTCATTAAAAAGAGAATTAAAGAACTTGTATCAACAAAGTTCAGTCCATAAGTTTCATAATTCATGGTATGCCAATTCATCATTTTTTCAACCTGAACAGACTTAAAACAATTCCTTGGATCACTGAAATTGATCCAAGGATGAGTCAGATAAATAGATATGTTTACAATTTTCCTTTAACCAGATTGCAACTCATCTTATGAGAAGTGAAAAAAATGAATTCAGGAAAACATTCCAGTTTAATCAAAAGATCTTTAAGAGCAGAAAAGACTTACCCCTATCAAGCATGATTTCCCATAATCAAAAGAACATATTCTCATAAGGAAAATCACATGTCACCACTTGAAATGCAAAGGAGGAAAATATCAACTGTAAAGGGTGTTACAGAGAAGCTACATGGTGAGGGGTGAGAATGGAGGCCATAGGTGTTGGGTCATTAGGTAAAACCTTGATGGCTTATAGAACCTCCATGAGGGCCTGTCGATGGGATTCAAAAGTTTGACCGAGGTCATACAAAGACATTTTTAAAGGGGATTGGTGCAATTTTTTATCATTGTACAATGGGTGACACCATTAAAAATAGGATATGTGGGCCCCCGAATTGTGATTTTTGGTGTAGGTGCAGAAGGTATGTTGGGCACAAGATTGGAGGATGGGATAGTTGCTTTCTCCTTTACTTTTTCTTTTTGGGTGTGAGTGGGAACTTGGATACTGTTAATATGAGGAAGAGAGGTGGATGGAGAAGGCATGTTAAGAAAATTATAATGACATGATGGACAAAAACCTAGTGCGGGGTAAGAACTTTGTGAAATGAGTAGGACACACTAGAATTTTGGTGGGGTTTTGGCTAGTTATCATATACGGACCATATTGATCTCGAATTATTGAGGTGGATAAAAGGGTTATGGAGGTGGTTGTGTAGGTCACTAAATAGGTAGTGGGAAAGGATGTGTAGTGATAGGTGGAGGTGGAACTGGGTCCTCGTTTAGAAGATAATAATCATCAAAGTTTTGTTCAGGAGGATAAATTCGGAGAAGAATGGTTTTTAGAGCCTTACAATTTTCTACATCATGTCCTGACATATGATGGTAGGTTTAAATTTTAGTTTCATCAAACCCTTTTGGTTTGGGCTTGAGTGGGTCATAAGGTCTAAGGGGTGGCAATGTGATGACGGAGGTCTCTAAAAGGTTAGCTAAAATGTTGGTGTAAGACCCTACCAACTGATCGCAATGTGAGGTGAGTGTGGGTCTAGATTGAAGTGTAGGTGATTATGATATGTGAGGTACTATAGGAGGTGGAATTGGAGGTGGGATCTGTTTGACCATCAGTTTGGTAGGTGGTAATATTTTAGGATTGCGTTGTAATTTCCTGGGTAAAGGCATGGTAGATGAACTAATGATGGAAGACGTTGTAGGCTTGACTACCTATTTGGAGGGTAGTGGGTTTTTCAATTTTGACTGCACCTTCTTGGGTAAAGATGAAGGAGGAGTACATGATGTAGAAGGGAAAACAGATGGTGGAAGAAGACGGGTTAGCCATGGTGATAATGAAGGAACGTTAAAGGTTTCTGGCAGAGGAAAGGTAGAAGGTATGGGTTAAAGACAAGGAAATATCATAGGTACTCATGTTATTACTGTAAGTGGTGGGGGTATAGGTGGTAAGAAAGATGCAAGTAACGATGAAGGTGTACGTTGTGCTGATAGGTGGGGTGTAATAAAGGATTTTGATGAAGAGGTGGGATGCAATGCTTTTTAATTGCCTTGGATAGGTGGTTTCTTGGCCAAGGTCAATGGATGAAGCCCTAGGATAGAAAGAAGGGGTGAAGGTGACAAAGGCGTGGTGGGTGAAACTGGTGTGTACAGCCTAAAAGGTTGGGTCTTCCTTTTAGGTGGAGGATTGGTTTTTGTGCGAGCTTGGGAAGATGTGGCTAAATACAACTTGACGGGCTGGTGGACTAGGCTTGATGTCGACATGACACCCATGGTAGTGATGGGTCTAGATGTAGGGGAAGGTGTGGATATAGCTAGGTTCTTAGGCATAATAAAAAATTTAGTTATTGGTAAAGGTTTGGATGTAGGTGAGGGTGTTGAAGAAGAGGCCATTTTAATATGCATGCTCATGGTTGAATGGGTTCCTTGAAATACCTTCAGATAGATTGTGGTAGTATCCATAGGTGACATTTGTATTTGGGTTGAAAAGGGTAGCCGACCGGTGTCCCCAAAGCATAGAATTATCAACGTAATCCAATCGGTCGGCCAGATGTGAAAAAAAAACTATTGTAAGATAAGATGATGTTGGCTTAGTAGCAATCCCTGTAAAACTATGTCTATGAGATAGGGAAAAGGTTGGCCTCAGAATCTATGGGTAAGAGAGCCGAGCACAGATCAACAAGATCCTGGAATGCTAATGGGAAATTGTCCCCAACATGTAATGGTGTGTCTAAAGGATCCCCAATGGGTAGGGGAGATGACATTTGGGATGAGATAGTTTCCTCTTTCAATGGAGAAGAAAGTGAGGATGACTCTCTCGTGGGTAGGAGAGTTGATACCATTGGTTGTTCATTAGGTTACGAGGTAAGTGGTGAACTGACATTGGTAGAAATTGTGGAATCCTCCATGGGTGAAGGGGGAGATGAAGGGGACTCCTTTTTACATGAAGTAGAGGAAGTAGGATCCTCCGTGGGTAGAGGAGCTTGTGCTAGAATCTCCTCGATAGATGGGATATGAGGAAATTGCGGAAGGGATGGTAAGGTGTCAAACACAACATGGACCTCGCAGATATTACTGTCATTAGTTTAAGGTTTTCTAGTTTGGTTTGATGATGAGGTACGGTTAGGGAATGACTTCTTAAAGATATACAAATTCTGATTTACATGTGGTTTTCCAGTTGTCTAGGGTAAGATCTCCATTATCTAACATTTCCTGGACAATGTTCTTGAAGTTTATACAATTACCATTGCTATGGCCTTTTATAGGATGATAGTTACAATAGTCATGTTCCTTATACAATGTCAGCATAAGATGAGTGAGGTCAAAACCAGTACATGGTTTTATGGGTGGAAGAGCAATGGTTCTAGCCTTAAGAATTTTTTCGAATACTGAAGAATAAGACTCCCTGATTGGAGTGTATTTTCGTTGCTCCCATCTGAACTGAAAATTTTGAACAAGCGAAAGGTTGGAGGTAGGTTTCAATTGATTAGAGGGATGACATGGGCCAATGTTTAAAATTACCACATTGGTAGATCCTTTGGATTTTGAATAATTGTTTTGGGGTTTTGAAGAGGAAGAAGCCTCATTTGATATAAATGTGGTGTTTTTGTTATGCAATTGAATTTTCTTCTCTTCAATGGCATGAATTTCCATTTTTCATGTCATAGTAAATGCTTCGTCAAAGGTATAGAATGTTTGTACTTGTAGAGTTGGTGAGATGTTCCTAGCACAAGCTCTAGTAAATAACTCTATAAGCTTGGTTTGAAAAAAGTGGAATGTTAGCTGGTTGATGAGGCTCCGCCAATGAGTGTCAAAATCAGCGATAGAATCATCATCATATTGTCAAGTTGAGTACAATTCGGTCATAGTGACCTTCTTGACGATATTGATTAAAAAATGGTCCAAGAAGGCTTAAGCCACTTGATTAAATGAGTAAATAGAATGTTGAGGCAAACCACTATACCAGTTTAACATGGGTCCTATTAAGGACATGGGGAATATTCGTAGGAGTAAAGCATCTTTGTGGGCGATTAGGTAACACCCATGTTTGAAATACCGTAAGTGTTGTTGCAGGTCTTCTTTACTATTGAATTGGTTAAATTTTGGCATTTCCCAATGTGTGTGGTATGGGAAAATGGGAATAGATGAATGGATGGGCTCATTGCATATTTCATCATAGGTTAATAAGTTGTAAGATCTAGAAACTGATGCTTCTAATGTTCACATCTTTTCCATCATCATCTTAATAAGGTCGTTGGTGGGTTGTGATGATTGGGAACCCCCTGCAATATAAGGAGGTTGATGATGAATGTATGATGTGGACGACATCCTAGTATATAGTGGTGCCGAGTATGAGAACTATGAAGGGGGAATAGATGCATGCGAAAGGTATCTTGAACAGGAAATAGATGAGATGGGGGGGTTTTGGTGATATGTATAAGTAGGTGGGGTAGTCGTAACGAATCTTATGGTAATTGGGGGTAGGGACTGCGGGGTGGAAAGGACAAGGTTTTGGAATGGATTATGGGTTACTGATGCCATGGGTGGTTGCGATGTAACTAGAACATATGACGAAAAGGGTGTAGATGGGGCTATGATCAAGGCGACTGAAGAAGGAATAGTTGACACCACGGGTGTGAAAAATGTCATAAGTGCAATAGTTACAGAGGATGTGGGGTCCAATTGAGACACAACATGTGGTAAGGTGGATGAAGGTAATGTCAAGCTAGTGGTAACTTGATGCAGAAGTGGGGGTGAGGGTAGGAGAGATAGACACAAGTATGTCATATACAAATTATCTTGATGAGTCCTAGGTAGATGAGTGAGCGAGATAGTGTTGTAAGGTAGTGGGATTCTGGTCAAGGAGTCTTGTGAACTCCTCGTCACCAGTACTAATAGTAACGGGGTTGAGTTGGATCCATAGGTGACAGGATGGAGGGCAGCGATGGGCTAGGCGGAAGTAGATGAAGGCTAGTGTGAAACAAAAGGGCATTGGCTTGGCTATGAGTTAAAACCATGTGAGTGAGTATAAACTTGGTAATTTGTTCTCTGTAAATGACTAAAAACAACAGAAATGGAGAAAAAATAGATTTTGGGAGGTGAAGCTGGTCGTTGTTTTAATTAAAAATCAAAACATAGGAATGTACAATGGTTAGGGTAATCGATGACGGTGACAGGATGACCAATGATGGTTAGGGTGACCGATACTAGTTACTGTGGGAAATCAAAAAAATTGCAAATGAGGCAAAAAATGAAGTAAAGAAGTTGTATTTGACTGTGATTTTGAAATTTTGGGGGTATGATGATGTCCTAAGAACTTCAAAAAGAATAGAAGATGCGATGAGTGTTTTTTTTGGTAAAATTGACCAAAAAGCTAAAAACTGATAATGGTTAGGTAAACTGATTACGGTCACTATGAAATTTGAAAAAAAATGAAGAAAAATTGATTTTTGTGAATTAAGTCAGATGGAATATCAACCCAGAAACCTGAGTATGATAGTATTGGACCTTGACACACTTAGAAACAAGTTAGAATACACCAACTATGATGGAGAAGAGTGAAAGGAATAATAAAATGAAGAACACGACCTCAAAACTCAAAACACAACTCAAGAAAAAGCTAAGAAAAACATGAAATCCTATAAGTGAATTTTTTATGTTTTAGCTTATGTTATTTAAGACTGACTTGTGTACAAAACAAAGTTTTTTGGTTAGAAAGGTGTCCTATGAAGAGGAAACATCTAAGGGTGGTTTTAAGTTATGTTTTAGCAGGGGGTCCTTTCTCTGAGTTAATGAATGGACAAAGAAACCAACTAGGTGCCCACTGTTAATCCTCTGATCACTAACAACTTCTTCCAAGTAAAGAATTGTTTAAGATGTGTAAATTTATATTTGTGCAATTTGGCAAAGAGAAAGTAGAGATAGTGCTCTACGATTCAGTTATGTCAACCATCAGTTGGGCATGACTTCCAGCATATAAGTTTCCCTCAGTTTTAATGTGAGCTAAAAATGCAAGCATAGAAGTATGAAATGCAAGTATTTTAGAACCCAAATCAAAATGTGATATTCGATGTAACTAAACAGTGAATAGGAAAGAGAATGATTTTCACTAATGCAAATTCAAGAAGAAAAATAATGATTCTTTTCAGTCCCAAAATACAAATGTCACCGAGACAAATAGAAGAAAGAGAAGATTTCCATGGATATAATTTAATGTTAACTTCCTTTTGAAAAGAAAAAAACATACAACAGTTCCCTAAGAATGAATGAATGCAAGGAACCCTAGATGGGTCCCACCAGGCGTGCCAAAATGTTTCACCAAATTCTTAGTAAATTAATGAATTAGATAAGAGGTAATAGGCCAAGGAGGAAAACCTATTTGTGATTTTAGTCGAAGATGCACGCGTTCTGATTTCTTGATCCATGTTGACTACGAGATCTCCCTTTTTTTATAGAAGGAACTACCTATAAAATGCAAAACATTACCACCAGATAGAGTTAAAAAAAATAATGAGTGAACTGCATAGTAGAAGCTAGATCTAGGAAGCCTGATGCCTCTTGAATAGGCTGTCAATTTACTTTATATAACAATATTAATGTTATTCAAAATATACATCAAATAAAGATCTTGTTGTAATTGAAAAGATTTTGGTGTCTCATACAAAACAATAAGAAAGGCTGTGCAAAATATTGTTTGAGATCAAAATGGGTCAGGTGATGGGCTAGTATTGGATTGTAGGCCTGGTATAGGATCTGGATAGGGTTTGGTAAATGTTACAAGTGATTATAGGCTATTGGGAAATAGGTATTAGCTCACTAGCCTAAGCTATCTTGCCACACAGGGTAATCGATGTAATATGTGTAAGCGATGCTTGTTAGGTAGAATGACCAATGTCGGTTGGAAAACTGGCGTCGGTAGGGGAAATTAGTAAAAGGGACTTAAAACTTGTGTTATAGACTCTTTGTGATTGCACAAAGGTTGGAAATGGTGAGGGTAAGGTCGTAAAATGGCCTTGGAGGCTCAGAGATGATTAAAAGAGGATAAAACTAGCTGAAAGGGTCGGATATGGTAAGGTGATAGGTTGGTAGGAGGAAGAGAGTGTACAGATGTGGAGAATGATAAATTACTAAGATGAATAATAAATCTTACTAAAATAAAATAGTAATAAATGAAGAGATGTTAGGTGTTTACTGAAGAGTAGGTTTGGAGAATGCAGGTTCTGAGGATGGTGATGACAGAGATCCAGAGAGAAGAGAATTTGTGTTCATGTTGTGGAAGTTTGAACCTCCGTGCTTCTTTGTGTGAATCCATGATCGTGAAGAAGATGATGGATGCCAATGGTTGTTGGTATTGCTTCCATATATTTTCCTTTGCCTGAGTGCTTTTGAAATTTCGAGTGATCCAAGTCTCTGTTCATATGAGATATTGAATCGAATGAACAACCTAGGCAAAGGATTTTGGAAATGTATTTGACCTAATCAGTGATGGTTAGGTAACCGACATCAGTTGAGATATAACCGACATCAGTTGAGATATAACCGACATCGGTTAAGGCAAGAATATCTAGGTTAGCCAAAAATAACCTGATTGTTGGTATTTTTGGAGTGGTCTCCAATATTCGTTTGAGTCTTGAGTGATAGAACATGGAAGGATAAGTAAGAGTATTTTTAGGTTTGTTAGTAGGAGTTAAGTCTATGTTTAGACTAAGTCCCAGTTAGTTAGGATAGGTTTAGACTTGGCCTTAGGTCATTAATGAGGTTTGAGTGGGTCATTTGAGTGAGGTGGCTAGGTGAGGTGGTTAAGTGAGGATATTAATTAATTAAATTAATATAATTAATTCAATTAACATGTACACTAGGGGATATGAATGGGTAGGATATGGTTAATTTATTTGACGGGGTTTTAATGGAAGTATGACCCAATTTTGGTGTCTAAATAATCCTGTCTTGTGGCCACTTTATTTTATTTTATTTTTTCATTACGAACCTCTTACACTCATATACCTGTTGATTAGAGAATACTTGTTAGAGATAACACAAGAAGTCTGCATAGGAGAGAAGGCTAGGATCAAGGGTGCGGAGGGACAGGAAGAGCCCGTGCGTGGAGGGAAAGTTTAACTTTCAGGACTTATCCGATTTTGAGCATTAAAACCTATTTTTAGAAGATAGCATGTAGAGCATATAAATGAGGAAGAGACGTGCGTGCAACACATTGTCTATCTTTAGAGGATCGGATTGAAGCATTTTGCATAGAGATGAGCTAAGAATAGGATTATCACTTCAGTTAACTATAAGAGGTCTATAGATAGCATGCTTGCATGTGTGGCTATGCTTGTAAATGGGGCATGGTTATTAGTAGCATGCGGCCTATTTTTAGAATAGATAAGCAGTGAAGGGAAAGTACCCACCCTATATATATGATGTGAAGCACATAGTAGTGGATATATAGGTATATGAAGAGTGTAAGAGGTAAGCATAAAGAGATACGTGCATATGAATGGATCACTGTATCATATCCATGCATGCATCGGTATAGATTGCCATTATTGTAAGGAGCTTCTGTGTTTATTAATAGATGGAAGATATTGGCTGAATCTAAGTGTCATTCCTGTGCGTAATTGAATAGTGCATGTTCTTGATTCAATCATGATTATTGTTTAAGCTTGTTCTTTCCTAGGTCTGAATATGGCATGAATTGTAGAATGATGGATTAGTTATGAATATATATGTTTCTTCTTTCATCATGCTACCATATTGTTACAACAACCCTAAAGAGGGACCTGGTACCTTTGCGCGCTTCAGGTGAGCACTCAGTCTAGGCTGAGTGATGTGTCAATGTGACTAGGGTATTATCTGGTGAATTCTAGGCTGGATCATTGCTTCTGTTTTTAGGACCTCTTTTTTAGGATGGTTCACGATGAAGATGTACCGGTTATATCTGGTAAGTATTGAGGAGTGGATACATGATATGGAGGAAGAATATGCATGACAGTTCAACATTGGATTTGAGTTTAATGCACACACTTGGGTAGAACAGAATATGTATGAAAACTTATATGAGATATTTTTCACCATTTTTCCAGTAGAATTATTCGAGTGGCTGATTACTTATGCATCTAAGTGGAATAGGAAGGATCACATACTTGTCTAGACATAGGAATAAATTCAGGCCCTTTATGATGTTGATCTGATATGGAATCGTGCTTTGGATACGTGGTTTTGTGGTGTTTTAAATAGTTATATTCTAGAATATTCAGTTTCGATGTATTCTTTCTTGGAGGTAGCTGAATTCAATTTCTTACGATATCCAAGAGGATCATATCTGCAAGGTATTCCACTGGCGATTAAGATCTTAATGGTAACTTTGAACCTGGAGAGTAAACTGGTGGCTAAATAAACCTCACCACGTGCGAGGTCAGGAACAGGTTTGGTGAAAGATGGAAAACCTAGCGACAAAAAGGTAGAGAGAGGAAAGGCATCTTAAGTATAATGAGGTGCATGAGAGGGAGATAGAGAAGTGACATATCGTTGTATAAAGTATGACGTTGAGGAGAGAGATGGCTCATGAAGGATTTGAAGCTCATGTAGAAGATGTGGAGCTAGAGCATCAAGAACTCCCCCATCTTGGAAAGCATGATAGAGATCCCCCCTTGGCCTCACATGGAAGTGCACCAACAGAGACTACCTGGGCCATGGCCGCACATATTAACCCACCTAGTGACCTAGCCCTTGTGCTTGGTTTTCCAGTATCTAGTACGACAAGTAATCAATAAGTAAATTTGGAAAACAGGTGAACCAGAGTAAGTTAGCGAACAAGTACATCAATGAAAGGACATATGATTTCAATATTATTTGGAGGAACCTTTTCAGGTGCATCATCCATACAGAATGTGAGTGCATAGAATGTTGGATTCCCCTCTAGAATTAAAAATACCATAAAGACTATAGAGGTTCAATATAGTACTACTATCGGAACACAAGGGAGTACATCTATAGGCCCTTTTCCAGCTACATGCGAAGGATCAAGAGGAATAGGTGGTTCTAGTTCTAGTGGATCTGATGGTTCTAGAGGCAATGGAAACACAAGAGGTTTTGGATCAGGTGGGTAAGGTCCACACCAACCCCATAATATTTATATGGAGATGTCTCTTCGTCTTACAGAGTATAGAGGTATAGAGGATGTTTTTGAGCATGTGCACATGTGTGAAATATTGTGGCATGCAAAAGGGATCATGACTTCTGAGCGCAATGCAAGTCAATTTTCTACTACATCACAAGGATGCACACATAACGAGTATAGGAATTTTTACCCTGATCAAACTTGTGTGGATTATGCAGCGTTGAAGGATGCTTTCTTGAAAGAGTTCTATATCCCAGAATTTGAGTAGAAGAGTATAAGCGCGCTTAAGGATATCAAGCAAGGCACTACTGAGAGTGTACGTGAGTATGATGCCCACTCTAAAACACTCATATCTAAGCTTTCTCATGACATTCACGCAAACCAACATGCACAATGGTTTGTTGGTGGATTGATTACACCATTTAGAATAGCACTGTCACATAAGACATACACTGATCCGCGCAAAGCATTGGAAGCAACTTTATGTGCTGAGGCAGTTGGGAGCATTAACACTGGAGTTAGTCCATCCTTAGAGGCATAGATTATAGCTATGGAAAAAAAGTTAGAGAAGCTATCAGAAAATTCAGCCCATGAAACATGCTCAGGAATTTGGTGTACAAATTGTGAAGTGGAAGGTCACACTAAGGATAGTTGTCCTCGTAGAACAGTATGCTCATTACTGTTGGATTGTGATATCTATGATTTGAATCATGATATTAGTCACTGTTCTTTGTTACAACTGTGTGATAAGGAAGAATGTATCTTGTTACTATAAAATTTTCCTGTCCATGACCCATGATACTAAATATTGTCAATTGATTGGTCAGATCTAGGATGCTATAGACATTAGGGTATGATAGACAAGTGTCACTGATAATTCTAATGGTAAGAATGAGCACCACGTTTGGGATCATAATAAAACATGCTATGATAGGAATGAGGGGCATTTTGAAGGAGGTCATGGAAGATGATGTGGATATCATGGTGGATATGGAGGATGAGGCTGCGGTGGAGGAAGACATGAATTCCCTCATGGAACATGTTATACATGTAAATATCTTGACCACTATAGGCTTGAATTTCCTTAGAATATTGCATGTTCTTTTTGCGGAAAGAACCATAGCTATGAAGAGTGCCCAGACTTATATGATCATCTAAGTAAGAAACATAGGCAAGAAAACAAAGGCACCAGGATGGTTAGAATCCAGTGCACGGTAGAAGATCAGTGGATGCCCAAGATAGCACCAGGACCTAAGGAATTAATAGTGAAGGTTACTACATGAGATGAAGTAGTGCACACAAGAGAGGCATTACAGTAGAAACCTACCATCACTAAGGATGACATCCTGCATGCCCAGTACCCAGATCCCACCTATTAGAAGGAGGTTTATCATGATACCATGGACGTGCTAAGGAATCTTCAGGGTGAGATACAATACTTAAAGGATCATAAGAAAGCATCAGAGACAATCCAAACTAATATCGATGATCTAAGAGAAGTGTGTAAAATTTTGTGCCAGGAGAACATCATTCCACTATTAGGAAGTTGGTTAAAAGGGAACACTCCCTACGCAAGTATTGAGACCAGACATAAGATCTTGCATGCAAATCTCCCCCCTTATAGCATTGACTATGACAAGGAAATTAATTTGAGTGTTGTTGTGGATGGATGATTGTTGAGCAACATATTGATTGATACAAGTGTGGAAGTGAATGTGCTTACATTAGATGCATGGGTACAAATTGGGGAGGCCTCCATTGTAGCCATCATCTAATGTGTTATTTATGGCGAATCAGACTAAGGCCACTCCTATAGGAGTTTTGAAGGATGCATCTATAACCATACAAGGGGCCAAGTTCACTGGGGATTTTGAGGTATTAGCACTTGTAGAAGAAGACAGTTTTCCATCCTTACTTGGACGCCCTTGGTGTTATGTGAATAATGCTGACTTGAGATTCAATAAGGGGTATATCAGGTTTGAGAACAAGGAGGAAAGGGTTGTGATACCTTTGACAGATGGGAAGTCTACACCATATGTTGAGCCTTTAAGTGAGGAGGACTTAAATAGAATCTATGTATGCGCTATTCAAGATCTAGAGGTCAATGAACCATCAAAGGAAGGCATCCTACAGTGGGAGGATTCTCATTATATTAGTGATACTATGAGTATTGCTTGTGAAAATTTGGCTCATGGTACATATGAACTAGTAGGACGTAAGGTAAAAAGTGTGGCTACGTGCAAGAATCATTTTCTTTGATGGATAGGTAGCGTAGTACCTTGGTATATAAGAGCAAAAGATCTTCCTGTATTCTTACAAGCCATGGAGGCACAGTGGATAGACCAAGTCAAGAGAAGAGACATGTTAGCATATATCTTGTGCGGGTCAACATCGCAACTAGGGTATTATCTAGTGAATTCTACGCTGCATCAATACCCAGTCATATTTTTTTATCCCACGTTATTTTAGCCTTTGTTGGGGCACCTATGGGTACCCTAGTCCCACCATAAGTGCACCAATCCTTTTAGATCTTTCCTGCCTCTTTTTGAGATATTTCTAAGCATTTGACATCTTTATCTTTCTAATGGTCAGCCTTTTTAGGGTTAATTATGAAATTAGACCAAGATAACCCTATAAATATAAATTTGTGAGACCATAATGATGGACATATCATCACTTACTACTATCACTCCATCTAGAGTTGCATCCATCTATTGCATTGGAGATCACTTGCATCCACATAGATCCATCATCAAGGCACAAGGACAAGGTATCTATATCACACTTCATAGGTGGGTGGATTTTATTCTATTCCATGCACACATTCTATTACATTTTCTACACATAGTTATTGCTCATTATTTCATAAAGTGTGACTAGCATAAGAGCAACATAGGGCATCTTCATACAAACTTGCACATAGAAATGCATCGTGTCTGAGATGTAGTGCAATTCTTAGTTAGTAAGTCCACCATTGTGGCTTCCGCAGTCAGTATAACGCCTTCATATCCATTTTTATTTTTTAGGTTTTGATGTTTGTTTTGAGGGTCTTATAGGTCTTTCTTCCATCTTGAGTTATTGGTGATATCTGGTATGGAATAAAAAATTTTATGCGACATGCAGGGAATATTTCAAATTACATTTTGGCCATGTGAAGACCAAAGTTAGAGCTTTTACACAGACCAGGGTGCCCATATTCTAGACCACAGTGCCTGAAGACACCCCAGTTCTCCTCCAGGTGATCCAATCTAGATAAATCCTCCATCTCCATATTTTTTGACACTCTTGCATAGTCGTTCTTGCTTATGATTTTTCTAGACTCCTCTGCAACACAATCTTACCACTTCATCAAATCAGTTGAGTTATTTTCTCTCTCTCTCTCTCTCTCTCTCTTGCACATTAGGGTTTTAATTTTCATTAGTATTATTATTTATCTCATTTACATATTGTCTTAGCATTTTTATTTACTATGTTTATACGTCCTCCTAGATTAGATTAATTATCCCTTACTGCACACTAGTTAGTCAATTTTAGTTAATTAGTGGGTGTCGTGGTCTAAAATTTGGGCACTCTGATTTGTGAAACATCTCATAATATGATCTTGATATGGTCACTAGGTATTCGTAGTACCTCGCCTTTGTTCAGGTGAATGTTGCACTTGTTTTGCTGATGTTGCCACAAACCTACAATGAAGAATCGCCTTCGAAACCCAACACAAAGCATAAAAACCCTAAGAAAAGAAAGATGCAAATGAAGGGTTCAAACTGTCCTCAACTGCCAGACCCAATGTAGTTCTAGGTGTGTGTGCAATTGTGCCCTTGGTTGCTCTTGTGTGATTCACACTTTGTGAAGTAGCGAGAAAATAACTAGATGTAGAATATAAAAAATGTGTGCATGGAAACAATAAACTCCCCTCTTATGAAGTGTGATGCAGCTGAACTAGCCTTGTGTGCCTTGTGATGGAGCTAGATGGATGAAAATGTAGATATAGATTCCTTTGATGTATGCAACCTTAGGTGGTGATAGTAAGTGCTTAGTGCTTGGTCCCTCGTTATGGTCACATAACTTTATATTTATATGGTTCTCTTGTACTAATTTCGTAGTTAACCCCAAAAATTCTGACCACCAAAAATATAGAAAGATAAAATATATAGAAGTTCCCAAAAGGTGAGAGTAAAGTGTAAAGAGGATCAAGGCTCCCTAGAGACAACCTGGGTTCCCGGGGTGCCCCATTCCTAGCTAGGTGCCCCATTCAGAAATAGATCAAATGCATAATGACAATACAAACTGGGCAAGTGTGGGTGCAAGATCAAAAGTAATGACATAAAACAAAGTAAAATGGCCGACGGCATGGGTTATTTATTGTTATTTCAGTTAAGAACCATATGAATAGTAGTATGAGACCGAGACTATCTAATGACTCAAAGTGCGTGATTTTATGTCTACAATCAGATGCACTATTTCTAACATTGAACATATGCATCAAGTTTAGTTCAAGAAATGTAAAATCATCAATAGTACTTTAAAGAATTGGATTAAGGATTTAAGCTTCGTGCACATTCCTCATGTAAAGAAAGTTGTGTAGACAAAAAGTTATGCTAGTTTAAAATGCAAACTAAGAACTAAACTAATTAGTTCCTAATCTAACACAACTATTATCTACCTTTGATTGAGCTAGATGGAAAGGGATAGAATGTAATACCATGCCTTACCAAAGTATAAATCCCTTTGATTTTTTATGTGCTCAAGATGTTAGATTATATTACTTGTTGCTTTAGATTTTGTGGGATAATTTTGGCGGCACCTCCCCTACTTGATGGATGATTTCACTTAATAGAATGCTTGAAGATTGAGATATTTTCTTAGAACGTATTTTGGTAACATATACTTGAAATTTTATAAGGTGGTTGCCATGGAGGGTGGCACTCCTATTTATAGTTAGAGGAGGGAGAAACGAATGGTTGATATCTTGCCATGTAAATGGTAAATTAATGGTGGATAATTGGTGAGAATGGAGAAGGATCTAAACTTAGAAAATTCTAGAAATCAGGAGAAACCTCCATTAAATTAAAAATTCAATAGAGGAAGAAAAATATTTGAATATTTGAATATAGAAGAGGGAAAATTAGAGAGGCTTCTAGAAATAGAAGCCTCTAGATTTAGAGGATTAGTTAGCTTAGGATTAGGTGAAATTAATTATGATTAATGGGGTGATTTGGTGGAGAAGATAGGTGTAGGGTAGGTGGGTAGGTGAGTAGAATTTTTTTAATTCTTAGAGATTGATGATACGGATTAGTTAATGGGATAATAAAATATTAATGATGTATTAATATGATTGAGGTTGAGATGGGATTATAGAATGAATAATGAAAATAATTGAAATATGATAATAGGGATAATAAAAATTAATCTCAAGATTAATTATTATATGGTTAGTGACGAGAGGAGGAATTAATAAGTATATAATAGTATGTTATTTGTTAAATGAGCATGTCAACATTTTACATGTCTACGTTTTCCCCTCTTTGAAGGGTTATTGTGTTACAATGATCATTCAAAGAAAAAGAGATGACATGATAGGTGGTGAGGGTGATGCCCTCTCAAGGGTTTGGGAGAGGAGGAAACAAGTCACGCCCTTAAAAGGATGAAAGGCTCAAGGTAGTGAGTGAGTGAAGTTTAGAGGAGGAGAAACATTGAAGATGCAGAGAATTGGGAGAAGAGGTGAGGATTTAGAAGATTGGAATATGTAGAGGATTGAGTATTTGGAGGAGAAAAATTAGAGGATGAGAGGATTGGAGTATTCAGACTATTAGAAGATTTTGATTAGAGTATTAGAAGAGTGAGGACTCAGAGGGATAAGAGTAGGAGCTTGAAGAATTAGAAGTCATGGAATTTTGGAATAAGAGATGTCCCAATCAATGATGTATGACAAGGGGGAAGATTTATGATTGTTGAATTTAGAAGATTGTCCCGTCAATGGGTTAGATGTGGATGGTTGTGTATTATAGGATGCCCCTAATGAGGGTGAAACATTTTAAAATCAGAATATTCCCCACTCAAGGGTTTAGATGTGCATGATTGTGGATTATAGGATGCCCCATACGAGGGGGAATATTTGTGGGATTAGAAGATGCCTTAGCTGAGGGATAGGAATGATAGATTGAAAAAGCATGGATTGTCTAGGGTATAAAAAGATTGAATAGTTAGTTAAGTGATGAATAGGATGGGACTTAAAATATGACAATAGATTGGGGTGTGCTTCCATAAAGTACCCACTTGGATCATCATTAGAAATTGTGATTGATGTGGCATATAGAAAGATAAACCAAGGTATAAAGATGGTGATGATTGAATTTTCAAATGCCCTTGTCCTCATATCATTGGAAAAATTAATATTATGATGATCCTCATATCATTGGACTAGAAAAGTCACCTCATATCATTGGTCATGTAAAATAAAAAGAATTGAAAGGGGCCTCATATTATCAGCCAAAATGTAAATGCAGATAAGCAAGTAAACATACAAACAAAAAAACACACTACATTTATATTTTTGGATTTTTAAACAGTGGAGGGTGTGTTGAATGGATGTTTATGAGTTTTTAATTTTAATTTTTGGAATGTTAATATTTTTTTATTTTTTGATTTTAATCATGTTTTGATTTTTAATAAGTTTTGGGATTTTATAATTTTTGGATTTTTAATAAATTTTGGATTATTTTTTATATTTGATAATTTTTGGATAAATGAGGGAATTTGGTGAGGGTAGGAAGAAACGGGAGGGAAAACAGATGAGCAGGGTGGGAGATTGGGCTCCTAGAAGTATTTAGGGCATCACAGTGGGTATAAAAGGTTTCAGTGACCAAGTGATGATTCATTTTCACCACACATAATAGAGAATGAGAGCTCTTGAGAGAGCATGATGGCCTATGAGAGGATTGTTGATCACCGAGTAGACTTAATGAGGACTTACTAACGATTGACAACTGATAGAGTGGCAATAAGTACATGTGGTTTTGATTTTTGTTTCAGTTTGCTTTTTTTATATATTTTTAAGCGTTTTTGGGTAGTTTTGAGGTGATGGGGGGTATGAAGTGGTGCCTATGCACATGAATTAGAACTTATAAACCAAAAATGACGCCTATGTGCTAATCGTAGTCCGTATGCATCACTGGAAGGGTGGTATGGGTATTAGCACCTATGTGGCGAGGGAAAGTTATGTTTTGGCATCTATGCACCTAGGATAGGGTCTGAAATGAAGCCTTTGTTTTAGAGTGGTGCCTATGTTTTATAGTGACGCATATGCAAAGAATAGTAGTGCCTATGTTAGGAGTGATTGGGAGAAAGCATAGTGCCACTTATGTGCTAGGTGGGGATGGGAAATGATTCCTATGTTATGAAATAGAGCCTATGTTCTAAAATGGCGTATATGTAGGAAATGTCGTTGTTGTAATAAATTGGCACCTATGTTATGCAATAACGCCTATGTTTTGGAATGATACACATGTAGGAAATGGAACTTTTGTCTTAATGTGGGGAGTTAGCATGTTTTGAGGGATGAATTATTGAAAATAGAGATTAGTGAGATGGGTAATGATGGGTGGGAGCTAATACGTGTGGTGTTAGTTTGTGTAGGTTGCATTGGATATCATACATATTTGACATCGACGTTCAACTTCCTTGAGGAATTTATTATGGGGTACTAACATGGAGGTAGAGGATTATGAGGATTAATTGTTGCATGTTACATGTGTGAGGATGCCATTTATGCAGGTGAATCAGGGATTATTGAAAGCACTAGCATAGCGGTGGCACTCGGAGACAAGTACATTTTGGCTACCTATGGGAGAGATGACAGTGACATTAAAGGATATATACCATATCTATTAGTTTCTCGTGGAGGGGGAGTGATTAGTATGGCATAGGTAGAGGCTTCGAGTGTGATTGAGGTTCCTGAGGGATGTGGAGGAGGCACCCCGTTAGAGGTTGCAAATAGATTTAGGAGTGTATTTTAGAGAGGGTTATATGGAGCGTTTGGTGATCCTAGTCTACTCCTTGATCAACTGCATTTTATTTCTAGATAGTGGAGGTCGATATTTCATTATCGGATTTGTATATGTGGTCCATTCTATGTGGCAGACTGAGACGGTGTCTTCATGGGCTCCTGCGGTATTGGCATGTTAATACCGCAACTTACACAAGGTAGCCAATCGAGGAGTAACAATATCAAAGTAGGTATCTATTATAGATATGGAGTTACGATCATATGGTATTAGGTAGACCGATTAGCATCCAACAACAGTGACAGGCTGGGGTGCCTTTAGTATATGGGTGGTATATTCTCAGGGGCAGGAGGGATCATTTAAAAGAGATGGGCTGATATAGGCACATGTTGATGAGATACAAGAAGTTGATATCACATGACGACCATACCAGAAGTATGAGGCACGAGAAGGAGACCTGATTCATAAGTTTCTATCAAACCCATACACTCATCAAATTTTCACTAGTACTGAAATTTCTCATATTCTCTAGTGAACACTAGTTGTTCTGAAGAAGTTAAAGCCCATAATCCTTTCCACTTAATTATTGTTTCCATTCTTGGTTTCCATGTGTGGTAATTATGTGTTGTTAATGGCTCAACATGATCTAATGCATGATTATATAAATATAGTAAAATTATCAAAATAAATATTTCTGATGGAAAGAACATAGAAAAACAAGCACTTTTGAAAAAAATGGCACTAAAAAATGAGTTACCGATCAAAAGATACAAGCTTTTCAATATTATGTTCTACTATTTATTTTAGTTGCCACTAAAATAGAATAAAATTCTCTTTCCTTCACCACACAAATAAAATGAAAGGGGGTTGGAGTTAAGCACCTACTAGTAGGAATAACAAGCTTTAAGCCCTCATATGACCATACCATATGACTAGGGGCTAAGCTCTGATACCATAAAAGGAATGATAACCAGATCATACGAAGTCAAGAACAAAGATGATAATCAAACATCACGATCGATAAGATGAAATATATGCAAGGAATAACAATCTAAGAACCAGTCAAGGTCATAGATCAAGCCATAAATCAAGGAAAGAACTAGTCATATATTTAGGAAAGAACTAGACATCAAGGATCTAATCAATACCATAGATCAAGGAAAGAACTATACCTAACAACTAGATAATACCCCCCTAATATCTAAATAAATAAAAATAAATATCCACACACATAAGTGGGTGAGGATAAATACAATAAAGGTAAATAAATTACCTAGGCGAACATGAGCTAAGGTGAATAACTACTCTAATATTAATCCGACAATGAGTGCCTCATATTCAGATACATTATTGTTGCAATGAAAAGTGAGCCTAAAAGCCTTGGGAATTATATCTCATTAGGGTGTAAGAAATAGAATGCCTATTCATGAGCTATGATGTGTAAAAGAGCCATCAAAGTATAATTTCCATGTGTTTGATTCTTCAATTGTGAATATGGAATCATCTAGAAACCATATATTCAATGGTGTAGAATTAGAAATTGGAGTTTTTGATAAATAATCTTCCAATAATTGTCCCTTGATGGCCTTCTGATTAACATATTCAATGTTGAATTCTCTCAGGAGCATGATCCATTTAGCCATGTGTCCTATTAAAGCCAATTTGGAGAGTAGATATTTAAGCGGATCTACCTTGGCTATGAGCTTGAACGTGTTGTTGAGCATGTAATGACGTATCTTTTGAGAGGAAAATAGTACGGCAAGGCATGCCTTTTCCATAGGAGTGCAATTAATCTCATAAGAAATTAGGGTTCAACTTAGATGATAAATGGCTTGTTCTTTTCCGTGGACATCATGTTCTGCCAAGAAAGCTCCCAAGGCATGCTGAGTAGCTAAAATGTATAAGAGAAAAGTAATTCCCAGAGTAGGAGGTACTAACACTAGAGGATGTAGTAGATATTCCTTAATCTTATCAAAAGAGGCTTGGAATTCCTCATTTCAATGGAATTCTATTCATTTTTTGAGTAAATGATGAAATGGATGGCACTTGTTAGTAAGTTGTGTAATAAACCTTATGACATCTTGTATTTTACCCTATAGGATTCTAAGTTGTTTTAGATTTTTATGTGGAGCCATTTAAACCACAACTTTAACTTTTTCTGGGTCAATTTTGATTCCACGGTGTGAGAAAATAAATCTGAGTAGCTTTCCATATGTGACATCAAAAACACATTTCTTGGGATTGAGATGAACCTTATATTCCTAGAGTCTCTTGAAAATGCTACAAATAACCATGGGATGTTCCTCATGAATCTTGAATTTTCTTAGGATGTCATCAATATAATCCTCAACAATGTCATACATAATGTCATGAAAAATAACTATCATGGCATGTTGATATGTACCTCTAGCATTTTTGAGTCCAAAGGGCGTGACTTGATAGAAAAACGTGCCCCAAGACATAGAAAAATCTATTTTTTATTGGTCTTCTTCTATAATTCTGATATGATTGTATCCAGATAAACCATCCATGAGAGATAACATCCCGTGCCCAACTATACAATCTATGATCATGTCAATGTTTGGTAGTGGGAAATAATCCTTTGGGAAAGCTTTGTTGATGTCACGAAAATTTGTACATATACGGATGTCCCCAATATTTTTTCTTACTGGGACAATATTTGAGATCCTATCAAAATAATCAATTAGTAAGATGAAGCTGACATCAAGTAGCTTCTGCAATGCTTTTTTTACAAGCAAGGTGACTTTTGGATGCATTTTGCATAAATTTTGTTTAACTACATTTGCTTCTTTACGCACTACAAGAATATGGACCACTAGAGATGGATTAACACTAGGAATATCTACCTAGGACCATCTGTATATGTTTGAGAATTCCTTTAGGAATGTTGTAAAGGTGGTTTTATCTTCTACTGATAAGGATGCCCCCAGTTTAAGGATCTTGGGGTATTCGTTAGTGTCGATGTTGATGTCAATGGTTTCCTTAATTAAGGATGTTGCGTCATCCTGTAGCATTTCAGAATCCGGAAGAATTTGATCCATACTTGGATTTGGTTCAGGATTTGGGAAATCTTAGAATAATTTTATAAGGGGATCCTCCTCATCAATATGGAAAGAGGAGTTGGGATGAGAGATAGTAGATTGGGATTGAATGGAGAAGATAAACTCATGTTCACCAAAGGAAACATCAATGTTTAAACATACTTGGAAACCTTTCTTATGATCATCATCAAGTGTATTATATCGAGTTCCTATGAACTCAAGAATGGCTTCATCATTTTAAAATTTCATTGAGAGAGATATGTTTTTATTGCTAGTCACATTGGATAAGTTCTAGGTAAGTGAGAGAGACATTGATGGAAAAGACAACGATGTTGTGGAAGATTAGTGGTGACAAGGTATTCATATTGGCTATAGATAGAACTTGTTTCAATGGTGCCTATGGCCTCCTCAACTATTTTGGTCATGTCACTATGGTCATCACGGATACTCTCACCTGATAGTTGATACCCGAGTCTGTGGCCATCAAGGTTAGGGATGATAGTGGGAGGTTCAATGATATCTTATGCGTCGATACCTAGTCCTTGACCAAAATATCCCATATGAGTCATTATTCTTTTGGCAATCATATATTCATTGTTTAATCAATAGGATGGTGTAGAGTCATCGATGATCCACATGGTGTCAGATGGCTCGAGGTACTCATCAACAAGGTACCCAAAAAAAAAGTGGATGAACCCAATGAATATTTTTTCCTTTTATGTTGACTCATTCTAGGCCTGCCATGTCATTTAGGTGATAATGGTAGCTGTTTAATGATGAAGGTTTGTTATTCCCCACACCCTATGTATTTTAGCTTGAGTGGTGGAGTATCTAGAAGAGGAGTGGATATGGATGGAGTGGTGAGAGAGGATTGGATTACAATGAGGCATTATGTGATGTAGTTGGGAGACTATTAGGTGAAATGTATGAAGTAGTGGATGATGATGAAGATGGGGATTTTGATGGTATGGTTTCGGTGATAGGACAATATGGTTCCCTATAAACTTCTACTTTGAGTGCTTGGCAGTATTGGAAGGGTTGAGGGTCTTTATGTATGGTGACTTCTACATCAACATGCTCGAATTAAAGACATTAATGTAATGTATATGGTACAACATGCATTTCATGTATCCATGGTCAAAAAAGTAATAAATTATATGGGAACTGGATGTCCAAATGTGTAATAGGGTAGGGAACATGGCATGCCTGACATTGATAAGTATATATAAGGTGCCTAATGATTTTTGCTTAGTATTACATATGATTTAATGGCAATGATATCCCTTCTTAGATCCATTTTATCATACCCTAATCGTCGGATGAGAGATAGGGTACAGAGGTTAACTCTAAATTTGTTGTCCATGAGTACCCTCTTGATGTGAATGTGTTTGATATGAACTTCAATTTATAAGGGAATATTATGCATTGGGCCATGTAGTGGAAAGTATGGTTGAGTAAAGGTGAGTGGAAGTGTTGGATGGGGATATATATGGGTGATGAGATCTTGGAATTGTGTGGGATCAATATAATTTGGAACAAAAGTTTCTTGAAAGGCGTGATAAATGATATCTTTGTGTATGGAGGATGTTTTGAGAAGATCCATAATATATATTTGTGTGGGGGTCTTCTCAAGTTATTCGATAATGTTGTATTGTCCTTGTGGTGAGGGATTATAGGAGGATGGAATAACTCCTTAGACCACTACATGGCTCCTTTGGGTGGTAACTATACACTGAGGGTTTTTTGAGGGGCCTTTGACTTTAATAGTAACTACTTAGTGTGGGGAATGATGAATGTGGCCAACAAGGGATTCATATTGAAATAGTACATAGTGGTAGTTAATGTGGTTAAAATTTTGAGTGGTTGATTCAAGTTTTTTTCCATACTTTTATTGACCCTAATTGGAAGCATGGGTCTGACCATGATTAGTAAGTGGATTCTAATAGATACCAAGCTTTTGATTTTGAGAGGAAGAAGATGCATTGTCATATATTTTAATTTCACCTTGGTTGATCAAATCTTGGATATAATTCTTGAGATCTATACACCTATTTGTAGCATGAACCTTGATTTTATCAAATTTGTAGTACTTTTTTTTCTTGAACCATGAGGGCTTGGGTTGAGACTCATCAATTGGATGATTTTGGGGGGAAATGACCATATTAGTAGGAACTAATTTGTAAGGTATTGATTCGATAGACTCACCAAGAGGGGTGTATGTTATTTGTTTTGAGTTTTGGGTGGATCAAGGTTGACCTTTAGGGACAAATATAGTAGTGGCTCTATGGATGTGCTGGACATGTTTGGTTTCTGTCACTCCATCACCAACAACATTTTGATTCTTATTGGCTTCTTGGATGTGGAATGTTGACTAGATTGATTATAATTATCACGGGAATATAGTTTAATGAGCCCTTTGAAAATAGGGGTTTTCAATTTGTATTGCCTTATCTATGATGTCATCAAAAGTATTAGCATAATAGACTTAGAAATAGATGGCTAGCTCTTGATGGAGATTGACAACAAAAATGGTGACTAGTTGTTTTTTAGGGATAGGCCATGGAATGTGGCTAACAATGGATCACCATCATTGTAGGAAGGATGAGAAGCTTTCATCATTTTGTTTCTTAGTGTTACATAGGTCAATCATAGTAACATCGTGTTCCACATTATAGGAAAAGTGTTTGATGAAATTTTCATATAGGTCGGCGAATGTAGTGACAAAAAATTTAGGCAATCACCTTTTCCCTTATATATTTTTTAATTTAGGTGATTCTAACTATGGTGGAAAAGGTACCCATAGGATATCACGGTCGAATGGATAGGGATAAGATTCCTCAAATTTGTATTGCCATCCCTATTTTCTGAGTTGCAACCCTTGAAGTGTTTCATTAATAGACTTTATTTATTTCTCCAAAGTAGGTTCTTGAGGGCTGATGGGTGGTGGATTGAAATTGGGTTGTTGAGTGTGTTGATCCATGGTCATTATATGGTTATGGGCCAAGTTGTAAGCCTAACTAAGTGATTTGGTTACTCATTTATTGCATTTGAGAAAATACAGATTCCTTTGATACATGTGGATTATTTGTGGTCTATTTGCTATCTCACCTATATGTAGCACGATGGTTATTTGGATTACGATGTTGCGAGGATGGTGGTCATTGTCCAATGTAGTTGCTTTCATCATGGAGAATACTATGAAGTTGGTTATGGGTATAATAAAGAGGAAGTTTCACTCCCATATGATATAGTTTGAGTAAGAGAGAATCTTTGTTTTTATCAAAAAAGTGATTTAACATCTCTTGTCATATTCCTTCCATAAAATATGTGCTTGAGTCATCATCACTGCTGGTGTTGACCATGGTTTCTTCCTCTTCTCCTCGAGTGTAGTTTTCTTATGCATTAGCATCATAATAATTTTGATTAAATATGCCATGTCCCATTTCTTGATGACTAATTTCTTCATTGTTTTTTGATTGGGATCAAGTGGGAATTATCCTAGGTGTCATTGAGAAGTGAAAATGAGACGGGGGTGTGTTAAATTGATGAGGAATGTGTAAACAAGGAAAGGTTAAGATTTATTATTTGAATGATATATAATCTTAATAACCTAACCTTGTTTATAGGACAAAAGAATTTGAGGAGGTATTAAGGAGAGAGAATAAGGATTTTCCTCATTAGTAGAGGGCGTAGGATGTGCCTTGATGTAAGGGCTTAGAATAATAGGATAAGTGATAGGGATGTTTTTTCCATACACAATGTATCGATTAACAAGATTAGATTAGTAGTGTCAATAGGAAATCGTGGGTGGGGTGTTTAGATATGAAGATGTATGTGTAGATTTGAGTGAAGATGTAAAGATATAGAAAATATTGTGATTAAGAGAGATATGTGATATGATAAGTTTTTGGGATCTCTTAAACCTAGGTAAGTATGGGGATACCACTAAGAAACGTTAAACTATTAAGAAGAGTGTTTTGTGATGATGATAGGGATTATATTTTTAGTTATGTAAGGTAGTACGTGATAGGTTATATGAATAGGATGGGATGTATTGAGTGGATTTTTTGTGGGACATGTTTTGGGAAATGAGGGAAGGAGTTTTAGAAATGTATTTTTGTAGTTTTTAAGTTTTAAATTTTTATTAAAAAGGCGGAAAGGTTTATTAGTTTATTTGATCTTTATTAATAGGGTGGTGTAAAAGGGGTGAATGAAAGTAGGTGAATGAATGATTCATGATCAATGTTTTTATTATATGAAGTCTATTGATTAGGTGGAGGTTAATTATTTGGATTTGTTATAGAAGGTGTGAATGATGATAGGGAGGGTGGTGGATATGGTCAAAGTGTATGGTAAAATACATGTGGACAATTTTTTTTTATTATCTAGTTTATTGATTAGGTGAAAAAGGATCGTTAATTATTTGGATTCGTATTTGTAGGATTACATGAAAGGTAGGTGAATGGAGTATAAATGGTATGAAATCAATGTGTTTGTTATTATTTATTGATTAGGTGTAAAGGTTTTTAGTGGGAAGGTTTATTATTATTTGATTTTGAGGCTGATGTGAAAGGTATGTGATGAATATGGTCAAACATATATGATGTGTGGTCAAAATTGAAGTCAAATATGTGTAGTATAAATGGATGGATGATAGGTGTATATTTTAATTAGAAGGTTTGGTGTGAAGTTTATTTAATGGTTTTGACAAAAACACTAAAGCAAGTATAATCATGTAATCACAATCCTAGATAGTCAAGTGGGATTGTAACTGAACTATAGCTCACTTTCAATACCACACACCAAAGGTGGTGAAACAATTGGATTTCCACATATGTGTCAATGTGGGTTCTGCTAGATAGTGATCTTTGGAAATGTAGCCTCCTTGCACTATAGTTCTGTTGTCATGAAAATGTGTGACAGGGAAATTGGAAGTTTCCAAACACGACAACTAAACCCTTGTGCCAAATTTTTCATGTTTTATCATTCCTAAGCACCCCCGGTCAAATTTTCCATTCTTGTGATCTCTTGAATAATGTTATATCACCCCCTAGGTGATTTAGGAAAGTGCATTCATTCCCCCTAGGTGATTTCAGGAGTTCATTTGCAAAGCTACAAGCAGTTGTGGGAAGGGCTATCACTGGCCTTCCTAGAGCCAGAGCAACATCACGGAGCATAGCAGAAGAGACTAGGTGGATGTGGAGGTGATCCAAAGGTCTTGGGAAATTATGGAGATGATTTAAGAATAGTTTAGAAGGTCTTAGAGAAGATGGGGAAGTTTCACGAGAATTAGGGTTCACAAGCCTAGGAAGTACACAGGCCAAAAACAGATGTTGTGCTTCAGAAGAAGATTCCAGGAGCTTCGGATGAAGTTAGGAGCAAAAAAAAAAATCTCCAGAAATATTATTCCAATCCCTACATGATTATGAAATCATATTTTTCACAACACTTTGGCGCATCAGGTCTGCAAGCAGTTTTTCTCAGGCACATGTGGAGTACCAAATCACAATTCTGATTTTTCAGGGATAAAATGGATGAATCAAGACATAATACACCCACAATTTGGATTCAAAAGGCCATTTCCAATCAAGATCATATTATATGTTTCCAAAAAAATCCATCAGGAGCTCAAGTTATCATCATCACAAGTTGCCCTCTTAGAGTGTGTTCGAGACTTAGCCAAACTCTGAGAGGACACGTGTCAACTCCAGAAGCCTGGTGGGATTTTGTGTCCCCGAAGTCCCTAAGGTCAGGTACATCAACCTTGTAAAAATGCATCCAACCACCATGTGACCTCTGGGACCCTCATGTGACCTTTAGACTTCACAGTTCAACCCCCAGGTGCATTTTTGGAGCTCAAATTCCCTGTCGTCGGATCGAGGACACGTGTCATCTCTAAGAACATCGTGGAATTTGATGTCCCTCATGTCCCTCACATGTCAGGGATTTCATACCTTTAAAAATTCACCCAGCCCTCTTGGAGAGAGTTTTGGTCACCCATGTGACCTGCTTTCAGCCCCTTATTGCTTTGAAGCTGATTTTTGAGCACTCATCCCCTATCAGTAGATCAAGGACACATGTCACCTCCAATATTTCCATGAAAATTGATGTCCCTCACATCCCTTTGAGGTTAGGGACATCAGGGACAAGAAAATTTTCCCAGCCCTCTCCCCCCATGTTTTTAAAAATTCAAAATTTTGACATGTTTCCCTGCTTCTAACTACTTCCACTCCTGTGCACAGCCATACATACATTCTTCCTCTGCAAATTTCTTCCATCACTCCGCCATTGCAAAAAAATCAGACCAGATCAACCAAGGAACTGAAATACCTTTCACATGGAAATACGAAGGTCTCAGAAGGAATTCTCATCAAGCTAAGGAGAAACAAAGAACAACAAAGAAGAGAATAGTAAAATCTCCATAGCCAAAAAATGGAAATCTGAAAAAATCTTGCAAACCAGTGCACTAATCAAAAAATCATTTGTTGTTGTTTGTTCCTCTATCCAAGACCATCAAAACCATACCCTCAAACTCTCCTCTCATGTGACAAAGTATCCACAACGAAGAAATCTCCTTTCCGGCTCAACAAAGAAAGAAGTGGGATTTCCCGTCAAACCGTTGGGCGAAACGAAGTAGAATTGCAAGTGAAGCATTAGAATAAAAAACCCACATCAAAAATATATTTTTTTGGCAAATGGAGGAGAAAACCAGACCTACAATTTTGAGGTTCATTAATGGTTGTTGCGTCCAGAAGCACTACTAGATCTAAAATTTGAAACTTTAAAATCTTCTTGACTATTAAGTGGGTGGGTCTGAAATTTCAGAGGGGAGATATTGGGAAAAACCCCATATCAAAAAATTTTGTTTCATGTCAATTCGACATCCAGAATCCCACTTTCTAAATATAGTAGGTCTCCTGCATAGAGGACTGCTATTTTGGGAAAGTCACCAACAAAAGAACTCACGAAGAAGACAAAGACATTGAAGATGCACTACGACTGAGAACTCTTTAGAAATGGCATTTTGATCCAATTTTGGCAATTGCAAAAAATAGTAAGTGGTCCCACAAGCACTTGCCAAAAATAGAAAATCAATTCAAAACGTGGGGGGGATACAGGAAGAAAGGGTAATTCAAGCTACCATAATCATCCGAGGTCAACCTAATTTGTGCACTTGCCAAAATTAGTAAGTTGTCCTGGGGCACTTACTAAAAATAGCATGGCTACTCCAAAAGGTCGATTTCTCAGAGAGGGCACATTGAGAGTTGAATATTCAAGTCGACATCACCAATTGGAGCCCAGAAAGGGAAAAATCTTGACACTTGCTAGAAATATTTTCCTTTTCCAAACATAGTGGGTGTCAAGGAAGAGTGAAGTTCATATTCACAAGGGCAAGAACTGTACAAGTGAAATCACTTTCATGGATCTCAACAGTGTCTTTCAAAACTCATGTATGAGGTGGAATCCAAAATCGACACCATCATACTGCTCAAGATTATGTCCCATCAGGATCATGTCCAAATCAACTAAGTAGTGTGGCAATGTCACAGGGCATTAGGGAAGGATTTGTTCCAAAGAATTTGGTATTTCTAAGTCATTCGGGGGCAATCTCTCACCTGCAGCCAAAGAAATTTCCCACAAAGACCCATCCATAGCATAAGAAAATCATTCACCGTAAAGGATTCAAAGGTATCGGGGTTAATCTGATCGAGCTTTCGAGGAGTCGACAGGAGTAGATTCTTCATCGGCATGATTCATCTTCTCCTCTTCTCTCTCTTCCCTCTCCCCCAACTTTCTCTCCCTTCAAATGTTCTAATTCTTCGTTGGGGTTTGCACTTTTTGATATGCTTTTAAGTCACTTAAAAGTGACTTTAGAAACATAGTGTAAATTAACTCACCTTGATTTTATAAAAGGGACTTAAATACTTTGTAGGAATATGAATAGTCTAAAGTTGGAAACAAGGCATATGGAGGGTCATGAAGAAGACAAGGAGTCAAGGCTACTCTATAAATTGTAAAGCCATTCCCATCTCAAAGGGTTGGCGATTGATCTTGTAAACTCAAGAGTGCATTGTACCTAGAGAAAGCAAAGGAGATAGTCATTTTCTTCTTCTTTCCTCCACTCTCAAATTTCTTCCATTCCCACAATATGTACAACATTTGTTTAAACAATAAATACAAGAAGGAGTTTCTAGCTTTCTTTGACTAAGGGGTTTCTTGATACTTTTTGATTGATAAATTCTATTTGGTCTTGTTGTTATTTGGAGAGTTGTTTCTTATCATGAATGCATGTGTTGAAGTCTCTAACTAGTGTGTGCAAGAATCTGATTTTTCTACCTGTAATATTAGTTCTCCTATTTAATTTCTCACTCCCCTTTCTCTCTCTACAGACAAATTCCTCTCTTGCAAGTATTTGCAAACTTTTCCGCAAGGTCAATGGAGTGTTCCTGTTAGATCCCCGGTCGAAAGGCCACCACAGAAATCCACCTTTTCATGCGCATGCATTTATGGCAGTTACACCGATTAAGTAAATAGACTTAGATTCCCAGAGCATTGGCAAGAAATCCACAAGTTTGTCCACCCAAAAAATTTGCTCACCAACAGTTTTTGGCACCCATCGTGGGGCATACTTGGCAGCATCTGCACCCAAAATACGACTGCAAGGTCCCAAAATTAAAAAAAAAATCAAATATTGAAAAAACAAGAAACAAAAGAGTTCATGAAAATCCATTGTTGAAGGCTACACTGTTAATTTGTTGTAAGTGACCTTTCATATTCCACAGTGTCTTTTCATATTCCTATTGCAATTTTTTTCAGTGCTAGAATTTGCTGAAGTAAAAGTTGAAGTAGAAACGATGGCGGACGAAGTAGAAATACCTCAATCCATTGTTCCATGGGGAAGAAATACATGCCCGCTTGCTCTTGAACCTCCTCTTCATGATCTACCAACAATTTCTCACAAGAACTTTCCAAATTTCAAAGGTGATGGCACACAACTCCCTGAAGAGCACATATCGGCATTCACCACATCATGTGGGATTCTTGGTGTCCAGTATGAAGATGTCGTTGTAAGATTGTTCGTCGAGTCTCTCCAAGAAAAAGAAGCGGAATGGTTCTACCTCCTGCCTACCTAGTCCATCATGGGTTGGAATAACATCAAGGATGCGTTCAAAGAGAGATTTAAATCAACTGAAGACTTTCAGGACCTCCTGGTGTAGTTGGCTCAAATGAAGAAAGGAGAAAATGAAACTATGAGAGACTTCGTGGCTTGCTTCAAACGGTTGCTTCGCAAGATACCAGAAGAAGATTCACCGTCTCAAAATAATATCAAGAGATTCTTCATAAATGCTCATCCACCAGAGGTAGTATTTATCCTACGAAGAGTTCAAGTAGGGAACATTGTAGAAGTACAAAGGATGGCCGTCAAAATTGATGATAATCTCATCCTCTCTGGGAAGATCAAGAATCCATTGAAGGGCAAGGCCCAACATCCTGGAGATGAGAGCCAATCCATCGCTGCAAAAGTTGGCAAATGAGATGGCATCTTTGGAGAGGAAATTATTTGAATGAGTATCTTCCCAAAGAAGCAACAAAAATCAGATTGCAGGAGCACCCCAAAGGCTCGCCTTGGAGGCCCCACCCATGAATGTAAATTGCAGATTTCAAGAAAGTGAAGAAGAGCTTGAACAAGAAAGTGAAGGTGGAAACTTCCTAGAGATTGATGAACTTGAGAATGATAGACAAATCAGATTTTGTGAGTATTCTAGAGGTGATGAAGAAGATGAAGAAGATGCACCCAATTTCTCATGTGCAGTATTCACTCATTCTCAGTTCAAAAAAAGAGCATCTCCCTCCACTACTGCAAAAGAAAATAAGGTTGATGATCCTGTTGTGGCAACTCCACAAAACAAAATAATCAGTCAAGGATCCCCACTTTCATCTTCCATAAAGTTTGCATAGTTGGAGCCTGATCCCGTAGCAAGTAAAAAGGCTCCCGCAATCCCAAGTAAGTCTTTTGATGTCTCGTCTAAGTCTAAATCTAAATTTGATCCTGTAAAATCTAGTAATTTGAAAGCTCCTAGTGTACCTTTCAAAATACCCTCCATTCCCCAAAAATAAAATCTTGTTCCCAAGCCTATCGAGACTCCAAAATCAGTCCCTTCACTCCCCTTGTCTGCATCCACTCCCTTTGACTTCATAGAATATGCAAACAAAGCCAAAGTGCAGATTACCGAAACTGAATATTTGCAGACTCATCATGAACAATTTGAGAGGTTCGTCTGTTATATCAGGAGTGGTAGTCTAACACCCATTTTTGTAACTTCTAGTTCCAAAAGCATGTTTCGAAACTCAACTAAACCTCCCTCACAGAACATGTTTTCTTTGAGCGCATCAAATACTAATAAGGTTGAACCTTTTTATGTCTCCCTTCTTGTTGGAGAATATGTATTGAACAATTACATAATATATTTGGGTGCCTCGGATAATGTCATGCCTGTGAAGGTTTCCAAATATCTCAAACTTACCATGACTCCACCCGGTGGTTCTTGTTACTCCCTGGAGTCAAAAGAAGTCCCACTTGTAGGGAAGATCAAAGATGCACATGTGGCTCTTGCAAGATTTCCAGACAAGAAAGTTTCAGCGATGATTTTGGTAGCAAACGTCCTAGCCTCATTCGTAATGTTTGTTGAGTAGAAGTTTCTACTGAAACTTGGGAGGGAAAACTCAAATGAATTTGGTCATCCACAACCATACTTGTGAAGGGAGACATAGAGAGATTGTTTCCCGAGAATAAGATGAGGTACATGGTATTAAATTCCGGAATCGCGGAAGCTAACATCTTATATCAAGGTAGTAGGTAGATGAATCACTTGGTGGAAACCAAGGAAGAAGAAGACATCCCCATCTTGATAGGCCCAGACATGCCTTCCCAGAGATATTTGGACTTTGAAGAAGCATTGAGGAGATTTGAGTTACAAGAGGGCAGCCCTGAATTGCCGGATGATGCAAACCATGAGGGAGAGGAGATGGTTTTTGATAATTTTCAAGAAGAAAAATCAGCTTATATGCTTATCCAAGATGAGGATTTATTCTCATTCCCATTTGGGGATGAAGATGATCTTAGTCAAGCCATCTATGGAGAGAAAAAATCAGCTTGTGATGAGCTCGTGAAAGGTTTGAAAGAAATATCTATACAAGAACTACTGAAAGCCATGGAAGAAACAAAGGACCCTAAGCTCGGTCTTGAACTCCTGATGCAAGCCATGAATATGCAAGACAAGCATAGAGCTCATTTGGAAGTCTTAACTGATGTGAAGGTTGGCCATATTGAGATAAGGCAAGATGAAAAATATGATGTCACTCTTGAGCTAATGGTTGATGGATGCAATGACAAAACAGAGATATTTTCTTTCCCATTTGTAGAAGAAGATTTCCATGATGAAGAAATAGAAGAAAGAAGTTTCAAGGCCTTTGAAGATGAAGCTCTTTTTTATGAAGGATCGGTAGAGTGCAGTGATTCCCAAGATGATGAGGTAATCCCTCTAGATAGTTGTCCTTGAGCAGCACCCCTTGCAAATCGAGGTACAAAGATGAGTTAGGGCATCCAGTGTGAAACAATGAATCATTACCTCTGTGCAAGAAATCTTGGATGCAATAGAAGTTGTGGAAGAGCCCAGAGTTGATTCTTGGTCTCTTCAAACTCATTTCATGTAAACATTAAAAAAGTATGATTTTTCCTTCGATCCTGCAGAGGTGTCAGATACTCAATTTTATCCTCATTAGTGAGGAGACAGGGATAAAGATGTAAAAAAACATTATGCGCCAATAGGAGTGGTAGCACTTCTTGTTCAGACAAGTTGACTCAAATTCATGGAAAACATGGAAAACCATACACAAGCTGTTGATAGAATGCAATTAGAGGTCTGAGAAAGAAACTAAATAACAATACAAACAAGGATTGAGAACTATCACGGAGTTTAAATTGAAAAGCATGAAGCCCTAAAGAGGTATAAACCTGTTACAATCCTTAGAAAAGGCCTGATACTTAAAAAATTCCTTGTTTTCAGGTGAAAGAAGAAGTCTAATATTCAAAAAAGTGCATCTTAACCCCAAAAAAAGAGCCAAAACTGACTTTTACAGTCCATGGGTCCCCTGTAAAATCTTGTACTTTGAAAGCTCCTAGTGAATGAAACTGCATTCAAAACACCATCCATTCCTTACAAACCCATCTGACATTCCTGACCATCCTGGAGAGAAAATGATCCATAAATTTAAAATCAGTCCCTTCATCCCCTTTGCCCACATCTTCTGGCCATTTTAATTTCATAGAATACCTCCAGCAATGATCCAAAGTCAAAATTGACCATGGAAACATGTAAGAATTTGCATACTCTTTCCTGAATAATTTGAAGATTCATCTGATATATCCAGGAGTGCTAGTCTAACACCCAATGTTATGGAACTTATAGTTCAAAAGGCAAAAAAACCCACCTAAACCTCCCTCATAGGAATTTGAAATTTTCTGTAAGTGCATTTGGAAAATTTTTAAAAGGGTCGAACCTTTCTATGCTCCACTTCTTGTTGGAGAATATGTATGTGAACAATTTATAATAGATTCTGGTGCCTTCAGACTAAATGTGATGCCTTTGAAGGTTGGAAAGGCTCTCCAAAAACCTTACCATGACTCCACCGAGTGGACACGTTCGTTACTCTTTGGAGTCAAAAGAGGTCCCTCCTTCCTTAGGGAAGGTGCAAATATGCCATAGGTGGACTCTCACCAGATTTCCAGACAAGAAATTTTTAGGAATGATTTTTGTAGCAAACATCCCAACCTTCGGGACAGGTGGCATGAATGTTGGACGACAGTAGAAGCTCATTCTTACCTTTGAAGACTTGGGAGGAAAACTTTAAGATGAATTTTCCATCCACAACCATACCGGTGAAGGGAGACATAGGATAAATTTCTATTCTTGAGAAGAAGATTAGCCTCACAGTATAAAATTTCAAAAGCCCAGAAGCTAACATTTTGTACTACTTAGTAGGTGGATGACTCACTTTGTGACAACTAAGGAGGAAGAGGATATTCCCATCTTGATAGTTTCTAGACATGCCTTCCTCCAGATAAATTTGATTTTGAAGAATCACTGAGGAGATTCATGTTACAAGAGCCAATTTTTTGAATTCTTCCCCCAAAAGATGATGAAAACCATGAGGAAGAGGAGATGGTTCTTGATCCCATTCGCCGCGGGCCATGAAGAAAAATCTAGATTATATTCTTATCCAAGATGAAAGTTCATTCTCATTCCCATTTGGGGATGACCCTGATATCACTTTAGGCCATCCTATTGAGAGACAAAATCATTTGTGATGAGCCCGTGAAAGGATTGAAAGCAATTTTTTACAAGCGCCTCCCCCTGAGATCCACAGAAGTCACAAAGGACCCGGCAAGATCGGTCCAAAACTCCTTTTGATGCAAGACATGAATTATGCAAGACAAGTGTGAGGTTGATTTCGAATCCTTAACCAATGTGAAGGTTTTCCATCTTGCAATAAGGAAAGATTTGAAAAATATGATGCCACTAACTTGAGCTAATGGTTGAGGATGCAATAACGAAATGGAGAAATTTTCTTTTCCATTTGAAGATGAAGACTCTTTCCATTGATGTCAAGAAATTGAAGAAAGGAGTTTTTAAGACCTCTGAAGATGAAGATATTTTTGATAAAGAGATGGGCAAGAGTGCAAGTGATTCCCAAAATGATGAGGGGGTAATACCTCTAACAGTTTCCTTTAGATGCATTCTTCAAAGGTGTACAAAGAGGAGTTGCAGGAAACAACGAAGCATAACTCCGTGCAAGAAATCTTGGATGCAGTAGAAGTTTGGAAGACCCCAAGTTGATTCTTGATCTCTTCACTCGTGTCATGGACACACAAGATAAGTATGAGTTTTCCTTTGATCCCCCGTCAGTACTCAAATGCCTCATAGTGGAATAGAGATAAAGGATGAATCATGTTTCTCATGAAGAATATGTCAATAAGCATAGACCTAGGAAAGAAAGAAAATAAGGTCAAGCATTGAGGAGCATGAGACCCGGGAAAGTAAATAATCTGAAACTGTTCAAGTAATTTGAATGAAAAGAAATCCTTTTTGCAAAAAGGGTAGAGATAGCATGCTTCTCCAATCCCAAGTAAGTATTCTGATGCCTCTTCCAAGTCTAAGGATCTAAATATTCCCCTTTAAAATCTTGTACTTTGAAAGCTCCTAGTGTACCCTTCAAAAGACCCTCCATTCCCCAAAAATCTACTCCTTCTTCCAAACATGTCCAAATTTAAAAGTTGTCTGTTCATTCCCTTCACCCACATCTTCTCCTTTTGATTTCATAGAATATGCGAGCAAAGCCAAAGTCCAAATTATTGAAACTGAATATTTACATGGACTTATCCTGAATAATTTGAAAGATTCATCTGATATATCAGGAGTGCTAGTCTAACACTCAATGTTATAACTTATAGTTCAAAAGGCAGGTTTCCAAACCCACCTATTCCTCCCTCATAGGACCTAATTTCTATAAGTGCATCCAATACTGAAAGGGTCGATCCTTTCTACATCTCCCTTCTTGTTGGAGAATATGTATTGAATAATTGTATAATAGATTCTGGTGCATCAGACAATGTGATGCCTTTGAAGGTCCCCAAGGCTCTATAACTTACCATGACTCCACCGAGTGGATTTTGTTACTCTTTGGAGTCAAAAGAGGTCCAAATTTTAGGGAAGGTCAAATTATGCATAGGTGGATCTCACCAGATTTCTAGACAAGAAATTTTTAGTGAATGATTTTTGTAGCAAACATCCCAACCTCGTTTAAAATGTTGTCTGAGTAGAAGTTCTTACCAAGGACTTAGGAGGGAAAATTAAGATGTAAATTTGGTCATCCAAAACCATACCAATGAAGGGAGACATGTATAAATTTCTTCCTGAGAAGAAGATGAGGTATACAGTACAAATGTCTGGAAGCCCAGAAACTAATATTTTGTACTAGGGTAGTAGGTGGATGAATCACTTTGTGGAAACTGAGGAGGAAGAGGATATCCCCATCTTGATAGGTCCAGACATGCCTTCTCGGAGATATTTGAATTTTGAAGAAGCACTAAGGAGATTCACGTTACAAGAGGGCAACCCTGAATTATCGGATGATGCAAACCATGAGGAAGAGGATATGGTTCTTGATTATTTCCAAGAAGAAAAATCAGCTTATATGCTTATCCAAGATGAAGAGTTATTCTCATTCCCATTTTGGCATGAAGATAATCTTAGTCAAGCCATCTATAGATATAAAAAATCAGTTTGTGATGAGCCTGTGAAAGGTTTGAAAGATATTTTTGTACAAGAACTTCTTAGAGCTGCAAAAGAAAAAAAGGACCCCGAGCTCGGTCTTGAACTCTTGATGCAAGCCATGAATATGCAAGACAAGCGTGAATTTGATTTGGATGCCTTAAGCAATGTGAAGGTTGGCCATATTTCAATAAGGCAAGATGAAAAATATGATGCCGCTCTTGAGCTAATGGTTGATGGATGCAATAATAAAATGGAGATATTTTCTTTCCCATTTGAAGATGAAGACTATTTCCATGATAAATAAATTAAAGAAAGGAGTTTTAATACCTCTGAAGATGAAGATATTTTTGATGAAGGATCGGTAGAGTGCAATGATTCCAAAAATGATGAGGTAATCCCTCTAGATAGTTTCCTTGAGCTGCATTCTTCAAATGCGTACAAAGATGCATTGTAGGAAACAACGAAGCATACCTCCGTGCAAGAAATCTTGGATGCAATAGAAGTTATGGAAGACCCCGAGTTGATTCTTGATCTCTTTACTCATGCCATGGAAATCCAAAACAAGTATGAGTTTTCCTCCGACCTTACAGTCATTACTCAAATTCCTCATAGTGGAATAGAGATAAGGATGAATCTGATGTTTCTCATGGAGAATATGTCAATAAGCATAGACCTGGGAAAGAAAGTAACTCAAAATATTTAAGGAATTGGAACAAAAAATCAGCTTTGGGGCAGTGATAAGATGCTCAATAGAGAATCAACTATAAGGATAAACATGTAAGGCAACTAGCACTATGAAACCGATTTTATAGAACATGAAGGTAGTGGAATTTCCAAGTGAAGTCCTGAGCATCGAGAAGCTCATGTAGAATCACTCCTACCAAGTACACAGATAATTGTGAAAGCACCTAGCTTTCATAAGCAAGTGAGGATGGGAGGCTACTTTCTGGAACCCGTTAATGGCTTCGTAGAACATCATCATTCAGTGTTGCCTCTTATGGGGTAACTTTTGAGAAATGAAAAGTGTTTAAGTGAAAGCGGGTTGTCCCCCACCTTATACCATAGGTGATTTATAGGTGTGTTTCCCTTTCTATTGTGTGTTTTTCCCTTCCTATTGTGTGTGTCGTTTCCTTTTTGTCATTTTACATGCGTGTGTTTCCTTCTTTGCTCACTTTCTCTTTTGTAAGTTATACATGAATCTGCATGGCCTAATGGATAAGGCACTAGTCAACGAATTATATGGTCTAAAATTGAGATTTGGATTCCCATGTCATGTCTTTTCTATGCTTAGTCTATGCCATGTCCCCAAGCTAGAGCCAGTTATTGTCGTGCAAATGTGTGACATTGAAACTAGAAGTTTCCAAACACGACAACTATACCCCTGTTCTGAAATTTTCATGTTTTATCATTCCTAGGCACCCCAGGTAAAATCTGCCAATCTCATGATCTCCCAAATAATGTTCTATTATCCCCCTAGGTGATTTAGGAAATTCCCTTCATTCCCCCTAGGTGATTTTAGGAGTTCATTTGGAAAGCTATAAACAGCTATGGGAAGGGATATTGTTGGCCTTCCTAGAGCTAGAGCAACCTCACGGAGTGGAGAAGAAGAGCATAGGTGGATGTGGAGGTGTTCCAAAGGTCTTGGGACATCATGGATATGATTTAAGAATATTTTGGAAGTTATTGGAGAAGATGGGGCAGTTTCGATAGAATTAGGGTTTTCACAAGCCTGGGTAATAAACATGCCTAAAATAGTTGTCAGACTTCAGAAGAAGATTCCGAGAGCTCCAGATGGAGTTAAGTAAAAAAAAAATCTCCGGAAAGAGGATTATAGGACTTACATTATGTTGAAATCATATTTTTCACAACACCTTTGCGCATAGGATTTACAGGTAATTTTTCTCAGGCATATTGGAGTCTCAAATCACAAATTCAATTTTTCAGGGATCATATGGTTTAATCAAGAAATGAAAGGCTAACCGTTGGATTATAAATTCCATTTCCAGTTAGGATTATATAAAATTTCACCAAGAAATTCCACCAGGATCTCAAGTTATCATCGTTCCAAGTTGCCCTCTCAAAGGCAGTTCAAGAGTTAGTAAATTTTCGAGAGGAAAAGTGTCAGCACCAGGAGCTTGGTGGGATTTCTTGTCCCTGACGTCCTTGAGGTCAAGGACACCAACCTTGGAAAAATGCACCCAGCCGCCATGTGACCTCTGGGACCCTCATATGACCTTTAGACTTGACAGTTCAACCCCCAAGTGTAATTTTGGAGCTCAAATCCCCTGCTGTCGAATCAAGGACACATATCAGCTCTAGGATTGTCATGAAAACTGATTTCCCTTACATCCCTCATAGGTTAGGGACATCATACCTTGAAAAATGTGCCCATCCCTCTAGGAGAGATTTTTGGTCACCTGTGTGACTCGCTTCTAGCCCCTGAGTGCCTTAAAGGTGATTTTTGAGCACTTATCCACTGCCGTTAGATCAAGGAAACATGTTTCCTCAAGGATTACCATGAAAATTGATGTCCCTCAATTCCCTTTAAGGTGAGGGACATCAGGAATGATAAATTTATCCCAGCCCTCTCCTCCCATGTTTTTAAAAATTCAAATTTTTGACCTGCTTCCCTGCTTCTAAGTGCTTCCACTCCCGTGCACAACCATACATACATTATTCCTTTGTAACTTTCTTCCATCACTCTATTATTGCAAAAAAATAAGATCAGATCAACCAAGTAGCTAAAATAACTTTCCCTTGGTGAAACAAAGGTCTCAGAAGGAATTCTCATCAAGTTAAGAAGGAGAAACAAAGAACAACGAAGAAGAGAACAATAAAATATCCATAACCCAGAAATGGAAATCTAAAAAAATCTTACAAACCAATGCAAGAATCAATGAACCATTTGCTACTATTTGTTCCTCTATCCAAGACCATAAAAAATAACCCTTAAAATCTCCTCTTGTGTGCTAGAGCATCCACACCGAAGAAATATCCTTTCCAGCTCAATGAAGTGGGATGTACCATCAAACCATTGGGAGAAAACAAAGAAAAATTACATGTGAAGCATCTAAAGAAAAAAACCACATCAAAAATATAATTTCTTTTGCAAATGGAGGAGAAAACAGACCCACAATTTTGAGTTCCATTAATGGCTGTCGCATCTAGAAGTACTACTAGGTTTAAAATCTCCTGGACTATTAAGCGGGCGAGTCTAAAATTTTAGAGGGGTGATATTGGGAAAAATCACATATCAAAAAACTTCATTCCACATAAATCCAACCTCCAGAAGCCCACTTTCTCAAAATAGCAGGTCTTCTGTATAAGAAACTACTATTTTGGGAAATCCATCAACAGAAGATCCTGCAAAGGAGACAGAGACAATGAAGATGCATTGCGACTGAGAAATCTTTAGAAATGGAATTTGATCCGAAGAAATATCCTTTCCAAAGAAAGGGTAATTCAAGCTACCATAATCATCTGAGGTCTAGCTAATTTGTTCACTTGCCAAAAAAATGTAAGTTGTGATAGGGGCACTTACTAAAAATAACATGGTTACTCCAAAAGGTGGATTTCTTAGAGAGAGCACACTGAGAGTTGAACATTCAAGTTGACATCACCCATTGGAGCCTAGAAAGGGAAATTTCTCGCTAGAAATAGTTTCCTTTTCTAAACATAGTGGGTGTTAAGGAAGAGTGAAGTTCATATTCACAAGGGCAAGAAATATACAAGTGAAATCACTTTCATGGATATCAACAGTGTCTTTCGACACTCATGTGTGAGGTGGAATCCAAATTTGACACCATCATACTACTCAAGAGTATGTCTCATCAGGATCATGTCCAAATCAACTAAGTAGTGTGGCAATACCGCAGGGCGTTAGGGTAGGTTTTGTTCTAAAGCATTCTATCTCTTTAGAGGATATCTTCGTAAGTGACACTTATGGTCGCTAAGGGTTCCATTTAATAGTATTTATGAACACTTAGTTTATGGTGTCTCTAAGTCATTCAGGGGTGGTCCCTCACCTATAGCCAAAGAAATTTTCCCGTAGAGACCCATCCACATCATAAGAAAATCATTCACCATGAAGTATTAAAAGGTATCGGGGTTAATCTAATCGAGATTTTGAGGAGTCAACATGAGTAGATTCTTCATTTAAATGATTCATCTTCTCCTCTTCTCTCTCTTCCCTCTCCCCCAAATTTCTCTCCCTTTAAATGTTCTAATTCTTCATTGGGGTTTACACTTTTTGATATGCCTTTAAGTCACTTAAAAGTGACTTTAGAAACATGATGTAAATAAAGTCACCTTGTTTTTGTAAAAGGGACTTTAATTTTCTTGTAGGAATATGAATAGTCTAAAGTTGGAAATAAGGCATATGGAGGTTCATGAAGAAGATGAGGAGTCAAGTCTACTCTATAAATTGTAAAAGCCATTTCCATCTCAAAGGGTTGGAAATTGATTTTGTAAACTCAAGAATGTATTTTACCTAGAGAAAACAAAGGAGATAGCCATTTTTCTTCTACTGTGCTCCACTCTCAAATTTCTTCCATTCTTACACTATGTACAACTTCTGTCTAAGCATCAATACAAGAAGAAGTTTCTAGCTTTCTTTGACTAAGGGATTTCATGACACTGTGTGTTCATCAAATTCTATTTGGTCTTGTTGCCATTTTCAAGGGTTGTTTCCTCTTAATTTAGTGCATGTGATGAAGTTTCTAACTAGTGTGTGTGCAAGAATCTGATTTTCTACCTTCAACATTAGTTATCCTACCTTAATTATCACCCCCCTTTCCCACTTTCAGACAAAGTTTTCCATAGTAAGAGATTGCTAGCTTTGCCATAGGGTCATTGGAGTTCCCCTGTTGGATCCCTGGTCGAGAAAGGCCACCACATAAATCCACATTTTGTTGCATGCATACATATACGAAAAGATGTTACCGGTTAAGTATAGGGACTTAGATTCCCAAAGCGTTGGAAATAAATCCACAAGTTTTTTCCCACCCAAAAAATTTTCTCACCAACAAGTTCAATATGCGGCCAATAGGTTTCCTATTCTAGGTTAGAAGGGATCTCTAAGGGAGTCCCTCGATATACCTTGTAGAACATGTGGCCTGATTCCGTGTTGCAAGGATATTTTCTAATGTTTGTGTGTTAGGATGTGGATGTTGTGTACTTCATACCACTTTTAAAACAAACAAGTGCTTGGCCAATAATGATAGCTCTCCAAGAATTTATATACCTCGACTGTAATACACGGTGTTTTTACATGTGCATGAAGATGAAGCCCACTATCACGATACCCCTAGGACTATGGTAAATGTGTGGATGTCACTTCCACGTCATGTTACCCCCCAATAACAAAAGGGGGAAGGAAGACTAAACACTTTTTATCCTCAAGATCATCCTAGGATGTGAGAGGAGAGTATACACAATGTTATATTTGGGATAAAAATAGGAAATACGTAACAACAAAGACTATTAATGTAAGAAAACAATAAAATTGATTAATAATAAAGTTTATATAATGGGGTCTTCGGAAAGAAGTCCTACAAAACAAAGGATTAGTAGTTTTGTTGCTTATACCCCAATATTCTTGGACTGCTCGTGCTAACAAAAAGGATGGTTAATAGTTTTTGTTACTTAATCAAGGCCATACAACCACAAGCGTTAGGTAAAAATAAAATTGGGTATTAAAATGGGCAGATTTTCCGCTTATCCCTGTGATATTTCTACAAAAATAAAATGTAAACCCTACACAACACCACTAAAACACCAAAAAATGTGATTAGATTGATTAGTACCAACATAAAATTATACAAAGACAAAAGTGCTATTTGACCAAAAAAAAAGGTGCTATTTCAGGTCAGAAGTGTAAAAGTATAACAAACGCATTATTACAAAACAAAATTGCCAATATATTTAAAACTGCTAAAATAGTAACAGAGGTGCTACACTATGAACAAAGGCGTTGATATATCAACAAAAGCGCTAAAATAGAAACAAACAATGTTAGCAAATTTTTGTTTTAGAGTCTAAGCATAGGCATTGAAACACAAAAAAAGGTACCAAAATATAAACAAATGCACCAAAATATGGACAAAAGTGTCACTCCTCAACATAACAATGTCAGAAAACAAAAGTGCTAAAGTAAACATAAAGGCACCAAAATTCAGAAAAAAGACGCCAAAAGATAGAAAAATGGTGTGAATCATGTATAGAACAAAGTCAGAAAAAAAAAGGTGCTAAAGTATACACAAAGGCACCAAAATCCAAAAAAAAGGTGGTAAAATCTAGACAAAGAGCCCTAAACCTGTACAAAATAGAGTTTGAAAAAAAGATGCTAAGGTTTTTACGAAGGCGCCACGAGTTTGAAAAAGGAGCTAATGTATAAACCTTCAACCACAGAAGTTAGTATACCATAATAAAGCATTGTTTTAGGTTTTAAAATGCCACTTCTTCTACATAGGTGTTGAATGACAGGTCAAAGGCACTAAAATAAAAAACTTTCATGAAAATTTAAATTTTCAAAGTGTAAACTGCAATGATTTGTTTTCAAATTTGAGCAACCTATTTTAAAATACAAAATGTCATTAACAAAAAATATTTTCAGGGTGAACTTGGTGAAATTGATTTTTTTTTGTTGATTGATCTTGAGAATAACAATCATTTCTTGGAGGAGGACGGTGATGGCAGTGAAGAACTCTGTCCCTACGAGATTAGGAGAGAACAACCATGGATCAGGTGGAGGGAATGGCTTCGCTCTGCCTGGAGATGCCTCCTTGGGTCCCGTAGGTTTAGGGCAGAGTTGTGGGTTTATAGGGAAGTTACACCAGGGATCCTATTTAGAGCCCCTTTAACCCTAATTCCCAACCCTTCCAAATCAGACAGGGATGTGTACAGGTCAGAGATGGGAGGGAAATTATTTGAGCTGGATAGTAAAAATAAAACCTTTACTGTTGCTTCTAAGTATACATCATTCAAAGATATCCTTAGAACTCATGGTGTTTATACTCCTAGTAACTAGGCATATCTGGTCAATATGGCAAAAGAAATCACTACCCTAGAGATCAAAAATTATGAGGTGGAGGATTAATTTCAGTCTCTGGTTCGAGATGTTGTGATTGGGTGCTTCAATGGCCTTTGGCCTTCCTCTACCAAAATATATAAATGGATATTTGAAAAACTGGACCAATAAGTGTGAAATTTCACTCTATTCCAAGGGTTTCTTTATTATGCATTTCAAAGAAAATGAGGATTATCAACGGATGCCTATTTGGAGGCCCGTGGTTTTGAGGTAATGCTGGTCTGTATTTGATGCCTTGGTTTCCAGAATTTGATCTGACTTCTCATTCAGTTACCAAAACACTATTTGGGTAAGGCTTCCAAATCTCCCTCTACATCTATGGTATGCCCTAGATAATATTGGTAATTTTCCTGGGCAAGTTTTACTAAAGAATATTTGGATAGAACTCACTCAGGGTTGTGCACGTATGCTCATATATGTGTTGAAATTGATCTGAGTAAAGGATTACCAGATCATATTTTATTAAAGTTTGGAAAAATTCAGTATTCACAGGTTTTGGATTTTGAGAACACCACCTTTAGATGCAAAGTTTGCAAAAAACCCAGGACATTTGCAAGCTTGTTGTCCTTTAAATAAAAATGGAGCTAAAAAATGAAGCTCATCTACTCCTAGTGGATAGGGAAGTGTAAATCTGGATATGGTGTCTGCTTCGACTTTCAAGGGGGGTTTGGAGCATCAAAAACAGAAACAACATAAATTTTCAGAAGTTGGAAATTAGGATAACGTGAAGTTAATGGGAGGAATGAAAAGAGGACACGTATCTGCAAATCAAATTCGGGATCACGAGTCTTTACCCGATTTAAGGGAAGTCCCAGGAAATCACAATGATCTTATGATTATTGTTCCATCTGACACTTGCATTTGGCATGAAGTAAAGAGTAAGAAAATTAAAAAAGTTCGAATGGGTAATATTGAATACTTCTTCCCATCCCAGGGTGGGAAATAGTAGACTATTGGCTATTTTTTCCTAGTTTAGTTTTCGTAGGCTTGTTTTCTAGGATTTTTAGCCCGGTGGTTTCTTGTTTATCTTCTCAGGTTTTAGACCTTGCTTTTTTATAGGGAACGGGTCCCCTTCAATCCACCTTATCAATAAAAAATATATATATTTTTTGGGTAAGCCCCATGGAAGGTGTAAAAAATGTAGACAAGAAGTGGTATTAGTTTAAAATGAAAACTAAGAACTAAACTAACTAGTTCCCAATCTAACACAATCTACCTCTGACTGAGCTAGATGGAAAGGGATAAAATGTAATACCTTCACTTACCAAAGTAGAACTCCCTTTGATTTGTTTATGTGCTCAAGATGTTAGATTATATTACTTTTTGCTTTATATTTTGTGGGATAATTTGGGCAGCAACCTCCCTTACTTGATGAATGATTTCACTTGATAGAATGCTTGAAGATTGAGAGCTTTGCTTTGAAGTATTTGGGCAAAATATACTTAAAATTTTCTAAGGTGGTTGCCATTGAGGGTGGAATTCCTTTTTATAGTTAGAGGAGGGAGGAATGGATGGCTGAGATCTTACCATGTAAATGGTAGATCAATGGTGGAGAATTGGTGATAATGGAGGAGGATCTAGAATTGGAAAATTCTATAAATTAGGAGAAGCCTCCATTGAATGAAAAAATTAGTGAAGTGAGGAAAAACTTTGAATTTTTGAATATAGAAGCGTGAAAATTGGAGAGGCTTCTAGAAATAGAAGTCTCTAGATTTAGAGTACGAGTTAGCTAAGGATTAGGTGAAATTAAATATGATTAATTGGGTGATTTGGTAGAGGAGCTAGGTGTAGGGTATGTAAGTAGGAATTTTTAGTTATTACAAATTAATATTATGGATTAGTTAATGGGATAATTAAATATTAATGATGTATTAATGTGATTAATGTTGAGATGGGATTATAGAATTAATAATGAAAATATTTGAAGTATGATCATAGGGATTGATAACACCCTCAACTTTACAAAGCAAATTGCATGACTAATTAAGGAATGTTAACACCATTGCCATCCATCTAGTCAAGGTTCTAAGTATAGGAATGTAACATTAAGATAGAAGCTTAAAAGAATGCTTGACTAGTATGAAAATAATGGAAAACTAAATGAACATGCCTACTAATATTCTTGGATTACCTAACATGGGCCTAAATAGACCTAAAAGGGAAATCAAATGGTTATCTTTACTACTCCAAACAATGGTGAAATGACCTCTCCAAATGACTTGTTAAGTCACTTAAGCTTATTCATCTATTGACCTTGTTGAAGGCTTTAGGCAAGGGTTTGAACTTGACTATGAATCATATGTGTTATATGAGATGGAAATCAAAGCATGGTGTAAAGTGTAAAGGAATGAGGTGCACCCTTTTTATAGTTTTCCTTTTAGGAGAAGCTTATATTTTTGTGCATGTGGGACTAAAATCCCTAAACTAGATTAGAATTACTAATCACAATTAGGTCGTTCTAATCATAATTAGTTAATTACCAAGTGATTAAGAGGTATGAAGCCTTAATAAAACATTTAGGGTCAACCAAGAGGCTAGGATAAGATTTTTAAGCTTGTTGAGATGTTGTGGAGGTGAATGGGGTTATATTGAGTGGTCACAAGAGGGGTTACATGCAATCAACAACGCAGTGTTAATTGGCTAAATTGGCAAGGAATGATAATTAATTAGTAAAGATTACTAATTATAATGGAATTGGTAAGAATAAGAGTGATTTGTGTGCATTTTAGCAATAAGATTGCAAAAGTGGAATTTAGGTGTCTACACTTTCCCCTATTTGAGGTGAAGTTAGTGACTTCACTTCAAATATAGTAGAGAAACATAAACAAGTAATTTTTTGAAGAAGCATAAAGGATGCCCCCTCGAGTGTCAAGTGGGTGATGCAAAAAGTCAATCAACGATCAAAAATATGATTAAATTGGATAGAAGAAAATGGGTCAGAACAGACACGAAACCCTTAGGTATTGAGAAAGAATGAGGACAGGGATAAACCTGGTTGTTTATTGCCCCGAGTGATTTGGAAGAAAAATTAGTAATGGTAATAAATGATAATGGATAAGAAATTATTAATGGAGAATATAGGACAAACCAATCTTTACATCCAACCTTTCAATAAGCAACCAGTTTATATCATTTTTCCCCTAGGTCTACATCATTAACCTTTATTTAAAATAAACAAAAGTGTAAGATAACATGAAAATCTAAATTACTAACAATTGTTTACTGCTAAAAATATGTAACTCCATCCAACATACATTATGCAATACAATACGAGAAAATAAAATGTTATTTAGCTCCATGTAACATACAAAATGCAATGCAAGACGTGAAATTAAACCATCTAAGATAATAGAGAAACTAATATAATCACACCTACTCAAACAAATAATGTTTAAGATAGTTGCACCAATGTTTTTTTTATCAAACTGCAGTTCTTGAATGTTTGTTTTGTAACAACAAGGTTTTAAAAATGGTGCCCCAAACAAGGATACATGTGAGGGGAGAAACAAAGGACATAATTAGTCCCATGGAAATGTTTTTGTGTACTACAAAAATAGTCTCTGGCAACTCACTATTACATGGGAGTACGGATGTAGCATGCAGTCAAGCTTTTCTTAATGAAGGTAGATCACGATGATTTGTGTGTCGTTTGAGACAAGAATGAGTAGGAACATTAAAAATATGTTTTTTAAGACATGATTCGATGTTCAAGGATAATGAAATTGATACAAGCCTCAGTTGTATGTACGTTGTTTACCAATTTTAGCAAAATTTTAAATTTTTACAATTTTTTGGATTTTTTAATGATTTTATTAATAATTTTTTTTTTATAGTAGAAAATATTATAGACGAAATAACAAAGTCGTGAGGCAATGTTAAAAGTAAATAAAAGGAAAAACTATGCCCCGTGAAGTAGAAAAGGCCACCGGGATGTAAAAACATGCTCTAGCGCCATCAAATAGGTGCTAAAATAATTATTTATTAAAAATAATCATCATGGCCAATATTATAAGAAATTAGAAAGACCACAACTATTTCAGGGCACCTCAGGGGTGATAAATGTGTTGCGGGAGGTAAAAACGAGTATATAAGTTGTCACAACCAACTCATTTACCACATACACTTACCATTTACCACTGATCAGCGCTTTGAGCTACGGGAGAAGATGACAAAATGTGCGGAGCCAAAAAACCATGTGGATTGTGTGAGAGAGTACATGAGGCCCCAAATCGATGGACCCCTAGGTACACAAAGCTCTTTTTTACCCTCTTTAATTATTACCATTTAATTTTGATTAAAATGTATCCATTTTAGGGTAGAATTAGGGCTTTTTTGGCGGCGGAAATACGTAGGCGTGACCCTAGGGTTGTGCCTGTGCTGCACCATACAGGGGGCGCATATGTGCCTATGCTACACTGTGCATGGTAGTGTGCATAAAATGCATTTGTTTGTGCAAAATGGTAATAAGGAAGGGGCATGCATGTGCCTATGCATGAAAAGGTGCACTAGTGCACATATGGGTGCACTAGTGCATAGTTGGGGTTTTGAAACCTGAATAGAATGTTCCTATGCAATGAGGGGTGAACTGGTGCACTAAGGAGTGAGCTTGTACCCTATGGGGTGCGTTGGTTCTGCCATGGGCATGCCAATGCACAAAATACATTTTTAAATTCTTTTTGGTAGAAAACTAAGGTTTTAGCAAACCCTAGGTGTTAGGCAAAGATGGTATTTATGTCAAAATAGAAGAAAAACATGGTAAAATAGAAAAATTATATGATAGATTAGAATAATAAATGACATATTTAGAATGGAATAATAATATCATAGTTAATGACCCGATTGGTTTTGCATGAGGACCTAGACAGGCTAGAGGTTTTGGAGCAACATGTACGACTTCGGGCCTACGAGGAGACATTTAGCCAATGTGACCGGGTTTTTCTAGAGATCACTTTAGAGGTGACTGGGCTAGCACACATAGCTCACATGCCCTAGATTACCATAGACCACGACCTACTCACAACCTTACCTGAGAGATGGTTAGAGCGAGAGCCAGACATTTTGGCTACCTACTAGAGAGATGAGCATTACTTTAGAGGATGTGTGACATATATTTTGAGTCCTTATCCAAGGACATTTGATCACCTATGATGGTCATCCAAACTGGGTTGAACATTATACATCCATAACTTTTGGAGTGACAGATATAACCCACCGGGGTATGACAGTTTTTGTTAGGAGATGCATGGTCGACCAATGGATAGGTCAAGTCCCCGTGTTCTTATTAGCCCTTGTCAGCAGCATACTACTGCCTAACAAGACTGGTTCTCATTTCCCCCCTTGGCCTCATTGGAGTTATTCATGACCTTCTACATGGAGAGGTTTATTGTTAGGGTCAGTGCATACTGACTCACTTATACGTAGATCTCCATCTATTATCTTACCATAGACAGAAGTCCATGGGTCTTGTTACTTTGCTACAGATATGGGATTGGGATCATATTGTGATCACCCTGCCCTGCGGGCATTTTGAGATCCCAAGCCATTGGAGAACCTTCTATTATTGGCTGGGTTCTATTCAAAGAGGATGTACGTGACCACGTAGGAGATACTGATTATTACAGATGGGAGTTTGACGAGCTACAAACCCTATATGATTACATGAAGGCCATATAGGTTATATCAGTGGGTTGAGGATGTTGTTGAGCTATGCACTATGATGGTAAATGATTTCCTTCTTAGGAGTAGGAGCAACATTATCGAGTAGTATAGAGTAGACCAGGTTCAGCGCTAGTTTGGACTTATTCACGGTATTCTTGGGGGCTGAGATGTGGTATGCTTGGAGATACAAAGAGGTCTTTCACATGGGGCCTTAGATTAGGTTGGGTTGAGCTCATGCCAAATTTCTACAAGTGGTTCTTCATCCTTGGGCCCAACGTGTATAGATAGTTAAAAACTAATACTACACATGACTATGCAGGTTGGTATGCCACAATGTTACCTCAGTGCTTGACTATTGTGTAGGAGGTATTAGATACAACAACACATGGACTTTAGGACCCACCTCCGATGGCACACACATTGGGACAGGCAGATCCATAGGGAGCACAAAAACATGTGCTAGTATAATAATTATTTATTTAGCAACAAGTTCTAGTGCAGTAGCAGGTAGTGGTGCGGCCACAGGTAGTATTATAACCACATATATTGGCATCACATATGCCCCAATAGGATCCATTATGGGCACCTTTGTAGGCACCTCTATCACCCCCCCCCATGTGATTCCACCACATAGTCCACTGAGAGATGGCAGAGATGACAGGGATGGAGAGTGAAAAATGGAGAAGGATATACTAGCTGATGAGCAGGTAGCTGAGAAGCTTATGGATGAGGATATTTACGATATACTAACTGGTGGACAAATGGCTGTCCTACAACAATAACTACATCATGTAGTGGCTCTATAGCTTCAAGCCATAGCTGACAGAGACTTGGTGATTACTAAGCGGGATCAGGCTAGGGCAGAGAGGATACAATCTGTGATGGATCAAAATTAGGTGACTGTAGATAGCCTACAGCTGTAGGCAGAGAGGAACCAGGCTTTTGAAGAGTGAGATCAGCTACGGATTAAGGTTGTCAGTGTGAGAGAAGAGCATGATGTGCAGCAGTAGGTTGGAACTTCCTCAAGTTTACAACAGTTGATTGGACACAGAGCCACGGTGGCAAGTGAGGTGACATACTATGGGATGCATTATTACATGGATGTAATATCCAATTAGATATTTCTTGAGTATAATCAGATAGCCAGACACCTATCTTATGCTAGATCACAGAGGTAGTCGTGATCAATGCAATATGTACTGGGTCCTTCGAGACAACAAGCTTTAGAGAATCACGGGTTTATACAACATGGCGAAAACACCTTCTACACGTCTAGCATCTCAGATGCCCCCGCCTAGTGGTAGATCTACATCAAGCAGTCTCGGAGAGGGCTTGAGTCATGGCTGACCTTTATTGATTGATGTAGTTTAGATGTATATTTTTGGTGTATCACCTTGATATGAAGGCATAATTTTCCATGGATGTATATGTACTATTTTTTATCATGCCTTGTGATGAAGGAACTTTTTTATACAAATGTACGATATGTATTATTTTTACTATGCCACATGATGAAGGCACATTTTTTACATAGATACCCATGATGGCCCATTGTATCGGATGTACTTTTAAGACAAGTTGTTTTGTATACGGACATTAATATTTGATGATGTAAGATGATAGATGGATTACTGATGTATCATATGTTGTTTATGAGATATCATGCTTAATCTATATGTTTTATGTTTTTATCTCATGTTTGTTAATTTATGAAATAGAATTAAATGATGTCATCTTATATGTTGATGAGATACTTTGCGTAAAACATGTTTATATTTTGATATTTGTGTGGGGGGGATATATTTGTGATCATGTACAAACCCCTCTTGCCCCATTGATGATACAGTATGTGATGATTAGCCTTAGCCTACATACATGATGTAAACTTAGAATTTTTTGATATATGATGTATAGATGTGATGGTTTCATGTGATATGATGATGAAATGATAATACAATGTATAAGTAAAAATCAACAAGCACAAGTTAAACAAATCTAATCAATGCAACACATTTATTTATAAGCATGCAATATAAGATGAACTCAGAGTAATGAGCTACAGATGAAAGCACCATTTAATCTAAGTAAACAAGTGGATTCAATTTAAATCATACAATATGAAAAGTCAATGCAACTAAAAACCCTACAAACTAACAACTAAAAGTAAGTAAACTACTACTTTGTTTTTGCGGGGACAGTTTTGGGACGTTTTTCATTGTTTTTGGTTTTATCTCTAAGACAATTTTCTATTGTTTTGGAGTTTTCTATGACATGTATTTGAATGTTTTGGTTTTTCCAAGGAACATATCTGCATGTTTGGGGGCTTTCCAAAAGTTATATGAATGTGTTTTGTTGTTTTCTCAACAATTTTCCAAAGTGAATATGTAAGGAAATTGAAGAAATGTGGATGCCCCTAGTGTTAGATGGGATATACAAGGCACATAATGCCACGTGTTATGTGTTTACTAGGAAAATTCACTACTAAAAATAAATTAAAACACTAACAATAATAAATTCTCCTTCACGATTTCATAGAAAACCTCAGAATGGGCAAGGAAAAATGGATGAGCCCTGATTTTGTGAAATGAAGGTGTTTTCCTCAAACTGGAGCAAGGCCTTTTCTACAATAAGATCAATTTACTTTGCACCAATGGAAAAAAGGATTATGGATTTGGGATGCTTCAAGATGAGGCTATTTGGGCATTAGGATGAGGTGGGAAGGATTCTCTTTTCTCAAAGGATTGCAAGAGTTCAACAGGGCATTCAAACTTATTCTCTATGTCTTAGAGGGGAGGGGTAAGGTTGTATTTATAGCCTGGGGAAGTGATTAACTTAGAGTAATTTAAGTAATCATGGTTTGAAAATGTAGGTAATATTAGGTGAGTGGGGACCAAAAAGAATGGGTGAGGATTTGAATTGGATTTTTAATTCATAAGTGGAGGATTTAGGTGAGTGGGGACCACAAAGAGTGGGTGAGGATTTGATTTTGAATTTTTAATTCAATAGTAGAAAAACATGGAGAATAATGGCATGTGGTAAGTATTAGGTTATTTTTATATTTGAAAGGGATAATTAATCAAATTATATTTGATTAATTCGGAGTATATTTGTTTGGGAAATGAGGTAGGAGAATTGATGGATTTGGAAGAGGTGTGAAATTAGGGTGTCTACATTTGCCCCTATTTGTAAGGGTAGTATGAAAGTAGTGTCCTTTCAAAGAAAGTAGATGAGATGGAGTGAATATGCCCCATGTGGTAGGATTGAAGATTTTTGAAGATATTCTTCATGAAGAAGGTGTTCCTTCGATAAGAAGTTGTTAGAGGAAGAAAAGAGAAAGATTTCTCTAAGCAAGAAGTAGAAACAAAATTTCCCTTGTGAGAATGTGGGAAGAATTAAATCTACTTTTGCGAAGTAAAAATTAGATAAAATGTTTATTGGGGAGAATAGAAGGTGGTATGTGATGGGTGTAATGGTATCCTTGAAGATGAAAATGGCATGAGAAGGTGTGATTATGGATAGATGTGATGATTCCCCCTTGAGAGCGACTGATGAGGATGGAATATACAATAGAGCTCTCAAAAAGAGGAGAGGTTAATTCTGTGAAGAGGAGGATGAGAATTAGGTGTAGGTGAAGGGAATAAGTGCACAACAAAAATGGAGAAAGGATTCAATCAACCTTGAATGCTATGTGTGAGGATGTGTGGAAGTATGCAATGGGAAAGAGAAAAGGGAATGGACAAGAGTGGTGGTTGATTATGAGAAGAGAAAGAAGAGGAAATACCAGGGGGAGAGAAAAGGGTATGGAGATAGAGGAGCAGATGAAAGGACATGAAAGAGGTAGATGAGAATAAGAGAGGGGAAGAAGGGAATGATGAAGGAAAAAACAAGAAGAAGACAAGGAAACGAAAGAGTAAAGGGTGAAATTATGAAATAAAAAGGGAGAGAGTCAAAATAAAGGGAAGATAAAAAATGAAGAAGAGTGAAGGAAATGAAGGGAGAGAAATGATGGAAAAATGAAAGAGATGATAGAGGTTAGATCTAGAAGATGAAGAGGACAAGGGTATGGTGAACAAGGAAAGATAAATAAGGAGGAGAAGACGAGGTGGGAGTAAGGGGTAAAAGTAGGAAAAATGGAGAGAAGGATGGAAAAATTAAGGAGATGAGGACAATGAAGAATTAAAATAAAATGAAAGAGAAGGTAGAACAAAGAAAAAAATAAACTATGAGGGACTAGGAAAGTGAGGAAAAGATCAGAGAAAAGAAGAGAAATGGGTATATAATAAATGAAAAGGTAGGGGTGGTTAGAAGGAACGTGAAGATGATGGGGGAGGAAGGGAGGATAGAGAAAATACATGGAGAAGATTGAATGAACCTGGTCCTTGCGAGGAATACCAAGGTAAATAATATGGAATAGAAAACATGGGAGATGCATGTGGAGGGTGGGATGATAAAAAAGATGGGACAACACTGAAGAGCCAGGATATCAATGGGGAAGTAAGAAGGAAATGTGAGGTAAACGGGGAAAGAATATGATATAAAGGAAGTGAAATAAGATGAGGAGGGGGGAGGGAGAAGAGGATAATAGAGAAAATGATGCAGAAGGAAAGAAATCAAGAATGAGGATAATAAGTGTAAAGTGAGTAGTATAAGGAATATAAAAAGAAGAAAGAGGGGAGGAATGACACACATTGGAAAAGATGCAGAGATAAATGAAATGAGGATACAAGAATTACGAGAAAATAGAAAAAGGGTGTATGATGAAGACAGTAAAGATATTGAAGGGGGAAAACGGATGATTGTAACATTCCCATTTTAAGAATTTTATAAAAAAGGGAATTTTTTTTAAAATAATGTTCTCTGATCTAAATTCATAATTTAGATCACACATTCTTTATCAACCATTCATATAATAGATAACCATATGCAGCTGTAATGACTCGATGTACTACCGATCTATTCATTTCATGACTCGGTAAACTACCGATCTATTCACGTTAAACATCAAGTATTGAATACTTTTCTGTATACTATGTATACTTGGTTGTTCTTACCTTGTTTAGGGTAATGAGTGATTTTTCTAAGGATCTTATCTGAATATTTGTTACCAATATTCATCGGCATCATGAGCCTTAGATTAGGTGACATAGGACAACACAACCAACAGCTTGCGATACTTTGGCCAAAGATTTCTAACATACTATTTTTATTACTATTCCTTGACGACATACTCATCAATCTAAAATACGTCCTTCACCCCACTCTATTGTTATCTAGAATGTCCTTCACTGAATTCCTTCAGTCCACTTGCCCAAGGTTTAACCCCAGTTCGAGTTAATAACATACGGTATGATAAGGGGAGGCTCCCAAAAACTTAGGGTAAGTTGGCATACTAGGTCGACCTAAGTCAACCCCGTGTGCTAAGGTACCCCGAGTTTTAGAGGGCTACTCCATATCTTAACCATGCTACTATCCGAATCTAGAGATAAACTAAGATCAAGTCCAATGTGTGTGGATCTAGATGATCAATGCAGAAGGGTATTGCCACATGTCGACTGCATCGTTGTATCCTCAAGAAGATCCTAACATTCTTGAAGGTACAGTCCTATAGTTGGCGTGTGCCAACATCCTACAGAACAACCTCATTGAGATGTACATACCCAAGGAATTTATTAATAGATTAATTAATTTGGATTATTTAAACATATTTCAGCCACCTACCTAATCCCTAATCCAACATTCCATAAGTTCTTTTCTAAATTGATTCATTTAGCCCTTTAAGAACCTTGTTATATCATTGCCGCTTTTACTTTTTGAATATATAGTTACTGTTGGTTAAGCATTATTGTGCAGTGTTATAATATTTCATATGTAAAAAGTACGTTAACTTTTCAAAAAGTAAAGTGCCAAAAGATATCCAAAATAAATTAGACTTCATAACAAATGAATTCTGATAAATTGAAGTCATGTTATCAATTCTATATGATTTATGAACAACTATGAAAGATGAAGAGTCTTTCATTATATGTATAGTGCTAGGGTCTATTCTACCCTTAACCAATATTTTTATTAAGTATGTTCATCCTACTTTGCAATACTATGATTTATAGTTTATATAACGAAAATCACATTTTATAACTTTACAAGTTGTATCATAAGTAGGGAGATTGAACTTAATCCCTTGATCCAATCTTGTTAAAATTTAACCATTCAATATACACATCATATGAAGATTGAAAACAAGATGGAACCCATATTTTTCATACAAATGCAAAGGATTCACACAACCAATACTGGTAATCTTCCACTTTTCAATTTATCTTTATAACCTTTACATTTACAAAATTTATTCATTCAGGTAAATTGTATAACAACTGTATTAATTATAAAAGAATACTACTTTTCTTTTCCAATACAGTCTCAAGAACAAATCAGAGTTCATCACAAGAAATAGACTTAAATCAGCCAATGTATCATGTAAGTTTTGCCTTCTTTATCACTTACGAAGTCCATCTGCAAAAATTGCTAACACAGGTCAGTTCAATGAACTAAGCATGATAATCACTAAGCCTTAAAAAGAAGTGCATTCCAATAATTGTTCCATTAAAACAAATCTATTTTAATGAGACAATTATTACATCAATAATCAATATATAAAAAGTGACTAAAAATAAGTACACTAAAAACAATTAATTTTACTTCCATGAAAAGGAACAAAATATTATATACCATTTCAACCCTACAAATAGAGTCTAATTGATTCCATCTATTATGATTAGACAAGCAACATATTATAACATCTCATTGCTCCCAATCTGCCATAAAAGAAAAACAATATTTATCTTTGCTTCAAGCAAAAGAACAGTTTAGAGCATGGTTCATATTAAGATGGCTCGTCTATCTCCTAAACACAAGAAGAAGAAGGACCATTATGATTATGCTCAAGCACTACACATCAACGAATAGAAAAAATTCAAAACGTGATTTTACTATTTCTTTCAAAAGAGAATTACCCTATTTAAGATATTCATCCTGCAAAATTTCATTTAATCCAAGAAAGAATAGAGGATCAATTGGTTTTACCTGTAAGTTTTAAATCTATTTATAATATAGAAGTTATACTTTTGGAGATTTGAAACAACGTTCAAATATCAAGACAAACTCATACATGGTTACTCTCTACTCTTAATCATCCAAAGATAATTCTGAAAAAGATAGAGTTCCAAAGACAACTCACTCATCTCAAACCAACAAGCAAGGCTCTAAAAAACAATAGTCCACCAACAAACTGTCATTTACAGTTCAATGAAAACCAATAAAAAAACCTCATCCAACATCAATCCCACAAATGATTGTGCCAAGGAAGGCCAAACAATTCATACTGGTATCCTAAGGTCAGGTTTCATTTTTGCATTACAAAAATAATAACCAGTTCTCGGTTCGAGAATTATAATACAAAACTAAAGAACAAATTCAAGTAATCCCTCCATAACAGTATACAGTACTAAATTACTAAGTTCTTCTCATAAAAGAAACTCAGAGTCTATTCTAAGAGGTATGAGATACAAGTTTCCTTGGACTGAGAGAAAGGACTACTCCCATTTATATGCTATCAACATGTCAGGAAAGAAGAAACATTTCTTAAATTGAATTAGCAATTTTATTCATCAAACGAGAACATTTTTCCTTCGATATATTTGAGGGTTTTCCCCGCAGTAATCCAATTATTATCCCAATTTTACCTTGGGAAAAACACGTCAAAAGAGTTGTAAATTTTTAAATGTTTATAACAAATTAAACACAACTCCCAAGTTCCAGAACAGAGTCGGTTCAAGTCCTAACAAAGTTCATAACTATATAATACACAGGTACGAATGCAAAGAAAAACAACTTCCATTGACAGTATGAAATTTTGTTACATAAAACATAGGTACAGAGCCATAAATGATGTCATCAAAGCCTTGATTATTGCCAGTAATATAAACATAGGTTCAACACAACAAATGACTCCTACATGAGTTCAAATCAAACGCAAAGTCCAAAGACTATCTCAATGGAAATAAGGTTTCCCACTAAGTTCAGAGTCCACATAAATAACAAAACACAAGTGTCGTGTACATTATGACCTTGTATAAATAGTGAAAAATATCACTAGAGGAAGACACAGGCTCTAAGCCATTTACGGACTTCAACAACAGTCCGTGTCATATACAAGCATAAAAATCACGATCCTAAAGAACAAATTTTTTCTAACAATAGTTCAGGAAACGTGAGTAATAAAATATGTGTACAAGATCAAATATAAACTTCTAACAATATTTCAGAGCTACCTAGGTCTCCAAACTCCGGTTCAAAACAACACAAAGCTCTTACACAGTTTTATAAGAAAACAAAAAGTCCAAATACTAGCTCAAGCAAGACTAGGAATTCCCATGAATTACAAAGTCCACACATGAAACAAATATGAATGCTTTATAGTTATGAATCTACAAAAACTATTTCAAATTTCAAAAGAATGTAAAGCATGGTTACAGAGTCCCATATTATCTCTCAATGGAACTAAGATATAAGCAACGCAGCTTAATACGTGCTTCTTCAACTGTCCAGAGATATACAAAATTTCAACATGGTTCAGTATAACAAGAACCTAAATCAACAGTACTCACAAAAACTAGAACCAGTTCCAAATCTAAAATGAGCTCGAATACAAGATCCATTAATACTCAAGTTCAACTCAAGTTCACAATCAACAATAACACAAATTCCAGCAGTTTAGACAGCACCCAAAGATCTCAAAACTCTGAACCACATCCAACTAGCGACGAAGATTTATCTAAACATAATACTTCAATTTCCCATCCTAACATTAAAGGGCCAAGTTACAGAGATACATATTTACACACATTCATATTTTTAAAGAACTGTACATGGTAAGTTTTTCCAAACAGAACTCTATTTACCATGGAATTCAAAACCAAAAACACAAATTTAATAAACCCCATAAGTAAATAACCAAACAAAATAAGAAAACTGAGTAATCTCATAGAGCATAATTGTTTTAATGAGACATTTATAGGAAAGCAATAGATGTTAAAGTTTAGAGCCTATCATGCTTGATAGCACTTTTGTGAACCCAAAAATAATCTCCAGCTGAGCTCAAAACTTCTCCTTTTCTCCATGAAAAATAAAATAACCATGTTCTTTTTCCATCATGCCTCCTATATATTCCACGAACTGAAACTAGGTTTAAAACCTCAAAAATAACCATCAAGTGTAGTTCTATCTACTGGTTCAAAAAACCAGTGAGCATGCAGAGCAAAAATCATGAACCATGCAAAGTAAAACAACCACATGCCAAACTGTTTGCATGCCTTCCAAGGCAGTTTGAGCACGAAGACCAAAAAAAATAATTCCCTTAACTCCTATTTTCCCGCCTATCCTTCTTTGCCACTGCCTCTCATGATTAGTCATTGCCAAATCAAATCTAACAAATAATTCCATTTTAGTGGAGCCTCCACCTAAGCCTCTGCCAAATTTGTTAACCCCTACCAAAGCTGGCAGTACCTCCAACAATTAAAACCTTATTAACATTTTTAATGCCTTGGAACCATCGCCCACTATGTATACAACCACCTAATTCCCCATTCAAACCCATTAGTTTAGGGTAGATTAAATTTTTTAGGTTAGACCTTAGGTAATTTGTAGTATATATATTTACCTTAGGTTATAACCCAAACACATTTACCACAATAGGTCTTAACACATAGCCTAAGGTAGTTTTCACTTCGGTTAGGTTAATTATTCATTTCATTACTATAGTTTTAGGCATTAGGTTAGATCATAATATAATCTATTAGTATTAGTTTAGGATGCCAATCAACCGAATCAAAGTAGAATAAAAAGCTTTAGGTTAGAATAGAAACTCTGTTACGTAACATAGTTTAGGTAGTAATTATCTTTACCTATCTTAGGTCTCCTGATCTTTCCTATGTTGTGAACATCTACAGTTACTTTGTGTCAAAATTTTCTGGGTATAATCAAACTGAAAAGATCCAAGCATGACATACCATTGAATAGAACTCATTCAAACAACAATCAAAGAACTAGTATCCATTAAAGTTCAGTCATATGTCTATCAGTTCCTAAAATGTCGATTTACCATTCATCCTACAGAGAAGATTTTAAAACATCCTACAGTTCAGTCATATGTTTATTGATCCAAGGATGAGTCAGATTAGTAGACAAGTTTTACAATTCTTAAACCAGATTGTAACCCACCTACAAGAAATGAAAAATGGATTTAAGAAATCCATTCCAACTCAGTCAAAGGATCTTAAGAAAAGAAGATGATTTATCCATATCAAGCATGATCTCCATAATTCAAAAGAACGCATCTTTATAAGGAAAATAACATGTCGATACTTGAAATGTAAGGGAGGAAAATAATAACTGTCAAGGGTGTTACATGCTCCCCTCCTTAAAGAAATCATCATCCCGATGATTACATTTTTTTTAACAATATAAATCAAGACAATCACTTAATTCACTTCTTTTACAACAAGTTTAAATGTATTAGAATCTTATAATTGAAGAAATCAGCATTAATAGTTGTCTATCTAAATCAAATAAATATCTGCCTAAAACTAGCATAATTAATGTCATAGAAAGATAAAGTCATAAAAAAATATTTTATCAGTCGACAAAATCAATTTTGTTCAAATAGATAAGAAAAAGCAATTTTCATAGCTTCTAGATTTTCCCAAGTTGCACTCTCTTCGTTAAATTGGTCCCATTAGACCTTACAATGACTTATTTCCCGACTTCTTAAATGCAATTGTTGAGTTTCCCGCACTCGAATGGGTTTAACCACGATTATTCCTGGGTTTTGGACCTGCAAGGAATTCCAATTTAATACGCATGACAAATCTAAAACATATTTCTTAAGCAAGGAAATATGGAAAACATCATGCATTCATGACAAAGCAAGAGGTAATGCTAAACAATACGCTACAGGGTTGATTACTTCAACTATCTCAAAAGGTCCAACATAACGAGGTGATAACTTGGCAGCCTTGCCAAAAGTTATAGAACTCTTTTTTCAATTTAACCCGGAGAAAGAATTTCTCACCAAGTTTAAATTTCTTATCAACCCTCTTCAAGTCAGCGTAACTCTTTTGCCTATCTACTGTTTCTTTCAAGCATTCCCGAATCAACTTAACTTGTTGTTCCATTTCCGTAAGGATTTCAGGTCCCAATTACCTCTCTATCCTCTATGTTATCCCAACTAACAAGGGTTCTGCATTTTCTTCCATAAAGTGCCTCGAAAGGTGCCATCTTAAGAGAAACATGATATGTATTGTTGTAAGAAAATTCAACTAATGAAATAGATTCTTCCCACCTATATTGTTGATCCATACAATACATTCATATCTTCTAAAACTTGATTTACTCTTTCAGTCTATCCATCTATTTTTGGTGGTATGCAGAACTGAAATTTACCTTAGTTCCTAGAGCTGCATTAAGCATTTGCCAAAATCTTGACGTCATTCTAGGATCTCTATCAGATATGTTTAATTCAGGTACCCCATGTAATCTAAAAATTTCATGTAAAAATCTTGTAGCCAAAACAAGTGAATCATCCTTCAAATTTCTAGCAATAAAATGAGTTACTTTTGTTAGTTTATCAACAACTACCAAAATAACATCATGTTTATTTCTTGACATAGGTAACCCTTGTAAAAAATACGTGCTTATTACTTGCCATTTATACTGCGGTATGTTGTGAGGATACAATAAACTGGTTGGGTGCATATGTTCTTGCCTTAACACGTTGGCACTCTAGAAAATGTGTTACATAATCAATAACATTTTTCTTCATTCCTTTCCAGAAATATTTTTGTTTTATATCAGCAAGCATCTTTGTAATGCCTGGGTGTCCAAAGAAAGGTGAATTGTGAAATTCAGCTAACAATTTTTTTCTCAAACCATTAAGAAAAGGTACATACACTTTGTTTTCAAATCATAAGATTCATTCTTTATCAAAGTGAAAACCTTTATACCTCAAATCATTTGAATCTACAACAAGTGCTAATTTTTACTTGTTTAAAGTAAAAATCTGATTCCATAACACTTTTTACTTCATCCTTAAACCGAGTTCTCAGTGTTATAAGAGAAGAAATGTGCTTCCTATGACTTAGAGCATCAACCTCTCTATTTTATTTACCCTTAATATAAATTATGTCAAAATCACATTGAGACAAAAAAACTAACCATCTTCAATGTCTTGCATTCAGATTTGACTGAGTGAAAATGTAATTCAGCCCAAGATGATCAGTTTTCAACTCAAATGGTTTACCAAGCAGATAATGCCTCCAAACTTGAAGTGCATGAATAATGGCAACAAGCTCTAAATCATGTGGAGCATAATTCAACTCATGTAACTTAAGTTTCCTACTTTCATATGTAATAACATGACCACTTTGTAACAAAATACCTCCTAGACCTTTACCAGATGCATCAATTACCACCATAAAATCTCCATCAAGATCTGGTACTGCAAGAATAGGTGCAGAAGTTAACTATTCCTTCAAGGTTTTAAATGCAATTTCACATTTTTAACTCTAGAAAAAAAAATTAATCCTTCTTTTGTAAGGAAGTTATTGGTGCAGCTACCTTGGAAAAGTCTTTTACAAATTTCCTATAGTAGCCAGCAAGTCCCATGAAGCTTCTAACTTCATGTACGTTCTTAGGTGCCAGGCCATTTTGTTATAGCTATAGTTTTTGAAGGATCTACAGCAATTCCCTCTTTACTTATTACATGACCCAGATAGTGAACTTCTGTGTCATAGAAAGACCATTTGGACAGTTTACCAAACAACTGTCTCTTTCTTAGAATCTCCAAAACTACTTTCAAATGCTCATGATGCTCTTTAATGCTTTTAGAATACATGAGAATGTCGTCCAATAATACGAGCACAAACTTGTCCAAGTATTCTTGATAGATATTATTCATTAAATTCATAAATGCCACAAGTGCATTAGTTAGTCCAAAAGGTAAAACTGTAAACTCCTAATGTCCATACATTGTTCTGAAAGTTGTTTTATGAATATCCTCATCCTTAATTCGCAATTGATGATACCCAGATCGAAGATCTATCTTAGAGTATACTGATGCTCCATGCATTTGATCAAATAAATCATCAATCCTAGGGAATGGATACTTATTTTTTATTGTTGCTTTGTTTAACATTTTGTAATCAATGAACAACCTAAGTGTTCCATCTTTCTTTTTCACAAAAATCATTAGTGCTCCCCAAGGTGAAACACTTGGTCTAATAAATCCCTTAGACAAAAGTTCTTGCAATTAGGCCTTAAGATCTACTAATTCTATAGTAGTCATTCGATACGGTTCCTTAGATATAGTTTCAATTTTAGGCTTGATCTCAATCGTGAAATCAAATTCCCTTATAGATGGAAGACCTGACAATTCTTCAAAGAATACATCACTGAAATCTCGTAACTGCAGATATTGAACCATGAAATCACTGTTTTCCTCTGCAGTTTCTGAAATTTTCACTACATATAAGGTACATCCTTTATTTTTTGACCTTTTTAAGTTGTATAGCTGACAGTTCCCTAACAAAAATCTCACATTTCACACCCTGAATCTCTAGCTATTTTATATAGATCATCTAAACAACTAATGCATTTTTCAAAATAGTCCACTTTATCCTTATGTTCTGCTAATCAATTAACATCTATGATTACATCAGAAGACCCTAAAGGTGCAACATAAATATCAACCTCAGTGGGAAAGTTAGGTAATTCAAGGACTACTCCAAAAAGACACATACTAACTGCATGAACAACATTATTACCATAATGTACAGTCCAAGATTTATCCATTTTCTCAGTTTTTCTTTTAAGTTTCCAAGTAAGTTTACTAGAAATAAAACATTCAGTAGCACCCGTATCAAAAAGAATAGTTACATGTATGCCAAATAACTTACTAGGAACTTCTATAGGTGTAGTTTACTTTTCAACTTGCTTTTCAGCTACTGTAGCATGTATCTTTTGCTGCTATTTACCATCATCCTTCTTCAAAGGACATTGATTTGCGTAATAGAAACATTGATTACATGCAGAAGATAATAGATGCACTCTGTGATATGATAGGTTGAGGAAGTATAATGATAGGAGGAAAATGTGGTTTGTAGGGGAGACTAGGTAGAAGAAGTGATCAATAGAGTGAATGAAGAACAAGGTGATGGAGAATTCCATAATGATGAGTTCAACTTAAGGGAAACCATTAAGTGAGATTGTATTGTGACAGAATTGGTTAAGTAAGATTTCCAAGCAGAGGATGGTGATAGCGGTGGTAAGAGGATGTGGTGATGGGGAATGAAGAGAAAATGTGGATGGTGAGAATGTGGAGTGATGGGCGAGTGTAAGATGATAGTTCGTCCTTAAGAGGGACTCTTAAGTAAGATTGTCATGCTGTAGGAGTGGTTAAGTAAGATCACCAAATCGACAGTGATGATATGCAAGGAGAAAGACAAAATTGTATTGGATATAGGGGTGGAAAGGTTGGTTAAAGTAGATGATTACGAGAAGAGGTGGAAGAAATAATATGGGGGAAATATGATGGGATGGGGGAAGGCCATAGGGTAGATCAACCTTAGGAGGGAATCTTAAATAATATTTCCATGCGGCAGGGATGATTAAGTAGGATTGCCAAGCTGAGGAAGAAGAAGAAGGATGAGTGATAGATTTGATGGGAAGAGGGTATGAAAAAATGGACTAAAGGGGAACCCTCAAGTGAATTTACCATACTATGAAAGCATGTAAGTAGGATGACCAGGCAGAAGACAGATTTAAGGAAGGATGAGAAAAGAGTGAGTGATGTATGTCAGAGTGGAAGAGGAGGTGAGAGGAGGTGATAACAAGGAAGAAAGGAAACAAAGGAGTGTAACATGAATGGATGGAGGAATATATACAGTGGAGGGTGGAGAGTGTGAGGGGAATCCTTGATTGGGATGCCCGTGTGTTGAGAGTGATGATGCAAGAATGATAAGAAGAAGAGGCGGAGTGGAAAGATGTGTATGGTGGTGATTGTCATTTGATGAGAGAGGAGATGGTGGAGAATCTTCTACAATGGGAAGATCTTAGGGATAGGGTATACCTCCACTGAGGGTCCCACATAGAAAGGGTTATTAAGTAAGATTATCAAGCGAGAAGTAGAAGAGTGAAAAGAAACAAAACAAATGGATGAGAGAGGACAAGAATGGTGAGAAGGGTAATGTGGGGATAAGTGACAGATGAGTAGAAATGAGGAGCGAGGATGAATGGATCAAATACATGGTGACCATGGATGGGGAGGAGGAGTTGCTAGATAATTAATGCTACTTGAGAAGGATCTTCAAGTAGGATTCACAAACTGCAATGGTGATCAAGTAGGATTCCCAAACTAGGGAATGTATTAGTATGGGGGAATGGATGGGGTGCAAAGTAAGATTTTGATCATGTAAAAAGATACTCATGTGATGAAAAACATCTTAATTTTAATATAACACATAATGGGATGCATCGTGATATAAAAGATCAAGATGACTAGACTATAATATGCCCCGTACAATATGCAAGGGCCATCCAAAAGGTTTGATGCACCCGTATGATATGCAAGTGGAAGAGAGCATAGACAGAGGCCATCAAGAAAGTATGATGCCCTAGTACAATATGCAATCAGATAACATAAGTATATTAGAGAGAACACCAGGATACAGAAAATCAAGATGCCTTGTGTAATATATCAAGATACAAGAAATCAATTAATAACTCGTAACTAATAATGTAACACAAGAACCAGTAAACATATCCCTAACGTGTTCCACAGTGATGATTGATTGGATGTGCCCCCAAGCAAAGGTACAAGTACATAAAAGGGATTGGGTCATTGTCCTTAAACAAGGAAACAAGGAGAGTCGGATTTGGCCTAAGCGAGGATTCACACGAGGGGAAGTGTTTTGAATGTCATAAGGTGGTCGGAACATTTGTTGGGGATAATAGTTCAAAGGATGAATTGTGTTGATTATTAAGTTTTTGGGGTTTTTGACGGTTCTATAATTTTCTATAATTTTTGTGATTTTGTGGATGTTTTTGGAATTTTGAAGAGTTTTCAAATGTTTTTGTATTTTGGATATTTTCTAATGTTTTTGTATTTTGGAGAATTTCTAATGTTTTTTGGATTTTTGGAGATTTTCTAATGTTTTTGTATTTTGGAGATTTTCTAATGTTTTTTGGATTTTTGGATATTTTCTAATTTTTTTTGGATTTTTGAGATTTTCTAACGTTTGTTGGATTATGGAGATTTTTACACTATTTTCGGAGATTTTCTAAAAAAAAATTAGATTTTTGGATTTTTGGATGTTTTTGGGAATTTTTTATTTTTTAATGCTTTTGGGGATTTGTGGTTTTCTTTTTGTTTTTGGGGATTTTTTATTTTATAATGTTTTTAGATTTTTTGGATTTGTATACTATTTTTGGAGATTTTGTGTTGGGAATTTATAGACCAGAATGCAAACTTATTGTGAGAGGTGATAAACTAGAATATCGTCCATATGTACCATGTTCCTCGTGGTAACTTATGTTTTGAATAACACAAAAAATATCATTCCATTGGTAGGATATGTTGGCAATGATATGATAGAAAGAATTCCAACTCCATTCTTGACTCCATGCAGCTAGTAAGATGCGAGGGATCATCATCGAGAATCAAGAAGGACGCGAGATGTAGATAATGAATATAGAGAAAAGTGCTAAGAACAATCCCTTTGGGAAATTGTGGCTTAATTCTTCATATGGTTACTGAACCAGTTTTAAAATGACTTTCACTCTATAGGTCATGTGCTAGACTTAGACAGTTACGTTGCCTACTAATTGATAAGATATGAGGTGAAGGGATAGTTCTCTCTTCACTTAGTCATCTAAATTACTTCTTTGGGAATTATATAATTGTGAGAACTTTCAGATTGATAAGATTTTGTATTATTGAAATAACTCCCTATGCCTTGCCCTATGCTACCAATAAGAAGCAAGGGCTCAACACCGAAGGCAAAACATAGGCGAGTAAATTTCATTTTTTATTTTTTTTCAATGTTTTTGATTTTTTTTTTAATGTTTTTGTAAATTTTTTATGCTTTTGTGAATGACCCTCTATGCTTTTCCCCATGACACCAGTAAGAAGAAAGGGTTTATCACCGAAGAAAAGACATAGAAAAGTAAGGGTACCTTCCTCTATTCCCAGTCTCACACTACCAGTAAGAAGTGTGGGCTCAACACCAAAGACTATGAAGGATGAAAGGTGTGGCAATGAATTATTCACAATTTATTTAATTTATTGAATTTTTCAATAGTGCTTTTTATTTGGGAAGGAATGTCTGTCCCTAACCTCATTCCCACATGACTAGTAGGATGTGAGGGTTCAACACCAAATACTAAGATGGATGATAAAATGAATCGGGTAAAGAAGTTTAGAGCTTTGTTATGAAAAAAATAATTTCTTTGAAGGGAATATATTACAATTAGTAAGCTTCTAGGTATAACCATAGGTGCAAGCGGCTAAAAATGGGAGATAATATAAAAAGTATGATACTCACAAGACTTAATAGGATCTATATTAGCATTTATCTCATGATGATTAATATGAATATATGATTATGATAATGAGAATATCTACCAAATGGAATGAATAATTTTAAATTATTTGGAGATAAGTAAGACAGAAGGAACAATATACAAGTGATTATCTGAGCTTGGAATAGAGAGTGCCTCAAGAATAGAATTTCTTTAAATGTACTACATTCATTGGTTCATCAAGTTTCTGACCCTCTTCAGCGGCCAATTTATAGGCTCCATAGCCAAATTTAGCTATAATTACATAGGGTCCTAACCAATTAGGCTCAAAATTTCCATATTTTTCTCACTCTTTAGTGGTATTATTTTGATTTTATTTTAAAACGAGGTCACCAACCTAAAATTCTCTAGGTCTTACTTTTTATGATAACTATGTTGTAGCCGGTTTTGATAGACTTGAAGATGATTGATGGAATAAATTCATTTATCATCGAGAAGCTCAAACTCATGAAGATGTGATTGTTGATAGTCATCCTCATTAGTTATATCTTTAAGGGATATTATCAAGGAGGGGAGTTCAACCTCAATAGGTAAAATGGATTCACAACCATAAACGAGGGAAAATGGGGTGGATCCTGTAGGTGTGTGGTAAGATGTACGGTATGCCCAAAGAGAGGGGTAAATTTGAGTGTGCCAATTGCGTCCATGGGTGTTGATAATTTTTTCCATGATGGATTTTAAATTCTTGTTGGTTTCTTCCACTTGGCCATTACCTTAGGGGTATTATGGAGTGGACCACTTAAGTTTGATGTGGAAACATTTGGCAAGGTCTTTGACATCCTAGTTTTTAAATGATTTTCCATTAAATGAGACAAGATTGGATGGGATACCAAATCGAAAAATGATATTATGAAAAATGAACTTTGATATTTGGCTACCAGTAATATAGGTGAGAGGCATAGCTTCTACCCATTTAGTGAAGTAATCAATAGCTGTAATGATGAACTTATGTCCGTCGGATGATGTTGGTTTGATTTTTATGATGAGATCGAGCGAACATTGAGAGAAGGGCCATGGTGTGGTCATCAATTGCAATGCTTACGAAGGTGTGTGGATAACATTGTCATGTTTTTTATAGGATTGACATCATTTTACAAAATGGCATGTGTCACTTTCCATGGTGGGCCAATAATACTTAAAACACAATATTTTCTTGGATAAAGCTATATTGTTTATGTGCACTCCACAGATACTAGAGTGGACTTCAGTTAGTACACTAGAGGATTCCTCTTGATTAAGACATCAAAGAAAGATGCCATGATAACCTCATTTATAAAGAGTTTCTGATAAAATGTTGTAACGAGAGGCATGTTGTGTTAAAGCACATTTGTGCATTGGTTTCATGTCGGTAGGAAATGTTTTATTGTGGATGAAGGTGTAAATATCATGGTACCAAGGGTCATTAGGACCCATGATTTCACATACCATATTGTTTTATGGAATCATAAACATGCATTAAGAGATTTTCTATGAGAAAATGTGCCTGGGGTTGATTATATGTGATTTCTAATATAGATCTGATAGCTTCCATAACATCAATAGATTTTTTACGAATTCTAGGGATTTGAGAAAAATCAATCAATTAAAAATAGTTTTGAAGGCTATCTACCAAGATTCTAGTCCTATACATCGAAACTAAAAGTGGAGTGTAAAACGATTTTTTTTGTATAGGAAACTTCATTCTCACACGGGTGAATGCCAATATTGGAAGCCACCAGCAACTTCGAATGATAAAGGGATTAGGACCTCAGATGCAGATATGAATCTATGGGCACCAAGAAAATAGATGTGATAATGTCTAAAAAACTAAAATAGATATGATTAGATAACAATATGCGGGGGTTACCAGGACAACGCCAGTTCCAAGAATTTGTCAACTTCCTTGGAGGATGTCAACACCCATGTCTAGAAAGATGGAAATAAATGATGAACAGTAGATAAAATGCAAAATTAGAAAAAAATAAAAAATGCCAAGTAAGCGGAATGATGAGGGCACTTGGTGCTCTGATAGGGATATGGAATGGGCATCTATATGGTAAGATGATGAAAAATGTCAAAGCTTCCCTATTAATGTCAAATATTTCTCCAACACTCCTCACCTCTAATTTCTAACAATGGCAAATATTTTCCATGACCTTAAACTTGCAAAACTCATAAAAAAACCTTTCTTTGAAAGAATGGAATAAGATGTGTATATATAATCTGGGGAGAGGGTTAATTGAGGGATTTTAGATAACCTTGGTTTACAAAAGTAACCTTGATTACAAGACATGATTTGAATGAGAATAGATTTGATATGAATTAGAATTGATGGAGAGGGGATCATGATTCAAAAAGAAAGGATGTGATATTGAGTGGGGACGTGATGGAAAAGGTTAGGTGGAATAATGCAACCCATGAGGATTATTTTTTCACTATTATATTTTTGAGTGGGATGTTAGATTGTGAATGTTTTTTGGGTATATAATTTTGGGGTATTTAATTTTAGGTGAGATAATAGATTTGATTTGATTTGATTGAGTGGGGTCGATGAGGTTCATGATTTGGAGAATTAGGTGTAATAGTGGATTTGATGGGGATGAGTGGGGTGCATGGTGTGGATGATTTTAGAGCATTTGCTTAGTATGTGAGGTGATGTTATTTAGGTTAATAATATTAATTATGATAGAGGCTTACATGGAATCCATTAACACATAATGATGATTAATGATTGAAGGACATTAATTAATTTCTTAAAGGTAATTTTGTTTTTGGTGGGAATGGGATTTATTTTAGGGGAAAAGGGAATCAAGAGGATAAGTGTAATGAAGGAGAGTGAAACACAAGGTTATACCAAAAATTGGTGTCTACAATCATGGTACCAAGGGTCATTTGGACCCACAATTTCACATACCATAGTGTTTTTAGGGGTTGATTAGATGCAATTTCTATCAAAGATCCAATAGTTTCCATAGCATCTACGGATTTTTTACAAATTCTAGGGATTTAAGAAAAAATAATGAATTGAAAATAGTTTCAAAGGCTATCTACCATGCGCTTATATGGAATAAGTTTTTCATCCTTGACCTGGTATTCATCAGTAACTTATTTAATGATAAGTAAAGAGTTTCCAAATACAGCTAAATCTTTAAGGTTCCAAGATATAGCTAGTTTCAATACGGCTACGAGAGCTTCATACTATGCGATATTATTGGTACATGGGAATGCTAATCTAAATGACTTGGGGATGACATGTCCACTAGGTGTGATAAGAAAAATACCAGCTCATGATGTATGTAGATTACAAGATCCATCAAAGAATAGATTCCAGATTGACATGATGTCTATGTATAGAAGATCTTCATTAGGAAATGAAAAATGAAGTGGTTTTGTTCTAGAAAGAGGTGGCTCAGCAAGTTGCTCTGTAATGGCTTGTCCTTTAATTTCTCTTTCAGGAACAAACTCGACATCAAATTCACTAATTAGGATGACCCAACTAGATATTCTTCCTGTGAGAATAGGTCGAGACAAGAGATACTTGAGGGGATCAACCTTAGCGATCAACTTATTTCTGTGATTAAGAAATTAATGACGTAACTTATGGAACACAAAGGAGACCGACAAGAACACTTTCTCAACTTGGGAATACCATACCTCATGCTCAATAAGTGTTTGACTAAGGTAATAAACAACATGTTCTTTGTCTTGATCATTGTGTTATGCTAGAAAAGTTCCTATAGCATGCTCAGTGGCAAATGTATAGAGCAACATGGGTTTAATTTTGATTAGTGACATAAGGAAAGTTACGCTGGAAAGGTATTCTTTCAACTTAGCAAAAGAGTCTTGACAATATTGGTTCCATTGAAATTAAGCATCTTTCCTAAGTAATTGATTAAAGTGATGGAACTTCTCGGCTAATTTTGATATGAAGCGTCGAATGGATTGGATTTTTCCCTAAAGACTGTGTAAATTTTTTAGGTTTTAGGGAGGAGGCATGTCCATGATGGCTTTGACCTTTGTGTGATCAACTTATATACCTCTCCGTGAAATAATAAATCCTAAAAAATTTCCAGAGGTCACCTCGAATGCACACTTCTTCGGGTTAAGGTGAACCTTATACTCACGAAATCTGTAAAAAATGGGTCTTAACAATCCTATATTTCCTATTCATGATTTTCATTTTAATAATATATCATCAACATAATCTTCCATGATATCATGTAACATATCATGGAAAATGACTATCATGGCTCATAGATAGGTAGCACTAGAATTTTTCAATCTGAAAGGCATGACCTTATAGTAGAAGGTGCCCAATGGTGTAGTAAATTTCATTTTGTGTCGAACCTCTTTAGCAATACATATTTATTGTAGCCAGAAAATACATCCATTAGGGAGAGCATTTCATGGCCTGTTGTAGAGTCGACAATCATGTCTATGTTTGGCAAGGAAAAGTCACCCTTTAGACAAGCCTTGTTGATATCTTGGAATTATGTGCATATCCTAATGTTAGGGGTTTGTTTGGCTATGGTAACTATGTTGGATATCCATTCATAATAATCAATAGGATGGATAAAGTCGACTTCTAAGAGTTTCTCGAGTTCAGCTTTGACAAGCAATGCTAATTAGGGATGCATTTTACGTAGTTGTTATTTTATAGGATTTGCATCCAGATGCACCACACGGTAATGTACAACAAGAGATGGATCTAAACCTGGCATGTCCTTATAGGTCCATGTGAAAATATCTTGGAATTTTATAAGGAGTGTTGTGAATTCTATGCATTCTTAGTCAGACAAACTAATGCGGAGTTGTAAAATTTTTTGGCTATTTAATGGTATCAATGTTTATATCTTGCATTTCTTCAACAAGCATTTTAGATGTATCCTTGTCAGAAAATGATTCTAATGGTTGATGTAAGTCATCGGTGTCAGGTGATTCAGAGGAACTGACATAGGGTTTTTGTTTGTGATGTTGTGATTTTTTATTGAACTATTTTTGTGATAAGGTGGCGATGAGATTTTGACTATGGGAAATTTTGTGTTTACGCTTATGATCCAAGGTTTTCAAAGGTAAAGGATATGAATATTCTATTTCTTCACCAAAGTAGGTCGATTCATCGAGGTTGATTTTAAATCCTTTTTATGGTTAGAAATGAGGATTTGATCACGAGTTCTACGGAACTCTTCAATAGCTTTGTATTTTGGAACATGTCCAGGGCCACTTGATGTGATTGGATATGGTCTATGAGAGTTGAATTCATAAGCTCAAAATTGATGATTTTAATGGATAAATGTTCAAAGTAAAGATTCATTTCTATAAGGTCTTTGAAAAGGCTGTGTGTAGACCTAGTGTCACTATCAGAGTTGGTGTTGTCATTGTCACTTGAAATGAATGTACAAGAGTTGTATTGAATACCTTGAGACCCATACCCTGTTTACCATGATGTTCCATACAATTTATTGGGTTAATATGACCTTTTCCATTTGGACCGAGTCCTTTACCCTTCCATCACATGTTTTTCATTATTTGACGGACTTTGGTAAATTGAGGGGACTCATAACAGGGAGAAAAATTGTCATTATATAACCTTGATCCTGAAGAAATTGAAATATGTTCCTTGTCTAGATAACTGCATTTCTTCCAAATGGATTGACCCAATTTGTAAGTGGGATAGATTGTAAGATGCAAAGCATTGGGTTTTCCATAGTCGTGTGGGGATTTGTTGATGTAAAAAGATTTTGTAACCTTTTAGAATTGATATTCACTACATCCTTTGTCAATAATTTTGAATGTGTGGGACGGGGGACTAGTAGGTACCTTATGTGGTGGGGGAGTTAATTTGATAGTTCGGAAAGATGGAGAGAAGGGATTATAAGAAGAGGGGGATGGACTAGAGTATGAAGCTTGGTTAACTAGGGGGAAGGTATACTAACAGAAGAGGTATGGTTAGATGAATAAGGTTGAATAGGTGAGGAAATTGATTATTTAGTGGGGGAAGAGGGATTGTTGTTAAAAAAATAAGGCTGGTTAGTGGAAGAAGATGATTGATTATTGGGACGGGGGCTGATTGAAGATTGTTGATTAGTAAATGGATTTGGTTAATTAGAAGGTGATGGTGTCAGAGTATATTTGGGGAGTGTATCTGGATCGACACGTGTTTTGCTAGGGATTATGCAAGGTGGAACATACTTATCTGTCGATGGAAAATAGTTATCATGTCTATACCATCCTTTGAGGAATCTACAATACTCAAATGGTTGGGAATGCACACGCAATGTAAATTATTTTTCCAAATAAGGGAATTTAATACATTAGTGAAACATTGAGGGGATGATTTTCATGGCACGAATCCATGGTTGGCCAATGAGAATGTTATATGTGACTTCTACGTCCACCACAAGACATATAATTTCTAAAGTAATTGGTCCAACCTTGAAAGGTAATGTGATTATTCCTTCATACTTTCTTTCACTATTATCATACCCACGAATGTCTATGATGTTGTTTTGTAAATCATTTTTGGTGTACCCTAGGCAACGTAAGAGTTTTATGGAACAAATATTTAATGTGGATCCATTGTCCATTTAATAAATGTTTGATCTTATTATGAGTTATATAACCCTTTACATATAAAGAATGATTGTTAGAAATGTTGGAGTTAATAAGGTCATCTGGACCGATTGTTAGAATAGGATTAGGTACCGAAAGATGTGTGATTAAATCCTAGAATTTTTATGAATTGATGTCCTCTGGGACACGATTGTTATTCAATGTTTGCATAAGTATGCGTTGTAGTGCGGGAGAAGAGTTAAGTAATTCCATGATGGAAATCTATGTTTTAGTCTTCTCCAATTGCTTGAAAATATTTAATGACGACACTGGTTGTGGAGTGGAAGTGGTGGTGGAGTTAGATGGTGGATTATGAGGTGGTGTGGGAGACAAAGTAGTAGATTTTTTTGTGGTAGGGAACCACACATTTTTCTGTTTGGTGGTGATTGTACAGTGGGTTCTGATATTTATGGTTAACACTAAGTATTGGTCATAGTCTATGGTTGAGATGATTGAGTCATACTCAACATTGCTTGATGATTGGCCCTTATCCTTCAAATTCTCGTCATGGTTAGGGAAGGGGTTTTTTAACATGTTAATTTTTTCATTAGGGGTTTTTACATCATAGGTATTTTTAACCTCTATGTCTCCACATTTGATCAAGTCTTGGATGTAATGGCAGAGTTGCATGCATCAATCTATAGAGTGCCCTTTTATGCGATGGTAATCACAATATTCATTATCTTTATACCAATTCAGTTTGGGTTGTCCTTCTTCAAAGGGTTTGACTATGGGGTACGTAATCATGTTGACATTTTTTAAGTGACGGAAGATGCTAGATAGGCTTTCTCCGAGTGGAGTGAACTGTCTTCACCTGTCATGAGAAGGATCTTCCCTTATAGGGATTATGATCAGTTATTTGTTGGATTTAATTGTGTTGAGAATATTTTTTTAAATTTTTTGGACATGGTGAGAATCACTAACATCATCATTGACTATATTTCGGTTCTGATTAAAGAATTTGGATTTTTCCTGGTTCTGAGGGGCGTCTCTATGAGGTTGGTCCCTAAAGGTTGTTTTAAGTAAGCCCTTAGAAATGAGGGATTTTTTTATTCGTGTTCCCTTTTCAATGACATCTTTGAAATTACTTAGAAATTTCATTTACATGTGGAATGATAATTCAACAATGAGATTTGGAACAAAAATACTAACCGATTGCCTTTATGGTATTGAGAAGGGAAATCTGCTTGCAATTACTCACCATTTTTTTCAAAAGGAGGTAAATTATTTGTTGGGCATTTTTCTAGTGCTACAGAGATCGAGCATGGTTATTTCCGAGTCTAAGTTGAAGGAAAAATGTTTGAAAAATTTTTCTGATAAATTTGTGAATGTCATGATTAACCCTTTGGGAAGATGAAGGAACTAGTCTAAGGCCTATCCTCTTAAACTCCTAGGGAATAATCGTAAAGGATATGTGTCATGATAAGTGAATTCTTGACATTGCATGTAAAATTATTTCACATTTTCACGGGGATCACCCTTACCTTTGTATTTATCAAATTTTGGAGTTTCGAAGGATGGTGGAAAGGATAAGCGTACCATTTCCTTATCAAATGGGTAGGGTCATATTTCTTCAAGTTGAACTATTTTGATTTATTTTTTAGTCCTTGGATGGCATCTTTCATATATTTACATTCTTATGCAAATGGAGAGGTAGGGGATGGGTTATCAAGTGTTTTGTGAGTATTAGGGTCTGGATTGAGGTCTTTTAACATTTCCTCTCTAGCAGTTGCTTCCTCAAGTTTCCTTGTTAACTCTTGGATTTTGGTGAATAAATCGTCAGTAAAAGAGCTATTTAGGTTGTTTGGTATTTCATTGTGGTGGCTTGATTCACCATTGTCGATAAGTTTGTTTTGATTTTCAGTCCCAAAGTTGGGGGTAGTTTTTCCCCCAAGGCTAAGATGTGTAGTAGATATTTGTTCTTATTTTTCTATATCACCCTATCTAATTTTTTTGTTCTTCATTGGTGAGTTCTGGTTACATGACTTCTTCTTCATAAATTTTCATGATTGTGACTACGTGTGACTAGCATGGTGAGATAGGTGTATGCCTAATTAAGTTGTAAAGGAGGTTATGAATTTTGAGAAAACGTGATTGAGCGTAAGAGAGAACTTAGTTGATTTGGATTTTTCTTGAATAAGCTCATGATTACTAGTAAGGAGAGTAACTCAAACAATTTAACTCAATATGATTGTGATATAACTCAAAACAAGCTATTAGGGGATTTGTGTCGTGTTATGTAGATTTGGCTTAAACAAGCTTTGGATTGTTGATGGGGAGAGTAACTAAAACAAGTTAATCTCAATATGATTGTGATATAACTTGAAACAAGCTATTAGGGGATTTTTGTCACGTTGTGTAGATTTGGATTTAAAAAAGCTCTGGATTGTTGACAGAAAGAGTAACTCAAACAAGCGACTCAACAGAGTTATGATATAACTCGAAACGAGCTATGAAGAGATTTGTGTTGGATGCCATTTTGATAAACTCGATAGTTGAAAAAATGAGTGAACTTAAACAAGTCTCCTAATGTTAGTTTGAGATAGATTGAAGCAAGCTATGAAGGAAGCAAGTCATTCAATATCTGTTTGAAACAAGCTATGAAGGATTTGTTTTCACAATTGATGAGATAAAAAGTGAACACCAGTCACTTAATATTAGTTTTATATAGCTTGAAACAATCTATGAAGGATTTTTTGTTGGATGAAGCAAGCTAATGAAATTGGTGCGATGTTTTGATCTTCATTGTTGGATTGTTTTAACGTTTTGTTTGGTATTGAATATCTTGAGAAATGGTTTTGTGGAACATGACTAGGACTTGAAATTTACAATGAACACATTGATATCAACCAAGTTTTATGATAATAACAATGTTAAACTACTTTGTTTACGAACAAGAAATCATGTGTATCAAATGTTTTTGGCTCAAGAGGTAGATTCTTTGAGAATGGTCATTATTTCATGCAATCATACAAGTATGTTGTAGAATGATGGATGCAGGATCTTATCACTACCAAAGATGCATCCTTTGATATACCCTAGTCATGATATACCTAATTTTTTACGGGGACAAAATTAGTATGGGGAACCCTTAAAGCAATGGAGGAGAATCACCAATTCTTACTTGTCTGCTTCGGAGTGAATCACCATGTCCAAGGTAGGTTTTTTGAAAAGGTGGAAGGTGATGGGGGATGACTGTGCATGGTGTCCTTATAACTCCCCGAAGATTTATAGGGACGATGCCCAGGCTTTTTTGTTACAACTATTTAGGCACGACTTGCATGCCCCACACGACAACATCACTTGTAAGTGGAGAGTAGGGACGAGGTAGATACCAAACGCTGTGCTGAGACTATGTCTCAAAGTGTAATGCAAATGTGAATGTTGTTGGTACGTGGTAGTCAAGTCCACATCACCGATGTAGCTTTGGTGGTGATGAAATCTGCCTCTACTACCTGCAAAAACAAAATAATGATGTGATTATATGCAGGGTTTTTTCCAACTTGAAATAAATCACTGTCGGAAAATGATAGCGTACTTGAACGTGTTAATTTTTTTGGTTTCATTATTTTTCTTTAAATGGTGGTAATTTTGTGGGATTTTTTTTTTGTTTTGTGTTTTTGACAATATTCTAGCAACGCGGTCATATAGAAAACAAATTAGTAATTATCTTGCAGACAAAATGTTAGAAAGAAAAATGATCGTGGTTGTTTTTTATTTTCCAGATCACTCGAAGGTACAGGAAAATAACATACACAACCTATGACCAAATGAATATTAATAATGTGATGAAATCACATCGATTGATATAATACTTAGAGACATAAAATAAAAGGAAATGGATCTAGCAATGTTAGAATAAGAAACTAAACAATCGAGACCATTTCTAATTTTTTAGATCACTCGAAGGCGCAGGAAAAGAGCATACGCGGATACAATTGGAACAAATTGTGTTTAAAATGTTAATAATTATTGCAATTAATCGTGATTGTGAAATAGCAATAATTATTATCTTCACAAAAAATAAAAAAACAATGAAAGAAAATCTTTAAAACATTATCAGAAGTGTCATCATGGAAAATTGGAATGTAAGGCAAAAAAAATTGTTTTACAGGTTTGGGGGGCCTCAAGTGTGCAAAAGGTGACTAGGAATGTGAACTCGATAATTTTGACATGATAGGTTCGAAAAGGTCATGTATTGTCAAAAAAGGTCCTGCAAAAAAATAATCAGTAGTTGGTTCCTGCACACAATGCTAGTAGAATGATCATGAAAAATAATTAATTATAATCACGAAGTGTTAAAAATCACAAAATTAAGTTGATAAAATAAAAAGTGGAGATTATGAATGAGGAAAAAAAAATCATAAAACGTGATTACGAATGATCTTGAAAAATAATCACAAAAAGTGATAAATATCACATGAGAAGTTGGAAAATGTAACGCGAAAAAGGAAAACAATTTATGAAAAACGGTTAACAAGTTGGCATAAAGTGATTAAAAGAAACTAAAAAAATTAGTAATGATAAAAGACCTAATGAAATTAAAAGAGAAAATAATAAAATAACTCAAATCTACAATTTGGCAGGAGTACGAACATGTTTGGTTTGAATAAGCTCTTATATGACTTTTAAGACAAAAATGTGGACTTATACGACAATAATGTGGATTGGGAGGAAGACAAATGTGATTTGAATGGAAAGTGCTAACCGAATGTCAAAGTTAAGTGGAATAAGAAACATGAAAGTGGCCTAGATTGATAATTAAGGCGATTATATGCTAAGGACGAGATAATAGAATTAAAAAAAAAAGGTCAAAGTAGGAAGAGGGTCAAATGTATGTAGGTAAACGATTTAATGAACAAAAATAGTTGAAGTAAATAGTGACAAAAAGCATTAGTTTTAGTGAATGAAACTAATTATTTAATAAAATAAAAACCCATTATCAAAAAGTTAAGGTTAAATTAAACACTTTAAATAAGAATTAATCTAAGATAAATGACGAACGCTCTAGAACAAAAGATAATACTTAATATGAATTTACCTAACCAAAACTTGAGCAATATCATAAATTAACATTGTTCTAAGTTAAAACAAAGTGGTGAATATTGAAGAGAATGGAATGTCCCCAAGACCTAAAAACTTATATTCAAAAATCTGAAGTCGTGACCTGATTATTGTGTGATGAGATAAAGTGTACTATGGGCATTTGGTTGTGTGTCGTTGTATGGTCGTGTGGGAGGGCCGAAATGGCAGATCATGGTGAATCTACTATGGGTCGTTGAGGTGGATTTGAGGGAGCATCTAAGCCTATAGGTGAGTAGGTGTAAGGGCTTGGCCAAGAGATTGAAGGGAGATGGGGTAAGGAGCTCATGAGAGGTGAGGGTGTGGGAATGGGATGGTGGCTTCAGACTGAGATGTCAGGGAGTTGGTATGGGTAGTGGGATTGAAGATTGGGAGTCAAATGGGTCCATGGATATTTGTGTGTCGATGGGATCAGGGATGGGGATTATTTGGGATAAGAAGTTTGAGAGAGGTGAGGGAGGTGGGAAATGGGAGAGAACATGTCTAAGTGGAGGGGAATAGGGAGGGGTTGACATGGGTAGTTGGGCTTAGGGGGTTGCGTGGAAGTTAGGGAAGGGATGGTTAGAAGTTGGGAGAGGGATCAATGTTAAATTTGGGTAAGGGGGAGTAGTTGATGGAAAAGTTGGGATGATGAGTGGAAAATCTTGACTGAGGAGCCGAAAGGGGTGGGCTACATTTTTGGAGGTAGGATGTATTGGGAGTTCGGGCTTGGCATCCACAGGGATAGGGTGGGATGCTATGAGGAGTCCAAGTAGAGGAGTTGGGACACTCATGTAGGAGCTCGAGTAAGGGGTTTGGCTCAACAGGGAGATAGGATATGAGGAGTCTCGGATGTATGATAGATTGTACTTTAGGATTTTGTATTGATATATTTAGATATATGAATATTATGTTTTTGATTTGTCTAACATCTAAAGTAGATCTAGGTTAGATTTTTTTTGATTTTGTTGTTTTTGGTTTATACATAGAGCTAGATATGATTTAAATTAAGATCTAAATATAAACATATTGTTGTAAACAATTTGTTTGGTTTGTTTTTTTGTTAATGAATAATTAATTTGATAGTGTTTAACACTAATATCTATAAGAATATGCATAAACGAAGAGGTAAATTAATATAAATATCAATTGTAAAACGAAAATTAAAAATAGAAGCCAAGCAATATGACTAGTTTCCAAATTGGGTCCCCATCCCAAGAGAATTCAAATGATGAGTATTTGGAAATCAAGAGCTAGAATGATTGTAAAACTATGAACGAAAAAATTGTTTGTAAATAGAATCTATTTTTTCTCTAGGAATTATATTTAATATGTGATGTTGTTTGACTTTGGCATATTTACACCAAATATCAAAAGAGTTGGAAAACAACTAAAGGAACTCTTATAAATCAAAAAATGAAAAAAAAAATAACCCCAAGATCGTAGCCCATGGATGTTCACAAAAACGATGAGAAAACAAAAAAAACAATTAAAAAAAAAATTCCGCTCAAAATCATAAATATGAAACTACTCTAAATGTAACCTTTGCGAAGATCCTAAGATGGAATACTCCTACCATGATCTAGGTGTATCCAAATTTGGGAATAGATTTTTTTCTAAACACCGAGAACCTAGGAGATCAAAGACATGGCAAGTGTCATAGTTTCATTGTTACTATAACTTGCATACACACCACAAGTGTTGATTAGAGAGTACTTATTAGAGATCACACAAGAAGTCCATATGGGAGAGAAGGCCAGGATCAAGGGCACAAAGGGACAGGAAGAACTAGCGCGCAAAGGGCAAGTTGAGATTTTGTGACTTAGCCAATTTTGAGCATGAAGACCTATTTTTAGAAGATGGCGTGTAGAGCATATAAACGAGGCAGAGACGTGCGCACCACACATTGTCTATTTCTGAAGGATCAGATTCAAAGAAATTTTTCATGGAGATAGTATAAGAATATGATTATCACCTCAGTTAACTATCAGTAGTCTATAGATATCACACTTGCATGTGTGGCTATGCCTATAAACAACGCGTGGCTATTAGTATCATGCGGCCTATTTTTGGAATAGATAAGCGGTGAAGGGAAAGTCCCCACCATATATATATGGTGTGAATCACATAGTAATGGATATATATTGGTATTTTCATAGTGTAAGAGGTAGGCATAAAGAGATATGTGCATATGAATAGATTATTGTATCAGATCCATGCGCGCATTGGTATAGATTACCATTATTGTAAGGATCTTTTGTGTTTATTAATAGATGGAAGATATTGACTGAATCTAAGTGTCATTCCTTTGCATAATTGAGTAGTGAATGTTCTTGATTCAATCATGATTATTGTTTAAGCTTGTTCTTTCCTAGGTCTGAATATGCCATGCATTGTAGAATGATGAATTAGTTATGAATCTATATGTTTCTTCCTTCATCATGCTAACATCCTACTACAACAACCCTAAAGAGGGACCTGGTACCTTTGCGAGTTTCAGGTGAATGCTCAGTCTAGGCTGAGTGATGTGCCAGCGCGACTAGGGTATTATCTAGTGAATTCTAGGCTGCATCATTGGTTTCATTGCTAGGACCTCTTTTTCATTTTTTTTCAGGATGGTTCACAATGAAAATGTACCATTTAACTCTAGCAAGTATTGAGGAGTGGATACACAATTTGGAGGAAGAATATGCATGGAAGTTCAACATTGGATCTGATTTTAACACTCACACTTGGGCAGAACATAATATATATGACAACTTATATGAGATCTTTTTTTCCATCTTTCTAGTATAATTATACGAATGGCTGATTTCTTATGCATCTAAGTGGAATTGGAGGTATCACGCACTTGTCTAGACACAGGAAGAATTTTCTGACCCTTTATGATGTTGATCTGATCTGGACTTGCACTATGGATACATGGTTTCATGGTGTTTTAAATAGTTATATTTTGGAATATTCAATTTCAACGTATTCTTTCCCAGAGGTAGCTGAATTCCAGATCTTACGATATCCAAGAGGAGCATACCTGCAAGGTATTCCATTGGCGATCAAGATCTTGATGGTAACTTTGAACCTAGAGAGTAAATCGATGGCTAACTAAACCTCACCACGCGTGAGGGCAGGAAAAGGCTTGGTGAAGGATGGCAGACCTAGCGGTAGAAAGGTAGAGAGAGGAAAGGAGGCTTAAGTATAATGAGGTTCACGAGAGGGAGATAGAGAAGAAACATACCATTGCAGAAAGTATGGCATTGAGGAGAGAGATGGCTCATGAAGGATTTGAAGCTCACGTAGAAGACTTGGAGCCAAAGCATCAAGAACTCCTCCATCTTGTAAATCATGACAGAGATCCCCCTTGGCCTCACACAAAAGTGTGCAGCAGAGACTACCTAGGCCATGGGCACGCATCTTAATCCACCTAGTGACCTAGCCCTTGCGCTTGGTTTTCCAGTATCTAGTACGACAAGTAAGAAGCAAGTGAATTTGGGAAACAAGAGAACCAGATTAAGTCAGCGAACAAGTACATCAATGGTAGGATAGATGGCTTCAATGTTATTTGGAGGAACCTTTTCAAGCACATCATCTTCACATAATGTAAGTGCGCACAATGTTGGATTCACCTCTAGAAGTGGAACTACCACACAGACTATAGGGGTTCAGTATAGTACTACTATTGGAGCACATGATAATACATCTACAGGTCATATTCTAGCTACAGGCGGAGGATCAGGAGGAATAGGTGGTTTTAGTTCCAGTGGATCTAGCAGTTTTGGAGGTAGCGGAAACATAGGAGGTTCTGGATAAGGTGGGAAAAGTCTGCACCAACCCCAGAATATTTATATGGAGATGTCTCTTTGTCTTCTAGAGTATAGAGGCATAGAGGATGCTACTAAGCATGTCCACATGTGTGAAATATTGTGGCATGAAAAAGGGATCATGGCTTTTGAGCACAAGGAAAGTCAATTTTCTACTATATTACAGGGATGTGCACATAACTGGTATAGGAATTTTTACCCTAATCAAACTTGCGTGGATTATATAGCACTGAAGGATGCTTTCTTGAAAGAGTTTTATATCCTAGAATTTGAGCAGAAGAGTATAAGCACACATAAGGATATCAAGCAAGGAACTACTGAGAGTTACGTGAGTATGATGCCCATTTTAAAACACTCCTATCTAAGCTTTCTTATAACATTCACGCAAGCCAACATGCACAATGGTTCGTTGGTGGATTGACTACACCATTTAGAAGAGCATTGTCACATAAGACATAAATTGATCCACGCAAAGCATTGGAAGCAACTTCGCATGTTGAGGCAGTTGGGAGAATTGACACTAGTGTTAGTCCATTCTTAGAGGCACAAATTGCAGCTATGGAAAAATAGTTAGAGAAGCTATCAACAAATTCAGCCCATGAAACATGCCTAGGAATTTGGTGTACAGATTATGAAGTGGAAGGTCACACCAAGGATAGTTTTCCTCATAGAACAGTACGCTCATTACTGTTGGACTATGAGATCTGTCATTCGAATCATGATGCTAGTCACTGTCCTTTGTTACAACACATGATAAGGAAGAATGTATCTTGTTACTGTAAAATTTTCCGGTCCACAACCTATGATACTAAAGATTTTTGGTTGATTGGTCAGATCTAGGATGTTATAGACATTGGGGTATGACAGACAAGTGTCACAGATAATTCTAAGGGTAAGAATGAGCACCAGGATTAGAATAATAATCAAACACGCTATGGCAGGAATGAGGGGCATTTTGAACGAGGTCATGGAAGAGGACATGGATATCGTGGTGGATATGGAGGATGAAACCACTTTAGAGGAAGAGGTGAATTCCCTCATGGAACATATTATACATGCAGATATCCTGACCACTATAGGCACAAATGTCCTTAGAATATTACATGTTCTTTCTGCAGAAAGAACCATAGCTATGAAGAGTTCCTGAGCTTATATGAGCATCTGAGTAAGTAACATAGGTAAGAAAACAAATGCACCAGAATGGTTAGAATGCATCATATGGTAGAAGATCAGTGGATTCCCAAGATAGCACTAGGACCTGAGGCATTAACAGTGAAGATTACTACACGAGATGAAGTGGCGCACACAAGAGAGGCATTACAGCAGAAATCTACCATCACTAAGGATGACATCCTTAATGCCCGGTACCCAGATCCCACCTATCAGAAGAAGGTTTATCAGGATGCCATGGAAGTGCTAAGGAATTTTTAGGGTAAGATACAATACTTAAAGGAGTAGAATAAAGCATCAGAGACATTCCAAACTTATATCAATGATTTGAGTGAAGTGTGTAAAATGTTACGCCAGGAGAACATTATTCCACTATTAGGAAGTTGGTTAAAAGGGAACACTCTGCGTGCAAGTATTGAGACTGGATGGAAGATCCTTCATGCAAATATTCCCCTTTATATCATTGAATATGAAAAATAAATTACTCTGAATGTTGTGGATGGATGGTTGCTAAGTAACATATTGATTGATACAAGTGCGGAAGTGAATGTGCTTACATTATATGCATGGGTACAATTGGGGAGGCCTCCATTGCAACCATCATCTAATGTGTTGTTTATGGAAAATTAGACTAAGGCCACTCCCATAGAGGTTTTGAAGGATGCATATATAACCATACAAGGGGCCAAGTTCACTGGGGATTTTGAGGTATTAGCACTTGCAGAAGCAAACAATTTTCCAGCCTTACTTGGATGCCCTTAGTGTTATGTGAATAATGATGACTTGTTTGAGAACAAGGAGGAAAGGGTTGTGATACCATTGAAAAATGGGAAGCCAACACCATATGTTGAGCCTCTAAGTGAGGACTTAAACAGAATCTATGTACACATTATTCAGGATCCAGAGGTCAATGAGCCATCAAAGGAAGGCATCCTATAGTGGGATGATTCTCACTTTATTAGTGATACTACGAGTATTGCTTGTGACAATTGGGCTCATGGTATATATGATTTAGTAGGGCGTGAGGTAAGAAGTGTGGTTACATGCAAGAATGGATATCATTCTGTTTGATGGATAGGTAGCGCAGTACCTTGGTATACAGGAGCAAAAGATCTTCCTATATTCTTACAAGCCATGGAGGCACAGTGGGTAGACCAAGTTAGGATAAGAGACTGGTTAGCATATATCTTGCATGGGTCAGCTGTGCATTAGTGGGTAGTTCACAGAGATAATCTTATGGAGTGGAAGGATATTAGAATTTCCCTATCTACCAGGTTTTTAGGAAGTAATGCACCTATGTAGATTTGCACTTATAATGGTGATCAACCTATTTAACACCACATTTAGTAGTATGAGAAACTCTGGAAAGTAGGACATGAGGCATTACCACCTTCACTCTGGGTGCATAAAATGTATTCCACTCTACAAGGGTGCACACACGCTTGGTATGTATACGCAGAACTACATCGAGAGATTAGAAACTAGAAAAAATTGACTGGAGAAATGATCTAGACCTTTGACTACTTTTCTTCCCAACATCCAATAGAAGAGGCATTAAATTTTTTCAAGCAGTTAACCATGGGAGATAGTGCAAAGGTGGAGGAACTCATACAAGAATTATTTGGTGAGACAAAATCAGGCACGTGTTTTGAAGAATAAGGAGAAGAATCCATATTTCTTGAATGTGCTTGCCTTGAGAAAGAGAAAGGAAATATGGTTTACATCGTGAAAGATGAGGAAGTTGAGAACGTAGCTATTAAACATTCACAAGGGGTGCACGAGGTCTTGGATAGTGCAGAAAAATATACGCACTCCTATCATGAATCCATGAAGACAAAGAAGGTGAATATAAGTTTAGAGGCTGACCCAAATGAGGTCATAATTGGAGACTATTGGTTAGAATCGGAAGTGGCAAAGATCATTGAGTTACTCAGGGATTACCATGACTTATTCCCTTGAGGGTATCATGAACTTAAAGGTGTGCATGAATCACTTTGGGAAATGAAGATAAAGCTTAAGGATGGTACATATCTAGTTAGGAAATGACTTTATAGAATGAACCCCAATTTACGTGAAAAGGTCAAGGAAGAGATTGATAACATGTTGAAATATGCAATTATCAAGCCCCTTGATGAGTTAGAATGGGCTAGTCTAATGGTGATCAATATCAAGAAGGATGGATGAATTAGAATATGTGTGGACTATAGGGAGATGAATGTTGCATGTGTAACAAATCCGTTCCCTAAACCATTCACTGAGGAAATACTAGAAGGAGTGGCAGGGCGCGAGATATATTCCTTCACATATGGGTTTTTTAGGTATCATCAGGCTAGGATTTCTCAGAAGGATCATAAAAAGACTAGATTTACTACTGAATGGGGTAGCTTTGCCTATACTATGATGTCTTTTGGACTGAAAAATGTTCCTGATGTATTCTCACGGATAGGTTTTCAGGTATTCAAAGATTTTATTCACAACTTTTTATAGGTGTATCTAGATGATTGGACAATATATGGGCTTTTGAAATATCAGTGTGACAATCTGCGCTTAATGTTTGAATGGTGCAGACAATTAGGTATCTCTTTGAACATCAAGAAGTTCATATTTGTTACACCTTTTGGAATATTGTTAGGACATATAATCTGCAAGGAAGGTTTGCTGGTTGATCCAGCTAAGGTTACAGTCATTCTAGGCCTGGAAGTGCCTACCAGCCAAAGTGAGGTGTGTGGATTTTTGGGTCACACATGATATTATAGAAAATTCATCAAAGGGTATGCCAAATTTTTTGCAACCTTGAAAGAATTACTAAAAGGGAAAGGTACATTTGATTAGGGAGAACCACAGTAGCGCGCGTTTGAGATATTAAATAAGAAACAAGTACTACTGTTCCCATTCTACATTTTCCCTCATGGGATAAACCATTTCATGTACATGTGGACACCTCTAGCATGGCCATTGGTGTTGTGTTAGCTCAACCTAACAAAGGTATTGTAGATCATATAATTTGTTTTGCTAGTAGGAAGTTGACTCCTGCTGAACAAAATTATACAACTATAGAACGCGAAGCTTTGTCAATGATCTATGCATTACAAATTTTTTTTACAGTACTTGTTAGCAACACCATTTTTATTTTATACAGATCACATGGCATTGAATTATTTAGTGAAAAAATCGGTCTTGTAGGGGCACATATGTAAATGGGTACTCTTATTTCAAGAGTTTGACTTCATAGTTGTGGTGAAGCCAGGGAAAAGTAAATCTGGACCAGACCACTTGTCTAGAATTCACTTAGGGGAAGAAGCACATAAAATTGAAGAAAACATGCCAGATGCATAGTTATGTAGGTTACAACATGTGCCCTTAGAATTAGAATACATTGTTGTCTTTCTATGGACTGGTGTGGCACCAGAAGGAATGAAGGCATTAGAGAAGAAACATCTTGCTATATGCACGACACCATTTATGTTAATCAGTGGTGACCTCTACAAGTTGGGCAGAGATGAAGTACTACACCATTTTGTATTAGAGATTGAGAAAAAGGATATTATGGAAGAATCCCATGGTGGTATTATCAGAGGCCACTATGCAGGTGATGCAACTACCTGGAAGATCCTACTTGTTGGATTATGGTGGGAGGCATTGTATTAAGACTGTAAAGAATATTGTAAGGCATGTGATCATTATCAACGCTTAGGAAAACCATGACAAAGAGATGAAATGCCATTGAGACCTATTATCAATGTAGAACCATTTGAGAAATGGGCCATCAATTTTGTAGGACCTATTTCACCAGCCACGCGCAAGACTAGATCATGCTATATCATTACTTGCATAGATTATCTCACGCGGTGGGTAGAGGCAACACCTACGAAAGACTATACAACAACTACAACAGCTAGGTTTCTATGGGAGAATGTTCTTACAAGATATGGATTTCCTTTAAGTTTGAAAAGTGATAGGGGTGCATACTTTTTAAATAAAACCATAAGGATCCTATTAGATGATTTTATGGTTGCACACCATAAGACTTCGCCCTATCATTCTCAGGAAAATGGAATTGTTGAGGCTTTCAACAAGATTTTGAGCCAGACATTGAAAAAAAATTGTGATTTTGGATGCAAGGATTGGGATGATAAAGTGTCATATGTTCTTTGGGCATATAGAACAACTTATAAGATATTGAACAAAGCCACACCATTTCAGTTGGTGTTTGGCACAGAAGTTGTTCTCCCTATAGAATTTATGTTACCCTCTTTGTGCATTGTGCACACTAGAGGTCTAGCTGATGAGTAGGCATTAGAAGAGCGTATTGAGATGATGATTCAACTGGATGAGTGGCGAGCCATAACACTATGGATTCAAAAGTAGGAAAAAGCCAGGTAGAAAGCATGGCATGACATAAATATAAAGGATAAGAAGTTGACGGTTGGACAAATGGTACTTCTTTATGACTCTAATTTCTTATGCCATCCAGGTAAGCTCAAAGTAAATTGGTTGGGTTCGTATCTCATCACTTACATACTTGAATCAGGTGTTTTCCAGTTAGAAGCACTTGATGGAACACGGCTACCCAGTTACTTCAATGGGAGTAGGCTGAAGCCCTACTATAAATAATTCTTCTTGGTGTTTGTAATAAGGCAGTATTTCCATTTAGATTAGGCTTCCATTTTGTATTTCCTTAATGTATTTCCTTCATTTTTGTTATGTTTTGTTAATTTAGTTTTTGTTCTTGTGTAATAATCATGCTTGCGCACATGAAGCTAATTACTATGTGAATAATGTTTATGTGCAAAGGAATGCACATCCTTTCAATGTGGGGTGGTTGTTGATAACCAGGTACAAGATTTTTGGAATTGAAAGGTGAAAATAATAAGTTGTTATGGGTGTGCTTTAAGTCAAAAGAAGATTGCTTCTCAAAAGTTACTAAGGATGGAGGTGAAAGAAGGAAAAATATAACATGAGGTTAGCAGAGGCCATGATAACTACCAGGAGAAGGTATAGTGATGAGGTACTCGAGCACAAGGTCATGCACTGAAGAGAAGTCTAGGACCAGAGGGTAGGAAGGTGTGCTATAAGGTTATAGCTAGGGCACAAAGATGTACCGTGTAGAATGAATGAATTTGGTCAATGAATGAGAGGATATTTGGTAGCTGAAGGAGAAATAAATGCATCAAAATTTGAAAAACTATATAAGGATGGGATGAAAATTCATTTTTACCATTGTGACTAAGAGTATTTGAGGAAAGAGATAAGTGTGAAGAGATAAGTGATTAGGTTAAGGTGCGAAGGGTATGAAACCAAACGTGACAAATAGATCTGTGTGAAAAGAAGCTTGCATCCCCAGGGGTGAAGGGTTTGAGAAAAGCAAGGCGATAGAGAGGAGTTAGGGCATGAATTTTTCACCTAGGGAATGATTGAATCAAGCTATGGTTTGCTTCACACCTTACAAAATTTTAGCAGCAAGAATCTACAAAGGATTGCAAGGTACAAATGGCACCCAAGAAAGAAGTTACATCAAGAGCAAATGGAAAGAATAAGACGGTCATCGAGGAGGAAGAGATGGTACCTGAAAGCAATTTTTTAGAAATGCAATATCTAGAAGGAGTCATCGTCAGCCAAGAATGGGATTCACACATTAGAAAGAGAAAAGTAAGCGAATACAATCACAGGACCTTAGAGAACAAGAAGGATCTCGATTCCTTTCTCACTACGAGGATGAAGAAACTTATGGCAGATGACATGCCAGTTTATGATGATGTAGGTGAGAAGCTTCTGAAGAGAATTGGGGTCTACCACTTATATGAACTTCCATATTTAGGGAAGTATGAGCCCTTGTATCAGTGGCTCAACATGAGGACTTCTTCTACTTTGCAAGATGTAGAGTTAGAATCTCATCCACGCTTATCTCAACGGTGACATGTTTGAAGGCCACAGGAGAGGATATAAAAAATTATCTCATAGATAAAGCCATGATCTTAAAGACTAGACAAGAGTTGGGGTAACAGAAGGGTCCACATGGTATGGATATAGAAAAGTTGAAGAATTTTCTGGTTGTGCAAGTAGCACCACACCTTGTTACAAAGTTGAACGATCAGGAGAAATGGTCACAGGTAAATACTATTTGGTTACATGTTGCACGCAAGATGTCAGAAGGAGTAGTAAACAATATTGTAGGCTACATTGTAGAGAAAATAGTCGAGGAAGAGCACACAAGAGGGAATATCAGCTTTAGGGTTATTCTATTATCACCGGTATTCATGGAAATTGGAGTACCAGATGGGCCGAAGGAAAAGGTATGGGAATACCCCATGGAGAATAAGTCACCAGCTGAAAGGTTCAGTAAGTACCTATGTAAAGGGTCCATGGCAGATGATGTCAAGCAAAGGGTGGAGAAATGGTACAACAGACTCCATGCGGCATTTAGAGAAGAGTGGCACATCTCAAAGGACCTACCATCAGTAGTCGGGAAACAAGTCCAGTTTGTTGTATATCAACATTTTTGCATTGTGCGCTGCCCAATGAGATATGGAGTTTGAAGCCCATGGTGTAAATTTCCTTACGCATTTAGTGCAAGGTATTTCTAAGAATCTGTTCACATATTCATAAACACGCGATGACTAGTATTCAATGCAGATATGATAGACTGTGAATACCACATGTTGAGGAAGAAATATGTGTATCTAGGAAAAAGTGCCTATGCCGAGAGGCTCATTTTGAAGGTGTTGAATATCAAGCCAATAAGTCTAGCTATAGCAGATATAGGGGTAGAATTAGTGTATCTTTAGCTGAAGCCCAAGATGGAGAACAATAAGTATGTGGAGAATGAATTTGTGCTCCTAGGGCCACCAAAGGGTAAGCACACAATGGAAAACGTATTGGCGCAAAGGCCCATAGAAACTGTTGAAGTAGAGGATGAAGAAGAGGAGTGTGAAGATAGTGGAGGCTTGGAGCACAAAATAATGCAACAATATGATAGAGAAGAGTCACAACATGTGACCACTCAACCTCAGGGACATGACAAAGAGGAAGATACAGAGGTTGAACAGGGGGAGCACAGATTTAAGAAAGTATTTAGATTCACAAAGAACCAAGGTGCTACTCCAAAAATAGTGCACGTATCACCCAAACTCTCTCCACAGTAAGAGGCAACCATGCAAAGTAGGAGGAAATTGAAGTTGAATGAGGAGGTGGAAGGGTCAGAGGAAAACATGCCTGATTCTCCTACACTTCCAGAGGACATAGAAGAAAAAAAGGATGAGGAATCAAAGGAAAGAGGAGAGGAAAAAAAGGGACCAAAGGAGATAACTGTAGATACTATTTAGGACATGGAGACACAAGTACCAAATTTGGTAGCTAAAGTCCCTAAGTAGTAATGGTCTAGAAGAATGAGTGGAGAGCACATTCCACCATCTATGGGATATGTAGAGGACGCATGTAAAATCATCTGTGCCCGTTTCCAAAGCACTGAAGAACAAAATGATTTATTTGGCTAGAAATTAATGGAGGGGGATATGGTGACTATTCTCACTAGAAATAAACTCTCATGGTCAATGCACACCCACATGGATGAGTCTGAATTTTATGTATGCGAGGAGTCATGCATGTCGAGACGACTGAAAAAGGCACCCCAATCTAGACATATTACAGTTGTAGACATTTGTAGTTTTCTCTAAGACCAATGCACTATTATTCCTAATATTGCACTCCCTATTCTTCCCCTTGCAAACTGATGATACACTGCTAGTTATACCTAACTAACTCCCTTCCTACAAAACCCTTTTAGTTGGTTTTCCTCTTATAAACCATTTAAATAGGTCGTTATAGCCTCGTTCTAACTACATTAGCTTCTTGTTCTCTTCTAGCTTACTTCTAATAGCTCCCTAGAAGATCAATCCACTTTGTTGGATTGATTAAGCCCTTTAGAAACCCTTCCAGATCCCTAATTACTCTCTAAGAGAGATTAATTAGTCTAACCTAGGTTAAATACCCTAAACATAGTCGAATCACACTTTGACTTGCTAAAAGTGCTTTTTGGACTTTAGCCTTTGTCCCACATGCACCCAAATTTCCCTTTTCTTCCAAACCAAAAACTATAAATAGGGCTATACCCCCTCCCTCATTTCATAATAATTCTCTCTTCTTCCTAACATAGATTATAGCAATTTGTTTAGGCTTTAGATTGTATTTCATCTAATTCCATTTGAGCTAAAAGAATATTATTTTGCATTTCATAGCATTAACATGGAGTAAAAGGGAAGATCCATTGGCCTTGAAGCCATTAATGGGGAGATATCTTTCTATTAAACATGTAACTGAATGATTAGATCTTCTTAGGTTCATTATTTCAAGCTTTCACAGAATAGAGATTAACTTCATTTGCTTAGTTTGCATGTTTATTTCAAATTAATGTATGCAAAGAAGAGAACCTTGCTCATTTCTTATCACATGGTCCATTAATCAGATTGTTAAAATCCTTTGGGGTTTCTTTAGAGATTCTTACCCCAAATCCATGGCTTTTATAGCTTTTCATTGAACACATTGGTACACCCGGTGGGACACTTATGTCCACCCTCCATTAATGGAGGCCTTTTGAGTTCTTCAAAGTTCATTTTCAAAATTTTGGGTAAAATCACTTTTTATTTCCTCATTCTTGTTTCTAACCCTAGATAAATGACCTTCATTTGTATACATTCTATGGGTTTGATATAGAAATAGGACACTTTGATTAACAACTAATCTGTTTGCTCTTGAAAATGTGACAATCCATGTTTTTTACAGGTTTTTCACAGGGTGCACGTAGGTGTTTACAAGGGGCGCATACATGTTGAAACCCTAGCATCTCCATCAGAATAGAGCATACCTATTTAAAATTCCTTTTCATTTACAAATTTTAACTCTATGGGGATGTGCACGTCTTCATCATGTGGGCCGCGTATCCACCTCTCTGGCCACATATGTGTCAGGCGCTCTATTGTGTGGAAATCTATAAATTTTTCCACTACAGAGATGCACACGTGTCTCTGTCATCTGAGGTGTGTATCCACCTCTCTGGCCATGTAGGCATAAATAATGTGACTATGTAAAAAAAATTTACAGTTTCCTATTTCAGGCTTGAGCGTGTACACGTCAGAACCTGAGCGTCCATGTCAATATGGGTGTGTCTCTGTCATATTGCAAGCATATGTGTTTTAATACATTAGGTTTTATTAATTTTTGACTGTAGGTGTACTCATTAAGTAGGATGTGTAACCGTTGGTTGGGAAGTGTTGGTGTCAGTATAGGCACGCAGGTGTCTGTATTAAAAATTGAAAATTTTTACAGTCTGCAAAGTCCTTTTCTCTGATCCATTATTGTAGGTTTCCAGGACTAACAATTTGAAAAAAATAGGGTTTTTTCTTAACATTTCAGTTTGCATAGTTAAAGTATTTTTGTTCTTGACTTAGAATTAGCTTTGTAGAAGTGTGTATGCTCTCTCCTTGTGTCTTCCAAGGTGATCTTAGATATCAAAAACACTTATACAAAACTCATATAAATTGTTTAAAGAAACATTTATTTTATAAAGGTTGAAGTAAAACTTTCATGTGATTTCAGTAGAATTTTTCACGTCGTGTATGCTCTTCCTTCGCACCTTTTGGCAATATTAGGAATCAAAAGTAAAATGAAAAACTCTCTTTCTTGACATCAACCTATGAACTATAAAAATTACTCAAAACTTGTTTTCTACAAGACCTATCACTTGTCAAAGAAAGGCATCAAAAACAAAACACAAAACCTTCTAATACACGTGTTCTTATAGGTTTCCAAATGGTGTGCTACTTAAAACCACATTAATCTAAGCAAGATAAAAAAACACACCATATTCAAAACATTGTATTGCAGGTTTCAGAAAAGGGTAAGTCCTTATCCGCTCAACTGGAACATAACCCCTTTAGAATAACGCCTTAAGCTACAACAATGGGGGTGGTTCCAGGAACCCTAAAGTACTCCACCACTGTGTAACCTTGTGGATGAAATAGGAAGCTCTCCGCTTACCCACTTGATTAGTTTTCCTTGTGAGATAGAGTTACAAGTTTTCCCTATCGTGACCCTATTAAAAGTACACGATGGATGCATTTATTGCCCATTTTTCTTGAAGGGGGAAAAGCCAAGTTACTCCTAAACTAGTCATTGTAACCTTTTAGGTAAATCACCCCACTCGTGGACTACTTTGTAACACCTAGTTGAGAGGACTTATTAGGAAAGGCATTTTTTTTTAGCCCACTTTACTAGTCCTTGTTTTGTCAAACCATCACGAAGTGACAACTCATCTAGAATCTGAACCTTGTTTGTCGAACAAGGAAAATAACCCTTGTGAGTTTGATCTGAGTGTCTTTCATCATGAAACTAAACTACGTCTCACTTTTTCTTAGTTTTTGTCTTTGGACGAGGTGAAGCTCTACCTAAGTGGTGCTTGGTTTGTTTCCATCTTTTGATCAAGTACCCTTCCGTTCTCATATCCCATTGTTCGAGGTGAGAAAGGTGCATACATTGCACATTTTTATCAAAGATAGTGCTCATCATTTTTTTTGTCTATTTACGCCCATCTATGTTTGCAGCTAGGTTGTTAAATGTCTAAAGTGTGCGGGTACGCTTTTTGTATCTTTGATAAAAGTCTGTCCATCTTGATTTCAAGATCCTCTTCACCACTGTGAGTCTGGTTCATCTTTTTTCTCTTCTTGGGTTTATAGTTTTGTTCACATCCTAGATGCACAATCTCGGTACTTACGTCGTATTCTCATTTTTTGAGAAGATGGTATAATTCCTCTTATTGCATGGTTATGCTGCTCACATGATTAAAAAATCCTTGTTATACTTATCATTTAGTTTAGGTTTCGACGCCATCTAAGTCTTCTTGAAAAATGTCGATAACGCCTTATATATATCATAATAAAGTTGTCATGGTACTAATAACTTGCTTGCTCAGTTAATGTATCATGGTGACGTTATTACGCTATATCTATTCACGACTTCCATTTTTCAGAAGGTTTGGATTTCATCGGCATTCAAACTAGTTTTAAGTATACCTTGTCGAGGGACTATGACAGCATCATGTCAGTTCTTAGACCTTGTTGAGGTTCTAATTTGACTTACATATTGATACATCATTGTCGCTATCTATTTTTAAGGCATAGGCTTGGTAACAAAAAATTGAGTGATCATTACATTTAGGTGTGCATATGAGTGTTCCTTGATAAAGATGACTACATGATACTACATCTAGGATAGACTGTAGTATAATTCCAACATCACCTTAAACGTCTTGCAGAAAACCTTTCACTTAGGGGTTACGCTAGCTACATAAAAGTGTCTTTTAGTAATTCCTAAAATCATAAAAATGAAAGCCAAATCAAATGAGCATGATATAGGAGAAAACCCTTTGAACACCTTCCCATTCAGTGGTCACAATTTAGGACCGCTCTTTTCTCAAGTCAAAGATATGGAGACGTTAATTGATCATAGTGGAGAAGAGTTAGACTCTTCCGGATAACAACAAAGGTTAGACCTAAGTAGATTTGATGAACTCCTATATTATAATAAATATCAACTACTCAGAAGTGTCTTAGCATTAGGAGATAAACTTCCACATGAGCGTGAAGAAGAAACAAAGGTCATTAACCCTAACTCAAGAGAGAGAAGATTCATCTTAGACACAGATAATCCTTTTGATGTGGGGTATGCTTCCACTTCTAGGCATCACAAGGCCACTATCGAAGGTGAACCATCACGGAAACCTCACTATAAAGCTTCGTGTAAAGTGAAAATTGAGCGGAAGGCTTCTCCTCCTCCAAAATTTGATGAATAAGAGGACCCCCTGGCTGATGAGGAGATCCTCCAAAAATAGATCTTGAAGATGAGTCAGAAACCAACAAACCTAGGCTCTTCAAGAAAAAACATAGCCAAAGATAGACAAAAACAAACTTAATGAGTTTCAATTTGATCCACATACAGACTATACCTTTAAGGTAACTCAGGCTCAAAGGTCAATATCACCTACTAAAGAGCAACTCATTCAGGAAGAATTGAAATCTATGAAAGATACACTTACTACGTTACAACAGGGTAACATAGGCCGAAATAGAAAATATTCCTATGAAGAACTATGTCCTTACCCCTTTGATAAGGACACATTACAACAACCTTTCCCAAAGAACTTTACCATTCCCAAGTTTGATAAATATAAGTGCAAAATTGATCCTCGTGATCACATAAAATACTTTTACATGGCTTGCCAAGAGGTCGCGTATAGCGATAATTTCTTAATACAACTTTTTCCTCGTAGCCTAGGAGCTGCAGGATTAGAATGGTTCTATGGCATACCCAAGGGCTCCATTACAACGTGGCTTTGCATTAGCAGAGAAATTTTTAAGGCATTACTCCTATAATATGGAGAGTGACATCACAATGAACGATCTATGCAACACAAAAAAAAAACCAATGAGACATTTGCAGGATTTCTACAATGATGGCGTGGGTTAGCTAGTTGCTTTCCTTGTGCCTTACCAGAAAAATAGTTAGTGAGCATATTTGTTCCTAATTTAAACCCAGAAATATCCTTTCACTTACAAAATGCATTCTGGCTCAAACTTTGAAGAAGTCGTAGGGAAAGGCAGTAAATTTGAGAAAGAACTCATTTCCAAGGGAACGCTTAAACCTGTTACTAAAAACAAAACATGAAGCCTAATCCATAGACAAACCTAAATTCTTCAATAAGAATAAACATGTTGTTGGTGATGGCATTACAGACTCTAAGAGAGTCCAAGCCATACAGACAGGCCCACTCTTAAAGCTTTCACAAGGACCTCATCCCAAAGCACCTACAAAACATACGTTCACATCCTTGACAGAATCCTTATCCACCATCCTAAAATAATTAGATGGTGTAAAAATGGTAGAATATCCAACAAAAATGGTACCATCTCTGGAAGATGCTCTAAAAACCGGTTTGGTTCAAAGATAATGAATATTGTGAATTCCACCGTGTTAAAGGACACAAAATGGATAGATGTTTGAGATTGCACCATTATATCCAAGACCTCATAGAGGAAGGGAAGATTTCCAAGGAGTCTCTCCCTGAGACTGGTAAAAGTTCAAATGAAAAAATGGGTATTTACAAAGAAACTTTTCCTGACAATGCAGATAAAAAGAAAAGAAAACCATATCAAGGGAAAACTTCCAATGACTATAGGACTATTGCCTATGTATACCCTATAAATGATAGTCCTTATGATTCCCTCATTGGATATATTAAATCATCTAATGAATAGATCAACACCATTCAGATTTTAGAGAAGAGTTGTGTAGTCGGGACAAGACGTGCCCACTTAATCATACCAAATCCTATGCTTACCCCTCAGGAAATCCAGTATAACTTAATATAGCAACTAGAGAAAATGCCTGTAAGATATCTATTCTTGATCTCCTTAAGATATCTAATTCCCATAAGAACATATTGTACAAAACTTTGCAAAATTCAGGGGTTTCCACCGAGGTAGCTCCCACAAACCTTCAAGCCATGATTACACGCTTAGACACCAATGATCATATTAATTTTGATCATATTGCAATCCTGCATAACAACCTAGAGCATAACTTGCCATTGTATCTCGAAGTGGTGGTTACCCATCGTAAAATCAAAAGAGTACTTGTAGATGGGGGGTCTGGTCTGAATATTTGCACCTTGAAGCTAGTAAAGTAGCTAGGCCATTCAAAAACAGAGTTGGGTGCTAAGACTATCACAATCACATCATATGACAATAAAGAAAGAGAATCAGCAAGGACTATAGTGGTTCCCATAGAGGTAGGACTAACATCACATGACACAACATTTCACGCCCTTGAATTGGATCTTATGTACAACATGCTCTTGGGATGCCCATGGATCCATGCCATGCAAGCTATTCCATCAAATTTTCATCAGTGCATCAAGTTATGTCATGAAGGTCAGGTGGTTACCATTTTGGGTGACCCGGAACCTTTCACACATTGTAGGGAATTACACGATTTTTCTTGTGCCGCTTATGAATGTCCTTCTGCAGATGTTGTTGTCTCTCTACAAATGGAGGCTATGAAAGATGCATAGATTTAGAGTCCCTCACATTACCTTTCAATCAAGATTTTCCCTCATTGGTCAATCCATTTGCTTCATGGGAGGCCACTTCAGCAAAGTATGGCCCAAGTAAGCCATTCACTCTTGAGCAAGCTTTGTTGATATTAGACTTATCAGTATCCCCCAAGACAAGGGGTAAGCCTTATTTTTTAGTTCAAGAACACCCATGAGCAATGTCCTAAAAATGTTAGAAAAAATTTGTCCATAGTGGTATCCTAACTGAGGAGAAAATGTTAGAAGACCCTACCAACAGAGTGCTAGAAAGCACCATGGATTCATGCAATCAAGCACCTCGGTACATCAAAGGTCCCTGCATGATGTTTATCATGGGCTATAGTGGGTTTAGATGTGGCGTTAATGGCACAAGGCCAGTTGGAGCCTATCCCTATCCCTCATTTTAAAGTTGATAAACATGGTCTTGGAATAAGGCCCCATGATGATCTACCTTTTGAGAATGACGCCACCCTCTTCTAAACATGGGGATGTTTCATCTCATTCTAATAGTGACATAGATTCCTAATTTATCCTTTACAAGGATCTTGCCTCCATGAACCTATTCCCAGACTTGTTGGTCCTTACCTTATCCGAATCCATCCCCCTAGCCAAATACCCAGTGGCCCTTATATATCCTGAATTTATAGATTGGGATCAACAACTTCACATGCCCCTAGATTTCTTTGAAAATGATGAGGCATTCGCAGAGTTCATGGGACTCAGAGACTTTATTTTGGCTAGAGACCACAAGAAAGGGTGTAAGATTCAACTAGATGCCTACGCCTACTTTAGGGAAGAAGTAGAGACGTGTGATAGGCTAAATAAAAAGGTTGTAAATAAAAGTACACCTACCTCTGAGAAACCAAGCAAGAAAGCTCAATGGAGATCCCATAGTGACAGACTCTTTGATAAACTCATAGTAAAACAAAACGAAGAGTCTAAAGATGAGGTGATTTATCCATTCAAAGATGATCATGAACTACCATAGGAGGTCGATCTTAATCTTACCCGTGATCCCACGTGGATGGAAGATGCTTCTAAAATGCTTATTGAAGAAATAATCAACGTCAACATTGGCTCAGAGGAGCAACCTAGAATAGTCAAGTTGGGAGGTTCACTCTTAGCTTAGGAACAAAAGACCTTTGTAGAAATCTTAAAATAATACGTGGACATATGCAGATATACCTAGTTTGGACCCCGAGCTAGTTGTGCACAACCTCGTTGTGCACCCAGATTCCAAACCAATCAAACAAAAGTTGAGAAATACATCCTAAGATGACGCTCTTAGTCAAAGAGGAATTAGAAAAGATGTTAGCTATTGATTTCATTAAACCTATTGACTATTCATAATGGATCTCCAACATCATCCTAGTACAAAAAAACCTGTTGGCATAAGGATCTGCATGGATTTCTGTGACATCAAAAAAGCATGTCTAAAAGATGATTTTCCCCTACCTAACATCGACATGATAGTCGATTCAACCTAGTTATGAAATTTTTTCCTTAATGGATGGTTTTTCAGATATAACCAGATACAAATCATGGAAGAAGATCAGCATAAGACAATATTCATAAACCCTTGGGGAAATTTTTCCTACAAAGTCATGCCCTTTGTGCTTAAGAATGCTGGGGCTACTTATCAGCGGGCCATGACCATTATTTTCCATGATATGATAACTGACATCATGGTGGATTATGTTGATTATATCCTAGCAAAACCCAAAGGTAGAAAAGAAACACCCTGAAGTGTTGAGGTGTATCTTTCAGCATCTAAGAGACTATAAGGTTCGTTTAAACCCTAAGAAATGTGTCTTCGGTGTTTTATCAAGGAAAACTCCTAGGGTTCATTGTCTCAAAAAGAGGGATTGAAGTGGATCCTACAAAGGTTACGGCTATTACATAAATTCCACCACCCACCACTCTCAAATAGCTAAGACGTCTACAAGGAAAGATTTAGGCAATCCGTTTCTTTATTTCATAACTTGCAGATAAGTGCCCAGCCTTTTACTCATCTACTCAAGAAATATGTCACATTCAATTTGGGACCTGACTGTCAGAAAGCCTTTGCGCTACTCAAACAGTACTTGTCCAACCCACCTATACTAATGCCAACTACCCATGGTGAACCTATCCTCTTATACATTTCCACTACCTAGTTTTACATTGGTGCATTACTTGCCCAATATGACTTAGCCCATAAAGAGAGAGCAATTTACTATCTTATCCGCACCTTGATCGCATATGAGTTGAATTATCCCCAAATATAAAAGGCCTGGTTAGTAGTTATCTTCGCATTCCAAAAGCTTCACCATTATCTCCTGAATAATAAAACCAAGCTCATATCCAAAGTTGACCCTCTTAAGTACCTTTTATCCAAACCCACCCTCACAAGCCGAATGGCTGACTGGACCATTCTCCTGAGTGAATTTGATATCAAGTTTGTGAATCAAAAGTCTTTACAAGGACAGGTACTGGTTGATTAGTTGGCAGAAGCTTCTCTCCCAGGAATGGAACCTTTATGCTTAGATTTGCCAGATCCATCCATGATGTATATTGAGGAATCCATAGAATGGAAAGTTCATTTTGATGGATCTTTTACCTTCCATGGATCCGGGGTAGGAGTGGTGCTTAGCACTCCAACAGAAAATGTCATACCATGAGCATTCCAGTTGGGATTCCCATGTACAAATAAAATTGCAGAGTATGAAGCAATCATTATTGGCCTCAAGCTAGCTATTACATGGAACATCAGACAACTACGAGTCATTTGGGACTCTCAACTTATCATAAAACATGTTAATGATGAGTACAAGGTTAAAGATGAGAAACTTATTCCATATATGAAAATGGTTGAAACTTTGAAGGAATATTTCACACAAGTCATATTTGAACAAATAATAAGGTCGCATAATAGATCTGTGGATGCTATGGCTACTATTGGGTCTATCTTACGTATAACACCTAAAGAAAGCAAGATGCCTTTCTTCATGGAACATTTACAGGTATCTACATATGATATGCCGGAGTCATGTTTGGCATGTGAAGTTGTTGGTCCTTTATCCCCTTAGTACAACCCTATCTTCTAATACCTACAAGATGGCACTCTTCCCCCTGACATCACCCATTTTGAAAAGAAAGCCCTTATTTTCCGCATAGCTTGTTATACCCTCCTAGGAGGAACCCTTTATCTTTGTGGCTACGATGGGAATCTGCTTCGTTGTTTGGATGTTGCTGATTCTATCCACATAATTAAGGAAGTACATAGTGGTATTTGTGGAGCACATACTAGTGGCACGGTCTTAGCTAAAAAGCTATTGAGAGTAGGTTATTATTGTCCTACCATGGAATCCAATTTTTGCAACTTCGTAAAGAAATGTGAACTATGCCAAAAATATGGAAATTTAATACATGCACCAGCACAAGCCTTACAACCTATTGCAACACCTTGGCCATTCTCTAAATGGGGCCTAGATCTCATAGGGAAGCTTCATCCTTCTTCATCAGACGGTCATACTCACATCATCACTACCACCGAATAATTTACCAATTGGGTAGAGGTTGTCCCTCTTACCTATGTCACTAGTGCACAGATTTCAAAATTCATCATGAACCATCTCATATGCCGTTACAGGATTCCCTCAGCCATTGTCACTGATAATGGTAAATCCTTCAAAAATAAAATGGTTAAAACATTTTGTTAACATTTCCATATCAAACTTAAGTGGTCTACCCCTTATTACCCTCAAGGTAATGGATAGGTAGAAGCCACCAATAAGACCCTTGTATGGATCATGGAGAAAATGGTTATTAAAATCAGCCATAAATGGCATCTACGGATACATCCTGTGCTCTGGGCCTATCATACTTCCATCCGCACTCCTACTGGTGTGACCCCTTATTCACTTGTCTACGGAATTGAAGCCATCATACCTTTGGAAGTGGAGCTTCCCTCCCTAAGAATATCTCTCAGAGATTATCTTGATAAAGATGAAGACTGCAGAGCCACTCACCTAGCAGAGTTAGAACTATTAGATGAAAGACGTATCAGAGCACTCAATCACCTAAAATTCTATCAGAACAAAGTGTCCAGAGGATATAAAAAATGCATCATTCATTGGGAATTTGACGTAGGAGATCTAGTTCTCAAAGAAAATTAGAAGAACACCGTCAAAGATAGAGAAAAGAAAGGAAAGTTTGAGGCTAACTGGTTAGGCCCTTATGTTGTAATTGCAATGTATGGATCAGGAGCCTACAAACTTGCATATTCAGATGGTGAAGAGCTTTTAGAACCTATGAATTCCATGCACTTGAAGTGGTTCTACACTTAGGCATGATGAGAATATCAAATAAGAACTAAAAATTGGAAAACAAAGAAAAAACAAGCAAAAAAATGGAAAAATTAGAAAATAATAAAGAAAAAGCAGGTCATCCTCATGTGAAAACCACACAATTGTGGTGCAGTGGGTAGGTATTTGAGTGAAAACCAATTTTTGGCACTCAAGGAAGATTCACTAGACACAAGTTACTCTTACGAAAGGATGGGTAATCATTACCACTTTTTAGATACAACTTTTTCTGCTAGGTCTAGGAACCCTACTAGAACCACCTTTGCCTTGCCATGATCTAGTTTGTTTGCTCTTATATCTACATGGAGGACATCACCTTTGTATACTTCCATCTAACATTAAGCATGAAGGTACCATTGCCACCTTCTCGCACATTACATGCGTGGCATTATGCCTTTTGTATATTCCCACATCACACTGGAGGCATCCATGCTTCTTTGTTCTTGTACATTTATTTCAAAACAAGACTTTGGAAAACACAAAAACTGTTGGAAAATGATACACAAAAAAACTAAACATATAGAAAATTGCCCTTTTAGGGATAAAGCTACATTCACCTCATAACGTTATCCTAGGAACACCTAGACAACAATGGAAAAAACGTAGCTGCGAAAACTTATTTATTTAGATAAAACCCAATAAACATTAGAAAATATGTCAATGTTGTCCCGCAAAAACAAAGTAGTGCTTTAATTACTTTTAGTTGTTGGTTTGTATAGTTTTGGTGTCCTTAGTCTGTTGGATTTTTGGTTCTTTAAATGGATCATTTGCTTATCTGATTTTGAATCTTGTTTGATTGCAATTATGTACCACATTACATACATTTAAGAAATCTCATGCTTGTAAACAATTATTGTAGGCTTCTTTATGTGTTGTGTGTGTCTTTCAGAAGTTCATTTTTACTTGGATAGGTTAGATCTCATTTTGATCTCTTGTTAAAACTTTTGCATGTGTTTGTTTAGTAGTAAAATTTTGTTGCATGTGTGTATTTTTTTAGTTTTGTTAACTTTTGCTTGTGTTTTCTTGCATAGTTGTTTGTTATCACATCTATCATCTATCATTTCATCACATTTCTAACATCATTCACTACATCATATATACAAAAAATGATAAGTATTACATCATGCATATATGCTAAGCTAATCATCACATATTGTATCATTAATGGGGGAAAGAGGAGTTACGCATAATCACAAATCTATTCCCCCCCACACCAATATCATCTAGTATTATCCCAAGTACTAGAATACAAACTCATAAAAAAATCATGAATCCAAAACATGTGGTGCTATCTACATATATATTATCAATATGAAAGCAAGAAATATGCACATTTATAAATCTAAGGTATGCCACATACATAAACGAAAGAAAAAATCATACATCATAAATCCATCATAGTATGATACATCAAAATGTCCATATATACATGTATAATTGTCCAGGTTAGTACTCAAAATAATACACCAAACTGTCTAGATGGTCCTTGTCTAGCTAGCTGCTTTGGTATAGGTTGCCTAACTAATCTCACTGAATGACCTGATCTTCCCAACCTAGAGCATGTCACGCTCACATTTGACTACTAGAATGATACTACCCATTGGTCTGTCGGCACTTCCCTAAACTAGGCAGTCCTATAATAAAAGGCCTCTGTACGTACCCAAAATTGTAGGGTACTACACCATCGGAACAATGTTACACATGCCCTAATGATGATATAAGTCTCCTCGCAAGGTGTTCGGGATCTGGAAAAGCTCTCCAAGTATACATTAACATCCCACATGCCCCACTTAGCCTCCGCGTGCTTTATTTTTCTCTTTTCCCCTCTTTTCCTTTGTGTTTTGGTCTTCAGTAACGAAATCGCCGCCCTGCCTAGGTGGCGCTCTCGTGACTGCCACCTAGGTAGGGCAGCGGTCCTATAACCACCACCCTGCTCAGGGTAGCGGTCCTTCACGCATTTTCCAGAATGTTCTTTTGGTCTCGACTCGCGTAAATTTTCAACTTTTACCAACCTTTTCATCCATTTTTGCTTGCATTTATGATTCTAGTTCCCTGTAATAGTGTTTCTCCATTGTTTATTGTAAAAGAGTTCAAATTGGATTTCACCTTCGGGTAAATGGGAATTCTATAAATAGCTGGTTTGTTTTCAAGAAAATGGCCTCTCAAAAATTATCCCTCATTCTCTCATTTCAAATTTTAGTCTTTCAGTTCTTTCTTAGGAATTGTATTAGTTTTATTTGTTGCATGCATAGTTAGTATTGTTTTGTTGTTTAGAAGCCACATGATCTTCTTGTGCTAGTGTTGTTACTATTTCATGCAAAAATTGAAGTAAGATAGTATCTACATTAGAGTTACAGGTTTTGTTCATCAAGATGGATAGTTTTAGGTTTTGGATGTTTTGTGTTGTATGACTCGCAGTAAATCCCGCTAGAAATTACACATGCCCCTACATCTAAAGCTTCCATTGTTCTAATAGCCTATTTCTATTGACGTAGCATTACATGATTTTCTGGATTCAAGTGAGCACGAAGGAACGAGGAGACCACACTGAGGGGACAAGGCTATACACAACCGGATTCACCACTGTTATGTAAAATATAGGTTCAAGCTATCAAAGTTTTTAAAACATATCAAATAGAGTAGTGAATCATTTCATTTTAGTTAATCTCGCTTTCGATATTGTCTTCAGTAATGAAACCGCTACCCTGTTATCCAATTTTACGCACATGGTGGAATACAGGGCCTTATTGCTATCATCACGACACATGACCCACTTCCCAGTGTCAAATCGAAAATAAAGAGACGCATGAGTAGGAATTGTAAGTTCGGTTGTCCAACTTTGGATTGTCATAAAAGAGTCTCGATAGGAGCGGATAATGTTTCGATGGTTGGCTCATTGAGGCCCTCGACTCGGTTTAATTCAACATGGAGAGATTGATTTTTCCTTTGTTGGATTATGAATTCAGTTTTAATGTGGTGCCTCTTCAGCTTCTTCCATGGAAGAGAATTTCCAAAATGAAAAGGCGAGACAACTCAATTGAAACCTTATCTATTCTTCTACTGATTTTACAACAACTGATCACGACTGGTCGCATGCAACCAGAACATTAGGATCAACGCCAACGGTTCCTTGGGATCATGACTGCCACCCAGTCGTAGGGCACTCATTTTCTGAGATAAGTTTTACTTCTCTACCCTGTAGCTGCTGCGTATAACCAATTACTTCCTCACGGCACTTTCCTAGGATAATTTCAGTTCTACGCTTGCCTACTCAAGGGCGGGCCGAGTCCATTCGATGCGCATTGCATTCCATATGTTAGAAGCCCGTTTGAGCAAAATATCGCATGGAGAATTTGCTTTGCAAGTATGAGCATCTTCAGCGAGTCACTAAGTTCAACAAATGATTCTATCGCGACTATGAACCTTACAAGCTTGAAATCCGTTTTTGAGTTTTGGTATTTCTGTTGAAGGAAAACTCGGCCATCCCGCGCGCTGGTGAATTATGTCGGATTGCTCAAATCTGCGTGGGGAACTAGTAGGCCGGGGCCCGTGAATTAATTTCAAGCCGTTGGACGTGGGAAATAAGGCAAGCAATCAAGGGGAAATGACGTGATGTTCTGGGCGAAGTTTGAGTCTTGGGAGAAATCCATCAAACTCGCGGAAATATAACCGTGGCAAACCATGACCAAACTTCCGTGAAGGGGAGATTGAAAACACTACCAGGCATGGAGATTTTCATCCGTCATGAGACTTCCGCATGGCAAGAGAATGAAAATTCTGCGCAGCTTGGAGTGGTCCGAGTCTGTTCACACGGATGAGTCGGAGAACGTGGGAATCAGTGAAGGTGTTTAATAGGATTCAAGCTGGTCGGCCGTTTTGTAAACAGAGATGGGCGAAGGATACACGTTGCCTAAGACAAGCTTAAAACATATGAGAATAGAGTAGTGAATCATTCCTCACTTCTCAGGTTAATCTTGCACACGATATGTCGGCATTCAGTGGTCGCAAGACAATCCCACGATGCAGAAAATATTCTGATTCACTGCCGTATACGATGGATGGAGTCATTCGAGGCTTCATAAAAATTTCCTGAATCACATGTTGGTTCTGATTACGTGCAGAGTGAAACGATTCATATTGCTCAGCATGTTTTCTCCTAGAAACGAATGCGAAGGTCAACTCTGAAATACCTGGTCGTCCGTTTTGTAGCCACATCTCTGTCAAGTAAATGGTCCCTTTGAGAAACTTTCAGTAGGCAATATTTATAAATATACGTCCAATCAGACAATAACAGTTTTCTTTTACCAGGTTCAGAGAAACTGTGTTGGACAATTATATAGTTTTGATTTATGCTTATTTTATTAGCTTTGATCCACGACTAAGGGAGAATTCATAACCTGTACATTTTTCCAAGGTCCTCTTCTGCCCCAATTGTTCAATGTAAAGGGCTTCTGTTACACATAAAGGCTACTTTATTTGTTCTGGAAAAATGAGTATATTGTGTATTAGCTATATACTAAGATCCCAATGTGGCATAATTGTTGATTGGACTGAGATTAGTGCACTACCCGAATACCGAAGTGCTCTTTTCAGTCTTAGGGTGTCTTCATGTTACAGGCATGAGCCTGGGTTACTAGGTCTTTATATTGTTCATCTACAAATTCTGTATGACAGAGTCAAAACATTCTTACTACAAGTGTTATATGATGAGGAAGAATCCTAACATTGTGGTAAAACCATTCTTTTTAGAAATATTGGGTTAAGCTTGGTATTCAAGTGAGTTTGAGCCCAGGAAAGGCAAGATCAATAGAAGAGCTCAGTGACTTCGCAGGGAGCTACAACTGTGCCTCAACCCAATACTTTTTACAATAATTAGTTTACTTTTCTTAACACTGGTTATATTCGACCAAAATATCAGAATCCAGGTCTTCTCTTGTATGACAATCAACGGGACCTACAATAAGGGAGCCTCAGAGTTGATACGTGTTCGAGCCAACATAGAAGACCTCAACCCAATCTTTTTGCATACAATAACTAACATAGACCAAAATATCAGAATCCAGGTCTTCCGAACTATACATTACAGACCTACAATAAATTAGCTGCATGAGTTGTAGAAGGGCTCAAACATAGAAGACGAAAAAGCATATACATGGTTGTGATCCTTTGGTCCCACAACCAGATGCATGAGTCCAAACTATAGATCTACCATTGAAATAGACACTATCTTGCATGAATTGTAGAAGTCGCTTAGAACGCCTGTAAGCAAACATTCTGTTAAATAGTTGTTATCTTAATTGTGTTAAATACTTGTGAATTTATATATGATGTGGATATACTTTACATTTAGTTTACTCTTTAGTTATATTTATATTGTTTCTTTTGTATGAAAATCACGGGACCTAAGGAGCCTAGAGAATACGTATTCAAGCATCAACCCAATATTTTTATAGACTGACTTAGACCAAAATCTCAGAATTTAGGTCTTCCGAACAACAACAGACTTACAAGAAATTAGCTCACATTAAGAGGATTAAATATAGAAGACGACCAAGTGCATACGTTTTGGTTAAACCAACCACTACAGATTGCCCTAATAAATATCTGAATGGCTGTAGAAGGGCTTAGAAAAAAATCAGTTGTGATCCTTTGGTCCCACATTCAACACAGGATACATCCTTATTGACATAGACACTAGCTTAAGAATTCAAGTTACCAAAATGCCTGTAAGATACACTGAGAAGATTACACAACTTTTAGTTCTAAATATAGAGGTCGAAAAGGCATACGACTACTAGATACTAGGGATTAGGGATTGATTCTGTATATGACCATAGGAGGTCCACAACAACCATGAATATATGGTTGTGATCTATAGATCCCACAACCTAACGAGCCCACAGGACAATCAGACGTTGATGCTGGTTTATGCACATTAGTATTTAGATCCTCTCCACTTCCACCAATCATTATCACACAACTATCCTCACTAGACATAGCAGCTAATCAAGCTAAGGATTTCTGGACTAGACCAGAGAATTGCCCATAGAATCCACCATACATCCATCATCCATTTTCATGACCCTGTCGAGGAGAACATATACGAAGCACCCATAGGTTATCTTCCACATATCCCACAACCTATAGATCAGATCACACCAGAGCTCGATATTGATTGGAGCCTTCGAGTAGTCATGCTCGCCGAATGATCTATCACACCAGTTCAGGTTAGGAGGGCCTTCTTTTCCCTTGGATTCGTAGATTCCATTAGTGCATGTCAAAGACATAAGATTTCCTAACTAGTTTGTCTGCACCCCACGTATATTCCATCCCCACTGGCTGTCTCGGCACGACCTCGGGAGGTCGGGTGCGAGGAAGAGTTACTTGTAGATTCCCATGCTCGCTTGTCAATTTTCCATCGTACAAAATTGGTGAACCTGACGTGAACAAAAACTGTTTCACCTTCTCTACCTCATTAGCCTTCACATCAACTTTACTTCCAAAATTGGTCCTTATAAAAGGATCAATTGCTTCATTTTTGCACTCTTCCTTTTATTTTTATCCATCTTCGTTCTTTCCCATTATTCTGCGGGTATTCATATACCCCCCCAAATATGTCGGGATTCGATGCATATGGTAGACATCTCCTAGGTCTTGAATCATACTATGATCAAACTGAATAGACAACCATCACCCTCACTCTTAGCATGGGGTGAAAAGTATTGAACTAACCAATTTTCAGCACAAACTCCTCCTCAAAGGATTTAGATATAGTTCTTCTTTCCAAATAGAGGAGTTGCATCATCTCACTCAAACCCAACAACTAGAGCCTTCAGGCTCAAACAACATGATGCTCACTGGAGAATCTATTTCATCTCCTTAGGTGTTGCTTAGACCACAGATCAGTAGACAATCAGAATCATATCTATTTTTTAGATGATGAACATTTGGCACGCATTACTAGGAGTGAACAATGCTTCTCAAAGTATGTACCCACCTATAGGAAGTTTACAAACACAACCTAAGGTCTCTTTTCGAGAAAACACCTCCATACCACTACTTATGGGAAATTCCCTCGGTGAAACTTGGCAGGGCAATGATCAATTCATAGTTGGGTACCATATGCCTATACAACCTCAAAGTATACAAAAAACACCACTAAGGAAAAATACTGTGTCTTCACCAAAGAAGTCATCTCAACTTTAGTAGAAAAAGTTAGAGGGTTAGAACTTGCTCAAGCAAATCAAAATTCTCATTCATGGACATGCAGGAATTCCAATCCTCCACATCATCCTAGCCAAGTAGACCTCCTCACAGGAACAGGCACGTTGGGCATGCCTCCTTAGTATTCACAAAAAATTCCAACTAGAACCACATTTTCTAATGCCACTCTAGTGGAAAATATGATACCTCCTGGCTCTAGTACAAAACAATCCATTCTAGGCAATGCTCCTCCATACTTAAACATGTATTCCAAATCACCACAAGGAGATATGTTCTCTTCTCCCGGCATGTTCACTCAACCACAGGGATTTCCTTATGTCCCTACAAATGCATAAGCTACACCATATCAACAACCCATTCCACCTCCACCCCCTCAGCAAAGCACCATCAATGGTCAAAACCTATGCGATAGGAACTTATTCAGAATATTTGAAAGAGCCCTTAGAATTCACTATACGACGCGTCATGCTTCCAAGACCTCTTCCCGATTTTCCCAAATACAAAGGGGAGGGAGATCCGAATGCACATATTAAGGCCTATGCCACAGCCATTCGAGAACTGCTCCCTTGGGATGGAGTTGTTGCTAAAATATTCCCCAAAATTTAGAGGGCATTACCCTCGATTGGTATTACAGAATACCTGAAGCCTTAATACATTCATTTAAACAACTCGTTTCAGATTTCATCAAGGCATTCGACATGAACAAACTTTTGAGAACAGGAATCAGGGAATTCTTACATATTAAGCAAGAACACAATGAATCTGTTGCTCATTTCATCCAAAGATGGCGTACAGTCCTCTATTCTTCAGCAAGTGCTCCAAACATGGATCAGATGGAACTATGTAATTTATTCCTTCATTCTCTCAGCAGAGAGATAAAGGAAGAAGTCTAGAAGTTCCCACTAATAACTTATGATGAAGTACTCGAGAGTGCCCTCCAAATAGATCAAGCTGCAATAGATAGTGGTCGCAAGATATATGGAACAAATGGGAGGTTAATCATCCCCAATCAAAATACTATGACTTATCCTAGTACCACAAATTCCAATCAAGGACCTAAAATCCTTAACAAAAATCACGGCAGTAACAATAGATGGAGTAACTGACCAAGCAAAAAAGGCAAATGTTGTAAATGCTCCACCACTAGTTAACAATCAACGAAACAACAATTTTACCCTAACAATCAACTGCGGTGGATTTTAATCGTCCACAACAACAACAACAATGGTAGATCCAGACACCAGGTCCAAGTCAAAATGTCAACTGGATATCAAAACCAAAGGCAACAAATGCAAAACTTTAATCCTAATAGTCAATAGTTTAATCATAGTTTTGGACCACAACACATGCCAAACCAACAACCTAGGAATTACAATCCCAACTCGTATTGTGGTTTCCACAAAATTTGAGGCCATAACACTAGGACTTGCCATGATTAAAATAAATTCATGCAATGTTTTCCATAAGAACAAAGACAACTTTTCATAGATATGTTCTTAGCAGATCCTGCATCACCAACGCCAAATACTTTCATGGGAGCAGTCTCCCCTCAAAATGCACCCCTCAAGATCTTTAATGATCCGCTCCCAAATCACAATAAAAACAAATTAAATCCAAATGGGATGAACAAGGGTGTAATGATAGGAAACAATGATCATGAAGCCTCGACTTCACTAAATCCACCTATCGCACCACAATTAGGAAATCAGCCATGAACCAAGATAGTCGGTTTAGTGGAGTTAGACACTGAGCTACACGTGGAAGCCATAACAAGGACAGAGAGTATTCCTCTTAGCCAAATCCAAGTTACCCACTAGAGCCAGATAACATTCAACAAACATTAGTAAAACCCGTAGGTGCCTATGATTTAATTAATGACCTAACAAATACCTTCTCTCACATCTCCTTTTTGGACTTATTGAAGAACTCTCCTGTCCATAGGGCTGCTCTTTTAGAAGAATTAGGTTTAGGCCATTTAATTAACATCACTCCTCCTGAAACACAGGTAAACCATATAGACTTCGATATCCACCCTCCGAGGGCAGCCGGATAGGGATACCGAGTTTATATTCGACATAAACAAAATGCCAACAGATGTTGAGATTACACGTAGAGGTGATCCAACCTTACATTTACAAGTGTGGGTTTATAACAATTACGTTAAATGCGTAATGGTTGACGATGGGGCAGCAGTTAACATAGTCCCCTTCTCTTTCCTTCAAAAGCTAGGGTATGGAGAAACAAATTGTTCCACGACTCGGAATACACTAAGAGGCTATGATAGCCTTAAAGCCACTTCAATTGGGACTATAATACTACTAATCACCTTAGGAACCAAAACAATCCTCACTGAGTTTTATATTATAGATCAGGAAACCAACTATAATATGATCCTCGGCTGACCATGGATACACCGTATGAAGGCAATCCCTTCTACGTTATTTCAGGAAATAAGATTCTTGCACTTAGGAAAGATATTCATAGCAAAAGGTGATCCGAAACCATTCGATATACACCTAGAAGATCTGAAGAAAAGGCCAGGTGTTCACTCTGAGTTTGAACTCCCAACAAACCAACTTAACAAGTCAACCGACTCAAAACCGGAAGAAAAGTTGATACCTACAACAGAGTTAGAAGTTACGAACCTAATCAAGAATATCCCAGCCCTCAAGGATGAGGCTAACATTGTAGAAACAGTATCATTAGGAACTACTACAAAAATTGTTGAATTTCTAGAACAGGATCTACCAATTTTCCTGCCATTTGATTCTGTAGGTATGGGATGTACCCTAGGAGTTGGTTCTCTTCCAGTAGAGGAAATCTGCATGGTAGAAGTAACCAAAGCAGAAGAAATAGACGTAGCAAATGTCCCAACATCCATCTTCCCAAGTAAATATTGGACTCTCCATTTTGATGGAGCTAGATGTCATTATGGGGCTGGGGCAGGTGTGATCTTTACTTCTCCTGAGGGAAACATCCTACCATTCACCTTTAAATTAAATTTTAAATGTACAAACAATGGCACTTGATTACAAAGCCCTCCTCCTTGGCCTCATCATAGCTAAAAGGATCGGTGTTAATGACATCAGAGTGTTAGGAGACTCTCAATTAGTAGCAAACCAGGTCTATGAGGTGTATGAGACTAGAGCTGAACATTTACAGCTCTACAAAACAGCAGTATTAGATTTGAGCAAAGGATTTAACTTCATATCAATTGAAGCAATCCCATGAGAACAAAACCTTCTCGCAGATTCGATAGTAACCTCAGCTTCACGTTTCACTCCAAACAGTGAGTTGGAAGACACCCATTTCATAGTATCCCTTCGTACTGAACCGTTAGTAAAGAAAACATCAATAAACCCTCTTTTAACAAACATAGTTGAGAATACATCTACTATCTTAGATCACGTTGACTGTGATAGAGCCACTCTTGATTACCTAAACACCTATGCAGAGCTACATCTCACCCATTACATGGTAGATTTGTCCTTAATCTCACATTTGTCTTCTTACTTTGGAAATCCCAAGGTAGAGCTTCCCCCACAAAAGGAACTCGACATATACGTGATAGAGAATTGAGAAGATCTTGAACTACCTCCAACACTACCCAAGTTTGAAGAAGGTAACACTTCTTTAATCGAAGAAAAAATTGATATTAACATCAAAATGGAGGAAGAACTGAATATCTTAAAACTAGGATCTTCGCTAACTCTAAAAGAGATAGAAATACACACTCAAATCTTCAAAGAACATCAAAAGGCTTTTGCATTCAATTATAAATAAATGATGGGAATTACACCACACATAGTGGTACATAACCTCATCACCAAATAAGATACAAAGCTAATTAAACAAAAATCAAGACCAATGAAACCCAAGGTAGCTCTCATGGTGAAGGAAGAAGTAATGAAACTTCTCCAAGTAGGGTTCATAAAACTAGTCGATTACTCTCAGTGGGTATCTAATATCGTTCCTTGTTCTCAAAAAGAATGGGAAGATACGCATCTACATAGACTTCTGAGACATTAACAAAGTGTGCCCTAAGGACGACTTCCCATTACCATCCATTGACATCATTGTTGACGCAACAACTACATTTGAGCTTTTGTCTCTCATGGATGGATTCTCAAGATACAATCAAATCAGAATATCTGAATAAGACCAAGCCAAAACCACCGTTTATAACTCCTTGGGGAACTTATTGCTACGTTGTTATGCCATTCGGTCTCAAGAATCCTGTTGCTACATACCAGTGGGCAATGACATACATATTTCACGATCTTATTCACAAAATTGTGGAATCCTATGTAGAGGACTTTTTGGCCAAGGCGAGGAAGCACTGTGATCACCCGAAAGTGCTCCAAATCATACTTTCACGTTTGATTAAATACAGAGTCACACTAAATCCAGAAAAATGCTTTGTGGTGTGATAGGAGGGAAACTCCTAGGTTACATTATATCATCATGAGGGATCGATGAAGACCCACCCAAAATCTGGGTTGTTCTTGAGATGATCCCACGATCAAATGTCTCTGGCATTAGATCATTTCTTGGAAAGCTTAGTGCAATCCGAAGATTCATTCTGGACTTAAGTTTTTTTGTACATTCGATAAATAATTTTTTGAAAAAGGATCGCTACATTATTTGGACAAAGGAATGCCATGAGGCCTTCGAAGCCGTTAAACACTTCTTACTGTCTCCTCCCACGTTAATGCCACCTAGACTAGATCATCCTTTGATCTTATATTCACAAGCTACGGATGTCTCGCTAGCCTGCATGTTGGCTTAAGAAGACGATGATGAACGAGAACGTGTGATCTATTTTATTAGCTAAACATTTCTCGATCATAAAACGTGTTATACGCAAGGCATAACGAGAATGCCTTGCCATGGTATTTGCAACCAAATGCCTAAGACATTACATGCTAAACCAAGAAACAAGTGTCATTGTAAAAACAAACCATTTACGAAATTTCCTCACGCAAGGGTCCTTGTCTAAAAAGGTTGGATGCTTTATAACCTTAATGGGTGAATTTGAATTAACTTTTATAAACAAGAAGTCCGATAAGGGACAAATCATTGCAGATTGGTTAGCCGACAACCCATTAGACGGAGGTGATCTAGTAGATCTAGATTTTCCTAATGAATGCATATATTACATCGAAACCAGACCTCCTATCTCTGAATGTCCTTGGTATACTGATATTATTAGTTATATCATGGACCATATGTATCTAGAAGGTGTTACATTACAACAAAGAAGGCAGTTATGCATTCACGTGATCATAGCTAAATACGTTATTATCAAACAAGTTCTCTATTGTAAGGATTTCGATAGAATGCTTCTAATATGTGTTGACACAAAAGAATCCAAGAAGATTCTTTACGAATCTCACAGTGGAATATGTGACTGCCATTTTGGAGGTCATGCCACTGCCCAAAAAATACATCGGATGGGTTATTTCTGGCCCACTCTAGAATACGACGTAGTAGAGTTTATACGCAAGTTCCATAAATGCTAAGAATTCTCCCATGAGATTCACATGCCGACACAAGCTCTACAACCAAATGCGACTCCATGGCCCTTTTCTACATGGGGCCTAGATTTGATAGGGAAATTCTCTCCCTCATCAACAGATGGCCATAACTTCATAATCACGGCCACCGAGTATTTTACCAAATTGATAGAGGTTATGCCTCTTACCACTATACCAAGTGTTGTGATCACCAAGTTCATTTTGAACCAGATTCATTTGCAGGTACAGTGTCTGTCAACACTAAAATTTTCCTCCATAATTTCTTTTTCATTACTGTGTGTATGGAATAGGAATAGGATGTTGTTAAGTATAATTAGTAGTAGCATCCGATGGAAGATAACGGTGTTGCCGGTACGATGCCACCAATAATGTATAGTATTGTAATAGTCAAAAGTACAATAGGAATGTTGTGGTAAAAAGTAAATATTTGTCGTAAGTGGTTCGGTAATGTTAAAATGTCAAAGTTAGGGTAAGTAGGGAAGTATGGTCTACATGATTAGGAATTAGAAATATTATATTGGTAATAAAGACAAGGAGTGAGGGCATAAATATTTTTTGTATTTTTTTTGTAAAAATTCTAAAAATGTGGAACCCATGTGAAATGATAAGGTTTATCTTATCTTAAAAGATAAGCTTACATGTACAGATAAGAGTTAAGGTATGGAATATGATTCGTCAGAGTATATTTCTTATCCTATCTTATAGATAAGATAGATAATCCTGGAAGTTCTATAAATAGAGAGGCCACCCCCCTCATTTAGCATAGAAGGAAGTAGTGAGAAATATTGTATGAGTAAGTGTGTAAAGGAAGCCATCATTTTGAAGGTGTGCTAAAGAAGCCATTAAGAAGTGTAATTGTGAAGTTTTTCCCATAGTTATTGTTGGAAGGCTTGTGAAGTCAGTAACACTTGAAGCACCTCATGGGTGAGATTGTAACAATTTCATGTTGATATTATAATTTACACTTATATTTTAGATTTACCATCATTCCTTCTTATCATAGTCTATGGTATTCTTGTGTTATGTTTGTTGTTGTGTTTCTAGATTCCATCCACCACACTAAAAGTTGTGCATTAGTAAAATAATCATAGCAAAAGCATTTCCTGGTAAAGAATTATCATAGTGTCGGATCGGTGATGACATTTTTGGTTCCGTTGCAAGGATCATTCCTCGTTGGTGGATTTTCTGGAAAAATATTCCCACTTAGTCAGAAATGATTTAGAGGGTAACCTTGTTTTTACTGTGCATAGTAGTTACCATGGTAAAGTCACTTTTTACCGTGAATAGTATTTACCATAATAACTTTACTTTTTATCATGAATAATATTTACCACAATAAGTTTACTTTTTTACCGTGAATAGTGTTTACCACAGTAAAGTCAGTTTTTACCATAATAGGTCAAGTTTTACCGTGTTCATTTCTATTTTACTGTAGAAAGGTGTAAATTCACTTTCTATTGTAGTGAGTGCAATTATTTGTGCACATAAGTCTTACTGATTGTACTTGTGAGTTGGTTTCTCACTGTGGTTACTTTTAAAAATGGGGAAGATTCCTAATTTTTCAGCCCAATCTAATGAAGATGTCGACATGTCCCACAAATCATTATCTCTAATAATGGTACGCCCTTTAAAAATGACGAGGTCCATGATCTATGCAATAAATTTAAAATAAACCATCATACGGCCTCCCTTTATTACCCTCAAGCCAACAGATAGGTTGAAGCAACAAACAAGACATTAAAAGCTATTCTACTCAAAATGGTAAAAGAAAACAAATGGTATTGGCATTTAAAGTTATATCCGGCCTTGTGGGCCAACCGAACCTCAATAAGAAAAAAAACAGGAGCGACTCCTTTCTCATTTGTATTCAAAGCAGAAGTAGTTCTCCCACTTGAGGTTGAAATACCCAGTCTCCGCATCTCACTACAAGGGATTCTGGATGAGGAAGCTTATAGAGAAGCATGCCTCTTCCAACTAGAAATGAGTCCAGATTAGACACTGAACAGTGGCATAGCTTATAAAGAAGCATGCCTCTCCCAACTAGAAAGCCTAGAGTGAGGCCAGGATTGACACTGAACAAGATGTCTATGCTGGCAGTATAACAAAAAGGTCTATGAATGAGAAATATATGAAGGAGATCTAGTTCTAAGAACTAGACAACCAGATCGATAAGAAGACTGGTGAAGGAAGGAAATTCTTGGCCCAAATGGTTGGGCCCATACCGAGTCATGAAAGACTATGGAAATGGTGTGTATCTCTTATGTACACTAGAAGGTGAGGAATTAAATGAAATAGTCAATTCCTTGCATCTTAAGGGATTCTACGCATAAGCAACCAACACTATTTGTATAATTATATCTACATTGCATATTCATATAGTTAGGTTCATTTTGTCCATTCGTTTCATAAAGTTTGGTGATTAAGGAACTTATTCGCAAGAAATTCATTACAAACTTCTATTGGTATTGGCAAAAGTATTCGAATCATACTTCTTCATCTGTCATAACATCATCAACCATTTCAGAAGCATTTCATCAAATAAAGCTAGATATGACAAATTCTTAATGGTAGCCATACCAAGGCCTGCATGCTTGTTCTCACTTTTGGTTTCTTTCTAGGGTAGGTGTCTTGCCTATGGTATGTTCTAGAAGCTTCACGGTGTCACATCTATCCCATATATAGATCTCTTTGGAAATAAGAACATACTAACATTATTTTCAAATAAACAATTCAAATATAGATTAAAAAAAAAAAAATTATTTTTACACATTTCCTTTCCCTACCAACCTTCGGTGATGAGCTTTCGTCTCTTACTAGTGACGTAGGGTTGGGAAAGGATGGGAATGCCCTTACTTTCCTATGCCTTGTCCATGGTGATAAGCCCATGCTTCCTACTAAAAGCATGGGGCAATGTGCAGGGGGTTCTCTTGACAAAAAATGTTGAAGGTCATAAGCAAATAGTTCAAATGAACCTTTGAAATATTGAGTCAAAAACAAATGAATCAGATGTCCAAAATTCCAAGAGAATTTAAAACCTTGAAAACCAGATTTTGTCAACCATGTGGCCATCTACGGATCTAAGTCTAGATAAACCGCAAATCAAGTTGCATTCTAAAATATGGATTCACTTGAGTATAATAGGTTTGTAGCATCCTAATTTGGTTCCATCAAATCTTTGTCTATCTCTCGTCACTACCATTCAACAAATTTCATAGCTTGTGCCCTTTCTAGTTCTCGGTGGTGAGCCCTCACATCTTACTAGTTGCATGGAGTTAGGAGTGGGGCAAGTACATCTTCTCATCATACCAGTTTATCATTACATGTTGTCAAAACAATATGAAGTATCAAAAAGATTGCTTATGACAGCCAAGTTCAAAATCACATTATTTCTGCATTATCATATATCAACATTACGAAATACAAAAAGAAAGAAGGAAAGAATTTTTATCATTTGTTCTCCATTGCATACATTCTGAAAAGCATATAAAAACATACCTTATAATTTACATGTGGAAACGAATCACAAAATCCTAGACATCAAGAGCCTGATCCAAAAAGAAGTATATATATATATATAATCATATTTTATGTACAATTCCATCGTGCACTATGCATGGTCAAAACACTCAATGAGCCCGAGAAATAAAAAATAAATCATATAAATAATCTAAGAGTGACTATAAAAAGAGCCAAGTGGCCTCTCAACCCCTATGAAATCCATTTGAAGCTACAGGACCACATCTAGGACTCTAGCTATGCTGGCACTTTGAATGCAATGAGGGCTCATAGTCCCAAGAAGTAGCTATAGCCTTGCTATGAGAGCGACTCCTCATCAGGTGCTCCACTATCCTATATCCGACCAAATCGGTACGGAAGGTAGTCACCATCTTGGCCACATGCCAGATAGGGGAAAGAACATTGGTATGCCTACTTGCTGCCAAAGGCTCCCCTGCATCCATGGATAGCTCGTTGCGAGTCTTCTTCATAGGGATTGTCAAGATATCAGTACATACCTGGTGAATCAAATCTCACCACTCATCGATAGTCTCTGTAAGCGAAGGAGAAAACAAATTAGAAATAATAAAAAGATAGAAACAAAAATGAACAAAAGGAGAAATAATAACTAAGGCAATCCTACCTAAAGATAAATATTAAAAGAAGAATGACAACTCACTCAGATCACCGGACCTCCAAGAGGGATCCGTAGGATGAGCACCTGCCACAGATGTCGCCACTGACTAAAGTCCTCCTCTTATGTATGGGACAATATAGCATCGTGCTACAGACTCATCCTCTCTACTTAGATCCTAACAGGGAAACTCTTCTGAGACTAGAGTCACCCTCTCTGCGCTCTACTCTTCCCTCTCGGCCTGTAAGATCTCCTGAGTGTCATGCCACTCGGGATCGGTGTCCTCCTCTCCACCTAACTCGCTGACCCCCATATCCTCAGTCTCCTCCTCCGTCTCTCCCCCTGTGAACTCCTCAGACTTGGAGTCTATATCAATGGGGTCATCGTTGCTGTGGGTAGGGCTAGTGGTGATCTGAAGTAAAGGTTCCTAAGGAGCACCGGCTGTCCCTTGAGCACATACCACCCGCCTACTTGCAATAGGGACACCAGGAGTAACAATAGTCCAACCCCTGGCCTCTAGGACCTCCCCTAGCCTCCCGAACTGATTTAAATACTGGCATTACTACGGGAAACATAATAGGGGTAAGCAAGGCCAAACTGCTGAGGCACTCGGTCAAAAGGGTGTGTCTCTACCTTGCCCATCCTTTCCACAAGCTTCCCTATAATAGATCAGGAAATCAAAGTGAGGGTATCCTCTCCCCATAACCCTACCATGGCCTAATAATGTGTGGCCTCCATATCATCAGTATTCAGGGAGGTAACTGGCTGGTGACGTGCTCTAAGGACAAACAACTCTAACCATCTAGCTGCGCTCATAGCTTCAGGATCTGCCACCTCTACGCATCTCCCATAAGGGATGATACACTCATATAACCCAGCTCATAAACTAGGGTCGGATGGCTCAAAGACTGTCCCTATAAGTGGACCACCTAGTATAAATCATGATAGGTGGGTCCCAAGCATATCAGCTCTCCAGGCATAAATCTGGCCATGTGCCTCGATCTGTGCAATAATAGGGGACCAAAAATAGAGTAAGGTGTCCCCTCCCTTTTCCCCAATCAATCTTGAGGCAAGGATCCCCATAATAGCCTGACGAATCAAAGGGATAGGAAATCTTAGGAATGGAATGCATGCTCACCCCCCTTCTTCAAGCTTGTGGAGACAACTGTGTCTCACATATATGTAGCCCACTGAGATATCTGAGCCCGTGACCCTACTATCTCAAGTTTAAGTCATCTCCCGATGATTGGGACTCATAAGATGTGGTATAAATCCTCCAGGGTGATAGTCCACTCACCCCTGACTCCTAGAAATTTGAAAGTGTTCCGATCAACATCCCAATACGAAAACAAGTCACAAATTATGTGACTAGAAGGTGTGGCATGAGGAACCCGTGATATATGTAATATGCCAGCCCTCTAAAGAGTATCCTGCTTGACCTAAGAAAGTGCATGCAAACACTTGCTGGAAGCCAGTCACACTCTCTCTCTCATCTCCATCTGATATATTCCTCCTTCTTCTACATACACCCAAAAACACACAAAATAGAGTAAGTTAGTATTCAAATTACATTGGAAAAATTATTAAAACATATAAGAATACTAAGAATGTAAAATTGGGCTAAAAATACAATTATTTTAGCATTCTGTAAAGGACATCCACCCTGAGTAGGGAGACAGTTCCATAACCGCCACCTTAAAGGGCAACGGTCCTATAACCACCACCCTGCTCAGAGTAGTGATCGTGTCCCGCATTTCCAAACGGGTCATGTGTAACATCCTTATTTTAGACAATAGAACAAGTCAATTTTTTTTTTTTGATAATTGCATACTGGTTCTAAATACATAATTTAGAACTCATAATTCAAATAACCATTTATATAACAGACAACCATATGCAGCTGTAATGACTCGGAATACCTCCGATCTATTCATTCCATGACTCGGTAATCTACCGATCTATTCATGAGTAAAAAGAGTTAGTGTTTTTATTTAACACAACACTCTGGCGGTTCTCTTCCCTAATCTGGGATTCAGAATGCTCTGTCCAAGGAATCTAACTGAATAACTGTTACCATTATTCATCGGCATCTCATCCCTTAGACTAGGTGAATTAGGACAACGCAATCAACAGCTTGCGATACTTTGGCCAAAGATTTGAAACATACTGTTCATGTCTCGTATTCCTTAACAGCATACTCGTCAAACTGGAATACGTCCTTCACCCCATTCATATGTTATATAGAATGTCTTATACTGACTACTGTTAGTCCTTCCTTTCACAGCTGAATCACTCGGAGGCAGATTAACAAGGTGATAATGTTATATGGATGCCCACGAGGATTAGGGATATGATGACATACTGGTTCAACCTTGCAGTTCAACCAGTGTGTCATGATACCCCAAATCTCCGAGGCAGTCTTATAACATGACCACGTTCTTAATCGGTCCCAGAGTAACTCGTGCGAAATCAAGTGTAAATCTTAGCAATCAATGTAAAGGGTATCACCATAAGTCACCTGCATTGTTGTAACTTCGGGAAGATCCTAATCTTCTCGGAGGTACAGCCCTGCAGTCGACTTTATGTCGTCAACCTTTAAATCCACCTCGAGAAGATCTACCCAATAACAAGCGTTACGCACTTGAGATTAAATTACTTTTAAAGACTTTTCCCTAAGGTTAGCCTTTTTAAATCCCTGGATTCTTTGTCTTAAGACGACCCTCCTCTAAAAGACTCATTACTGGTAGAGGTATTACGGTCACGCTCTCATCAAGGAGTCATTAGAATACACCTGATTCTAAAGCATCAGAATGGGACAATATCTCATAACCTTTACTTGAGATTGCCATCTGAACTCCTTTGATTGCCTATCAGTTCTCTTAACTGAATTTATATCATATTTTTTAGTTTAGAGATATAAATGATTAAGAATCCAATTTACTATTGTCCTGTTATACTTAGGACTAGGGATTAGTAATTCAATCCAACTTGTTTAGCGTTCTCTTTTAGGCTCAATTTTAACCTATCTTCTAGAGAGACAATAATTAAATTACAATATTTCTTTTGCTAGAACAAATTAGAACTACTAAATACTCATAAGAATTTAGTCTAATTACTTACAAGCTTTCATTGTCAATCACAAAAGCATCCATATTATACAAAGATAACTATGCCCCTTCGTTACATAAACCGAAGAAGTTCATCTTTCAGAATAGAATACAACACATAAGTATCAAACACTTATTTTCATTCCTTTCGAAACTCATACAATTACATTTTATGCAACAGCATGCTTAATATAATGCTAACGGAAAAGAAACATCTTTTCACATATAGTACATCTATAAAATCAAGCTGTAATTCTTTATAAAACAAATAAACTATCTGATCAGCCTGCCAGATCTGCATTGTTTTTACCTCTTACGGCAACCATCTGCAAAAATAGTCAACATGAGTCAGTTCAATGAACTGAGCATGATAAGCACTAACTTTTAAAACAATTGCAATCCATCAATTGTTTTCATTAAACACCCTGTTTAAATGAGATCTGATATTCACATAAGTAAACATAATCAGACTATGCCCTTGTAACACAAAATGATTACAAATATGTAACTCTATCATTGTTACAAATAGTCTTAATCACTTTCTAATATTTCATCAAATATTAAGAAACAAGGAACGAATGTACACAACAATCATTAAATCCAAAATCATAACATTGGTCAGATTGTTTCATTCTCCAAAAAAGGAAATAACATAACAATTCGGGGTTCCACCAATATGTTACAACAATTTCCCACTGCTAATCAATTATCAATAATTTTAAATAAAGGAAGAGAAAGAACTAAACCATTCATACTTCCTTTCTCATAAGTTCATCACTGTACTGCCTTCACATATGAAAACATTCAACCAGTATAAAAATGAACAAGTTAGACAAGCCGCAACCAAGATCACTGTTTAATCAAGAAACAGAAACACAGCAAACTCTTGTACAGCAACTAACACATCAACAAAACATGTATCAACCCTAAGCCTAATGCTAGTTCCTTTTACACTGTAAGGCATTGACACAAGTTGAAAACAAGAAATACAAGCGTATCGCTGAAAACAACAACCTCATTGTACCAAGCAATCGAAGGTTTCCAATGGACTATGTTATGTTGCCCACACGGTATTTCCAAATCATGCACAGTCAAATCGGACAAATTAATTGGAAAAGAACATAGCATACATATTCTTGCTCAGTCAAAAATCGGACTGAAGTAAAAGAAAGGAATTCAGCCAACGATCCTTACCTTGCTGCATACAAGTCTTGGAGTGATATTCGCGACTTACCCAACAAGGTCAGAACACGAAACGGTCATCCATACTCAAGGACCTCAAAAAGTAACAAAGACAGTCCAAGGTCAAGCTCAAAAGGAGACAGAAGTACTAGTTACCTTTCCAGAATTCCAATGATTCAAACGGAGGTATCAATTCAAGCAAATGCATAAGAATTCATACTGACATTCATCAACAAAGCATAACAATAATCAGACAACAAATTACTCTCTGCCAATCATTTTACACTAATTTGCACAGGTCGAAGACATACATGTCCACCTAAGAATCTGTACCTCAAAATCCCAAAAACACGAAGGAATTCCAATCACAATAACAAAATCGAAATACATGTTATTCCATTAAGTCACCAGCACTTAAAATACCAACACTTAACTTTATTTGGCTCAAAAATAAAATGAATCATTCAATCGACTCCTCAGAGTCGTCCAAGCCACAATAGTTTAAATCTATATAATCACAATGTAACTATTAAAGGTTTTGCACTTATAACCTCTGTACCTACAGCAACGTACTATGAAATTGGTTGATAAATCCATATATACCACTCAAGGCTAACATTCAGAATGAACAAGTGAAACAAATCGAATACCCATTTCAAGCAAGGACAGCAACTGAGCCGCTTCGAACTTTCGAACAGCTTTCTCATAGAAAAGAAAATGCCTACACAGGAAGTCTTTATCCTTTAATTATTTCAAATAAACAGTAGCCAAAAGCCCTGTTTCATCTTATCAGGCTTTCACAAAAATCCATTCACAAAACTTATGGATGAATCTACATTTCCAGCAATAGATAGCAATACGATTCAATCATCGACTCCACTGAGTCGATACAACAAAGTACAGGTGTATTTATATTATACACAGTGCGCAAGTAATCCCGCTAACCTAATAACAAGGAAAACAACTTCCGCTAGGTCGAAAAGACTATGGTAACACTACAGTTGCCTGTTCCAAGCTAAAAAAAATTGAAAACAAATGAAACCCGAAAGTATCATTAGTCGCTGTCAACAAATCCCACGACAGAGTTTTCAAAGAAACGATAGTACAATCAATCTTACAGTAATCACCCAAATCATTTTATACAGTTTCAATAACAAGACAGCGACCACGAATCAAAGACATACAGTGGTCTCATACTACACATAGGTATATTCTAAGGGCTCACGCCAAACAGGCCGAACACTCGAACCTTATAAATAAATACCTCACATGCATAAGCCAGAATGAATACTCAAACAAATAGAGTTGAAGTTCGATTTCAACAAACACCCATCAAGAGGAAATTGAAAAATCGAACTAGAAGAGATACAGTTCCAGAAAATCAAACTAGATCTCATAGAAAATTCATCCAATCTTCACAAAACATTTGAACAGAGTTGTTTTAATGAAAGCACTTGAAAAACAGCAAGATATTTAAAGGTTAGGGCCTAGCATGCCTGTATGTTGATCAAATTTCCGAAGCAGACCACAGGAAGAGCTCAAACTCCCTTTTCTTTTTCCACGATAAAGAAACCAACAAAATTTCGCTGTCTTCATCGTATATATATATCTTCCATGATAGAGAAAAGAGCCATGGCAGTTCATACATGCCATGCAACTCAAAGAGAACTGGTGTGAAGAACCAGTAAACAAGCAGAGAGAGAGAGAGAAGACCGAAAATCGTGACAAGCCAAACAAACCCCCAAATTTTCGCTTGCATGCCTTCTCGCGAGTTCCGAGCTCGACTTCCGAGAGTATTGAATGCCATTAACCAATTTTCCCGCTTAAACTCTACTCCCACCGACCGCCAGAATTGGCGACAGTCCAACTAAAAATTTAAGTCCATTTCCAAACTTAGCAATTGCCAAGTCTGCACAAATTAGCCGCCACTTAAGCCTCCGCCATGACCTATCCCTCATCCTTATCCCTTACATTTATTGCCATAGAAAACACCGCCATGGTTCGCCACCCTTCATCGGCCCCTTCATAATCTCCTCCAAAGTTAGGTTAGTATCTTAGGTTAGAGTTTAGGGTAATGCCCACACTAACAAATTTATACAAAGATACTAACTTAGGATATTAACAAATAGCCTAGGTCTAGGTTAGACTAACAATAATCTAACCCCTAGGTTAGGTTTTAGTTTTAGGTTACTAACCCTTAATAACTTCGTTTGGTCCTCATCCTGAAAACTCGGAAAGACCTGTATCATACCTTCTAGAGTGGAGTTAGCTCCTGTTCTAAATGCAGAATTGTATGTCAACGAATTATTACCTGGTCTACAATCGAGACCTTCCAGATATACTTTGATATCGGGAACCATTTCATTTCCCAAGATCAGATTAATATTCAGACACAAAATGAAATAAATAAAAGAGTCTATTCATATTTTGACTCAGTCGAGATCTGCAATCTGCCAGAAATTCAGTACATTGCAAGCATGATTTCTGAATCGAGGAACACATCCTTTTACAAGAAATCACATATCAACACTTGAATGCTTAGGGGAAAGTAACAACAGTTCAGGGTGTTACATCATGTGCCCTAAAAATGCCTAAAAACATGAAAAAATGACTATTTTGACTAAAACAAAGCCTACCCATTAGGCGCCCCCCCCCTAAGTGACCCTATTAACACTAAAATTTTCAAAAATAATCCCCCCACGACAAATATTTCAACATTTTAACATTTTGGGGGTAAAAACATTAAATCAAGAAGAACTAACTTGTGATCTCGCGGGTTGATGTTCTGCTTGCGAAGGCATGATCATTATCTCCTCACGAATGTTTTGACTATAATATTGCCAAAAACTATCACCGTGGGTCCCAGAGCTCAAAATCAATCAAATCGACATGCGCAAATGAATAGGAAAATGGGCCCATTTTTACATATATAGCATCTTGACTCATTTTGAATGCCCTTTTCACAGGTTTGGAGTGCCGACAGAGGTAAGTACTTATCCCCACACAAATGGTAAGTCATCATTTCATATTATTTTAGTATTTATTTTTTGATTTATTTTATCTATCTGCACTTGAGTCCTCTTTTCATTTTACAGGTAGCGGGAATTTTGGATGGCGTCATTTTGACACACAGACGTGTCAGGTATAATTTCTAACTTCCCATTTCGGGACCACCATACTCGGACCCACCGTTTTACACTTCTTCATGGCTAAAACATTTCTCCGAGGGGGCAATATGTACGTACCCAAAATTGTAGGGTACTACACCATCGAAAAAATGTTACACGTTCCCCAATGATGATACAGGTCTCCTCACAAGGTGTTCGGGAACCGGAAAAGCTCTCCAAGTATACATTAACATCCTGCATGCCCCGCTTAGCCTCCGCATGCTTTATTTTGCTCTTTTCCCCTCTTTTCCTTTGCATTTTGGTCTTCATTAATGAAACCGCCGCCTTGCCTAGGTGGCGCTCTCGTGACTGCCGCCCAGGTAGGGCAGCGGTTCTATAACCGCCGCCCTGCTCAGGGTAGCGGTCCTTCACGCATTTTCCAGAATGTTCTTTTGGTCTCGACTCGCGTAAATTTTCAACTTTTACCAACCTTTTCATCCGTTTTTGCTTGTATTTATGATTCTGGTTCCCTGTAATAGTGTTTCTCCATTGTTTATTGTAAAAGAGTTCAAATTGGATTTCACCTTTGGGTAAATGGGAATTCTATAAATAGCTGTTTGGTTTTCAAGAAAATGGCCTCTCAAAAATTATCCCTCATTCTCTCATTTCAAATTTTAGTCTTTCAGTTCTTGCTTAGGAATTGTATTAGTTTTATTTGTTGCATGCATAGTTAGTGTTTTGCTGTTTAGAAGCCACATGATCTTCTTGTGCTAGTGTTGTTACTATTTCATGCAATCAATTAAAGTAGGATAGTTTCATTTTTAGTCTAAAGCCATTAGAGTTACAGGTTTTGTTTGTCAAGAAGGATAGTTTCAGGTTTTGGATGTTTTGTGTTGTATGACTCACAATAAATTCTGCTAGGAATTACATAAGCCAAGCTCTGTTCTCTTGCACTATCCCTCTCCTACTCGCATTATATTCGGTCTACATCTAAAATTGCCATTGTTCCAATACCTACTTCTGTTGACGCTAGCATTACACACTTTTTTGGATTCACGTGAGCACAAAGGAACAAGGAGACCACACATAGGGGACAAGGCTACACAAAACCGGATTCGACACTGTTCTACAAAATCCAAGTTCAAGCTATCAAAGTTCTAATTAAAACATATCAAATAGAGTAGTGAATAATTTCATTTCAGTTAATCTCGCTTTCGATATTGCCGAGGAAGCTTTGATGATTGATAGTTTCTGAGAAACTATGATTCATTCCTCACTTTTGAGGTAAGATCAAGGGTCTTTCAAATAAATTAGATCAGTTATTTGATTATTTAGAATAGATTCACAACTACACAGGTAGGTAGCTATACTCGGCTACTTTGTTTGTTTTATATTTTGTTATTAGCTTAGTTGTCACTTTCTAGATATTAAATAAGTGTTGTTTCAATTATATTAAATAGTTGTTATCTTAATTCTGTTAAAATACTCTGTCAAAAATACAAAAAAATAGAGAATTTATATACACTGTGGATATACTTTACATAATTAGTTTACTTTGCTTTGGTTAGATTTATATTTTTTCTCTTGTATGAAAATCACGAGACCTAGGGAGCCCAGAGAATACGTGTTCGAGCCAACCGTGCCTCAACCCAATCTTATTGCAACAATAGCTAACATAGACAAAAATCTCAGAATCCAGGTCTTCCGAACAACAACAGACCTATAAGAAATTAGCTCACAATTGAGAGGATCAAACATACAAGACAGCAAAGTGTATACATTTTGGTCAAACCAGCCAAACTACAGATTACCCTAAATAAATATCCACATGACTGTAGAAGGGCTTGAAAAAGAACAAACATTCGGTTATGATCCTTTGGTCCTACAACCAAACGCAGGAAACATTCTCTTTGACATAGACACTAGCTTAAGAATTCAAGTCATCAGAACACCTATAAGGTACTCTGAGAAGATTGCGCTAGCTCTAAACGTAGAGGTTGAAAAGGCATATGACTACTAGATACTAGGGATTAGGGATTGATTCTGCATATGACCATAGGAGGTCCAAAATGACCATGAACTTATGACTGTGATCCACAGATCCCACAACCCAACGAGCCCACAGGTCAATCAGATGCTGATGCGGGTTTACGCACATTAGTATTTAGGTCATCTCCACTTCCACCAACCATTATCACACAATTATCCTCATTAGACATAACAACTAATCTAGCTAAGGATTTATGGACTAGACCAAAGAATCCACCATACATCCATCATCCATTTTCATGACCCTGTCGAGAGACTTATACGAAGCACCCACAGGCTATCTTCCACGTATTCCATAACCTATAGATCGGATCACGCCAGAGCTCGATATTGATTGGAGCCTTCGAGCAGTCATCCTCGCCGAACAATCTATCACGCTAGTTCAGGTTAGGAGGGCCTTCTTTGCCTTGGATTCGTAGATTCCATTAGTGCTCATCGAAGACATAAGATTGCCTAACTAGTTTTTCTGCACCCCACGTATATTCCATCCCCACCGGTTGTCTCGGCATGACCTCAGGAGGTCGGGTGCGAGGAAGAGTTACCTATAGATTCCCATTCTCTCTTATCACTTTTCCATCATATAGCCTCACCACTAGATCTCATCACATCTCGTATCAAGTCTACATCTCCAGAAGTGAGAGATTCCTATAGGACGACATCTAGCTAGCCTGTCAACCTACAAATATCAGCCTAAGCCTGTCTCAAAGTAGCCGCCTCTCGATCTCTGTCTGCGGTAATAGTCTTCACCTGGGCTCATGCCTGATCCCTCTATGTCAGATAGCCTTGTGACTATGCCTGTGCATGGTCACTCTGGGCAACAACCATCCACACCTGAGTCTGGGAATGGTGTAGGAGACTCAATAACTGAGCTCCCTATATGGCCATCTCTTGCATCTGACTCTGCCATGAAGCACTATCGTTGCCATGGGTAGCCTATGCCCTAGCCTAATCCCTCTCCACTGTCAAATTCTACACCTGGGCGAGTGGCTGATCTCACTCTGTTGTGAGGGCATGTACCTAGGCCCTAGTTGTGTCTCTCTCACTAGCCACCTATAACTGTATGGCAATAGTTGCCTGTAACTGTTACTGAAGAGCAGCATGCTGCACACCAGTGTTGCTACTCTCTGGAATATCAGGTGGTGACCCCTGCTCTAGAAGCACCTACTACAGAGGGGTATATATCCCCACCGGAATTCCCATTGGGGGCAGATCTATGTCCACTACCCTATATACATGTCTAGGCCTCAGCATAGGACCCTATCTCTGTGGCTGTTGCACTGTTGGCTCCTGCCCCTATGCCTACTATGGTGTAAGACCTTGTCCCTTGCTTCTAACATACTGGGGTGCATCAGGCCCACCCTCATCATCGTCATCATCAGTATCATCTCCACCCTCACCACTGTTAGGAGGCCCCACTGGAGGAGGTCTCACGTCAACATCATACGCCACTCTGGGAATACTCAAACGGCATGGTAGAACACCGTGGTACAATGGCCCATACTCCAGCGTAGTTCTCATATCTCTAATCTACCACAGTGGTACCCACATAACAAGTACCACCTGTTGAAAACTGGTCAGTGCTCTATCACGGGAAATCCATGGACCCATATCGAAATGCTCTCTGGCTTTGCAAGCATACCATAAATTTGGCCCAGGAACATCCTAGGTACTGCTGAACTGCCTCTGGGATCGATTAACTCTATATAGCTCCCGCATATAGCTGTGGCTACCCAAGATAAAATTCTCAATGGCAGTAGTGCTGAGCTCTAAACCATCCTCTGGCCACTGAAAATCTCTAGAAGGCCTCCATACAATGGAAGCCTATCGCAACTCATCCAACTCGTGCTGGTAGTGGTATGTAACTACCATAAACAGTCACACATCATCCCCTTCTGGGACCCATCCTATCGTATAAGGCTCATCGGGAGCCCGAACTCTCAAAAAAGCTAAGGGGCAAGCAATAGTAATGTGGTCCCACGCCCAAATCTGTAGCAAATGGGCAGGCCCTACCTTTTTCTGATGGTAGTAAGTGATCAAATGAAGGTCCTAGTATAAATGTGCTAATATGCACTAACCCCAACAGTAGGCCTCTCCCTCCACCAACCCAAGAATCACTCCCAAGATTCCAAGCGGGAATGAAGCACCAGTCTTGTTAGGGAGTAGGACTCCACTGACAAAATCCATCATGTAGACCACTACTCGGTCTAACTCTGGATCATCTATACATCGGGATAATTTGATGGACATCCCGCACAGTGGTATAGTAGGGACACCGAACAAATGTATAATATGTCATTGAATTTCGGTCCAGCGGCTCGTATTCTCCATAATTTGTCCCTAAATCGGGACCCGCATAATGTGCCATACATCCTCCAAGGTAATGGTAATCTCCCCGATCGGGAGGTGAAAGCACTGACTCTCGTTGTGTCATTTCTCTGCTATGGCTGTCAAAAGGCCATGGTCTAATGTAATCTGTGGCATCTCTGCCACATGAGACAATCCTATCACATGCAAAAGGTTCTCTAGAGTCACTCTATCATCATCGTCGAACTACGCCTCTCTAATAGCTAGCTAAATGTAGTGCTCATGAGTCTGAAGAATAGGTAACATATGCTACAAAATCCACTCAAGTGTTAGGCACTTACCTATTTCTATATATTTTTATAAGGAAAAATAATTCTTTTAATACATCTCACTTACTAATTATTTTTTTCTTCTAAACTAATCTCACCTATATTCTTCTATACTTGGCTATTCTTTAGCCAGTTGTCTTTTCTCACTTCATTCTCGCACCTACGTACCTCTTTTGGCACCTATGCACCATAAACAACATGTACGCGCCCTTTTGGATGCATACGGGCACTAACTCTTTCTTCTCCTTTTGGTGTAGGCCATATAGGACACATATGCACCCAGTATAACACTTATGCACCTGCTTCGATGCGCATGTGTGTGCGTAGGTGTTCTAAACCTAGCCAACGCATACGCACCACATCTAAAAACTTTCTACGGGTGTGTGCATGCATACCCACCTCTTCCAATGGATACGTGTGCGCGTACCTACCTCTTCCAATGGATACGCATGCGTGTACTCACTTCTTCCAAATAGGTACGCATACACGTCCATGTCTCCTATGAATGGACACACGTGCATGTCCATGTTTGTTTTGATGCATGTGCATGTGCATACTTTTCGAACTGATGCATACGCCTATGTGCATGTGTCAAATTTCATCCTACCTACCCTAGAAAACCCTAAAAAGGTAATAAATAAGTAATTAATAGGGGGGATTAGGCCACTCATGAAAGTTCCATCCGTTGGGTCCTGCATGTGCTCTTGGATGTAATCTACATGCCTCGTCCTCCTTGATATTCTCACCATCTCACTCCAGCGCTATCGCTTTCACTCACGGTAAAAATTTACAAAGGCTCTAGTAGAAATGAATTGGTCGTGATTGTTTTACCGAACCCAGGTGGGTATATTAACCCATCACGATGCCCCTGGGGCATGTTTTCTCCACCGTGATCATTCTAACCTTCTTCTATCCGGTATGATAATATTTTTGTATTAAAATAATTATTTTTACTAATTTTCACACACTGGGGCACTTCGTGTCGTCCAACGGTCACTTCTCCATCGCACTGAAATAATTTACGAACCTTTCAAGCACCTTTTCCCACCTTGTCCTCTAATTTTCATCTATTTTCCCCCGTCTTGATAATTATTTACTAATTTATTTTAAATAAATTATTCTCGACCCGTCTTTCTTCTTGTGGGTATATATCCTGGCTCTCTGGCAGCCTCACCTTCCCGTTACCACCTACGCGCATAATTTTAGAATATCTTGGATCTTTTGAAATTCTTCTGACCGATCAAAAAATTGAAAAAGAAAAAAATCACAAAAATATTTAAAAACAACAAAAAAATTGAAATACGTCAAAAATGGCTCAAAATTGGTTAAAACCAATCATCTACAGTTGAAATATGTGTCTATTGCATGGCACTCATCCCAGATCTTGCTAACATTTTCCAATGTTTCGAAACAATGACTTACACATTACCAAAATCTTCAATCACCTACATAAGCTATGTTTCTTACTTCGTCTATACTCTGGGGCACTATCGGTTGCCTGGTATTGTTTTCGTCATGCACATTGCTTTTTCCCCAGACCCAAGTGTCCTCCATCTTTCCCCTTGCATAATACACCTTGTTTGGGGCATCATTCTTCATCCTTGTCATTTATCAGAACATTTGGGACTTCATCTTGATAACAAAATACTTGTGCAACTATCTTGAACATTGTTGGTTTAAGTGTGTGTGATTATACTTATTTCCCTGTCAGGTGATTTTGTTTGTTTCTTGTATTGCATTGTATTCATGTATGTTAAATGGAGTTGGTCATTTTTAGCACAAGACGATTGTTTGTATCTTGGCTTTTCATTTCATTTTACGCTTCTATCACATTCTCACATTTTAATAAGGACCCATGAGGAGGATTCTAAGCATTATGATGATTAAGTATTGTTAGCAATTGATTTACAGATAGCTCAATATCTCTTTTTCTTCTAGTTTCTTGTCTACTCTTAAAACACTTTCATTTCTATTCATTTCTTTTTCGATCGTCGATCGAGTTTATTTTTCACCCCAATGACACTCGAGGGGGCATTCGTCATCCTTCATTCTATTAATTTTTCTTCTACCCCTCCAAAAAAAATTCGACTTGTTCACGCTTGTCTACTTTCTTTGAAGTGACGTAGCTTACGTACCTCAAAGAGGGGAAAATGTAGACATTTGTAGTTTTCTCTAAGACCAATGCACTATTATTCCTAATATTGCAGTCCCTATTCTGCCCTTACAAACTGACGATACACTGCCAGTTAGACCTATCTAACTCCCTTCCTACGACACCCTTTTGATTGTTTTTCCTCTTATAAACAATTTAAATAGGTCGTTATAGCCTCATTCTAACTACATTAGCTTCTTGTTCTCTTCTAGCTTGCTTCTAATAGCTCCTTGGAAGATCAATCCACTTCGTTGGATTGATTAAGCCCTTCAGAAACCCTTCTAGAACCCTAATTACTCTCTAAGAGAGATTAATTAGTCTAACCTAGCTTAAATACCCTAAACATAGTCAAATCACACTTTCACTTGCTAAAAGTGCTTTTTGGACTTTAGCCTTTGTCCCACATGCACCCAAATTTCCATTTTCTTCCAAACCAAAAACTATAAATAGGGCTATACCCCCTCCCTCATTTCATAAGAATTCTCTCTTCTTCCTAGCATAGATTATAGCAATTTTTTTAGGCTTTAGATTGTATTTCATATTTTTCCATTTGAGCTAAAAGCATTTGATTTTGCATTTCATAGCATTAACATGGAGTAAAAGGGAAGATCCATTGGCCTTGAGGCCATTAATGGGGAGATCTCTTTCTCTTAAACACGTAACTGAATGCTTAGATCCTCTTACGTTCATTATTTCAAGCTTTCAAAGAATAAAGATTAACTTCATTTCCTTAGTTTGCATGTTTATTTCAAATTAATGTATGCAAAGAAGATAACCTTGCTCGTTTCTTAACACATGGTCCATTGATCAGATTGTTAAATGCTTTTGGGGTTTCTTTAGAGATTCTTACCCCGAATCAATCGCTTTTACAACTTTTCATTGAACACAACAGTAAAGCCTACTATCATGTCAAATGAGCAGGTCAGTAATGCATTGGTGAAGGTTTCTACTGAAGTTGTAAGGAGAAACATGGGCAAAGCTGCAACGATAAGAGCATTATGTGAGGAGCTAAAGAAAAAGGATGTAGAAATAGCGTGCATAACGTAAGAGAGGGAATTAGTGCAGAAGAAGAATGAAGTATTTATTAGCATTGTAGAGGATATTGGAGACAATGTCAGAAGAGCTAGGCAAAATTGGAGACCAAGGTACCACAGACGTTTCCCTCAGTGATACATTATGTAGGAAAGTTGGTGGACCTAATACTTGAAGATGAACCTCTATGCATGCTAGCACCAAGGGATCCAGAACAAGAGGCAGAACGAGAGAAAGCTTCAGTCATGCAAAATATTACATTCTATGAAGGACTGTTACAAGTGTTATAAGAATAATTAAAGAAATCAGACTAGGCTTTAAACATCTGCACAACTCCAGAGGTGCTTATCAACATAAAGACCTTGGAAGAAAATAATGAGGTCCATAGAGAAATGAAGGACGAAACATTGGGTCTTACAGAAATATTATCAATGGTTAAGCAAAAGCATGAGGCCATAACAATAGCACAAGAGTAGCACAAGACTCAGCTGGAAGAGCTTGGGAATCTCATTGTGTAGAAGATGGATCTTATAAAAGGAAGAATGACCTCAATGTCCAGCATTGTGTTGGTTCTACAAAATGAAAAAGGGGAGATTGTGAGGGATGAATTGCATTCCATTGTTATGGACATTCTGGAAAAATCAGAACAAGCACTCACTAAATGGCAGGCGTTGGAGGCTAAAAGAAAAGAGGAGTATCCAAATTTGATCCTTCAAACAGATACAGAGGAGGTTGCCTCATAAAACATTCTTTATTCATCTACATTCTTTCTTATTCTTTCCATTCAATAGTCTTTACTTCAGTTTTGGATATAACCATTTTTGGGATGATAATGAGATTAGTGTGGGGTAATGTTGATAAGAGAATACTTGTTAGAGGTCGCACAAGAAGTCCACATAGGAGATAAGGCCAAGATCAAGGGTGTGAAGGGACAGGAAGAACCCACGCATGGAGCGAAAGTTCAACTTTTGGGACCTAGCCGATTTTGAGCATGAAGACCTATTTTTAGAAGATGGCATGCAGAGCATATAAATGAGGTAGAGACGTGCACACCATGCATTGTCTATTTCTGAAGGATCAGATTCAAAGCGCTTTTTCATGGAGAGTCTAAGAATAGGATTTTCACCTCAATTAACTATCAGTAGTCTATAGATAACACACTTGCATGTGTGGTTATGCCTATAAACAACAAGTGGCTATTAGTAGCATGCGGCCTATTTTTGGAATAGATAAGCGATGAAGGGCAAGTCCCCACCCTATATATATGGTATGAATCACATAGTAGTGGATATATATAGTTATGTGTAGAGTGTAAGAGGTAGGCATAAAGAGATATGTGCATATGACTGGATTACTGTATTAGATCCATGTGCGCATCGGTATAAATTGCCATTATTGTAAGGATCTTCTGTGTTTATGAATAAATGGAAGATATTGGCTGAATCTAAGTGTCATTCCTGTGCATAATTGAGTTATGTATGTTCTTGATTCAATCAAGATTATTGTTTAAGCTTGTTCTTTCCTAGGTCTGAATATGGCATGCATTGTAGAATGATGGATTAGTTATGAATCTATATGTTTCTTCCTTCATCACGCTAACATCATGCTATAGCAATCCTAAAGAGGGACCTAGTACCTTTTTGTGCTTTGAGTGAGCACTCAGTCAAGGCTGAGTGATGTGCTAGCATGCCTAGGGTATTATTTGGTGAATTCTAGGCTGCATCAATAAGACACTACACAAAAAAATCACCTCCCATAGCATGAAGGTTAATGAAATAATTCCATAAGGCACAAAAAGGAAATAATAACAAATAATAATAAACAAAGAATGGATAAAACCACTGATTGAGAAATCAAATGTAACAGATCAACCGAGCGTGCCAGAATTTTAACTAGGAAATTACACTGCTAACAAGAAAGTAAAACACTAATAATAATACCTTCTCCTTCATGATTTCATAGAAAACCTCAGAATGGACAAGGAAACATGGATGAGCCCTGATTGTGTGAAATGTTGGTGTTTTCCTCAAGCCGAAGCAAGGCCTTCTCTTCAAAAATATCAACTTAATTTGCACCAATGGAAAAAAGGATTATGGATTTGGCATGCTTCAAGTTGAGGCTATTTTGGCATTAGGAAGAGGTGGGAAGGATGTTCTTTGTTCAAAGGATGCAAGAGTTCAAACAGGGCATTCAAGCTTATTCTCCATGTCTTAGAGGGGAGGGGTAAGGTTGCATTTATAGCCTGGGGAAGTGATTAGCTTAGACTAATTTAAGTAATCATGGTTTGAAAATGTGGGTAAGATTAGGTGAGTGGGGACCACTAAGAATGGGTGAGGATTTGAATTGGATTTTTAATTCATAAGTGGAGGATTTAGGTGAGTGGGTGAGAATTTGATTTTGAATTTTTAATTCAATAGTAGAAAAACATGGAGAATAAATGACATGTGGTAAGGATTAGGTTATTTTTAGATTTGAAAGGGATGATTAATCAAACTATATTTGATTAATTCGAAGTGTATTTTTGTGGGGAATGAGGTAGGAGATTTATGGATTTGTAAGAGGTGTGAAATTAGGGTGTCTACATTATGTGTCAGAAGTGACGTTGCAAAGTTTCCCCTAGCATGAGATGGGCTCATTCAAAATTTATTTCTCCGTACTCAAAAGGTTAAATTATCCAGATCAAGGCAAAGAAGAATAATATCACAAAGGACTCAGAAAAAGGTAAAGATCAACTTAGGGAAAATTCGTCATACTCCCAAACCTAAACTGTTTGTGAACAATGGGCCCTCCCTTGGTGTCAAAAAATAGTTTTCACTAAAGGACTTGTCCAAAGTGCCACCATTGCGTGGTTTTAACTATTGGACGCACTTTTTTCTTTTTCTTTTTCTTTTTCTTTTTTTAATACTTTTTTTTTTCCTTTTCTTGATATTCTGCAGAGACCCCATACTTAAACATAGAAATACTTAAGATGAATTGTGTTCATGGGTTTTCAAATCTCTTGGCCATCTACATGGGCTATCTTATAGGCACCTGAACCAAACTTGGTAACCACAACATATGGTCCCAGCCAATTGGGTTCAAATTTCCCTTTCCTTTCATGGTCCTTATTATTGTTTTTATGATTCTCTTTTAACACCATATCCCCTACCTCAAATTGACAAGGTATGACCCTTTTATTGTAGCTTTTCTACACTCGATCCTGACACACTTTAAGGTGATTGAGAGTGTGAATTCATTTCTCATTTAATAGCTCCAACTCTGTCAGTCAAGATACTTTGTAGTCCTCCTCTTCATTTAAGTAGTTCCTTAGCTCAATGCGTAAAGAAGGGATCTTGATCTCTAAGGATAGTACGACTTCAGTGCCGAATACTAAGGAGTATGGAGTTACACCTGTGGGCATTCGGATAGATGTTCTAAATGCCCAAAGGGTAGGGAAAATTTTTAAATTCCAATCATGACCTATATTTTTCACCATCTTCTCCATAATGTGAATTAGGATTTTATTGGATTCCTCGGCTTTCCCATTACCTCGAGGGTAATATGGGGTCGATAACTTAAGGGATATTTTAAATAATTTACAGAGTGCTTTCATAGTTTAATTCTTGAATGACTTATCATTATCAGTGATAATAACATAGGGGATACCATATCGAAAGATGATATGATTCATTATAAATTTAGAGATTTGGGGACCTTTTTTATAGGTAAGAGGAACAACATCTACCCATTTTATAAAGACTCTGTGGTAGTTATAATGAACTTATGGCTATTTGAGGAGACATGATTAAGTTTCCCTATTAGATTGATACCCCACTTTGAGAATGGCCAGGATTACGTGATTGGTTGTACAGATTGCACCAAAGCATGTATCAAGTTGTTTTACTGTTTACAATCCACTCACTTCTTCACATGCTGACAAAAATCAGGCTCCATGGTAGGCCAATAATAGCCTACCTTGAGAATTTTCTTGGCAAGAACAATCCCATTAGTATGATCCCCACAGATGCCTTCATGCACCTCTTTTATTATTTGGATAGATTCTTCTGAACTTAAACATCACAATATATTCCCGTCATAGCCTCGGTGGAAGAGGGTGCCCGCAAGTAAGGTATAATGGGCTATATGCTGGATGAGGGTGTGTTTTTCAACACGAGAAATGTTAGTGGGAAAGGTTCCATCATGAAGTTAATTAAATATTTTAGCATACCACAATGAAAAGAGACCAACAACTTCACATGCCAAACAGGAGTCTAGTATGTCATATCTCAACATTCTTAGATTTTCAACAAAGAACATCGTATCATTCTGCCCTAGTGAAATACTCAGCATGGATCCCAATATAGTCATAATTTCAGCTGCTCTGTCCTGTGCTCTAGGTATTTTCTCAAATGTTATATGCTCAAAATTTTCTTTCAAAGAATCCACCATCCTCTTCTATGGGAGGAGCTTCTCATCTTTTACCTTGTATTCATCTGTGACTTGTTTGATAATGAGCATTGATTCACCAATACAATTGACATGTCTAATATCCCAATTGATAGCTAGCTTCATGCTTGCAATGAGAGCTTGATACTCTACTATATTATTTGTGAAGGGGAACCCAAGTCAAAATTGTTGAGGAATCAAGTCTCTCGTGGGAGTGATTAATACCACTCCGGATGTAGACACTTAAAATTGGTTACTCAATTTAGTGTCCCTCTCATCCATTTACTTGCTTAGGTAACCTAGGGCACGTTTACGTCACCAACTATCCCCTTGGGATATTATCCAATTTGTGATTTAATCACTTACTCTAAATTTAATTCACCCCATCATATCTTACCCATGAGTGATTAAATATTAAATATTTAATTACGCTTCTTCCCATGCATCTTAATCACTTATCTACCCCAAATTTATTCTATCTATGTATCACATCTATTTTTCCTCTTCCCTAAGCGGGATATTTCCCGTATTCGGGGCAAGTCTTATCTTTCTTGAAATCGCTCATTTTGGCCATCTCGGGAGTCTATTCCGCAATCGGCGCCGACCCATATGGTCGGCACCGATTTTCTAGGAGCGGCGCCGATTATAAAAGAAAGTCTAGAACTCAGTTCTAGGGACCGAAAAAAGACCGAAGAGAGAGCGAAAAAGCGAATAGATGAAAAAAGGAAGCACGTACGCATGAACAGAGAGTGAGAGAGACACAGGCTGTAAGAAAGAGAGATCTTTTAGCATCAAGGGTGTCAAGTAAGGGCAGATCCTGTCTGAATCAATCCCTGAAAGGAGCACCGTTACTCTGCCCACATCACGTCAACATCGCACACAACCATCTATCATCTGGTGACTCTGTTCCAGTATCTCGCCAACTTCGGCACATCCAGCAGACCACATTCACCTTCTAATTCCTGAATCTTATCACACAGTCCCTGATTGATCGATCTACTTTTAGTCGACGCCGATCTCACCCAGTCGACGCCGATTCGTCTCAATCGACACTGATCACATCAGTCAACGTCGATTCTACCCAGTCGATGCCGATTTCCCTGCAGACAGGTAAAAGGACATAGGTAACACAAATCCAGCATTATTTCATAGTTTCCAATTTTCTGTACTTTCTGTCTGCTGTTTAGATTCTGTCTTATTACTGCAATCAGAAAATCTAGCTTTTTACTTACATCTTTTATCATGTATGCTTATTTTCTTAATTGAAAACGTGGACTAACATCCGCTGAGGAAGCTTATCGCTTCCCGGACCCGCTTCTCAGGCAGTCCACCTAAATATCTTTTAACGTGGTCTTTTTCTGTCAAGCATCGGTGTCTTGCAGGTTACTCGGATCTATTGTGCGAATTGCTCATGTGCGCCCGTCTTATCTACATTGGCTTCCTCATCCGTCTACATCTTTGGATCTTATCCATCAGGTATCGATTTTATTGGAGTTTTTCAGGGTTTTTGTGTTTAGTTTGGTGCATTAACTTGGATAGGTAACAAGCGTGAAATTCTTGATCTACATTCTGGCATGCCCGGTGGGACCTTACCAAAGTCCCTTATTGGTAAGTTCATCTCTTTTCTAGTTTTGAGCTTGGTTCTTTTTCCTCCATGATTTTCATCAGTTCTGCTTGAGCATTTCTTTTCATCGTTTCAATCTTGCTCTTTATGCGGAATCGTTATCTTGAAATTTTTCTATTTCCTTAAACTAGAAATTTTTCGTTTCACCATTATCCGGATATATCTTTCCGGATCTTGTTTGTTGTTTTCTTAACCTCTTCTTGCGGAGCACTTTTCTTGTTCGTGGGATTGTTCGAGGGGAAGAGCTCAACAACGCGCTTTTTTGAAGTCCACACACCTTGGAGAGCTAAATCTACAGGTATTCCTCTTTTACGGTGTTTTCTCCTTTTTAGGATTTCTTTGTTGGTTGTCTATCACACCCAAACATTTCAATTTTTGGTGCTTAAAAGGAATTTAATTGCATTTGGGAAAGAATCTGTTTGACTTGTCTTCATCGAAATCAAACACTTCATTTTTAAGTGCTTAAAAAGAACCTTTTCTTTGTCATTGCTGCATGTTTTTCATCTAGTTTTAATTAGGCTGGAAAATTGATCAAAATCGGTAGTGACACTATTTGATTTTTATTTTTCACCCTTGCACACAAAGCCAAAATCACTAGGTATAAAGCATTTAAACAAAAATTCCTTCCCTGGCCTCACCTACTTGGAAGTGATATCCAAGAGGAAGAGCCTACACGGTACTCGGGCCGCGCTATAAATTCACGGAAGATTTTGGTATATATTGGCAAAGCACCCGACTCCCTTATCGCAGCGGTGTGTGAAGTGCGGGGGTAGGCCCCTATATCAAGCCACGTACCGGTCTTTTACTGAAGTGCCTTCGGGACTCCTCACCAAACATTACCCAAACCATCCTTAGTTTGGCTATCTGAGTAGTTCCTGTTCTAAAACACCTTCCCTAACATTTTCTTTTCTTAAAAGCATCAAAACTTAAAGGAGATAATCACCTGCGCTGCTTGAATTGTCTGTGCATTACTTAGGTCAATATTTTTTTTTGCGTGTTTATGACGGTTATCACTCGGTCACAATCTAGAAGAATGGCTCAATTGGTTCCTTCTTCCTCCGAGATCACCACTAGTGTGGAGGTTTCGGCACCCCCCCAATCTTCCTCGGGACCACTGTTAGTTGGTTCCCCATCCTGGTCATATAATCCTTTCTATCAAGCCAAAGCAATCCCATCACGTCCAGCCTCCCCTAGTCCTTCGGAAATATCATCTGGCTTGGAGTATGTTCCCCGCGGGGATCCTGAATTCCAGGCATTCCTAGACCGCAATCTGATAGCTCTCATGGATTACCTAGTACACAAGTCTATTCAAATATCTGATCAAGGACCACCAATCCAACAAGTGTACGATTATCCTCGTGGATCACCCCAGGCCTTTGTAGAGTAGTTTGCATCATCTCTCTTGCCTCGAGTCACAGAGAAGGGCGAGGCCCCTATGCCTCCCTTTTCTCTTCCACCTACCATATCGACTAGTTCTCAAATAGTCTTACCTATTCCTAACACCGCAGTTACCTCAAATATTCCACAACCTACTTCTCAGAGGTCTTCTGCCCTGGCTATAATGAATGCGTCTGCACACCCACATATTGCTGTTAATTCATCTATGCCCTCCATCGTGTCCCAAGGTCAGTACCTCTTCATTAGCCAACTCCCTCCGAATAGTCAGTTGGCTCCTACTTCTCGTCCTCTAGGGGGTCTTTCGTCCAATGTTCCAGCAACTGTGACCTTCGCCCATCCTCTAACATCGGCACCCTTAATACCTAATCCGGCAGTAGAAGGCCCCTTTCAGGTCTTGTTCCCCAATATGTCCAATCAAGTCGGCACTCATGTTCCTTAATCTGTCCCGATCCAATCAACAAACATAGGAGTCCACCAATCACAGGCTCCATCCGTCATCCAACCTTCATTTTCTCAACCACTTATTATCCCACAGCCTGCCTATATGCAAGCTACTTCACAGCAAATACCCCACCAGGTGTCACCCAGAACCCCTGGTTACTCCTCTTATCATCCTATCAATCAACAGATGAATCCCCCATTGACACCTCAACAACATCCACCATTTGCTTCTTATGTAGGACATACCAATGTGCCTCCTCCTCAATCTGACGTGGTTCAAATTCTCTTCAAGAAAATTGCAGACTTGGAAGCCTCCACAAAAGGGGCTCGTCCTTCATACTCCTTTGAAGAAGTGTGTAATGAACCCATTCACCCCTCAGTGGCTTTTAAGCCCTATCCTCCCCAATGGGAACTTCCTAAATTTTCAAAATTTCATAGTCGGGAAGACCCTCAACAACATTTACGAGCATTCAAACATGCTTGCTACCTCATAGTCTAGGATCAGGAGCTTATGCTTCGTACCTTTCCTATGTCTCTAGCAGGTCCTGCTTTAGACTGGTACAATAACATTCCTCAACATTCCTTGTTTTCTTTCTCTCAATTGGCCCAAATGTTTGTTGAAAACTTTTCAATAAATATCGCGCATAAGATCTCGATCACAGATCTTTATAACATTCGCCAATTTGATGATGAGTCTATTACAGACTTTGTCGCTCATTGGAGAGGGATAATCAACCAATTGTCTTTCTCCCTTCCTCAATCCCAACAAATCGAGTTGTTTACTCGATCTTGTGCTAATCACATTTCTTCCACTTTAAGGATCAAAACTTTTCATACCTTTGAAGAAGCCTTCACGATGGCACGCAAACTTGAATCTCGCGCCATTGAGCAAGGGAAGCTAAAACTTCGCTCTAAATCTAAACCAGATTTTTCTCGGTTTACCAAACCAAATTCTTCCCCTTCTAAAGACAAAAATCAAGGATCCACCAACGCTATCATATTAAAAGCATCACGAGCCGATAACACTCCTAATCAAACACCACGAAGAGGCTCCTCATCTTCTCGAAAAGGGACTTCATCATCTCGATCCTTCGCTCCATTGGGGGAATCATATGCCTCTATCTTAGAAAAAATGTTGGAAGTTCGCATGATCGAACTTCCCCCCATTAGGGATATTGATGAAAGCCGAGAACGCCCATTCCGGTATAGGGAAAATGATTTCTGTCATTATCATAGAACCAAAGGTCATGACATTGAACGATGTCAGACTTTCAAAAATCTTGTCTAGAAATTCATTGATAAAGGCGAGCTCATTCTAGATAACCCAAATGCTCCCCCAAATCAGGCACTCGATGTTTTTAAACAACCTTTTCCCAATCATGCCCCGAACCATAATGCTTCAGAGTCTCAAAAACCAAACACCCACACTATTAACTTCATCTCTACTGAAGAATCTTCTTCTGAAACCAAGCCATCTGCGAACACATCAATCGAATCAGAACCTCCTTCCACTTCATCAATCACTGGAACTCCACCATCTTCAGATAGCCCGTCTTTGAATATTCCTACATTACTAAGCACAGAGTCATCTCTCTCCGCTCCTTTGTCTGACCTTCCATCCATACCCGAGACAGTGTCATCCTCATCTGTCTCATCGTCAGACATTCTTTCAATACTCGAGGCAATTACATCCCTTCGAGTTTCCACTGCAGACACATCTACTTCTATTGCTCCCATTCCCGCTGCAACTATGCCCTTGGTGAACGTACCTATAATTGTGCCGACTTCAACGGAAGCGTCTTCGATTTTGACCCTTCCTATCTCTTTTCCTACAGTAGTTTCACCCATGATTACTGCATCAGAAGTAGTCCCTTCGCAAGGAACTACTTCTTCATCACCCCCTTCTTTCATCACTAATGTTACTTTGCCTATTAAAGAAAAATCAAAAGAAGTAGTACCAACACCTATACGCTCAGTTCTGGAACCTAAACCGAGACAACCAAAATCTAACATTACACCATCAGTATCTCCCCATTTGCTCCCCCCGAAAAGGTTACAATCACCTTATGCCGTTGAAGTTGTCACCATCCCTAAAAAAGGAAAGCCCATATTTCGGACCATCAAGACTCTTGGTGCTCTTCCACAAAAATCTCTCTTTACGCCTCATAAACGATTGGATTTTCCCGCTGAGAAGGTGTCTTCTTCTACACACTTATCAAAACCATCATCTTCTTCTACGACACATCCTCCACCAACACCCCGAAAAGCCGACTTACCTACTAAAAAGACGTCACCTCTTCTATCAGGATCATCATCTTCATTACCAAAAACCAAGGCACTCTATGTTCCTCCGATTACACCTACTTTGGGAGCTTCTTCCTCATCTAAATCAACATTATCTAAATCATCAATAAATTCGACCAAGCAACCCCCTTTGTCTCCAAAGACCGCAAAATTTGTCACATCTCCATCATCTTCAAAATCTATTTTAGGGGCTCCTCCTCCACCAAAGTCAATCATGTCTCACTTACTCCCATCCCAAGTACCCAAGACTGCTCCTCCAAATGTCCAAACAAATAAGAGGATCCCTAAAAATATTGTTAAACCTAACATGTAGGTTCTTTTACCTCAGCAGTCGGTTAACGTAAAAGAGGCACCTTCATCCTCTCTATCATCATCTTCATCTACCGGGTTCTACACCGAAATCCTTCATCAACTTATCTAATCTTCATCCATAACCCTTCCTCCGATTAAACCTTATAACCCTAAAGGAATGAAACCTACCTGGTTTAACTCTGATTTGATTTGTGCTTACCACCGTACCCCGGGTCATGATACTGAGGGATGTAAAGCTCTTCAAGCTGTTGTGAACAACCTTTTGGAAGAAAGCGATCTTTTGCTGGAGGAGGAGGAACAAGTACCTCCTATCACCTTAGCCCCATCTGAGCCCCAACGATCCACTCAGACCTCTAGTGGTTCCACTCCACTTGATCTTCCACCATCTCAAATTGACACAATCCATATCACCACTAGAACCCAACACTATGATAACCCATCTTCATCTTCAGCATCTCGACCACGGGTTGTCATTTCTGCAGCCCCTGAAGGCGTTTCTCCTTCCTCATCAGCCCCATGACCCAGGGTCTCTATTCGTGCTGCACCTCGGGCTCAAGTTCCTGTGTCTGTTGAGGAGAGTGTTATGAAACAACTCACCCAGGCTCCGGTCAAAATGTCTCTTTTTGACCTTATCCAATCCTCTCCACAACATTGCCAGGCTCTAATTGATAATCTGCGTCACATCGCAGTGAATTCCGATGATCCCCAGCCCTTTGCGTTGGTTGTTGGATTGAATGGACCATCAACCGCCATTTCTTTTGAAGATTCGGAAATTCCTCCTCTTTCTTCAGAGGATTTGGAGGCTCCCCTCTTTATCACAGTCCAAATCAATAACACTACCTTAAAACATGTTATGATCGATAGTGGAGCTGCACTCAACGTCATCTCCTCGCACACATTTGAGAAACTTAAGTTACCAAAGAATGTAGTGTCACCCCCGCCTTTCGCCCTTCGATCATTTAACGATCAGCTAGCAGTTACTTTAGGAACTGTGGTCTTACCCATTCGAGTAGGTAAGAAGCTGCTTCATGAACTCTTCTACATTGTCGAAGGAAAATTCCACTATAATATGATCCTTGGACGCTCTTGGATTCGCGCAATGCATTGTGTCCCATCCACCCTCCATCGATGCTTAAAATATCAATATGAGGGCAAAATATATACTCATCCAGGAGATCCTTTTCCTTCCGCACAATGCGACATGACCACAAGATCTGTCCCTTTAAAAGAAAATGCATGTTCTCCTGACGGGGCCTCATCTTCTTCCATACCTGCAACCAAACTACCGGATTTACAAAATCTAGAAGAGACATTGCAGCGTTTCTCACTAGGAGAGCTTCCTCTCTTTTCTTTTGATGCCCATCTCAAACCTAATGAGTATGGTAGACCAGACAAACAACCTGAATATCAACCAGGTCTCGGTCGCATCGTCACCATTGGTCTGCCCAATCAACAGACTAATTTCATCTACGGTGGTCTTGATACGCCTCACTATCACCCAGATTCTCCTCCTAGGACCAAACCTTACTTAACAGGGTTTGATTATCTACAGAATCCCACGTTTGCAAAAACTTATCTATATCGATGTGCGTAGAAAGGCTTTGGCCTAGGAAAATATGAACAAGGTATACATGACCTCACATCCATTCCCACTCTCATGCCACATCAAAAATTTGGTTTAGGATTTAAACCCCTTTCAAAAGCCACCGTCACTATTCTTGATGAGCCTCTTCCTACTGAGGAACCATCTTCTCCCGCTAAGTCAAAAACATCACTTCATGTGGACGACGACATTTCCATCCCGTCTAACTTTTTTTTTTATCAATACCATTTCCTTAGGGCCGTTAGCCTATGAGACTAACAATCGGTCCGCTTCTATACCATTAATCTTCCCTGAAATAGTTGGAGACGATTCTCCTACTATCAACACTATCCACTGTGTGGATGACGATTCCATCCTCACCTATCTGGGGGCAGAGGATTCATATCTTCCCAAGACTATTCCTTCTGACTCATCTACGCTTCTCAACGAGGCCACTATCGACCTTAATATAGGGACTTCTGAAGACCCTCGCATCATTAAGGTCGGCCAATCCCTTGATCCACAGGAGTTAGGAGATTTTACCACTTTTCTTTCCAAACATCGTCAAGCCTTTGCTTGGTCATACGAGGATATGCCAGGACTCGATCCCGATATTGTGGTCCACAATATCGTTACTCTTCCCAACATCAAACCAGTTAAGCAAAAATTACGTAAAATGCACCCTAGAGTAGCCCTTCTTGTTAAAGAAGAATTACAGCGCTTGCTCTCGGCTAACTTCATCCAACCCATCGATTATCCACAATGGGTGTCCAATGTAGTACCAGTAACTAAAGCTACTGGGAAAATTTGAATTTGTACCGACTTCCGGGATCTTAATCTTGCTTGTCCAAAAGATGATTTTCCTCTACCTAATATCGACCAACTCGTAGATTTAACTGCGGGTCATGAGATGCTTTCTCTTATGGATGGTTTCTCTGGATATAATCAAATTCTCATCGCACCAGAAGACCAACATAAGACTTCTTTCATAACTCCTTGGGGGACCTTTTGTTATCGTGTCATGCCTTTTGGTCTTAAGAACGCAGGAGCAACCTATCAACGAGCAATGACCTACATCTTCCATGATCTCTTACACAAAACTGTGGAGGATTACGTTGATGATCTCCTCGGTAAATCCAAACGTCGTCAAGATCATCTTTTCATCCTTGCACCTCTCTTTGAGAGGCTTATCCACTTTTGTCTTCGTCTAAATCCATCTAAATGCGTGTTTGGCGTTCTCACTGGTAAACTTTTAGGTTTTATCATTTCCATTAGGGGTATTGAAGTGGACCCCACAAAAATAAAAGCTATCCTCGATATGCCTCCCCCTTCTAACTTAAAGCAACTCCACAGTCTCCAAGGACGTCTTCAGTCAGTGCGTCGTTTTATCTCCCAATTGTCGGACCGTTGTCAACCTTTTCACCATCTCCTCTGTAAGAATGTTCATTTTGAATGGGATGAGCATTGCCAAAAGGCCTTTAATGATCTCAAAGCTTATCTTCTTTCTCCACCTGTGCTTACACCTCCACGCGAGGGGGAGCCCTTCTATGTTTATATCTCTGTGACTGACCATGCTCTGGGAGCCATGATTTCGCATCGGGACACCTGTGGTAAAGAACAAGCTGTCTATTACATCAGTCGCACCCTCCATGAGTATGAGACACGTTACTCCGAAGCTGAAAAACTATGTTGTGCTCTCTTCTTCGCAACTTCTAAGCTTCGTCATTACCTCCTTAATCACAAAACTTACATTGTCACAAGTGTCAATCCACTTAAGACGATTCATGCAAAGCCTTATCACAATGATCGTATCACTCGTTGGCTTATGCTCATGACAGAATTTGACCTCGAGTTTATCCCGTAAAAGTCTATCAAGGGTCAGGTTATTGCAGATCAATTAGCTGATGCTCCTCTTCTGGACACTCAAGACCCCCTTGCTCAATTCCCCGATGAAAATATCCAACAAATTGATTTTGTTCTATCTCCATTTAAAGTAAAGCTCTTCTTTGATGGATCCAAATGCCAGCAAGGGGGAGGTGTAGGTTTTGTGATGATTCCTCCTTGGGGTACGCCTATCCCAGTCACACACAAGTTGAACTTTGAGTGCACCAATAATATGGTTGAATACGAAGCTCTTGTCTTAGGTCTTCAAAATGCCATTAATCTCGGCGCTCGTCATATTGACATCTTCGGTGATTCTGAACTCATCGTTAATCAAGTCACGGGCGTCTATCAATGCAAAAATGATATCCTTCAAAAATATCGTGATATCGTTCTCGTTCAACTCCAATCTTTTGATAAGTTCACTATCCAAGCTATTCCTCGCACTGCAAATCGATTCGCAAATACAATGGCCTCATTAGCCTCACTTATCCCGCCTTTTACCGAAGACTTGCGTCTTTATGTGGCTGTGCAACGATTAGATCAACCATCTCATCTTGAGTAACTAACTTCGATCAATGCTGTCACAACCCATACTCAGGATGAGTGGTATCAATAGATAGTTGATTATCTATCGCATTCGGTGCTTCCTCCAGATCTGACTTCCAATGGTAGAAGGTCTTTTATCCAACGTGCCAATCGCTATACTATTCTAGGCAGCCTTCTTTACAAACGCGGCTTTGATGGTATTTTGCTTCGGTGCCTCAAAACCCGTGAATCATCTAAAGCCATCCAGGAGGTCCATGACGGTATCTGTGGTGGACATTTTAGTGGCTTCACTGTAGCCAAGCGCATTTTACGTTTGGGATATTATTGGCCTTCTCTTAATCGAGATTGTTGTGAATACACTAAGAAGTGCGTCAAGTGTCAGCAACATTCCAATCTCACACACATCCCTAGTCAAGCTTTGCAACCTGCGGCGGATTTGTGGCCTTTTTCGCAGTGGGGTCTTGATCTTATTGGTCTCATCAATCCCCGTTCTTCACAGCGTCATCATTCTATCATTACTGCCACTGAGTACTTTACTAAGTGGGTAGAAGCTATCCCTCTTTCTTCAACAAAGGCTAAACCCATAGTTGATTTCGTCTATCAACACATCATTTGTCACTTTGGCATTCCACATAAGCTCATCACAGATAATGGTAAGTCTTTCAAGAACGCTGATTTGTAGAATCTTTGTAACACTTTCAACATCAAGCTTAGTTTTTCTTCTCCATACTATCCTCAAGCTAATGGTCAGGCCGAAGCGTCCAATAAAACTTTGCGTAATATCCTCACAAAGGTAACTAGTCGAGCTGGTAGGGATTGGCATTTACATATCCCTTTTGCTCTCTGGGCTTATCGGACTAGCATTCGTACTCCTACTAGTGCTACTCCCTTCTCTCTCGTCTATGGGTCTGAGGCTGTCCTTCCTTTGGAATTCCAAATCCCATCTCTCCGTGTTTCTCTCAGAGAATTTGTCTCCGATGAGGATTATCGTCAAAATCGTCTAGCACAACTTGAATTATTAGATGAGCGGCGTCTCAACGCTCTTGAGCATCATCAGGTCTATCTTGAACGTGTCAAGCGTGCTTATAACAAGCACTTGCACAACACCGTGACTTCAAAATTGGTGACCTTGTTCTTAAGGAAAATCAAAATGTCACTACACTCGAAAGAAGTTAGCGGGGTAAGTTTTCTCCCAACTGGATGGGCCCGTACATTATCACTCATAAATATGGGTCTGGGGCTTATCGTTTATCTTCCATGGATGGTATACCTGAAGCGGAACCTCTTAATGCTTTGCATTTACGGCCCTTCTACTGTTAAAATCTATCTTACACAAATCTAGTCGCAACACAGATCTTTCATCCGTCCTAATAACCAGTCATCTACTTTCGTGGTGATTCGAAATTGTGTGGTTCTCCGCCTATTGCCTCATTTACCTTAAATATGAGTATCGCAGCTCTACTCATTGCACGTTTCTTTTGGATATGTTCCTCCTCATGGTAGGAATACCTTAATCACCACTTCATCTGTCCCAAGTACTTATCTTAATTGGATCTACTCGGGGCATGAGTGCATGTTCTTCTATGTTCTTTTCCCCTCCATCTGATCTATCTAGGTCTAAACTCAGCTCCTTCCAAGAAGAGTTTCAAAAAAAAAAGAAAAAAAAAAAGAAGATGCTATCCAAAAGATAGATTGATCCCTTGAAGGACAGCTATCCATACATTATCAAGTGAATCAAAAAGAAAATAGACCATACCCTTGAAGGATGGCTATTATCAAAAATTCTAAAAATATAGACCATACCCTCGAAGGATGGCTATCATTAAAATTCAAAATACAGACCACTCCCTTGAAGGACGGTTGTTCCTCAAAGAAATATTTAAGGCTTCTTGATCAGCCTTTTAATCAGTTTATACACTTTGTTAGCATCACTGAAAGACTTCCCGTATCGATCAGTCTTTCCATATCAAGCAAAATTCCCGCATTGATCAGTTTGCTTTTCTGCCAAAATCATGAAGTTGAGATTTAAGACCTTTTGTCGATCATATGGAGAATCCTATTTTCCTACTATGGACATGTATTCTGTCCCTTGTAAATTCTGACAAGATACTTACTTACTGCTCCTTTCGTTTCCCTCCTAGATCTGTTTTGCGGCTAGTTAGTGTCAGGTTTATTTTAACCTTACATAGGGCCTTACATGCATGATATTGTAATTTTCCTATCCAGATTCTATCTATGGTCGGTTGGGAGCCCAACTTATCATTTTCTTCCTTATCCGGGTATATCTTCTTTGTTCCTAGTCAGGGTCGTTTTCATTACATCCTTGGCTCTCGCAAAGAGTATTCCCCATTATTCTTTGTTTTTCATCCAGTCAAATTGGCATTTTACATGTTAATTTAATCAAAATTTATCTTCTATCTAATTTCATCTCATCTATCAAAGCATCTATTATCATCACATGTGGATCTGGCTATCTATTTTCGTCAAAATTAAATTAACATCTCAGACATGCCGAGTACATCAATCACATCTATCTATCTATCCATCAAAACATCTAGAATCTATGTACATCCAAGTTACATTACATCTATCTATCTCTATTTTATATCCACATATCAATCACATCAAATCACATCTATTTCTATCCTCTATCAGTCTATATCCATCAAATCACATCTATTTCTATCTATCAAATCACATCTATTTCTATCATCTATCATATCAATCACATCAGATCACATCTATTTCTATCATCTATCAGTCTATATCCATCAAATCACATCTATTTCTATCTATCTAATCACATCTATTCATCATCTATCAGTCTATATCTATATCCATCACAATTACGCTACATCTATCCTTGTATATCAAAATCAAAAGCGTGAGAACAATTATATGACAAATAACATGTTGAATCTATGTATACATGTGTGTCAGTACAAAAATGGGTGGCTTTCAATCAAGCCATCTATACAATGCCTTCCAATCGAGGCTACATCACTATACAGATACATCTATCAATCTCTATATAGTAAAGTCCGATGCATGGAGGACACTATCTCCTCCACCCTCCTCTGCACCTGGCTGTCTCTCCTGGCCACCGCCTATCGAGCTCGATGCACCTGCTACTGGAGGTCTCTACGCACCTTGATCTCTCCCAGTGCTCCCACCACCTGAGGCTCCGCTCGCTGTAGCCATCGCTGCTCTCCTCCTCGCCCCGTACCGAGGCACATCTGGGGCATGCTGCGCTAGGGCATCCTCATAGTATCTCACCTCAGCGAGGAGAGACTGGTATGTGCTCAGGCTCACAGTACCCGGTGCTCGTAACGATGCTGCTAGTGCTGCTAGCGCTGCTGGTGGTGCTCCTCCTAGGGTTGTGCCTTGTGTACCAGACTCTGACGTGGCACCGGTCTCTCCATGTTTGGCCCTGAGGGCCTCCCTATGTCGAAAGTAGTGATCCCTCTGCTGGATCGCTATATCTCACTCCTGGCGAGCGGTGTCTCTCTCCACAATCAGGGCATCCCTCTCTTCTGTCAAAGCCCTGATCTCCTCCAGAGCTACCTGATGTGCCTGTGTAAGGGTGGCATGCTCTCCCTCTAGTCTATCCAGCATCGCAGATATGTCCTCCTCGTCAGCATCTATAGATGGTGGGAGATTTCGTGGTAGCTCGGTGTCATACCATGCTGCGTAACCCTCATCTACCCCTGCGTCATCATCGCTGTCTGTAGAGGGTGGGGCCTCTCTCAATGGGTCTGCCGAGATCAAAATTGGCAAATCCGTCTCCCTGCTATCCTGCCTATATGGTGTGTAGGTGGTCGGCACTGTCTGTACTAGGCCAAACTGCCTCAATATCCGCATAAACGGGACTCGCTCCCACATATCCGGCCTACGGCCCCTGACCACCCGGCTCCGTCTCAATGCTACCAAGTGGGCATCCTGACCAGCCCATGTCGAAAATGCCTAATATGGCCTCCAGATGACTTGATCTGGTGTCAGCGTCCTGAAACGCTCAGAGGACCACTCGGCCGATCTACCTGTATCCCCTGCGGCCATGTCAGCCTGCCATCTCCAAAATCCATAATCAATCCCTCCCACTCCTGCTGGCATCCAAGGAAGCTCGGATGGCCTGATCACCGCTATGTGCTCATATGCCCAACAATGGAGCACAAAACTGACGTCAATCCCTGTCCTCCGGCCAGTGGTGTACATCCATAGCTCATGATATAACTGAGCTATCAGGGCATCAACGAAGGCAAAAACCTATCTGTACTGCAGGATGTCACAAACACAGTCTAACAGTAACAATGGGAATCTCCCACCTCCTGAATCTGGCAGGGCAAAGTAGGAGATAGCCATCTGAATCAAGACTATCCACCTACTCCGAGGGCTATCCTGCCTGTACTGTGAGGCTATCCTCACTGCCCCAGATACTATCTCTGAGTCATCTGCCCTGTCTCTATATAATCGCACTAGGGCCCTCTACTGCTGCTCTCGCGGTGTGATCTCAATCGGGTCCCCAGTGATCGGCAGTCTCAGAATCCTGAATATATCCTCATGGGTGATGGTCATCTCACTCGTCCTGAACCAAAAAGTGCACGTATGGCTGTCCCACCGTCGCACTAGTGCCCGCATGAGCTCCACATCTCGTGGCACTCGTCTGTAATACCGGAAGCCCCCGAGCCTGGCTAGCTCTAAATGTCGCCAATCTGCATCAGTCACATCAGGGAGAATCGTCTCCAATAACTCAGGAATGGCATCCCTCATATGTAAAGCCTCTTGTGCCTGCATCCACGACATCGAAAGCATAATTAGTCTCTTATTTCCCCAAATCTGAACATACGAAACAAAATTATATCATCATAGAAGTTATTTATCCAATCGACGTCGATTTAACATAATCGGCGTAGATCTATGTGAGTCGGCACCGATTATATCAATCAACGCCGCTTAGGCTACAATCGATGCCGATTCTACCAATCGGCGCCGACTGCCTGTCCGGACATAAACCGGACCCTGGGCTCCCAAAAATAAAAAAAATCCAATGAAAACAAAAATTCAAGTACAATGGGTTCAAGAATGACCACTTACCCCTGGTCATGTCCTCCTGCACTTCTGACCACTCCCAGAGGCTTCCATGGCGCTCAAAATCAAATTCTGACTCTCTCTGAATCAATCATCACGTTGAAAATAAATCGTTTACGTTTTCCATTCGCATATTTATATGTGCCTGGATTGGTCGGCGCCGATTTTTTGGGTCGACGCCGTTTGTTTTAGTCGTCGCCGATTAATTTGGTCACCGCCGATTTTCCATATCTGTTTGCCATAGTGTTGATGCTTGGCTTACTTATCTATCTGATCATTGTTGTGTGCTGAATTTTGCCTTTTGGCACATCTTTTTGATATCACCATCTATTTCGGGTTTGTTCCCTTTGCATGGGACACTCATACTTTTTGACAACTTAGAGTTAAGCGGGTCTGTAGGCTCTAACTTCGTCTCATGAGGAGACCGTCTAGTTTGTCCTACCAATGTGAATTCCTTAGGTTGCTGCCTTTTTATTTGTTTTTATGCGTCATCAATGATCAGATCTACTCCAGACATCCGACTGGGGCATCCTGCTTTTTTTTCATCTACCTTTTTCAAACTTGGGATTGTTTGTTCTCTCACCCATCCCATCCCTAGTTTGAGGGGGATCACATCATCACACATTCTTCCCTTCTTCCATCCCTTTGTTTTTGTCTCATAACCTTTCTCATCGCAAGTTACTTGACAAAAAGGGGCAAAATGTAGACACTTAAAATTGGTTACTCAATTTAGTGTCCCTCTCATCCATTTACTTGCTTAGGTAACCTGGGGCACATTTACGTCACCAACTATCCCCTTGGGATATTATCCAATTTGTGATTTAATCACTTACTCTAAATTTAATGCACCCCATCATATCTTACCCATGAGTGATTAAATATTAAATATTTAATTACGCTTCTTCCCATGCATCTTAATCACTTATCTACCCCAAATTTATTCTATCTATGTATCACATCTATTTTTCCTCTTCCCTAAGCGGGATATTTCCCGTATTCGGGGCAAGTCTTATCTTTCTTGAAATCACTCATTTTGGCCATCTCGGGAGTCTATTCCGCGATCGGCGCCGACCCATATGGTCGACGCCGATTTTCTAGGAGCGGCGCCGATTATAAAAGCAAGTATAGAACTCAGTTCTAGGGACCAAAAAAAGACCGAAGAGAGAGCAAAAAAGTGAACAGATGAAAAAAGGAAGCACGTACGCATGAACAGAGAGCGAGAGAGACACAGGCTATAAGAAAGAGAGATCTTTTAGCATCAAGGGTGTCAAGTAAGGGCAGATCCTGTCCGAATCAATCCCTGAGAGGAGCACCGTTACTCTACCCACATCACGTCAACATCGCACACAACCATCTATCATCTGGTGACTCTGTTCCAGTATCTCGCCAACTTCGGCACATCCAGCAGACCACATTCACCTTCTAATTCCTGAATCTTATCGCACAGTCCCTGATTGATCGATCTGCCTTTAGTCGACGCCGATCTCACCCAGTCGACGCCGATTCGTCTCAATCGACGCCGATCACATCAGTCGACGCCGATTCTACCCAGTCGACACCGATTTCCCTGCAGACAGGTAAAAGGACACAGGTAACACAAATCCAGCATTATTTCATAGTTCCCTATTTTCTGTACTTTCTGTCTGCTGTTTAGATTCTGTCTTATTACTGCAATCAGAAAATCTAGCTTTTTACTTACATCTTTTATCATGTATGCTTCTTTTCTTAATTGAAAACGTGGACTGACATCCGCCGAGGAAGCTTATTGCTTCCCGGACCCACTTCTCGGGCAGTCCACCTAAATATCTTTTAACGTGGTCTTTTTCTGTCAAGCATCGGTGTCTTGCAGGTTACTCGGATCTATTGTACAAATTGATCGTGTGCGCCCGTCTTATCTACATCGGCTTCCTCATCCGTCTACATCTTTGGATCTTATCCATCAGGTATCGATTTTATTGGAGTTTTTCAGGGTTTTTGTGTTTAGTTTGGTGCATTAACTTAGACAGGTAACAAGCGCGAAATTCTTGATCTACACCGGAACTTGAACCATGAAAGGTAAAGGAGCCATCAAAGTATAGTTTTCAAATGATAGATTCTTCAAGGTACATGAAAGATGCATCTGGTAATTCTAGACTCAAGGGTTTGGTACCTAGAAGTGGAGATACTCCTTTTACTGAATTTTAATGAACATACTCAATGTCAAACTCACTCAATAAGATTATATAATTAGCCATCTTTCCAGTTAGGGTAGATTTCTACAGTAAGTACTTTAAAGGATCGATCTTTGAAATAAGTTTGATTTTGTTGTTGAACATATAGTGGTGTAGCTTTTGGAAAGTAAACACTACAGAAAGGAAATCCTTCTTGATTTACAGATAATTTAGCCCATATGCTACCATTGTCCTGCTTAAGTAGTATACAACTTTTTCTCTCTGTTCTTTTTCATATTGGGCCAATAGTATCCCAATTGTGAAATGTGTAGCAGATATGTATAACAACAAGGGTTCTCCTACCATAAGCGGCATGAGAATGTGGGGTTTAGCCAAGTATTATTTTATTAAAGCTAAATCTTGTTGTTGTTCTGACCCCAATTGAAATTAACATCTTTCTTAAGAAGATGTGTGAATGTATGACACTTGTCTGCTAGCTATGAAATAAACCTTTTCATGGCCTGAATTTTCCCCTGTAAGCTACGCAACTATCTAATATTCTTAGGAGGACACATTTTTGTAATAGTCATGACTTTTTTAGGGTCCACCTCTATTCCTCTCCTTGACACAATGAATCCTATTAATTTCCCAGATAGTACACTGAAGACACATTTCTTTGGGTTAAGGTGGACTTTGTAGTCTCTTAGATGTTGAAAGATATGCCACAAAATTTCTGGGTGTTCCTCATGAGTTCTAGATTTAGCTAGTATATCATCTACGTAATCTTCCATAATGTCACTTATCATATCATGGAAGATTACAGTCATCTCCCTTTGATATGTAGCACCTAAATTTTCAAGGCTGAAGGGCATGACTTGGCAGCATAACGTTTACCAAGGGGGTTGTGAAAGTTGTCTTGTGTTGATCTTCTTCTGCAATTTTTATCTGATTATAACCTAAGAGACCATCCATGAGTGACAACATCTCATAACCAGTAGTAGAATCGAAAATCATGTCGATATTAGGAAGAGGAAAATCATCCTTTTGACAAGCTTTGTTTATATCTCTGAAATCGGTACATACTTTGATACCAACTGGCTTTTTCTGAACTGGTAGGATGTTAGAAATCCACTCTGAGTAGTCAATAGGATTGGTGAATCCTACTTCTAATAACTTTTCTAGATCTACCTTTACCAGTAAGGTGACATGGGGATACATCTTCCGAAGCTTTTGTTTGATGGGCTTGGCATCTGGAGTGCACAACTAGGTTGTGTACCACTAATGCAGGATCAAGTCCTTGCGATGTCAGCATAAGACCAAGTGAAGATGTCTGCATATTCTCTCAAGAGTCATGTAAATGTTTTTTGTTCTTTGGCTGAGAGTGAAGCTCCCAACTTAACTATCCTTAGCATCTCTTCTGTGCCAATGTTAACATCTATCATATACTCCACTAGTATATTTGACTTGTCCCCGTGCACGTAGGATTGTGAGGGAGATTGAGATCCTCCTCTACAAAAACTGGTTTGGGGAGGTCATCATCATCTTTATATGGGTACACTATTTTTTCCATAGGTTGTTCTATTTGTTTTGTCCACAAGCACCTCAAAGAAGTTTTCGTTATAGGACTTCCCCTTTTTATTTCCACAAGGCTTTTCTTTGGAAATTTTTCCCTTGCTCACTTTTTTACTTAAGTGTTTCACATAATTCTACCTCCTCTCTAAAATACACACATGCATTAAGTTGAATGGAGAACCCCTTCTTGTAATCATTTCTTGGAATGTTATCTCTAATGCCCAAGAACTCACCAATAGCCTCATCATTCTGAAACACAACAATGGGTATGTGTTGTTGTTGATCCCAATTCACAAGTGATGGATAGATGAGAGTTAATTTCTGGGTTATAGGGGTAATGATGGGTATGACAGGGTTTATGTTAAGGATAGCCATGTTAGAGAATAGGTTCGTAGAGGTGAGGTCTTTGTAAAGACTACACTAGAAATCTATTTCAATTTCATTTTCAGACAAACTATCCTCATTCTTAGAAGAAGCATAATCATTATCTGAAGGGTGAGACTCATACAAATGGATGCCTATACCTGATTTACCCAGTATATGATGTGGTATTTGAAGATATTCTAACGGTCTTTGCTTGTAGCGGCCACAACCACATCCTTGATATCTCATAGTAAGCATGATTATGTTTGGAATAACATACCTAGATGACTTGTAACATAAAGCCATCTCATCATCTTGAGGATGAAATATAATTTCATTGAGGATTCTTTCATCTTCTAGCAAGCCACCTGAAATGAAATTGTCAAAAGGGAAATTCTCCCATGATCTTTGGAATTTGTAGCATGGTCTACCACATGCTTGGGATGATAGCAAAATGTTTTGAGTCATAAGGGCTTACTGAAGATTATATTCTCCACAACCATTGTTTATGACCTTCATCTCCCATGTAACAAAATGAGATTCCAATTTAATTGTACCATTGTCACTGAGAGTCAGGGTGTTTGGATCCACTCATGAAGCGAGGGCCTCCAACTGAACAGGGAAAACAATTTTTGTAGAGGGACACTCATAGATAGTAGGAAAGTAACCTAATAATGCTCTGCAATGAACAAATGGTTGGGGATCCCCTTGTATAGTAAGTTTTTGTCTCTCATACTACAACTTTAAACATTGATGATACGTAGATGACATGACCTGCATGGTATGAATCCATGGGTGACCGAGCAAGATATTGTAAGGGATTTCCAGATCCAAGAAGTGGAACTTTGTATCATGTGTTATGGGACCTACCTCCAATGAGAAAGTGATCATTATCAGTTGATTGTCACTCTTCATTGTCATATGCGCCTTTATGGTGATGACCTTTGTTTCCAAATCATCTTCTGTGAATCCTAGTTGACAGACTAGTTTAAGAGTACAAATATTAAGACCCGATCCACTGTCCACAAGAACTTTCTTGACCTTCTTATGCTTTATTATTACCTCAATATGTAAGGGAAGTTTATGGGAGGAATTTTCTGTTAAGGCTTCTATCAAACTGAAGGTTATGTGTCTTATGGGAGTCAATTTACACTATCATGGCTTGTAAACATGTAGGGTCAACATCAATAGATACTCCTGATCCCTGTAATGTTTTGCAAAGTATGTCTTTATGGACATTAGAAATATTTAGAAGGTCTAAGATTGGAATCTTAGTTGTAGTCTTCTCTAGTTGATCTAATACATCATAATGACTCTCTTGAGGAGGGGGATTAGGTTCAGGAGATAACAAGGTGAGCTCATTGTGTTGCCACAATGCATTCTCTTGTTTTAATTCTAATTGTATTAATTTTCTCAACAAGTGGATCAACACAACCTATCAAGGCATCAAAATGGTCTTTGTTGGACACACAGTTAGCATTCTTATTCTGAGATGATTGTCCCCAATCTAGATTTTTCCTTTCATCATGATTGGGAAAAGGTTCTTTGAAGATCCCTAATTTTGTGTTTGGAGATTTGGCCACGGTGGTGGAGTCTACTTCTATATCACCACTATCAACTAGGTCTTGAATGTAGTGTTTTAATCTTATACACTTGTCAATTTTATGACCCTTTACACGGTGAAAGTTACATAATTCATTATCTCTAAACCATGATGGCTTAGGTGCATTTCATCTCCATAGGGTTTGTGTTTTAGGGTATTTAACCATGTTAATGGCCTCTAACTGTTTTAATATGGATGATATTGATTCAGATAGAGGTGTGAAAGTAGGGTTTATACTCCGTAGGTGGATTGCCTTTTGTAATATTTAAAGGTGCATGATTCTGAACATCTTGTACCCGCTTAGAATCTACTATTCCATCACTAACAACATTTTTGTTTCTATTAGGACCAAATTTTGTTTTATCGCTAGATTTAGAATCGTTATGATCACGGGAGATAGGTTTCAAAATCCCCCTAGTTAACAATGCTTTTTCAATTTGACTCCCTTTTTTGATAACCTCTTCGAAAATGTTACCACAATGCATTTGTAAGTGGAACATGATGTCTGGATGGAGGTTGGGAACAAATATGCCTATCAACTTGTTTTTCAGGTATGGATCAAGGAAAATGACTAGCTAATCCTCTCCATCGTTGTAAAAATGCAGTGAAGTTTTTGTTATTTCGTTGTTTTGCATTGCAGAGATCCAACATGGTGACATCATTTTCTATATTAAAAGAGAAGTATCGTACAAAAATTTTTGCTAGTTTTGGACATGTTGATATGGATCCCTTAGGGATGTGCACAAACCATTCTAGTGTCATTGCTCCTAAACTTTGTGGAAAGAGGTGCATAAGATAATTGTAACTAAATGCCACCTCTTGACATGCCATATAAAAATATTTAATATGGTCACGAGGGTCACCTTTTCCCTTATACTTGTCAAATTTTGGAAAATCAAAGTGTCTTGGGAAAGGTACCTATAGCATGGATTTTGTCAAATGGGTAGGGACATGACTCATCAAACTGGTACTTCTTGTTATTATTACCAGTTTTACCTTCTTACAATGTTAGAAGGGTGTTCTTCACAGTTGACCACTCTTGGTTGAAAAGTGGATCTTGTGTGGGTGGCATAGCTCTATACATAGGATTAAATCTAGGTGTATTCCCACCCCTATTTATTGTCGAGAATCTCTTCATAAGGATATCTTTTTGACTTCCCATTGAGGAGTGTGTATTGGGAACTCATGAAACGAAGCCTTAGGTTTTTCCTTTGGTATGGATCTTGTTTCAAAACTTTGGGTTGTTCCCTTTGTATATGGGATTCCAAACTTGCCAATTGGCAAGTGAGGGCTTGGACCTGTTGCTCTAATGTCACCTCTTGAATAGGTATGTCATGATGATTTTTCATTAGGGGGAGGTTGTTGTATGATGAACATGTTCCTCATTGTCTTCACAATGTATTCTAACAACAAGTATATGATAATATCCATCATTTTCAAATGATACTTCCTCATTATTTTATGGTACATGAAGTAGAGGCATGACCTAGATTTAAAATTTCATTAACAGTACGATGAGGTCGGTCTACTTCCTCTTCTCCACGAATCATTCCGAGCAATGAGAGAAGGGTCTACTATCAAAGGTAACTTAGCTCCTAGTTCCATAACACGCATAAGAACCTCATGTTTGTTTCGGAAAATTTAATCGTCAAAATTGGCAGGACGAATGTTCTAGATTCAAACGAGGAGATTCCTCTTCTCCACCACTATGGTCAACCATGATATTATCCTCTAAAAGAGGATTTTCACCTCCAAATATATCAGATTCTAATCTTTGGGATCCCATTTTTGTAATAGGCATACTCAAGATAGGAGGTACAACATGACAGACTTCCACTAAGGTTTACTAAAAAAGGACCTTAGTCAAATTTTAACAGCGTAACAACACTAATGTTGTCAAAAAACAATGGTGACTAAAAAATAGCCACTAATTCAATAGGTCAATGTGAACCTAAGAACTAAAGAATAACACTATCCTATCAAGGTAATGTATGACACAAGTTTTTCTTGAACAATACAATGATGTACAATGCTCAAAATTTAGTCACACAAATAGTTTATTCCCTAAGATTTGTCTAGATAGGTTTGCACCCAAATAGTGACAACACAATATTACCAGTTAGGTCAAGTTTGCAACAAACAAAGCCTAAATGATAAGGAAATATTGACATGTAATATTCTAACAAGGTATACTAAAAACTAGGTTCTAAATACTAGCAAATTCTAAGTCTTGTAAAATGGATGATAATAATGTGAGTGGTGTAACGACACTATTTTGGACATGTGAACCAAGATTTTGGGAAAGCAATATTTTTAGTGTCAAAATGATGTTATCACGATGCTAGAAATGTATCCTCAACACTCACAAAAACTCAAGACAAAGTTAGGATATCAAAACTATGTCCAAGTATAACAAGAATTTGCTAAGTGTGCAAACAATGTAACTCTACAATATAGAGATTTAGGCCTAATTTCACAATGGAAACAAGACGTAAATATCTCAATTGTATGGCTACTATATGGGAAGCATAACAACTCAAAAGAAGTCAAGGATGAAATTACCTAACTACGATGATAATAAGTCTCAAATATGGGTTTTTGAGACAAAGGGGGCCTACTAGATTGTGAATACGTACCATGCACACCTTTCAACACTTGCGCTCCGGCATTGCAACCTAGTCACGCAAGTATAATACAAAAGTGGTGGACATGTAATATCTAGCGGTATCTGGTATATGTTATTTCCTTTTGTCCAAAAATAGACAACAATTAAATAAAGGTGTAGACCAAATGGTGTTGAAATAAACTTGGTGTTATTTTGGAAGACTTTCTCCTTGTCTTAGGACAAGTGAAAAACTAGGACAAAATGACACTAAGTAGATTTTGTGATGAAATGTCACATAGTTTCAACTTTAAGAGATTCTTTCCCTTGCTCGAAAAACAAGAGTTTGAATCTAACAAAGTTTTCACTTTTTGAGAGCTCTCAAGTATAACAACTAAGACAAAAAAATGGCTCCAAGCCGGCAAGCTTCGTAGGTAGGTCTCTCTTTAGGTGTTACAAGATATCTATAGCAAGCTCGATTTACCCAAAAAGTCACACTGACTAATTTGGGAGTATATCAGTCTTTACTTTAACCCCTTCAGTATAATGAGCACAGAAGTGCATTCAATTATACTTTCACTAGGGTCGTAATATGGATATCTTTGACTATAATCTCACCAAGGCATACTAATCGAAAGTTGATAGTGTGGAGCACTTTCCTATTTTTTTCACAAGGTTCCCTCTTGCATGAACTGACTTTAGGGTTCCTATAACCACCCCTCTTTTGAGCTTAAGGCTTATGCCAAAGAGGTTATGTTCTAGTTGAATGGATGAGCTTTAGCTCTTAACAAACCTTCAAATCAAGTGTTTTGAATAGTGGTGTATATTTTTTAATCTTTCAAATTAAGTAATTTGGTTTTGACCACCTTTGGCAACCTACAAGCACACATGAATGTTAGAGAAATGGTTTAGGCCCTCATTTCTTTGACTAGTGTTTTAGGTCCTTCACACAAATTATTAGTAGTTCAAAAAGATTCACAATATCATAAAAATATGGTAATGAAAAAAATGCTTGCAAATCAACTAACTACTATCAAATTTTGTAAAAAAACAAGGTTTATTCCCAATTAATCCAAGTTATTTTTAATGAAAGACTAAAATTGCTTTTAGTTCCCAAGATCACACTAGGTGCAAGGGAAGAGCATACACAAATTTTAGCCTTTTTAATCAAATAAAAAGCTCTTAAAAAAAATGAAAATTTATTCCCTTAAGCATAAAATGAATGATGATTGTTCCTACTTACTCCAAATTAGCAAAAAGTGGTTTATGGGTGCTTTTGGTTTCCAAGATCACACTAGGTGCAAGGGAAGAGCATACACATCCCTATTCCAAACTATTTCAAATCAAGAAACAAAATCACTTATCAAACCCTAAGACAACTTATCCAAAAATCCCTTATCAAACCCTAAGGCAATTTTGTTAAAATTTTTCTCTAAAATCAATAAATTGATAAAAAAACATCTAAAAACCCTTTTAAAATGACAGCAATCCTTAAAACACAGAAATTGAAATTATGAAGTTTAAAGCAATTTTACCTGAGTTCACAGGCATAGATTTTAGTTCACAAGCACAAGCTTTGATGCTTGGGTGCACCCCTTGAAGTGCAAGTCTTTACACAAGCTTTTTTCAACTCATAATAAAAAAATAGTGTGTGGAGGGCACACCTTCATGTCAATTTACACAGTGCAATAATGCATAGGCATGCGACCATGCATAGCAGGCATGGAGGCACAAACCTTACAATGCACAGGCACAAGCTTTTCCTGTAGGTGGAAAAAATATGAATTTTGAACAAAATTTCTTCAAAAAGCTCCAATCTTTGGTCTTTTGAGGTAAATTTTGAAAGGGCTTCACCTCCTTATATCCTTCAAAAATAATGAAAACACAACTTCTACCACTAATCTAGTTGAAACAACTTTCAAAAAATGGAAATTGATCTATAAAACTTTGAAAATTAGTCTAAAACTTTGAAATTAACCTAAAAAAACTTGAGAAACTTAATATAAAAAGCTTGAAAGTACTCTAGAAAGCTTGAAAGTAAACTAAGAAACTTGAAATTAATATAAGAAACTTGAAACTAATCTAAAATTTGAAATGAAAAACTTTGAAACTAAGTTAAAAAACTTTTTCAAAAATTGAATGCAATGGGGTATGTCCCACCGGGCGTGCCAAATGATAACACCCTAAACTTTACAAAGCAAATTGCATGACTAATTAAGGAAGGCTAACACCATTTCCATCCATCTAGTCAAGGTTCTAAGTCTAGGAATGTAACATTAAGATAGAAGCTTAAAAGAAATGCTTAACTAGTATGAAAACAATGCAAAACTAACTAAACATGCCTACTAATATGCTTGAATTACCTAACATGGGCCTAAATAGACCTAAGAGGGAAATCAAATGGTTATGGTTGTTACTCCAAACAATGGTGAAATGACCTCTCCAAAGGGACTTGTTAAGTCACTTTAGATTATTCATCTACTAACCTTGTTGAAGGCTTTAGGCAAGGATTTGAACTTGACTATGAATCATATGTATTATATGAGATGCAAATCAAAGCATGGTGTAAAGTATAAAGGAATGAGGTGTAACCTTTTTATAGTTTTCCTTTTGGGAGAAACTTATATTTTGGTGCATGTGGGACTAAAGGCCCCAAATTAGATTAGAATTTCTAATCATGATTAGGCCTTGCTAATCATAATTAGTGAAATACCAAGTGATTAAGAGGTATGGAATCCTTAATCAACCATTTAGGGTCAACTAGGAGGCTATGATAAGATTTTGAAGCTTGCTGAGACGTTGTGGAGGTGAATGGGGTTATTTTGAGTGGTCACAAGAGGGGTTTGAGCCAATATTAGGGCATATTGACCAAATCAAGGACAAAATACACTTAATTAGCCTATAAACACTAACTGTCCTATTTTGGAGAGGATTTTGGCTTACGATTCACCTTAAAGTGGCATCCTGAATGTGAAAGGGATTACACAATCAACAATGTCATGTTAATTGGCTAAATTGGCAAGGAATGATAGTTAATTAGTAAAGATTACTAATTATAAAGGAATTGGTAAGAATAAGAGTGATTTGTGTGCGTTTTGGAAATAAGATTGAAAAAGTGGAATTTAGGTGTCTATAGGGATAACAATACTTAATCTCATGATTAATTATTATATGGTTAGTGATGGGGGAGTTAACAGTATATAATGAGTATGTTATTTGTTAAATGATCATGTTGACATTCTACATGTCTACAAGTAACACCTGCGGCGGATCATTTTAGAAAGAGTTCAAAGGAATAGAAATTTCTCCAGGAGAACTCTCCCAAAGTCCTTCATTGACAAAGGAAACATGTATGAAAACAAGATTCAACACCTCCATAAAAAAATCTATGATGTCTGAGGATGATGAAGGAAAAATTAGAGCTATGTCAATGGTTCTGGCTGGGAAAGGGTAGATTTCTGACTTGAATCAGATGGTTGAAAATTCGATCATGCAATTTGATTCAGACAAGGGATCCACCCCTTTTTCTTGGAATAATATTCTCAAATAACCTCTGGACAAGAATGTGGGTCCGCAATCACTAGTAAAGGGGAAGTTCACGAGCGCAAAGGATAAGGAAGGCATGACCCACCTCAGTGTGCCAGATGGATGTCTACATCGAGCAATGCGTAAAGTGAATCTTTCAGTAGTTGGTAAGTTTCTTGGCCCTAGACCTAATTTTGATGATATTAGGAAATAGGCTCTTAGAAAGTGGAAACCAAAGGGTGATCTGATTATTACTATCATGTCACGAGGTTTCTTCTTGGCTAAAGTTAATTAGTAGATTGATTTGGAATTGGTACTTCTGGGAAGGCCTGGTGCATGGCCCTTTTTAAAAAAATATGGTATCCAAGGTTTGATCCCAATACTGAGAATATACGTACTATTCATGTTTAGTGTAGACTCCCAGGAATACCCCTTCAATACTTGGATGACGAGATTCTGTTAAATGTTTCCAAATCTATTGGATCTCTGATTGGGCTGGATGGGCCAACAAGGAATAGATCAAGACTTTCCTTTGCAGGATTATGCATTTCTTCTTAAATGGAACAAGAACTCCCAGAACATATCTTTTTATAGTCAAAATGTGGTTCATGGTATTAAAAGATATAATATGAAAATTTACATTTAAGATGCGATAAATGCCATCGAATAGGCCACTTCACCAGAAAATTCCCAACCTTGGATAATCACAAGGACGAAGGGTTACATCAGGTGAATCAGATGGATAAAAATGATATGTCAAATGATGGATCTAAAAAGGCACCTGAAGTTAGGAAAGAGAATAAGCTCAAGATCCCAACTGAGGATACTAAAAAAAGGAAATAAGGTCAACTGGAAGGGATTAATTTGAACCTACCTGATCTGAAATATAAAAAAGGAAAAAAGGGGTTCTGAACTTAAATCAAGAAATCTCTAGTTTGTAGGAAACTTTGGTGCCCTAAAACTCCAGCGACAAACCTAGTAGTACCAATCATAAAAGAAGATCTAGTAATGGAGACACCTGTGAAGGTGATTTTGGCAGTTGATGAGATGACTGCTTCAATAAGAGTTAATCTTCTATCCAAGAATTTAGAGGGAATTTCGAATAGGAAAGATCAGACTAGATTGCTAAGTCGTGAAATTGAGAATAGACTGGAATCAGGGACAGAAGAAATAAAGAGGGGTGAGAATGATCCCTTATACATCATGGAAGAAGAGTTAAATGATGAAAAAGAAAACATGGAGCCAAACCTACTAATGGAGGAAATCTTCTCTTTGATAGAAAATCTCTCACCTAAATATGGGAAATCTCTTTTAAGTAATAAAGCAGCAATTTCACAACCATACAAGGGTCAAGAACATAGTGACAAGGAGGAAGGAGAAGTAACACCATTCAAGGAACCTTCTGATGATGAAACTGATTCAATTAATGGGTTTATTGAGGTTAAATAAAAAAAAAGAGTCAAGGTGATCCAAAAATAATCAGATTATTACTACCTGATCTCAGACCCTTGTAGGCTTCAAATATTTGCCGATGATTTTCTCACTTGATCCGAAAATAATCAGATTATTACTACCTAATCTTGGACCCTTGTAGGCTTTAAATATTTTCTGATGATTTTTCTCCTTTTCAGTAATCAATTTAAAATTAATGCAAGATAATGCAAGACAATTGCACAAAGATTGATTACAGAGTTCAGAAATTTCCTACATCTCCGGGTTCGTGGTCGAACAGTTCCACTAGTCAAAACTTGTAAGTTACAATAGAACTTTCACAAGAAAACATAATGGAATTTTAACTTACCTATCAGTACACTTGTTCTTAAAAAAAAAATTTGATTATCAGTCGAATTGTTCCTCACCTTCCTGATGCACAATCTCCTTCGGTTTCGATTGGACTTCCCGATGCTATCAATGTGATGCTAGCACTCTGGTCGACAATCCAAGATTTACAAGTAATTAGTGTGACTCAATGGGCTTATTGGGTAGTTTATGATTTACTCCCAATCACAAAATATTTTGTCCACTATTGCCTAAAATAATAGGCCAATAAACAATATTTGTTGACACATCTCACAAATAAGCTTAACAAATAATAAGCTTGGGTGTGTCTCCAGCTTTCCGCACGCTAGCAATGAGCTTCTCTATTGTGTCGGTGTGTGTCCCCACAATAAGCTTAACAAATAATAAGCTTAGGGTGTGTGTTTTCCTCTCATTACAATGAAATAGGTACCCTATTTATACATTTTTAGGGCCCTTAAACAATATGCACTATACATATTATCCCTTAGGCTATTTTTAAACCTTTAGCCCGTAGTATTTCAATTGGGTTAAGGAATTTCCAAATTGACGGATTGCCTAGGAAGTGGGATTAATACCCATTTTAGCCGATTTTGCATTTTTTAATGGGATTAAATCCCAAAGGAGGCGGATTTTGTAAGTGGGTATATCCAACATGATGTGGAGTTGATAAGGTACCTTAGGCTTTATTAAGCCTTTCACACTTTGTTTGAAGTGGTCGAAGGACTATTAGAGGCATAAGCACCCCTACGTGGATTTCCACACATAACATTAAACATGCTCCCCACCACCGCTTCACTCCTCCTCCACATGGAAGTATACTATGTTGGCGGTTTAACACTAATGTATAAACATTAATATGTATAGTTTGTGGCATAATGCGTGGTATGTGGAATTTGGGAATAATATACGGCAAATAATTACAAGGTAATTTAAAATTCGACCCACATGAAATATGGTGAATAAAACCACCTGTCGACCTGTGATTGGAAAATTGAACGAATTCGACGAGTGGTGGCAAGCCACGTGGTTTCTTGTGGTCCCACCACATCGGTGTTAATATCATAGTCCACACGGCGGCCAGGCTCCCCTCCGTAACAAAAGTTGAGCCTCTTGCTCCAACGTGCTATTCCATTTTACAATTGTCGAAGACCGGTGGATAAAACCCCTTCAATTTTTCCAATGCCTTTTGCCACATGTCGCAGTGCAATTGGTCCAATATTGACCAGTTGACTAGAGTTGACTTTTTCGTTGACCGAACTTTGACCGGACATAACTAGAACTCCCGATGTCTGTTTGTCGCGTTCTCACAGTCATTGGAAAGCTCTCGAGATGATCTTCTGCACTGACACCATTTAGGGATGTTTAGTGAACTTTCAAAAATGATCCCCTGATCACACCTCCCCACTGAGAAAGGATTTTTGTCCCAAAAAGATTCCATACTGTCCTGAATCTGAAAAACTTTGTTGCCACCTTGAAAGTGCTGATGTAGTAGACCCTTAGGTCTTCTCCTCCAACCTTCTCACTTCAAAAACTCTGCTATGATCCTGGGACCTGTGGGTTATGGGCCCACGATGCTTCCACTGCGCCACTCTGATATCTGAAGAAGAGCTCCACGCCTCTACTTTATGGTGCTAAGTTTCTGAATGAAACCTCAACACTCTTTCTATGTGGTACTAAGCTTCTTGACATCTAACAGCAAGGATCTTCGTTTACTCTATAACACAGCTCCTGGCTCCCGAGTTGATTCCGCAGAATCCAAACTGGTTTGAAGGAACTCCATGTTACGTAGAGCTTTGATTGATCCGATGTCAATGATGGACAATGACTTGTCCCTTTTCAGACCTTAACACCTCTGATGCACAATGCTAAGCCTCTTTCAAGACCTCAAGCCTCTGATGCACGATGCTAAGTCTGTTACAGACCTCAATGCCTCTGATGCATGATGCTAACCCTCTTGCAAGACCTCGAACCTCCAATGTATGATGCTAAGTCTGTTGATCAGCTATCATTCGTATGTGTGGTCGCAATGCCTTGACACCAAATGACGTTTTGAGCTAATCCTTTGAGAGCTCCTCTTGTTGATATACTAATATCAGGTACCATTCTATTACACGGTCGCAATGCCTCTACACAGAATGAAGTTCTGACCCGACGTTAATGCCAACGGTGATTCAGCTATCATTTTGTTGCACAGTCACAATGCCTTTACACAAAATGAAGTTCCAAGCTGATATTTTGAGAACTCTATTATCTACACAAATGGCAAATCACTCTCCAACCTTTATACGAGTTAATTCATGTATCCAAGTTGTAACAGGTACTCACAAGCTTATTAGGAGATAGGTGCCCCTAATAGGGTCTTTATACAACTTTCAAATACAAGTGTAAGGAAATTATATCCTAATACATCATGTAGAACTAGTTGTAAAAATGCTCCATTTTTGGAGTCTTGTACAATAAGCTTAAAATACCAATTCTATAGGAAAATAATTTTGCATGGTAAACCTATCGTGAAATTTCTCCTACTTGGTGGCTTATGTACTTGGTCTTCTCCATTGCATCACAATGTGGATTGACTTCATTTGTCTCCTCCCTGCCAAACTAATGACTAAACAAGGAAAATATACTGCATTTTATGGTGTTAGAAAAATCACCAAAATAATTGCCCTCTAGGGGTCTTACTAATGCAAGTATAACAGAGTACAAACATTGCCTAGAATTGGGTCTTTAACTAATGTGCCATGTCTGGTTAGATGTATACAAACATTTCCCTCAAAGGGGTCTTACCAATACATTCTACCTAACACAATATTTTTTGATTTTATTATAACGAGAGCAATAAATAATGCTCAAAAAACCCATACAATAATTGAACAAAGTCAACTTTATTTGCACCTTAGATGTCTTACCAAAATGTAGAATCCTCGGTGTCTATATAGTATACCTCAATAGGTGTCCTGTAGATCCCTGGGCTCTCGCTCCTCTGCATACAGATCCTCATGGTCTGCTGGAATGTACGCAACCTTAGTGTCTAGATCTAGATGACATGCAGTTACATATGAGCTCGACTCTGCACTAGGATCTGCTTGATCCCTAGGTACATATGATTCTGAAGTCTCACCGTCTTCACCTTGTGCAAGACAAACAACATGGCCTGTCGCGAACTCAATCCTCCAGTTGTGCTTAAGGTCAAAGCTCCACTATGCTCCTGTCATCAGTCATATAACCTTGACGAGCGGTCAGGTAGAAGTTTCCTAATACCATTTCGTCCATCTCCAAATGGATGATGTCGAGCGTGATATTTTCGGAAAACTCATCTCCCGGCTGTGAAGCTCATAATGCAATAACTGGTGGACACTCCATGCAGAGTACCATCTTCTATACCAACTGTTTTGGTACGAGGAAGTGGTGTCATGGGAAGTCCTAATCGGTGCACCACATCGACAGTTACATACCCTACTTAGATATTCCAATCGAGAATAAGGGTTACTAACTGTGCTTCGTGTAGCCACTGGAATCCACTATCTAGAGGCACTGACATGTCGCAGGATGATGTTTGGATGTTCTATTGATGATCTTCGTGCCAATGGTGCTACTGACTTGACAGTGCTGGGCCCTGTAATAGCCTTGCCCTTCTTCTGCATCCACTTAGGCCTCCTGTTTGGATACAATTTCCAGCATTTCTTGGTTTCATGCCCTTTGTCACAATGATGACATATTACCGAGTCTGGTGAAGGTTTGCCTCTCCAAGCGGTGCTTCTGAAGCTGACTGGCTTCAGCCCCCTTCCCAAGTGGAGCGTTCAAGCTTCTTTACAACTCTGTGATGCGTTGTTGTTGCTTGTGTTGATGCTCTCGAACAGTAGCTAGGTGGGTTTGTAACTCCACAATCTAGCGATCATGTTCTCGATGTCGAGTGATCATTACTCGAACCATGGTGCCCAATAATGCAAGCATAACCGGTAGCTGGAAGATAAGGTATAGATCCATTTCTGCAAAACCAGCTCTAATACCAAAATTTATCCAAAAATAATCAGATTATTACTACCAGATCTCAGACCTTTGTAGGCTTTAAATATTTGCTGATGATTTTCTCACTTGATCCGAAAATAATTAGATTATTACTACCTAATCTCATACCCTTGTAGGCTTTCAATATTTGTTAATGATTTTCTCCTTTTAAGTAATCAATTTAAAAATTAATGCAAGACAATAAGACAATTGCACAAATATTGATTACGGAGGTTCAGCAATTGCCTATGTCTCCGGGTTCATGGTCGAACCGTTCCACTAGTCAAAACTTGTAAGTTACAATAGTACTTTCACAAGAAAACCTAATGGAATTTTACTTGCCTATCAATACACCAGTTCTTCAAAAACTTCCGATGATCAGTCAAATTGTTTTTCACCTTCCTGATGCACAATCTCCTTCAGCTTCGATCGGCCTTCCCGATGCTATCAATGCGACGCTAGCTCTCCGGTTGATAATCCAGGATTTGCAAGTAATTGGTGTGGCTCGATGGGCCTATTGGGTAGTTTATAATTTACTCCCAATCATAAATATTTCATCTACTATTGCCTAAAATAATAGGACAATAAACAATATTTTGTTGACACATCTCATAAATAAGCTTAACAAATAATAAGCTCGGGTGTGTCTCCACCTTTCCGTGCTCTAGCAATGAGCTTCTCTGTTGAGCTGGTGTGTCTTTACAATGCAAATGGGTTCCCTATTTATACAAAAAAATAGGGCCCTTAAAAAAATGCAATATAATTTATCCTAAGGCTATTTTTAAACCTTAGCTGTACATTTCAATTGGGATAAAATTTCCAAATTGACGGATTGCCTAGGAAATGGGATTAATACCCATTTTAGCCGATTTTGCATTTTTTAATGGGATTATATCCCAAAGTGGCGGATTAGGTAAGTGGGTATATCCCACATTTTGTGGGTTGATAATACCTTAGGCTTTATTAAGCCTTTTATGCGTTTGTTTGAAGTGGAGAAAGGACCATTAGAGGCATAACCGCCCTTACGTGGATTTCCACGCATAACATTAAACATGCTCCCCACCACCACTTCACTCCTCCTCCACGTGGAAGTATAGTATGTTGGTGGTTTAATACTAATGTATAAACATTAATATGTATAGTTTGTGGCATAATGCATGGTATGTGGAATTTGGGAATAATGTACGGTAAATAATTACAAGGTAATTTGAAATTTGACCCACATGAAATATGGTGAATAAAACCACCTATCAACCTACGATTGGAAAATTGAATGAATTCGATGAGTGGTGGCAAGCCACATGGTGGCTTGTGGTCCCACCACGTCGGTGTTAATACCATAGTCCACATTTGGCGGCCAGGCTTCCCTCGGTAACAAAAGTTGAGCCTCTTGCTTTGATGCTCTATTCCATTTTACGATTTTCGAAGACCAGTGAGATAAAACCCCTTCAATTTTTCCAATGCCTTTTGCCACATGTTGCAGTGCGATTGGTTCAATATTGACCAGTTGACCAAAGTTGACTTTCCTGTTGACCGAACTTTGACCAGACATAACTAGAACTCCCGATGTCCGTTTTTCACGTTCTCACAGTCGTTGGAAAGCTCTCAAGATGATCTTCTACACTGGTACCATTTAAGGATGTTTAGGGAACTTTCAAAAATGATCCCTTGATCAAAAGGGTTTTGAGGAAATCCCAGATATGCTTTATAATGATAAAAAAAAGAAAATAGATAATTGGGGTACTTCAACTTCTAGAACAACTAGATCGTCTACTAGAAGGATAGTAGATTTTGGAAGCAGATCTAAAAAAGGAAGACCTTCAAAGAAGGAGCTTTGAAAAAAGAAAATAGAAAAAGATATTTCAGATGGAACTCAGATTCAGCTAAGCCATCTGGAAAATTCATCCCCCATACTATTTGGATGAAGATAATCTCTTGGAACATAAGAGGGATGAATGGGAACTCTAAACAAAGAATAATTAAAGAGTTAAGAATCTCAATCAAGCCTAGCATTTTGATCTTACAAGAAACTAAAATGAATTATAATATCCTTGAAAATTACAAACAGAATTTCTGGGACAACTCAAAAATTGCCGCTGTCAATTCTTGGGGAGCTTCAGGTGGCTTAGCTACTTTCTGGGACAAGACGATATTTAATGGTATGGTAATCTCTGACACCAACCATCATCTTGCTATTCAGTTTTATGTGATTGATAATAATTTCACTTGGATCCTTTCAAATATCTATGCTCCTAATTCTGTAAATGGGATAAGGAAGCTCTAAAATGATCTAAAGCTCTTCAGAAATCAACACAAAAATGACAACTGGCTAGTTATGGGGTGACTTCAACTCCCCTTTAAATCTAGGGGGAAAAAACAAGGGGTAATCTCTGCTTTCTCTAATGGCATGGATGAATTTGTTGATTTTGTCTATGATTCAAATATCATGGATGTGGAACTTCATGGTAATCAATTCATTTGGACAAATAGAAGAGTGGGTAGTGAGATGATTCAGGTTAGACTTGATAGAGCTTTAATTTTTTGCCAATTGGATTTTGCATCAAGAGTTCCATCTTTCCTCTCTTCCAAGAATTGGGTCCGATCATAATCTGACTATGTTTAAATATTTTCAATTGGGCTAAACCAACTCATAGCTCTTTTAAAATTTGAAAAGATGTGGATTGAGCATGATGACATCTTGGATATAATTAAATAATGGTGGAATTGGGATGGGGAAGAAACCGCCTAGTTTAGATTAATTCAGAAAATTAAAAAATGTTTAAAAGCAAGTGAGAAAATGGAATAAAGGTGTATTTGGCAATATATTTGTTAGGAAAAATGAATTAAAGAAAAAACTTCAGGAACTGGAATATCAAATTATTGCAAAGGGAATGACTTTAAAGGATCAAATAGTGGGAAAAAAATATTTTATCTGAGATGCATACGGTCCTATAGTAGGGAAGAAACTTTCTGGAGGCTTAAATCTAGGGAAATTTGGCTAAAAGAGGGAGACATAAACATAAAATTATTTTCATATGACCACCATGAAACATAGAGCTTGCAATAGGATAATGGAAGTTTCAAAAGGAAATGGTGTTGTCATCAAAGACCCTAAGGATATAAAGGATGAAGCTCTCAGATTTTATAAAAATATACTCAAGGAGAATAGTGCAGAAAATGAAGAGGTTGCATATTTTCTATTAGAATCCATCCCTGAATGATAGAATTGATGTGCAAAAACTAAAAGACCTCTCTAAAAAATTCACTTTGGAGGAACTGCAAAAATATGTTTTTACTCTTGAAGGGGATAAGGCACCAGGCCCTGATGGTTTTTCTACTAATTTTGTGTAGAATTTTTGGGAAATATGCTGAGAGATGACTTGCTAAGGGCAGTGAATGAGTTCTACAGAAGTAGTGTTCTCCTAAAAATAACTTAATAAACATCCACAATTGTGCTTTCTCCAAAAAAAAATGGATGCTTAAGATTTCAAATACTTCCACCCCCATTAGTTTGGTTAACGTTATTTATAGAATCTTTGCTAAGATTATTGCTACAAGACTCTAGACTATTGTAAATGATATGATCTCCAAGTAGCAGAGTGAGATTCGTAAAAGGTAGGATAATTCAAGACAGAGTGATCATGGTGCTTGAGATCATTCACTCTATGGAAAATAATAAAAGAGCTAGCAATGGTTATGAAACTTGATAGTGAAAAAGGCATTTGACAAAGTCTCTTGGTATTACCTTGACAATGTGTTGGCTAAAGTTGGTTTTCCTAATAAATTCATAAGAATCCATTAAGGCATGCATCTCTACTGCTATATTTTATGTGTTGGTGAATGGTGAGCTGGTGGGATTCTTTGACAACAACAAGGGATTAAGACATGGTGATCCTATATTCCCATTTTCTCTTCATACTAATGGTGAATAGTCTCAACAGATCCATTACCAAAGCCATTAATGATGGCCTTTCTGAAAGGGAATTAGGCATACTTCCACAAATCAAACAACTTCACATCAGAAATTTGAGGATGATACAATTCTTCTTTTGATGGCCTCTATCCTTGAAGCTAAGGCTATTAAGTCTATTCTGAAATTTTATGAGGTTTCCTGAGGGAAAGAGATTAATTTTGATAAAAGTTCCATCTTCTTCTTTAATACTCCTCTGGAAAGACAAAACTGAATTGATCAAATTCTGGGATGCAAAATCAATTCATTGCCCCACTACTTACCTGGGTCTTCTCGTTGGAACCAAAAAAAATCCTACCACAGTTTGGAATGGTTTTACTTGAAATATTTCAAAAGAAAATGGCTAGTTGGAAATGGGTCATGCATTCTAATGCTAGAAAATGTCTACTAATCAAAAGCACTCTTCAAAACCTACCTATTTACATTATGTCTTTATATAGCATTATTGTTGTCTTCAGGGATAAAATTGAAAGGATTCAGAAGCATTAATTATGGCAAGGAATGGAGGAAATATTCAGATACCACTTGGTGGCTTGGGATCAAGTTTGTACTCGTAAAAGAATCAGTGGGCTAGGCATAAACGATATTAGAAAAATGAATATGACCTTGATTGTAAAAATGGACTAGAGAATGCTTACTAAGGAGTAACCTTGGAATGATCTAATTAAGGCTAAGTATCTAGCTCAAAAAATTGTGACTTCTTTCCTTTAAGATGATCACTTACCTCAAGGGTCTATCTTTTGGGAACAATTTCATAAAAATTAGGAATTTTTATCAAACAAGGATGTAAATGGAAGGTTGTGAAATGGTAGAGATATTCAATTCTGGTGTGATAGCTAGAATAGCCTCAGCTTAAATGATAAATTTGGTTTCTGTCAAAGATATTCTAGAGAAAAAGGATGGAACTAAGGTCAAAGACTACATTGAAATGGAGAGGGCAATAGAAAAATATGGAAACAACTTAATGTGGAAAGTGATGAGCTAAATCCCGTAAATATCCTTATTGCAAGTGCAATTGGACTATATACCCCCTGAGTCAAATTGAAGGTAAGGATGAACTTGTGTGGAACAACTCAACTGATGGAAAATACACTGTCAAAGCTAGATACAATTCCTATTTTGAAAAACATCCTGTGTGATTTCAAATGGAGCAGAATTTGGATGTTAGAGCTAACTCCTAAAATAAATTTCTTCTTTTGGATTGTTCTCAGAGGTAGAATACTCACAAATGATAAACTTATTAAGAGAGTCTTTATAATGCCAAACATGTGTTGCCTATGTAAAAAGAGGCTGAGGATATTAAAACATCTTTTTTTGCACTGTAGGAACGCTTCAAAGATCTAGAGTTATGTTTTTTTTTCAAAATTCAATGTTTGTTAGACAGTGCCAAAGGAATTTCTTCAATTTTTGGATTCAGTGGGATCCTCCTTTTAAACACTTTATTGTTTGGATACTTTGGAAAATTAGTTAATGCCCCATGTTATATGGAGAGGTTTGGAAAGACAAAAATGACATAATTTTCAGAAATAGCAGACAACCTTGCAAGAAAAGTTTTACTAAGATTGGTAATGAAATTAAAGACAATATTGAAAGATTTAAACCTCCCAAGAATAAGAAATATTCTGAAGAGGAAGAATTTATTTCTTACAAATTGGAAGATGGATATTGAAAATGCTTAGAAACGAAGAACTCCAAATATTGATAAGATCTCTAATTCATTGGATTCCTCCTCCAATATCTTGGTATAAACTTTATTTTTACAGAGCCTCTAAGGGGATACCCAGGTGGGCAGCTGCTAGTGGAGTAATAATTCGAGATCATAAATATTGTTTAGTTGTTTTTTTGCGCTAGTAGAATGGGAATTCAGACCAATCACTATGCAGAAGCTCTATCAACGTTATGGTTTCTAAGAATTGCAAGGGATTACAACATTCAAAACATCATTGTTGAAGGGGAATCTTTGAATATTATAAATCATCTTAATCAGATATACCCCTCCAAGTTTGACTATTAAAGATTTCATTCAGGAATTTATTAATATATGTCATGCCTTCAAAAATATTAAAAGTGGTCATACCTATAGAAGAGGGAAATAAGGTGGTGGATACCTTAGCCAACTATGGAAATAGTAATAATTTCACCACTTGGGATAATGAAAAAAAACACTACCATGGAAGTACAGAATGGTATTACCAATGATAATTATGAGCATTCATGTCTTAGATAGAATCTCTCATGAGAATGTGTGGGAGTGGATGGATAAGAAAGATGTCACATATGAGAGGGGTTACTCCAATTACCAACATAAAAGCTCACATGCTTATCAGATTTTTAGCTGGATTCATAAAAACTAGTATAAAGCAAGACAAAAATTACCTTTTCACAGGTGGTTTATAGCAAAGCATTATTAAAAATAGTAGAGAAATTTTTTTGGGAGGAGCTCTATGCCAATTAGAACCCAGGTGCGATCTTGCATGGAAGGATAACACGGAGCTATGGAATTTGATTCAAATTGGGGGGTGTCTCCAACTTTATTGAGAAAATCCAAGGCCCGGATCAACACATTTTAGAACATTTTTCCACATATTGGAAAGACATGAAGGTTGAATATGGAGGGAAAAGGGTGTTGATGAATGAGGAGCTAATTGCAGAGGTCATAAGGCTGGCCTTGGATGGCATCCGGTTCTTTAGCAAAATGATTGACAAAAATGCTGAAGCTAAGAAGTTTGTTAATGCGGGGAAGGAGATCATATTTTTTATGGCCGGAATTCAAGTAAGCTCCATTCCAGAACCTTTCGATGAAATCAATAAAATGATGGTGCGGTTTATATCCCTTGAAGGCCATTACATTATTGTTCCCACCAAACACCTGGTTTTCCTTAATCACTTCAGGAGAAATCTTGTTGTCTGTTTCTTGCACTACCTACCGAATTCTATGGAATGATCCATTCTTGATTTTCAAAAACACTCTAGGGCCATCCCCCTTCACCAGGGGCTCATCTTTCTACTTCACAAGCACTGTCTTATTAATTTCCCTGCCATTCCTGTTTCCCCCAGTTTCCAGCCCACTCCCTCACACAACACACCCACCCCCAACCCAACCAACTCTCTCATTATCAAGAGTGTCAAGGATAAGAACCTTGCACCCCACAGAGTGACCCCACCTTCCTCTAATCATGTCCTCCAGAGTAAAAAGAATATGGAAATGGTTCAAAATATCTTGCATATCAGTAATGTAGGGCAGGACAAAGCTTCCTAGTAGGAGAGGGACAATATTCTCCTTAGAATAGAAATGTAACGAACCGTTACACCAAAACCTTGAGGCGTTAGTGAAATCCACACATGAGGATCATAACATCCCACCAAGCTTCCGTAGAGCCCGAATCGGGCTAGGTTTGGGCCTGCACTCCCATATGTACGAGCCCCACTTCACCGACATTTAGGCGCCCCACGGGCCCCAGCTACACGATGTAACCAGCTAAGTGGGCTTCGAACATGGGTGGTTGCTCTGATACCAAATGTAATGAACTGTTACATTAAAACCACAAGGTGTTAGTGAAATCCACACGTGAGGATCATAACAAGAAACATTGGAAAACGAGGTTGAAAATATCAAGAAAGAGATACAAAAGCTAAAAAATAAAAAGGGGAAAAGAAAGATGAATGATGTTACGGGATTTGGCACTGATCAAAATGAAGAGATTTATAGAAAATTAACTCTCTAGATAATATACTGGGAAGAAATAAGGATAGACACGACAACACCATGACCATCTTCAAAGCACTCAATGAGTTTCTTGAATAGTTGTTGGGACCCTAAAATATTGGCTAAGTACACAAAGGCACAGGGGCATGCAAGGCAAGGTTCTAGGAGGGTTTTAGAAAGGTCATGTTGCGCACTAGAAGACAAGGCCTCGGGACTTAGCCGTATTTGGCGTATTAGGAAGGACGCGAGAAAATCATGACCCATCTGCGCATGTGGAGTGGATGAGGTGTCATCCTGGTGACAGGTTGGCCTAGGGAGGAATATGCCTAGCGATAGAAGATTCTAGAAGACATCATGGCAAAAAGTGGAGAGCTCAGGCCTGGAGGAGCATGCTCCCGTAGAGGACCACATTCAGACACTTGGCGATAGAACCGTAGCCCCTGAAAGCAAGTTGGTGGTTGGAAAAACCTATATATACAAGAGCCCACATAAGAGAAAATAGACAAAGGAGGGAGAATAGAAAGAGCGGAGCCCTTGAGAAATACTGTAAGAACCCTGTGGGATTGGGTAGAGGCTATATAAGGAAGTGATGTACTAAGGGGCTGCGATTTAAATTTTTCTTTGTATGGATGGACATGATCCCTGCTGTGATGTATGACTTCATTCTACTCAAGTTTTGGTAGCCTAATGGATCCATTGAATGTAATGATGTTACAAACATGAATAAGTATGAATGTAATTCATTCGGTTCATATCTATATCTTTTCATTTCTGTTCATGGATGTTATGGAACAGATGTAAATCCTTATGTATTTTTCCTTTCTTCTATAGTTCTCTATTATCTGTAAGTACCCTCTATTTGGAATGAATACATTTGTGTAGAGGCCGTTATGAGCCCTATGATAATTGTATGTCTCATTTCCACCTTTATTCATTAAGTTCCTAACATAGATGATGGTTTCCCACTTAACTCACATAAAAGAGAGACTCGGCACCCGAGCGTTCCTCAGGTGAGTGCCCAGCACCTGCTAGGTGATAGGTCGACATGCATGGGATTCCCTTGTTCTTAGGTGGGTGTAAAAATGACTACATCTTGGTTCCATTTGCCGAGACCTCTTTTCAAAGTTGTAGTGGTAAATAACATACATCATGATCTGTGCAATGAATGATGACAGATCGTTTAACTCTAGAAAGTGTTGAATCATGGTTTAATAGCACGGAGGATGAACTTGATCAAAGATTTAGCACTGGACCTGATTTTGATGCACGTAGATGGGTATAAGAGAACATCTACCATGATTTGTATGAATTTTTTTTTTGTTGCTTCCCAGTAGAATTGTATGAATGGCTCTCAGCATATGTGTCCAGATCAAGTTGGTATTATAGATCACACATGTGGACCCAAGAAGAGTACCAAAGGCTGCAAGATGTAAATATGATGTGGACTCGTGTTATGGATCATTAGTGGAAAGGTATGTTGGCTAGCTACACTCTAGAGTATGCTATTTATACATATTCTTTCTCAGAAGTTGCTGAGTTTGAATTTTTGTGGGAGCCTAGAGGATAATTTATACATGTTATTCCTTTGGCCATGAAGATCTTGATTGTTACCTTGAGTTTAGAGGAATTTCCAATGGCTGGCTAAACCGTTCTAAACGCTAGGCGAGGAAGGTAGCATGGAGAAAAATGGCAGACATTGTGATAGAGAAAGAAAGGGAGGAGAGACGACTCAAGTATAATGAAGCACATGAGTGGGAGATTTATAAACAATGTGAGGTTGCAAGTGTGATGGATGTATGGAGGAAGACATTACGGGAAGGATTTGAGGTTCACACAGAGGATGTGGAACCTGAGTAGTCTGTGTTACTCAATCTTGGCAAGCGTGTAAGAGAGACCCCCTCGGCTTCTAATGAGATTTTGTCACACAGAGAGAGAAGAGTCGTTGGTGTGCATCTGAACCCACCTAGTGACCAAACCCTAGCACTTGGTTTTCTAGACCAAGGGAAAAATATTGTTAACCTAGTCAGTATCGGTGGAAGTTACCGATCAACGCCCAGGAGGTACAATTTTTCATTTCCTACTTCCATGGTTACACACACTATTCCAGTGTTTGGAGATATTGTTGGACAAGAAGTAAGTACAAAAGGCTTTGGTAACACATCGGGTAGTGGTGTGGGATATACATATGGAAGTGGCATAGTCTCATAGATCTATTAGTGTGTAGTTCAATGGAACTTTGGGGACCCTTGGTACAACCACTACAAGACCTAGTGGACCTGTTGGATCTGGTGGATCAAGAGGAACAAGACCTAGTGGATCTGGTGGGTCAGATAGGAATAGGATCCAGTGGATCTAGTGGCTCATGGAGGCATAGGGACATGGTGTATTTGGTGGTGGGGGAAACACTAGAGGAAACCAAGGCTCTGGATCAAGAGGACAAGGGCCCCAACCACCCCTCAAGTATTTTTTGAGATGTCTTTGCACCTGCCAAACTACAAGGGCATTGAGGATGTTGTAAATCATGTTCACAAGTGTGATTTGCTATGGCGTGCAAATGGGATAACAACCCCAAAATAGAAGGCCAGTCAATTTGCAATGACATTGCAAGGTACGCGCACATAGCTGGTATAAGAAGTATGACCCCCATCATAGATAGTGGTAGATTACACCGCATTGAAGAACACCTTCCTAGTAGAATTCCACATCTCTAAGTTTGAGTAGAAGAGCATCAGTGCTCTCAAGGAAGATTCAACAGGGAATGGCAGAAAGCATGTGGGAGTATGATGCACATTTCAAAACTCTCTTGTCTAAATTGTCATATGACATTCACCCTTCACAACATGCCCAATGGTTTATGGGAGGGTTGATAACACCATTTAGAAGAGCTTTATCTCATAATACCTTCATAGACCCGCACGAGGCGTTGGAAGCCACCCTACGTGTAAAAGTTGTTGGAAGTGTTGATACTAGAGTTAGCCTATTCCTGGAAGCTCATATCGTACTACAAGGTAAAAGCATTTGGAGAAGCTATCTACGAACTCAACTGAATGAGACTCGCAGTGGACCTATTTGCGCACATGGATTTTGAGGTAGAGATGGGATACACAAAGGACAATTGTCCTTGAAAGATCAGTACATGTCGTTGTAATAGACTATGATATCTTTCCATGGAGATCATGATGCAAGTAGGTGTCCCACCATTACAGCACGTGATCTCGCAAGAATGTGTCTTACTACTATAATATTTTCACCTCCACTAACTCATGACACGAATGATTATCCTATTGATTGAATCAGATACATGATGTCATTGATCATTGGTGTGTACCATACCATAATTGCTAGTAACAATTCCATGGATGATGGTCTTCACTATGAGGAGCACCCACATAATGGAGCGAGCATAAGTGGAATATGCTTTTACAAAGGATTCTAGAGGCTCATGGAAACTCCAGGAGGTGGAATAAGTGAGTTCTCATAGTGGAACTTGTTACAATTGTGGGTCTATAGGGTAGTACAAGTGTGAATGTCCTGGCCTAATAAAATGTATCTTGGTGTCGAAAGAAGCATAAATATGAGGAGTGCCTAGAGACTATTTGAACATATGAGCCAGAAACACCAGAAATACATAAGGGTGTTGGGATGGTAAGTGTTAAGAAAGTAGACTCATAGTGGATGAGTAAGAGCTGGCACATGATGAAAAATGGTGAACATATATTGCATTTAACATAGTTCTGGTAGCGCACAAAAAGGGTAGATGCTCAAACCAAGGACATATGGTAACTAACAGAAGAACTGCAACATAGAAAATATCTAGACCTTGCCTATGAGACCCTAACTATACCCTTCCAATATTAACACTTTTTATAGAGTTTACAAGGTGCCATACATATGTCTCAATGGAGCACCATACCAGGACACTATGTTAAATCAGATATAAAGGATATACAAGGTTCTAAGTTGTGTACTGGATTTTGTTTAAGAAGTATATAACCCTTGTGTTAAATGACTACGATGGCTCATTATTCCTAGTTGCTATGAGAATGGCTTAGGGACAAAATTATTTAGTACACTGTAATGCATTATGGTGTGAGAAACAGGTTTTAGTTGCAATCTTCTACCCCCTCATAGCCTTGAGTATGATAAGGTGATCATATTAATTCTACTTCTATAAATGGATGGCTCCATTAATGGTAGAATCATCTCACAAATCTCACACAAAGGAGGGGCTCAGTGTCCGTGTGTATCACTTAGGTAAGTTTGGCAATTCCCATTGGAAGACCTGCATTACAGCCAACATCGCTTGGTGTTAGTATAAGGCGATTAAGGGTAAATAAATGACTACACTAAGTAAGTCTTAGAAGATGTAACTATCACCATTAATGTAGCCAAGTTTATTGGGGACTTTGAGGAAATCCTTGGCGCTCTGATTCAGGTGGAAGATTGCAGGACCGTATGTTGAGTTCTAACCTATTGTGTTACAAGGAGGATGTTGATATCAGGTTTAACAAATCATATATCAATTCTTAAAAGAAAGAATAGTGGGTAATGATCCTCTCTGACATATGGACTGGGGGTACCTTGCAAAGGGATCCATTAGGTGCCTTTACATTCCTTGGTATGACAGTATGGGTGCGCCCAGTCTAGGGAAAATGACCTGATAATCCCTCCCTCTGAAGGTGTCGGTGGATGTTTTCATGTATGCCCAGTCTTGGTGCACTCACTTCGATGAAGCATAGCATTTGGATGTCATTGGGTAAATGAGAAAAATGAAGGAAAGACCTGCATAACCCTAGAAAAAACATCAGTGACCCTAAAATAATAAATATTCATCTAAAGGGGTCATAATTTCCTGGGAGCTTCCATTATAACTAGACATACTAACTGAGCATTGCACTACATCTCAGACCCAAGGTAGTTCTTGCAAGAAATGTGATGCCCATGTGTGTAAAATATTTCCTAGGCTTTTCTTGTGAAATGCTCAATTACAACTTTGTCGAGAGTAGTGCGAGTTAATACCTAGATGCAGAATGGTAGTAACCTGTGTGTATGAATGGCGCAAGGTAAGGATTCCCTTCTCTATAAGGTTGTACAGGAGCAAATGAACGCAACCTTGTATGCCTTTTGATGGAGCTACCATGGTATGTAGAATACTTCCTTCCAGGTGCCTTCAATGGATTGTGAGACAACCTAAATGGTGATAGTGCATATGTTTAGTGCTTGGTCACCTTCATTATGGGTATCATAACTTGTACTCTAATTTACATGGTTCTGCTAGTTCTACATTTTGTATTAAACCTCAGAGATGCGTCGCCAACCATTAAAAATATGGCAAGCTATAAAGGCTAGAAAGTGACCTAATATATGGAAGCATTTAAGTACAAAGAGGATCAAGGCTCCTAGAGGGTACATAAGCGCACCTGGAGGTTGTCAAGCACCTAGTTCTTTTCAAGGGATGCCCCAGTGATATGGCAATAAGACGTAATATAATATTTACTAGGTGAACCTGGACTAAAATAGTACTTTGAGGAAGAAGTACATAGTAGGAAATGTAGTTGGCAGTGATGACATGTAAAGTAGAAATAAAAAGGTCAAATGACATGGTTTAATTAGTAATTTCTTCACTCAATGGACCATATGAATTGTAGTATAATACCTGGACTAAATATTGACCATTCTGAAGTGGTGTGCATTTATCATAGACTAGCATAGATGAACTGGGTCCCACACCTAATCAGTTTGCATCCCATTACCCAGAGCTGGGGCATAGAACTAGGTTAATACCCACTCTGATGAAGAACCTATATTCCCATGTACAAGTCATCATCATAAACCCCATATGTTTCATTGAGAATTAGGTCTATAAGTTCATCTTTGATACTTTCCCCTATGTGACTCTTGAGGATTGCTATTCCCATGCGGGTAGTGATGAGCTCAAATGTGTTAACACATGATCCTTAGGAAACAAGTGCATTGCCTTGATTAGATTGAAGGAGGGTTCACACTCCAATCTTGTTCAAGAGACCATATTTTCTTCGGATGTGCTCCTAAACTATGCGTCCAAGGTATCATTTATAAATAGATAAGATGATAGCTTCGGGCATTATTCACATCACATTGTTGAATAGTTATAATGGATAAGTTCAAAGGTAATTCAGATTCATACATATGACTTGCAGGATAAGGATCTACTGTATCCATATCACAGGGCCTCTAATATGTAGTGTGTATCATTCACTACTATATAACCATAAATCCATTAACTGACATAAATCTTAGATTCAGTCACAAGGTGCTAGGATCTAGTCCATATCAAAATATGCACATCTCAGGATATCAAAATCCATGATAATTATCATTTAGGATCTACCATTTACATATATCTTTATCCATAAACATGAACCAATATCATTATCATATACATTTAAATCTACATCTGGGTTAAATAACATGCCAACTGTAGATCTCATGTACCATGGTACAAGCTTTCTAGGATCATAAAAATCCATAAATTAACTTCAATGAAACATGGATGAACCATGGAAAAAAAATGGGTTAGTATAGGACCATATATGATATACTATATAGGCTGATATATGATAGGTATCGGCAGTATAGGATATCCGTCAATAATATAAGTACATCAATACATCAAGTCTACAAGCCACTAAGGGTCTTGTCTCAATCTAGATACATCATCAAAATTAGTAAGGATTGTACTATTCGATAGATCCCTCAAAAGTCTGTAGTCACTTCTGGGATTGAGGGAGCTTCCTATATCAATGCGTAGGTTGCATCATGACCCTCATCTCACATTGGTTGTTCCATGCTTGCATTATGTAACATTCCCATTTTTAGACTTTAGAAACAAGGGGAATTTTTTTTTCGCATGAATAATGTTCTCTATTCTAAATACATAATTTAGAACACACATTCTTTAACAACCATTCATATAACAGATAACCATATGCAGCTATAATGACTCGGTGAGCTACCGATCTATTCATTTCATGACTCGGTGAACTACCGATCTATTCATGTTTAACATTAAGTATTGAATATTTTTCTGTATACTACATATACTTGGTTCCCTTTCCCTATTCTGGGTATTGAGTGATATGTCTAAGGAACCTATCTAAATATTTGTCTACCAATATTCATCTGCATCACGAACCTTAGACTAGGTGACATAGGACAACACAACTAGTAGCTTGTGATACTTTGGACCAAAGATTTCTAACATACTGTTCGTATTACTATTCCTTGATGGCATACTCATCAATCCAGAATACATCCTTCACCCCACTCTATTGTTATCTAGAATGTCCTTTACTGACTTCTGTCAGTCCACTTGCCCAAGGTTTAACCCTAGTTCGTGTTAACAACATATGTTATGATAGGAAGAGGCTCACGAAGACTTAGGGTAAGTTGGCATACTGGGTCAACCTAAGTCAAACCCATGTGCCAAGGTACCCTGAGTTTTAGAGGGCTACTCCTTATCTTAAACATGCTACTAACCAGACCTAGAGAGAAACTAAGTTCAAGTCCAATGTGTGTAGATCTAGATGATCAATGCAGAAAGGTGTTGCCACATGTCAACTACATCGTTGTATCCTCGAGAAGATCCTAATGTTCTCAAAGGTATAGCCCTGTAGTTGGTGTGTGTCCAACATCCTACAGAACAACCTCATCGAGATGTACATACCCCTAGGAGCTTATTATAATTTAATTAATTTGGATTATTAAAAATAGATATTTCAGCAACCTTTCCAAACCCTAATCCAACACTCCTTAAGTTCTTTTCTATACCAAATTCAATTGATCGTTAAAGAACTTCCTTAACTTAAGATTTCCTTTAATGTTCGTTTAATGGGCTTAATAAACCATTAACCCAAAACAAGAAACGGCAACATTATAAGTTCCATTTAATGTGACTTAACCATTCAAGGAAGTGTAGCAGCCACCTAGGTTGTAACTAAGTAGACTTTATTAAAATGAAGTCTAATGATTAGGAATCATATCTTCCTTTTTGTATGAATTCTTATGAGAGAGGAAGAGTCTTCCTTTACATGGTTAAGTACTAGGGTTTAGCACCCCTTTATATCATTTACAAATTCTATAGTTTTTACTGAATGTTCATTCCACATCATATTACTATGTTGAATTGTTTAGATATGATCATCAAATTCTGCAACTTAGACAAGTTGCATCTTATTTAGGGAGAATATTATAAATCCCATTATCATTACTTATCCAAGAATACCCAATTAAGCATATAAATAATATGGAGAATATCAACAAGATAGGATTCCATCTCTGTTATAAAAGTACAAGATAATTTACACATCCAATACAAGTAAATTCTCAACTTTCAATTCATCTTTAAAACTTATACATTTACAAAACTTATGAATTTTAGGCATACTGCCTAACAAAAACCTTCATTCTAAAAAGAATATAACTTTTCTTTTTCAATACAACTCAAGAATGAATCAGAATTCTCTACAAAGAATCAAACTTAAATCAGCCAATGCATCATATAATTTTTTGCCTTCTTTTATCACTTACGAAGTCCATCTGCAAAAATTGCTAGCATGGGTCAGTTCAATGAACTGAGCATGATAAGCACTAAGCCTTAAAACGAAGTGCATTCCACTAATTGTTTCATTAAAAACAACCCTACTTTAATGAAACAATTAGTATATCATAAAATAAGAATATGTAATAACAATCAAAAAAGAAGTAGCATTAATAAATCTGAATTTACTTCCTAAAAGAGAGAAGAATATAATCTATATTATATGTCTTACAAATTAAATTTAACTTAATTGATGCTTATCAATTACCTTTAATCAAATAACAATTCAGGAGCATCTCATAAAACTGTTTCTGCCCATATGACTCTTTGAGTATGTTTCACACCTGGAAGAGAGTACAAGACTTATCTTTACTACAAAGCTACCAAGAAGTAGTTTTCAGCATGCTTCTGCTGCATTTAGATGTTTTTTTACATCTAACTTCTGCAATCTGTTTACTATTTTTTTGAAGTTGTTTTTGCTGTTTTGTTCGTTTGAGTACCAAATCACATAATCTACATGAAGTCATTGAAACAGGTTCACATCTTGATCCTATCTCTATTTCTACTCTACAGATTCCTACTCTCAGGCCTTCAAACATTTAAGATATTCATTAGAACATAATCCATATACAAAATCACTAGAAGGAAGATGGATCAATAGGCAATCAAGAAGTTTGCATTTTCTTTATCACAATAATAGATCTTATCATCTCATTGTTCCCAATTCTTCAATAATATAATACAACACTTATCTTTACTATAAGAAAAAATAAGTGTTTACAACATGGTTGTCAGTAGGGTGATTAACTTAACTTTTAAGCAAAGGAAGAAGAGAAACCATTTCAGCTATGCCCAAAACACATAACATTTCGTAAAGTAGAAATAGGTTCATGTCATGACTTAAAATGTTTCATTTTAAGGTCAACTACCTTAAAATTCAACATTTTAGATATTCATCAGAACAGGAAACACATATTAATCCAAGAGGAAAATAAAGGATTAATAGTCAACCAACAAGTTTACATTTTCTGTTCAACAAACCAATCATCAGATCTCTTTCTTCTTTATTTCAGTCAAATGTTATGTACAAGAAAACTAAACAGTTGTAATAATCTTCTTTTCCTATAATACTCATAATTAACAGGTGGTTCCAATCAAATGAACTTAACACAACAACCTTAGAAAAGGAATCTTAACAACTGATATGTTTCAATCACTTAATTCATCTCATTATACTTAACAACAATTCCCTTTTTCTAATACAGTACAAATAAGTTCATAAATTTATTCCCAAAGGAGAGTTCAAGATCAACTTTAGAATAAGAAGAAGACGTATTGAAACCTTCCCTAAAATATTTACCATAAAAAGTAACTGAGTTCATACTTCTAGTTTTAGCTTCTTGCATTGGCAGTATAACAGTCAAGTAAAATAGACAACTTAGTTTGTATGCCAACACCAAATAGACATAATCACAAAATCCGTTCTATCACTTAAGGTTCAATCATTCAGTTATTGGACCCAACAAGAAGTGTCAAGAGCACACGAAGAGGAATATGCTTAGGTTCAGGGAAATAACAACATGTCCCCTTATGGCTTACTTTATACATAAATACTAGCTTGCAAAAATTATTCAACTTCTCAACCACAATAGTAAACCTAGTTTTTATGGGATTACCAAGATTGAATGGTTAACATCAACAATATTTTCAGCAAGCAAGACTATTAAAGAGGTAAATCAAGAACACAATGTTGAATCATAAGTTCTTACCTTGTTTTTCTCCTTGTGCATCAAAGTTGATAAATCTCAAGCTCAGAGTTCTAACAACTCAATCCTATTTTAGTTTACGTCATCAACCTGATTTCAAAACACAAGACCCAATCAATCAGTATTAGTATTACAACCAATTCTAATACTATGTAAAACAATTCGTTGGTATAGTTTTGCATCACAATAAGCTCCAACATGAGGTTCATTAAACTACTCAATTCCTTATACTGGGCAAGTTTAGGACATGATACATATTCTATAATAATTTAGAATAACATGGCTCCTATTACAAAGTCTACAAACTTATCAAGCCGTTATTCCAAGATCCACAAACGCAAGTTCATTTTTTTAATAGTTAAAACTTCTCACAAACACATTAGTAATAATTAATGAGTGTATAGTGTATAACATACACTTCCTAATAGTCCTCATTATTCAAGAGTTTGAATATACGCCAGCATCAGGATATATGCGATTTTTTAACAACAAACCATAATATCACCCAACAATTCAAAACTCAAGTACCAGAGTTATTCA